>CM034153.1:713543413-714173403 GCA_019776745.2 Taxus chinensis | reverse complement strand
TTAAGTCTTATTAATTTTATTATATTGTGCTAAAATTAAAATAAAACATTACTAAAGCACATATAATACATTAATAAACTTAATATTAAAATAGACTTAGGAAAGTGCAAAAAAATAAAATTAAAAAACACTTAATGTACTTCCTAAGGGAAAAATGTGACTAGCTCTAGAAATAAAATAAAGAAGAAGAAAATACATCCAACTTGCCTAGGGAAATGCAACTTGGATTTTTGGGTCTTTTTCTCTCTTTAAAAGAGAAAGCTGACTTTCCTAGGGATCATTCCAGGTTATTTTGATATTTTATTTCTGCCATTGGAGCTCAGAGATTTTTGTAGAAAAAATATAAGGAAAAAACCCTCTGGATTTCCCCTCTTGTGGATGAAAACCCTAGGAGAAGTAAGAGGAATTTCTACTTAGGAAAATCCATTGTTATTCACAAGTTTTTATTATTCCAGCAATGTTTGTAGAAGAAATAAAATTGCAGCAGTAGATTCTAGATTTCTTCTAGTGTGGGATGACCCAATTTGTGAAGATTCTATGCTATTCCAGAGGTATTTACATTCAGATTTTTATTTCTATTTTTCCAATTACTAATATAGAGTAAGTCGACTCAGATTTAATTAATTTCCAGAAGGGTTTTGGCTGTATTTTCCAGTCTTTCCATATGTAGATTTCTGGTTATTTTTCAATCAATATTTATCATTAAGAATCTGATTTTTAATCATGGTTGAGAAAGAAATGAAATTATTTATGACATATTTGTGAAGGGTTATCTAATAAAACCCTAGTCGCATTTCCTTTTTAGGTATCCATTTCTACATGTATTGTTTTTTATTAAATTGTGTGAAGTTAGTGGATGGTATTTGTTGGAGCTCAAAATTGCACCCTGGATATGATCGATGAGGACCATGAATTATAAGGCAACATGGGACTATCTCTTAGTTGTGAGACCTACAAACTAAGATAGACCTTTGGAGAAGGATGACTTCATCTACCTATCCTAATGCTAACACTACTCCTAAAACTAAAAGAAAATCCTAACCTAAACATGCCAAGGGACCAGGGATAGAAGGAGATGTAGAAAAAGGGAAATCCTAAGCTAAAGAAGGCAATAACACTAGGGAAAGGGTCAATCACTCTCCACAGATGCAAAAGAAAGAAGGAAAACATGGGTGAGAGGGAAGATGAACACACCATAGGCAAGAAACACGCAGATCTGGCTTTCTTTGCATGAAAACACATGAAATGGAGCCTGTAAATGAAGGAAACACACAACATGCTAGAAATGTGAACAAAGAGGTAAAGAAAAATAAAACACGAGACCAGGGCAGAGAGATAGCCACAAAACCCAATTTTAATGATCAAAGGATGCACAATCGATTACATTCATGGAAGAAGGTGAAATACATTTTAGAAATCAAATACAAGGTCTAAAACCCATGGGAAGTCGGCCATCATTTTGACATGGTTCTGTTACAAAAAAGAGAGATCCTTTTATATGAGTTGAGCTCTTACATTTATAGACAATTAAGGAAAGAAGAAGAGGATGAAGGAGAGGGAACTGGATTTCAAATTCAACTACCGACATTAAATTCTCTAAGAAAGATGGGTGCCTCTGGTTATCCATTACAACACACCATTTTCCTTGTTGGAGAAAATATGGGTGCCCATACTGCATTAAATGCTGGTAGTTGTTGCACCTGGAACTGAAATTTTGTGTGTTGGAGAAGTCTTCCTATTTTCCACTTATTAATCCTTAGTAAAATTAATAAATCTAGTTTCCATTACAGAGAGGACGTTGAGACCTTTCCATCGATATAAAGTTTGCAAAGATCAAATCATCTGATTAAAAGTTAAGGCGTTTTTAGTCTCCCGCAAAAAATTGTCATTTTTATTCAATACACGGCTTCTCCTTTCAGTTTTGTGCGGCTTTTAAATTCCATGGTTCTTCCTTGTGTATCGCGGCTTGTATTTCCGTGGATTTTTCCTCTACATTTCACGGCTCCATTACTCTTTACTTGACCCACAACCTTTGTTATTTTCATGCGGCTTTATCAACATCTGCTAACTTCTATTCTTTCGATCCACGTATTTTGATTTCATTTTACCCGTGACTTTCTGCTTTAGTGTATCGTTTCTTGCTAAAATATCTGCGGCCCTTTCTAACCTTGTGTGACACAAACTAAACCCTGGTGATCCTTCTCCTTAGCCCGCCACTTCATCAAATAACTTCCTTTGCTCCACGACAATTCCTTCCTAGCTGTGGCATACTCCAACTCTTCGTAGCCTTTGTTCCAAGTCCGCGACAGTCCAAGTTGTTCTATTTTTTCAAGCGGTGAAAAAATAGACAACAATATTATATCATAATCTTCTGACATTAAAAGCAAGGATCAGAGCCAAAGAATTATATTAAAAAAAGGACAACATGGTTGGGATCTTTCATTCTTCTTGTTATCATTTAGCCTAAGCAAACCAGATTTATTTAAGGGTGCTACATTCTTGACAATATAATTTCTTTCTAGGAGGGCATGGAATGGGCACGTAGATCCAACTAGTTTGTTATGTTCATTAAAATTGACTTTGAGAAAACTTATCATAGGATAAAATGGACGTTCATTATTGCTATGCTTCAAACCTTGGACTTTGGCCCTATCTTCATGCAATATGTCCAAATGGTTTTTGCTAATGCCTTGGCCCAGATAACCATTAATGGCCACATCTCAATTCCCTTCGGTATTTTTCACTCCATTCACAAAGGTTTCCCTTTAAATCCTACTCGTTATGTTCTTGTAGCCAAGGGTTTTGGGTATTTGCTTGCCCAAGCCAAATCCCAAGGACTTGTCAAGGGGATTGCATCGCTTACTGCAGATAGCTCCCAATTAATCAATAGCCACTTTATAGACAACTCCTTCCTTACCTTAATTGAGGAAGAAAACAATATTTGTAATGCCATGCATTGGCTTGATATTTTCTATTGGGATTAAGGCTCCTCCATTCAATGGCAAAAAACACAGTGTTACTGATAATCCTTCCTCCCTGCGCCGACTTGGTTGGATTCTTATGATTGGAAAATGTTAGGCCATGGTGATATGTTTAACTTTATTAGCATTCCCTGTGCATTTCAAGCTTGCATGCGGAGCTTTGGTATGTGGTTCAACAGGTGGCCAAAAACTTGGAATACTAGATCACCAAACCATTGTCGTTAGCGGGGAAATTCCAAATTTGTTGTGAAGTCCTTAAGACCACTCATGTCTATTATTCATCTTGTTGGGTGTCATCCAAAACCTCAGTACATAAACTGGAAAAACTCCTCAAAGATTTTCTTTGGGCCAATGCCTCTTTTGACAAAAGGTTTCACAGAGTTATATGGGAGACCTATTGCCTTCCTCGTTAATTTAGAGGAATGGGTCTTTTTGATATTTTTTGATAAGGGTAGGCACTTTGTGCCAAATGGATTATCCATTGCATTGAAGGTCAAGAAGCTTGGAAAATATTTCTATTCCATGACATTGAGCAAGGTTCCCGTTATAGCCACCCATCCTAGAAAGGTTTAGGGTTTGCCAATATTCTCATTTCTCTGGTGCCTATCAAAGTTTTCGGCACTTTCATGCTTAAAAACATTTGGAAAGAATGGGAATGAATCAAGCCATGGCTTTAATGGAAAGGAAAAAAATTTTGCGACGACCTTTTTATCAACCAACAATATTTGTGGTGGTCACCTATCATTCAATTCCAGGATAAGTATCTTACATAAGTCTTGAATTCTTGCAGTCAAGATTTTCAAGCGCATAATTTGTTCCATTCAAGATCTATATTGTAAGCACACAAAATCTTGGTGTCCTTGGAATGAGCTAAAAGATTGATAAAATCTTACCACCCATGATAGTACTAGTATCTTTGAAATCATAGATTGAGTTCCTGATCACATGCTGCATAAGATCTCTATGCATCCCTCCCGTCCTTGGTGGAATGGATGGAATTGGTTCGTGGATACCCCATTCTAGAATTATTTAACCAGTAAGGGATATCGCTAGATTTCACCACATTTTCCCATGGTTGAAATAATCAACACTCGCTGGGGGCTCCATTCTTCTCCTTCATATTGGAGGAGGTTTGACACAGTTTGGTCAGCCTATGTGGAGCCTAACATTACACATTTTTTGTGGTGTATTTTACATCAAGGTCTCCCGATTGGCACCTAGCTAGTTCATATTGGTGTTCCAACTCCCAAATTTCCTTTCTGTTGTCACTTGGAAACCTAATTGCACATTTTTTGGTTTTTCTCCAAAGTCCAACAGACTTAGAATTCGATTCATTCATTCTTTTCCCCCTCCGTCCAAAGTGTTTCACCTGGTAACATATTATTTTAGGAGATAGCCCTAGATTACCTCACATTTTTTCCAAGATTTGGCATGCTTTTAGATGGAAAATTTTGTTCTAGTTATGTAAAGAAATGAATTCTTTTTTGTTTGCTAATAATAAATTTGATCAATGATTCTCCATAGATAATAAATCAGTTTTTATCTCTAATGTATTGTTCTAGATTCAAGTGTAAGCTAACAAGGTGGCCCTTGAGGTGGAGCACCTTCAGACTCTTCTTTAACAATGGGTGATGCCCCATGTAATGTTTCTCATGAGCCACCTTCTCCCTCTTGGTGCTTTCCACCTCACAACAAATCTCCTCGAGGAGGTCGTCAGAGCCGCTCCTAGCAGTACTCTTTTAGCCATGCTTTCCAGTCTCTATGCAGTAAACCATGGAGAAGTATATCTCCACCAGCTCGCCATCAGAGTTGGGGCTCGCCTGTGGCTCCCGAGCCATGCACCCAGGATGGGTGGAGCCTTTCACCTCTGCCTTCGCCGCTGTCGGATAAGTTTCCTCGGATGGATCTTTCCATCTCTCCCATGCAAGTTATTGCTGAGAATGAAGAAGAAGACCCTTGGGCTCGGGTTAGGATGTGCTGGACACTAGAAAAGACCTTCTTAGTCCTAGTTGGCCAGATGATAATGACCCCCCTTCACTGGTCTTTTTGCTATAGCTGCTTGACTTCAGTGTCTCTTAATTTTTTTTTGTATTCCCTGGCATGGCCTAGTGTGCTCGTGACTTTGGGGCTTGCTTTCATACCGCCCACTTTTTTGTTTGAAAAATATTGTAGCATATTTCTTTTAATATAACACAAGGTATTTTTCATCAAAAAAGTATTATGGACTATGAAAGCCTCAAATATCTGATAATTGAAAATTTGCAACTGCTGAAGAAGGAGATGCATCTATTCGATGACTGCAAACATGCAAAAAAAGTCTTACTTAAAGCTTTTAATAAAGCTCTGCATGTTGTGAAGATTAGACTTGGGTTAAAAGAAGTACTCCATTCATACATAGTTCAGTCAGAAATGCTCTTACTCATTGCTTCAAAGGAAGGACAATTGTGTTTTTTAAAATTGCATTTCATGTTGTACTTTATATCTTGTAAAATAAGACAATTCTCTCCTTAAAATATTAAATACAACCACTAACAAAAATATTTTGGCTTACTCTTCAAACTTTTCAAGGGGTTATGGTATAAGAACTCAAGAGCATTGAACCAACTTCAAATCACCTTAAATAAACTGAAAAATTTATCAACTAAAATGAAAATACTAAATTAAACAAGTTAATAACAAACTTCATTGAATTGTACTACGATATTGGATATTCTTTAGTAGAATGCCTCACATAAAAATGCAACTAAAAAAGAGTTAATGCCTATAGTGGCTGTTGAAACTAAAGTTCCGAACTCCAAATTTAGAACTTATTAGTGGATACCCTGTGTAGGGGATCACAAGATTCTCAAACAGAAATGAGAAACCTATGTGGCACCACACAGATCAAGTAAATTTCTCACAAAATTTTTAATTGCAGAAACAAATCCTAGCAAACCTAATTACGTCAAAATGATTAACAAGCCTACCAAGTGCAAAAAAAATCCAAGGATGCCCAATGGTTATATAGTGTTAGAACAAAAAATGGGTTCACTTTACTTTTTATTCATATTTAGATCCAACTAAATAAAATTGGGGTATTCGCGGTGTAATTTTCTAAAAATACATTTACCCATATTACAAGGTGAACCCATAATGTTTTGTATACAAATTTTAGGGTTTCATATTTTGGTGAACCTACATTCTTACACACAACCTTTATTGTTTCATCTTTTGGTGAAATTGTGCTCTCTTTATTACCCTGATAAAAATTTCATGCACCTACGGCTAAGGATTCTAACAACACAAGTGAGGCATGTGTGGTTGTATGCATACATATACATGTATAAGTGGACTTTGGAATAAATTTCCTATGAATATTTGAGGAATATGCCTCACATATAGAAGAAATGGACTACGTGAGAAATGACACATTAAGCATAAGGGAAATATGTCGCAAATGAGTAGGTATTGCATGGGCTCACAAGGGAACATGAGAATATTCTAGAAAATGAAAAGTGTGTACTAGTTAAGAGAAAACCAAGAATCTATTATAACACTTTAAATTTAGGCTAATGGCATCTACAAAAATAATTTGCATTTATCTCAACCTATTAATCATTGTGTACTTAAATGACTCATCTGTACACACTTCTCACTCAATTTAGCACTCCTTGGCCACTAGGTCACACTTGTTACTCATCCATGACCATTAAAAACCCACTTCATGAACATAGAAAACATCTTTGGGCCACCTTATCTAGATGACATAATTCATTTTATACTTTCATTGGACAAATTCACCAATGATGGACAAAATTAATTGTCAGTTTAATCCTAAGGTTGATAGTTCTTTCCTCCACTCTTTTAATAATCAAAATTTCAAATGTGCTAATTAGCTTGGTCATCCTAATGTCACTTGAATGGGAAAACCTTTAACAATAGTCACATATAAAAGCACACGTACATCACCCATTCAAAAGGCCTATGATATGACATATTTGAGTTACCTTGGAGATCACAACAAAGCACCCAATTGTTAAATCAACATTTCAAGCACATCAACCAACACTAAGTTTTCATACACCTTATATAGTTGTTATAAGACATTTTAAAAATTATATTCTACACCAATGGTCTTTTCCAAGTATTGAATGCCATTTTAGGATCTCATTATACATTATACATTATATATTCGCACAAATTCATTAGGAGGAAAAACTAATAAGGATTGATCCCTTTTCAGATTATTGGTATATAGTGTAACACTCATCAAACCATTGGAGTGGAGTGAGCTCAATCGAACCCAATCGAAGTAACATCTTTTAGGTTTTTAAAGAGAGATATAATGTTTCCTCAAACGATAAGCCATACCTTATTGCTTCAAAATCATTGCAAGATATAAAACTATAAATTAGGGTTACATACACATGCAAATAAGTATAGAAAATTTTAGTGAAAACATAATGGTGGGGGATAGAATTGTCAATTTAGACATAATTTTCCGATCGATATTAATTATTTATGTCGATTATGTGATGCAATCAGTTTGAGATCTTTAAACTTTATAGGGAGTTTTGTGACACTCTTAATAGCTTCCTCATCTAATATCATCAAATTGTCATACCATATGAGCTTTTTTTTGGAAGGGTATTAAGACTTCAAGGATGACTTGGCAAATTTTGTATAATTTTTTACATTATGAAATGTAAAGGCCATATAAAACAAAATAATAGATATGTAATGCTCCTCTATCCATAAAATATAATATGAAGAGACTGAAAGACTCAAGGTCTTGGTCTATTGGTGAGTTACAAGAAGTTTATAATCATCAACCCAAGTTCCAATCCCATTGAGTCCATTACACACTTTCAATAAGTAGCCATGGAGACACCTTGAGGTAGGGGTCGAACCTCTTCATGTGAACCAAGAAGAACACAATGGGGTGCTCTGAATTTAGACCAATCGATAGACATTTAGGACCCAAGCCCACCTCCATGTCCCACTTAGAGAAAGTTCTCCTCCCAACCACCACTTCAGTTCATAGCTCCGGTATAGTAAAATTGTTTACTAGATCCAAAGTTTGACGATTGGAGAAGATGAAGGATGGTGGCGAAGTATACGAATGAGAGAAGCCTAAGTAAATGCATCAATGTAGGGTAGGGGGTGATCGTTGGCCATGGAGTTGGTCATAAGCCTGTTTCAGGTGACGATTAGACTAGAAGTAGTGTGCAAGGTTCGTAGGATCAGAAGACACTTCGTGTCTTCCACACCCTAAGCCTGAGAGAGAAGTTGGCCTACCTTCGGAAAGCCAAAGAAATAGGGATTCAAATCCCTTATTCTATCTTTGGTATTAGGAAGCCTTATACAAATCCGTACAATGGTTTGGTTTCAGTGCCCTTAACAGGGGTAAGTCAATTCACAATTTGATGGCTATGGGAAGGTGCCATCCCTAGCTATTGGCCCCATGCCTATCTCCTTTAAGGACGTTGTGAAACAAAGAAAACTCCTATCTCCCTTTCCCGCAGGTGTACATACTAGATATGACAGAGGAGGCACCAACCCTAAGCTTGGAAAATCCCAAAATCAAGGCTTATCTCCAATCCTATCCCATCTAGTGGTTATTGGCAGATTTTAATTGAATGTGGTCAGATTCCTCAACCCCATCTCAGTGGGTTTCAGAAAATTGGTCCAAAAACTATGAGATATCCTTCTGTTCTAAGGGATTCTTCGTGGTTCATTTCCAATGCAGGCAGAGGAATATCAAAATTTCTTATCTGACGGCCCCGTGTTTCTAGGGTAACACAAGATTGTTTCTTACTCCATGGTTCCCCAAGTTTGATTTGCAAATTATCTTTTAGTTTCAAAAATTATAGTGTGGGTGCGGTTACCTAACCTTCCCTTTCATTTCTAGCATGCTCTAGAGGATATAAGTGATGTTCTGGGGTGGATCATGCTAGAGGGTAGCGGCTGAACTCTGGACTTGTGATAGATTTTATGCAGAGATTGACCTTAGCAAGGGATTACATGATAAGAAACTTCTGAAATTGGGGAATCTACATCATTTTCATCCCATAGATTATGAGAACAATACATTTTTAGTGTCATATTTGCAGGGCTCGGGGTCATCTACATGCTTATTTCCCATAAAAGAAAATTCGTCAATGAAGAAAAAATGTGTCATCTAGAGGCGGTTGGGGTAAACCATCTTTGGATCAGAAGGAAGAATCCATTCATAATGAAGAAAATAGGAGAGCCTCTGCTAATCAGTTCCAGAGTTTTGTTCTGTTTGATGAAACATGATCGGTTAATGGGGTCATCTGATTAGGGTGGGTGGTGTGAAAATGGGGCATGCATTTGATAATTCTAACAAATCAAATTTAGAACAGGAGGGATCTTCTGGTATTTTTGAATCCCCCGTTGGGATCAAATAATCTCATGTTGGGGAAAACCTTTGATCATGGTCAATGCAAAGTGGCTAGAAAGAAAAAAAGGCAAAAAGGGGCATTTTGCAAATCTGCCGGATTACTATACCTTGGTTGAAATGAATTGTTAATAGGGTTTTCTTTGGTTGTTTTGGTTATGTTTAGCTATTGTTTTGGGGTCAGATCTATTGGCCCTTTCTGGTTAATGTATCCTAATTCATAGCTCTGGTTAAAAGTGTTTACTCATTAAAAAATGAAGGGATTAAAAGGCCAAAAATCACCTTGATTGTTATAAAAACTATGCAAGTGCATTACACTAAAGGATGGGTTGTTAAACTGAGTCAAAATACTATATATTGTTAGTATTTGGTCTCCTAACAGTAATATAATTCTAGTTATGTGAAGCCTCTCTCTAGCTTTCATGTTTTCCCTTATGTTATTGTCAGTTATGTAGCTATCATGCAATTTGAATGGTGTTTCCATAGTTTTATTGCTCCATTTTTTAACAAATTAGTATAGATTAACTATGTGAAATTCTATTAGAATATAACTATAACAAGTCTTGATGAGTGATTCTTGTTAATAATTGTTCCATTTATGGGGACCTGAAAATGCTAAGATAGCTACCATGAAAATGAGAAGTGGAGAGAGATTAATATAGGAGAATATGAAATGTTTTGTCAAAGATAAAGAGTTTATGATGGGAATTTATGTAAAAAAGGATCAAGCTAGAAAACATATATAAGAGATATCCATGAGATATTTTAGTGCAAGATTTTGAAGTAGTTATCCATGTATGGTTACCTAGATTGGAATATTATTTTATATTTGGAACCAAAGAGGAGTGCATGTAGAAGAATAAAATATAGAGAAAATACATAATTTGGAAAATAGATGTACTAGAGTTGTGGACCACTAGTTAGTGACTACAATTAACGAGTATACAATTGAGATTGCTTTTATAAAAATTATTCATTTGATTACTTTGTCACGTAATATCGGACCTGTTTTGAATCTACCAGATTTAATAACTCAATGAAATATAGGAAATTAAAAATGTCCCCAAGGTGTGGGGCCTTGCTCCTTAGGACAAACCTCCGGAGAAGGCCATATTCTTCTACCTATATAACATAATTCTAAACACTACTCCTAAGCTAAACTACTGATTTGCATGGGAAAGGGGAAGGGGAAATGCATGAAATCAAACTAAGCTAAGGGAATGATGATGAAACTAGAATAGAAAGGGGATGTCTCTCCATTAGGGGAGGAATAGAAAAGAGAAAACACATGATGAGAGGGCATGTACATGCCACTGATAAAAACTATGAAAAAAATTATATTTCACACATTTCAGACACTTATAAATGAAGACACATGCAAATATAACCCACACATGACATACTGAAAATGAACAGAGAGGTAAGAGAAAAAATAAATGCAAATAAAGGGAAGATATGAGCCACAATAATAAGACTTTATTGATAAAAAATATACAAAATCCATTACGATCGACCGTGGGGAGGGCACTAAGTGTGTTACATGTGACCAAATTAGAGGTCCGCAAATCATGAAAGATTGACCACCATTTTGACATGGTGATTTTACATTTACGAGAGGATCCTTTATAAATGATATTGAGTTGCCTCTCATATATAAAGAAGAGAAGAGATAGGGAGAAAATCAAATTGCTCTACTAATGAAGAGAGCCCGACCATCCACCACCCACCAAGGACCAACCATGATTCAATTCTTGTAGACATGCATGGCTAACAGAGGTTGTTTGAAAGGTTCTCTATCAGATCATCTGAAAAGGTGGGATTCGACATGCAAGATTTAATGTTGGTGCGTTGGGACTAGTTTTCACTTTTGAACTGAATCATGCACAAATTCATTTTACTCTTGAGGTTTTAAATGATGCGCTACCCTTGATACTTTCTCCCATGTCATCTGATGTTTCTACTATGATCCGCTGAAACTTTTTCCCTTTCTTTTCCTAATCCATTATCATAATTTTACAATCTGCAACCTCTACTTGTACTGTAAGTCTTCTTATATAAATAATTTGCTTTATTTTTCCTTCCGCCACCTTTTCTCGCGGTGTCTGAACTCATTTGCGTAAATTATTTGCTACAAAATTTTAACTTTGATTGGTCTGTATATGACTTCTCTCTCATTCCACAAGTTTCTTTTGATACAAAATTTTTCTTTATTTCACAAAATTTTATGTGTTCTATGGATTTTTTCTATTCCACGACTTTTATATTACTTTGCTATGTGGTATTTCAATCTTGCGTATATTGTTTCCCACAAAGGTATTCTAGCATTCTTGTGCTCAAATTTATTTCTATTACTCTACAATGTTTCGAGGATATTTTTTCCTTGTTCTACGGTGTATGTCCCACATAATTTTCCTTTATTGTGTGGACTTAAAAAACTCTGTGGAAACACTACACCTTCAAAAACTATTTCAAACACTAAGTTTCCTTATCATTTCTATAGAACACTATGTTCATTCTCATTTCCATAGAACACTAACTTCCTTCTCATTTCAAAATAACATAACATTCCTTATCATTTCTGTAGAATACTAAGTTCCTTCATTCTGCGGGTGTATTTCTTGAAGCCTCGTGAGTCTATGACTCAAATGAGGTTGTCTAAATAAAATTGGTGTTATTCTGGACAAAAATTTGGTGAATTTCAAGGGACATTTTCCTAGTAGATGAACTAACCAGTAGTGTAAAATATCCATTGGGAATTAAGCCAAGCATACATCTTAAAAAAATGATGCCAAAAATTTTAAAATGAACCTTGAATCCACATGAAGCATTGACCTTGGAAATGGTTTGAGATTGATCATTGGAGCTTAGAAAGAATACTATACTTGGAAAGTGCCCCAAAAATTCTTGATTTGTTTCCCACCAAGGTGATTGATTTGGATTATGCACATTTGAAAACAAGGATCACAAAAACTGTGTATAAAAGAAAAATCATACATCATCCAACTGAAAACATACAGAGTGTGAAAAGAACTTGTTTTGCAATAAGTAAACCTGGACTAATCCTACTATAACCAAGAGGAATTTTAAAAAAAAATTCAGAATAATGGTTAGCACACATAACTTCCCCTCCTTACAAAATGTGGCTGTGATATTATTTTTGTAACTATATCAAGTGGTGGAACTGAAAACACAGTTTTGCACCACCTTTTTCTCAAAATATTATCCTAAAAAGGAAGGATCACCTCCTCAATTTGCTTTCCCTTTGATTTGGACAAGTGTTTTAGTTGACATTTGGAACTTTGTAAATCTTTCTCATGATTTTAAGCGAACATGAATGGCGACAGTTTAGAATAGTTCTTTGAAACACATAAATATCTTACTGGGCACAAAATTTTCATAGTTAGTTTCCTCCATTCTTAGGTAGGCCAAAATCTTCAACTTTTTCATTCTTATGCATACTTATTTGGTCATGATCAATTTTTTGGAATTTCTTGCTCTATCTCAAGTTCAAGGGAAGCTCCAAAAACAAGAGGGTTTTTATCGAAGAAGAGAAATGATTTGAATGGAACACTTACAAGTTGAATTGAATCTTATTTCCTCGTTCAAATCTTCTTGATAAGATAAACATCTCTGCCTCTTCACTTTCCACACTTGGGTGAAACTCCATTTTCATCTCATTTTATTGGATAATTATTTCCTCTACCATTTTCTCTTGGATTCTTTGTTGTCTCCTATATCTCAGACTAAAACATGGTGTTTCCTAGCTCCAAAGATTTATCCAAATATGATTCTATGCGTGAAGATAAATGTTGATCAAAATATTCACCTTCAAAGAATAGGGAGAATCTCTCTATGGTATCTTCCTCATCCCTAGGATTTGATTCCTTGTTGTCATGAAAAATGACTAGCCCAAAAGTGCAAAAATAAAAGCATGAAAAATAAGCCAAAATATAAATTTTTTCCTTCCGATCTTCCTAAACCCCTCCCGTGGCCAACCTACCTCCCTTGACATCATCATCCTATGCTTTAAGATAATCCTAATGTATTTGGTAAATACGTCTCAGTATGCAAAGAAATGTGGGTAAGTGCACCAATCTGGGGGCCAAAAGCATACATATGAAATTAGGCAAAACATGTACACATTATGGTTTTCTTGGTTTGGTATTTCTTGAGCCTATAATGCAATATACATTATGACAAACTATAAAAAAGCACATTCCCTCCTCATTTTTCATTTTCCCCAAACGTAATTTTTCTAGCAAACCCTGCAGTCGTGTTTTGATTTCAACCATTTAGCTCCCAAAATCATCTGTATATCACTACGAAGGTTGGATTGAGTTAGAATCAATAATGCCACCATGGAGAAGAGGTAGGGAAATTTGTTTTCTCTGAATTGCATTGAAATTTGGTAATTATATTGTAGATTTTAATTAAATACATGTTTTTTTATTGTTACAGTTTCACCACTATAGACACAAAATCACGCACTTTGGGTATTATTTAGTCTCGGTATCATACTACTTTTCATATGGTTATTGAGTGAATAAAGTTATAATTAACCCATATCCTTTGTCCTTTTTATTTTTCTTTCTTTCCCCACTTTCCGAACTTCAACACATACTTGCCCAATCTATTTTTATCATTCTGTGTCATTCTACACCTGATTGGGGGTGCCCCATGCCAATACTGGGGTGCCCCATGCACCCTAGTACCATTCGGGGTGCCTTGATCCTTTCTCCACTTTCCACACATCTTTTGGGAACTTTCTAGCCATTTGAGTTTTATATATTTTTGGTGGTAAACCTTTTTGGGTTTAATTATGAAATTAGATGAAGAGAATCATATAAATATAAAGTTATGAGACCATAATGAAGGACCAAGAGCTAGTCACTACTATCACCACCTAAGGTTGCATCCATCCAAGGCTCCATTTGCATCTGTCTAGCACCATCACAAGGGACAAGGCTGGTTCATCTACATCACACTACATAAGAGGGAAGTTTATTCTATTCCATCCACCATCTATTACATTTCTACATCTAGTTATTGCTCACTACTTCAAAAAGTGTGACTGACACACGAGAACCTAGGGCATGATTTGCAAAAACTCACCTAAAACTACATTTGGGTCTAAAATGTAGTGCAACACTCAGTTAATAAGTCCACCATTGTAGCCGTTGAGGATAGTCTGACCCCTTCATTTACATATTTATTTTTTAGATTTTGATTCTTGGCTTGGGGTTTTGCAGGTCTCTTCTTCATCACTAATCACCATCGACATCTGATGTAGTGCAACAAAACAAATGTGACAGGTAGTGAAGACCTCAGATCACCTAGTGACCATGTAATTTTGGTTTATGGACCCCTTTCACAGAACAGGGTGCCCCATGTGCCCTCATCCCTCTCTAGGCACCCCAGTCTAGCTAGATAGCTTGGTTTTGTACCTTGTAGAGCTTATGTGTGGCCGTACATGCATTATATTCATATGGTTTATTCTGAAACACAATCCCGAAATAGCCGTTGAATCAACTAAGATCTTTCTAACTCTCATTGCACATTGGGGTTTTACATTTCTGCTTTCTTAGTTGCTTGGGTCACTTTCTTTATTTAGTTGGCTCTTATTTTTTGATGTGCATTATATTAGATTAAACTAAATTAGATATATCATATTTCAATTTTAGTTTACTTAACCACAACCACAAAAAACCACTGCAAATCCTTAGAACCCTCCTAGCCCTATTACAATTGCTAAACATTCTCTAGGTAGTCAGAAGGATTTAGCAACCCATACAATGGAAAATAAGATTGAAATTGAGGAATTAATTAAAAATTAGGGATCACCATTCTAAAAACCCCCACCGTGCCTCACTTACAAACACATTGGAGGCATTATTAGCTTAAGTTGACACGACAACGAGTCAAATTGATCACTAGACATCTTATAGAGAGACTTGTAGGGAATATTATGCTAATAAATTATCATATGTAGATATATAAAAAATTACAAAATACCTCATATGTGCATTATTCACAAACCCTCGAACCAATTTTCTTATTTAATTGTCATGTAAACAACTTCTAATTCACTATTGCAATAATGATCTAATAAAAAATAATTTTGGGGAACGATGGTGGATGGTATTTGATATTCTAACTTGTAATAACAATGAGGTTGCACTATACTTTTTGAGGAAAATCTATTGCGAGTTTATCCTCAATGAGATCCCAAAATATTTTGACTATTGTGAGTTTCAGGGCCTAGGAAAAGGATTTGTACAGGATAGACTAAGTCACAATGTGCTATTCAGTATGGTAGAGTCCCCACAAAAATCCCCCCTCATCGGAAGACTATCCCTATAATGGTGAAGGAGACAGTAGAGATTAATACATTACATGCGCTTTAGGAAATTTCTGATACCCATGTCAATCATACTAGGGAGATTTCTTATATCGTTGCTGAGAGAGGTAGACAAAGTATTCTTCCAGATAATAGTAGCATGAGGCCACAGCTTTCTTCACATCTTGTGGTAACATATGCATGGGACCCGATGAGGATGATAGTTTCATGCAGAATGGTGTTGATGGAGTTTCTGCTGGCGGTACACATGACCAATGTGGCTATGTGTTGCACTTTTTTGAGCGATACATTTGGATTTCAGACATCGACGACACCTTCACAGGTATTTTTTAATTTTTTATCACATGTTACAAAAAGATCTGAGTACTTTATTTACTTATATATGTTAAAATTTTAAATAATTGTATTTGAACTTGGTAAAATTTATTAATTTACACATACATATGTACATGTGTGCATTAATATTACAATGTGTGAGAGGGAGGTCATCATCCCAACCACATATTGCGAGCACTAAGGCTATGTTTACATTCATAGAGGGTAATTTTGGAATGTTAATTGCATAAAATTTTCACGTATGTAAATATATATAACCTTTCACTCAAATATATGTCTATATATGCATGTTCTTGTATATGTATTATATATGCTTAACTAACTTGACATGATATATTTTTTAAAAATTTGATGACCACAAAAGACACACCACCATCTCTGCGAGGAGTAGAGAAAGGTGTTTGCACTGCGATTTCATCTGCGCAACAAATCACTGAGGTATACAAACTATGTATTTTCGTTAAATAGCTCGTGTAATTCATATTATGTTTAATTATTTTAATAATTTCCTTCACTATAACATCATGTAGATAATAACGTGACTGCATTGTGTATACGCAGGAGTTACCTGCGATAAGTAGCAACCATGTACATATGATTCATATGCGTGACACGGTAAAAAATAGTTGTATATTGATAAAATTAGTTAAAATATTGTTATTACACATATATGCACTTAGCTGGCGTAAATTTTAGATTTGCATTTAATTTTTTTAATTATTAATATAGTTATGTAAGATAATTTTCATGTTTAATTTTTGTAATCTTATGTGTATGCAGAGTTCAACCCCTTCCATTTTTTACTTCGAGGGCACATACTCCTTGAGCTCATCATTTTGACATCCCAGTTCGTGATCCAGTAGCTCCCATTGACTTATCTGACCGTGAGATGTAGATTCAACGTGATCAAGAGATTGTGGTAAGTGTGTGTACATGTAAATAGTTTCATTAGTATGGTCTTATACATGGTGAAAACTTATACATTAATTTATGGTCCAAAAAAATTGTATACATTTACATGTTTTAACTACAATTGAGTTTTGAGCATAAGAGGACTCGTAGTCAGGCCATGGAGGATCCCAAGTCATCTCACAGACATCCATCTATGTCTAAGGGAGGTATTGCTTCGAGTAGGGAAAAGAGAGGGACAATTTTTGATGAATATATATATATATATATATATATATATATATATATGTCTTATGACATTTATTTTGTATGCCTATGTGCATGGCATTTTATGCACGTTTGACATTGTATGTACGCCTACATGGCATTGACTTGATATTACATGACCTATTCACATTTTTATATGTATTGTGCACATTAATACTATTTGTAACTTGATATTTTTTTACGAGACCTTATATTTATGAGACTATAAGTATATCTGAACTAATATGACGTGCACTTGACAATATAAGACATTGTAGATATTTTTTAATTTATTTGTGTTGTATACTAGAATTTTTGATGTATAATATGTATGAAAATTTGGAAATAAATATTTATATAACATGTATAAAGAGTTAACTAATTTGAGTAATTATTTGTTCAAAATTTCAATGTGTGTATGTTTAAATAACCTTTTCTAGACCTAGGTTCAAAGTTTTACTTATTATTTAAATAAGATATATTATTAAATTTTTATAAATTATTTGTGGTTTCATAATAATAATGAATAAGAATCCATATTCATTATTTATGCGATTTTGATGCAGAGAAAATAAAGAAATGGTCATTTACACAAGTTCAAGGTGATTTAACAACAACTACCCCAGTCGATCTCTGCATGTGTAGACACTAAATCACGCACTTTGGGTATTATTTAGTCCCGGTCTCATACTACTATTCATATGGTTTTTGAGTGAAGAAAGTACTAATTAACCCCACGTCCTTTGAAAATTTTACTTTTCTTTCTATCGTCACCCCTAACCTCTCGCATATACTTGCCTAGTCTATTTTGTCACTTTACTCTCATCTTATTACTGACTGGGGCTCCCTAGGTGCCCTGATCCATTTCAAGGCACCTTGATCTTCTTTCTAATTTACTTCAATCTTTTGGGCGCTTTCTAGTCGTTTGAGCTTTCCATATTTTTAGTGGTTGGCCTTTTCAGGGTTAATTACAAAATTAGAACAAGAGAACCATATAAATATAAAGTTATGAGACCATAATGAGGGAACAAGCACTAGACACTAATATCATCCACCTAAGGTTTCATCCTTCCAAATAATCTAAAGCTCCATTTGCATCCATCTAGCTCCATCACAAGGGACAAGGTTGGTTCATTTGCATCACAATGCATAGGAGGGAAGTTTATTCTATTCCATCCACCATCTATTTACATTTCTACATCTAATTATTGCTCTCTACATCACAAAGTGTGATTGGCACAATAACACCTAATGGATAATTTACACACACACATACACACACATCTAGAACTACATTTGGGTTTGATATGTAATGCAACACTTTGTTAGTAAGTCCACCATTGTGGCCGCTGAGGAAATTCTGACCCCTTCATTTGTATCTTTATTTTTTAGGGTTTTGATGTTTTTCTTGGGGTTTTACAAGTCTTCTATCCATCTGCTGATTATCATAAACATCAAGCGTAGTGCAGCGACATACACATGATAGGTAGTGAAGGTTTTGCATCATTCAATGACCTTGCAAAGTTGGTTTCTGGACCTCTTGCATAGACCAGGGTGCCTAGATCTCAGACCAGGCACCCTAGGTTCCCCCATCCTTCTCCAGGCACCCCATTCTACTAAGATACCTCAGATCTACACTCTCCAGGGCTCCTGTATGGTTGTTTCCTCTTTCTGTTCATCCGATCTCCACTACGACATAGTCCTGAATAGCCTGTGAATCAGCTAAGCTCTTCCAAACCCACTCTTCACATTAGGGTTTTACATTTCTACTTACTTAGTTTCTTGGGTCATTTATTCTATTTATTTAGATATTATTTAATACTATGGGTAACACTATATTATACTAAATTAGGCCCCCATATTCCATTTTAGTTTAATTAGCATGAGAGGATCATTCACTAGCCAAAATGGCTAAAAACTATTCTATTTGTCCAAAATTTAACTAAACTGGTATAATATCACCTTGAAATGGTCTCCTTGGAACTCTACTCTATCTCTGTTTAGTACTTCAAGTGTCAAAGGACTCCTTAAAGAAGTTCTTTTTCATACAACACTTACTCTTGTCTTTACCTTACTTACGCTTTTTCTTGCTCTTGGTCTCTTTGTACTAGTTCATTCCTTATCAGACACCTAATAAATTATTCAATGATTCTTATACTTCTCCCATGTTTTATCACCTTATAAAATCATTAGTACCATCACTAACTTGATTCATTAGGCTCCAAACACCACTATTGTTCATCTTGCCAAAATTGTCAATTGTGCCCCTTAAGACAATGTATTTTGCAACAAACATGGATAGAAGGATATAATGATACCCAGAAAGTCTTATGAGATTCATTAGTTCAATTTTTCCATCCATAAATTTCTCCTAAAATATTAGACTCCAACTCCTTCTACAACTCCTTAGAGATCACCTTTTCACTTTTTGCTCTTGAAACACTAACTAACCTTGTCCCATTGTACTGTATATCATATATCCACTTTTATGAGGTTCCTAAGCACAAATAAAGAATATTCAAGCACCCATTAATCCTAGTATAATTCCATAGAAGTTTCAATGCTTAACTCAATATATAAAGATTGGGTTCTTTGTAAAATGGCTTCTCAAACTAGGTTTACAATAGTACATACAACCCTCTAAGGAACTGGTAAGGAAATATCACTTTTCCACCAATGAAACTCAAAAATTCTTATTTTAACAATTGATGCACCTCTTCAAGATTGTTCCTTCCAAATATTATACAAGAATTCCTTGATTTCATGCTTCAAGACTACAAACCCTCCTAAACCTTGACTGTGGTTCACTGTGGATAACGAGAGGAAACATTTGGCTATCAAACGGTTGGTTTTTGGTTCCAAGACCTCAAACATGATTCTTATGATCTTCACCACTCCTTATTTAATCCTATCTTACCATAACATCTTGACAACGCACTCAATGGATTGAATCAACAATTCTTTTCTCTCATACGTTGGTTCAGGGTATCTAGAAACCCTTGGTTCTACTGTGGGAGATAATGTTCAATTGTTACTTTGTAAATAATTCACTTATGTTATAATCACCTTACCTAAAAATCTTCCTCAATACGTGCAAACAATCCCATTTCCACAATGATCTTAACTATTCAACTCAGAAAACACACAATACAGTCATGTACATAATTTTTATTTATCACTTAATCATTATAACATGCACCAAGAGTTATCCAAAAGGGTAATACACCAACATTCCATAGTTTTATCACTTAGTTTAACTCCAATGAAATAATATTTAAATAAAACATAGTTATGATCTTACATACATACTATATTCATGTTCCATTGCATGCTAAAACAAAGAACAAATTAGCTTACACACAAAGTCTATTCATCTCTTTCAATCAAAATGAATAAAGAGCATATTTAGGAAAAGTAAAAATTTATCACCAAGAGTGAGAGAGAAAGTAAGAGAAAGAAAGATAGATAAAGAGAGGGGGAGAGAGAGAAAAAGTGATGAGAATAAAAGTAAACATCAACTTTTACTCAAACTCTAATGAAAGGTTATCTGATGCAATATTTTGTTAACGGAAGCTCGTGGCACCAAATGTACTGCACACATGCATCAGGGTGGCTTGGTAAATGCTTGGGGAGGATTTTTTTTTGTGCCCAATGATCTTGATGCTTCCAGACTACATCGGACGGGCGTAGTCCCTTAAGATCCCTAAGAGAAAAACACTATAAGTTCCCTTGGTGATTTTTCGGTCTCTGATTAACTAAAAATGAACTAAGTAGTATATAAATAGTTAATATAAGATATGAATAACTTTAATAAAGTAAATAAATGTAGTAAATAAGAATGTAAATAAGCTTAGCCAAACTTCAAAAGGAAATGCTAACCCTAATATGTAAAAGAGAATGAGGAAAGAGCTCAGCTGATAAGAGATGTTGGTTAGAGAGTGTCGTAAAGGTGACTGGAAAAATTAGGAGCAGGAACAACTGTGAATAAGTCCCAAAAAGGGTGGATCTAGAGGATCTATCTAGACTGGGGCTCATGGAAGAGGACTGGGGCACCCACATGTGATCTGTTATAGAATATGGGTGCCCTGGTCTGTTTAAAATCATGGAAACTAATTTTTATAGGATCAGAAGGTGGTCCATAACCCTTGTTGTGTGTCACATCAACTTTTTTGTCCTACGCTAAATGTCACCGATATTCCAAGATTAAAGAATAACCTACAAGACCCTAAAAAACATCAAACCCTAAAAAAGAATAATGCAAAGGAATGGGTCATGTTGATCTTAGCTACCACAATGGTGGACTTACTAACTGAGCTCTACACTACATCTCAGACCCGATGTAGTTCTATGTGAAAGTGTGTGTGAAAATTCCCTAGGTTTCTCTTGTGTCAGTCGCACTTTGTGAAGTAGTGAGCAATAAATATGTGTAGAAAATGTAATAGAATGTGTGTATGAAATAGAATAGAACCCCTCCCCCTATGCAGTGTGATGCAGATGTCCTAGCCTTGTGCTTGATGATGGAGCTATGTGGATGTAAGTGATCTCCAATGCAATAGATGGATGTAACTCTAGATGGAGTGATAGTGTAGACACCTACATTCTGATTTTTCAATCTTATTGCCAAACGCACACCAATCACTCTCATTCTTACCAATTACATTATAATTAGTGATTTCCACTAATTAATTAATGTTTCTTATCACTTTGGTCAATTAACAACGCTTTTTTGTCTACCAAACCTCTTTCGCATTCAGGATCGCCACTTTATGATGAATCGTAACTCAAAATCCTCTTTAAAACAAACAATTAACTACTATTAGTTAATTAATCCAATTTTCCCCTTGTTTTGGTTAATATACCCTACTATTTTCTTAAACCCCTCTTCCAACCACTCAAAATCACCCCACTTCTCTCTACAACGTTTCAACAAGCTTCAAAATCTTATCCTAGCCTCCTAGTTAACCCTACGTGGTTGATTAAGGCTCCACACACCCTAATCACTTGGGAATTCACTAATTGTGATTAAAAATGCTTAATCATGATTAGAAATTCTAATATAATTTGTGATTTTAGTTCCACATACACCAAAATACAAGTCTTCCCAAATGGAAAACTATAAAAAGGACTCACCTCATACCTTTAAACTTTACACCATGCTTTGATTTGCATCTCATATAATAAATATGATCAATTGCCAAGATCAATCCTTGCCTAAAGTCTTCATTGAGGTTAATAGATGGATATTCAACATGAAATTGTAGTCTTGTGTTGGAGATATCATCTCACCTTCTTGGAGTAGCAACAAACCCCAATTTGATTGCTCCTAGATCTATTTAGGTCTATGTTAGTTAATCAAACATGCTAGTAGGCATGTTTTAGCTAGGTTTTGAATTTTATTCATGTTCGTTAACATTCAATTAATATTTTATCATTGATGTGTCATTCCTTAGCTTATGTAATTAGCTTTAGACTATGTGGTGTTAGTCTTGCTTTAAACTATTTAATTTACACTAAAATTTTTGGGTGTTATCATTTGGCACACCCGGTGGGACAGACCCCATTTCATTCAATCTTAAGATTTTTAACATAGTTTCAAAGTTTTTAGATTTCAAGTTTTCTAGATTAGTTTCAAAGTTTTCTAGCTTAGATTTAAAGTTTTCTAGTTTAGATTTAAAATTTTCTAGTATAGTTTCAATATTTCTAGATTACTTTCAAGCTTTTTAGATTATTTTTTCAATCGTTTTTGATTCAATTCAAAGTTTTAGAGTAATTTTCAAATTTTTATAGATCAATTTTCAAGCTAGGTAGTTTTTTCAACTATATTAGTAGTAAAAGTTGTGTTTTCATGTTTTTGTTAGGATATAAAGAGGTGAATCCCTGTCAAAATTTCCTCAAGGTGTCAAAGTTTTGATCTTTTCAAGAATTTTTTTTCAAAACTTAGATTTTGAGCATCTACAGGAAAGGGTGTGCCTGTGTAACAAAACCTACGCCTATGCACTACAGGGTACGCTTGTGGAAAATAACCTACGCCTGTGCACTATTGGGTGCACCTATGCAACATTGGATTTTGGCCTCTAAGTGTAACTTGTGCCTGTGCATCACTGGGTGCACCTACGCCTCACTGGATGTGCCTGTGCACCACTGACTATGTAAAATTGACAGAGAATTCACCTATGCACTACTGTCTATGCTTGTGTACTACTGTGTATGCCCATGCTCTACAGTGTGTGCCCATGCACTAAAAGGTGTGCTTGTGCACTAAGGTGAATTTATCTTAAAACTTCAAAATTTTAATTTTTTACTTCTAGTATCTCTGTCATTTTTTGTAAAGGTTTTTAGTTGTTGTTTTTGTCAAATTTCATATTTTAGAGTGATATTCCTAACAAAATTTCTTTAGGATTCGATAAGGGGTTTTTGATTAAATTGGCTTAGGGTTTGATGAGTGATTATGTTTTCATACTTTATTTGAGTTTGGAATAGAGTTGTGTATGCTCTTCTCTTGCACCTAGTGTGATCTTGAGGATCAAAAACACCTCTAAACCACTTTTTGCTTCTTGGGAGTAAGTAGGAACAATCATCATTCATTTTGTGCTTAAGGAAATAAATTTTCATTTTTGACATGTACTTGATAAATAACTAAGGCTAAAATTTAAATAGGATATTCCCTTACTCCTAGTGTGATCTTGGGAACCAAAATAGATTTTAGTCTTCAATTAAGAAACACTTTGATGAATTGGGGATAAAACTTGTTTTTGTAAAGTTTGATGGTAGCTAGTTGATAAACAAGTCTTTTCATTGCTATCTTTCTATGTTATTGTGAATCTTTTTAAACTACTAACAATTTTTGTGAACCACCTAAAATGCTTGTAAAAGAAAGAAGGGATCTCTTCAAACCAAATTCTAACATTCATGTTTGCTTTTAGGTTGCCAACGTTGGTCAAAACCAAATTATTTAATCCAAAAGATTAAAAAATACACCATTATACAAAACACTTTATTTGCATGTTGGCTAAGAGCTAAAGCTCATTCAATCAACTAGAACATAACCTCTTTAGCATAAGCCTTAAGCTCACCAGAGGGGTGGTTCTAGGAACCCTAAAATAGTTCATGTAAGAGGGAACCTTGTGAACAAAACAAGAAAGTGATCCACACTACCCAATTGACTAGTACGCCCTGAAAGTTTAAAGTGAAAGTTATCTCCATTGTGACCCCAGTGAAAGTATAACCGAACACACTTCGGTTCTCATTATATTGAAGGGGGTAAAGTAAAGTCAAGATAATCCTTGGGAAAATTGATAAATTGAGCTCACAGAGATATCTTGTGACACATAGAGAGAGAGAATCCCTAGGAAAGCTTGCTGGCTTGGAGCCAATTTTGTCTTAGCTATTATACTTAAGAGCTATCACAAAGTGATAATTTTTTTGGATTCAAACTCTTGTTTTTCAAACAAGGGAAATAATCTATTAAAGTTGAAACCACGTAACATTTCATCACGAAGCATACGACATGTTACTTTTCTCTAGTTTTTCATTTGCGTTAAGGCAAGGTGAAACTTTATTAAAGTATACTTAGTTTGCTTCATCACCATTTGGTCTACCCATTTGTTTTATTGTTGCTCATTTTGAGACAAAAGAAGAACAAATATACACAGATACCACTAGAAATAACATGTCTACCACTTTTGTAGTCTATTTTCACGACTAGGTTGCAATGCCGGAATACAAGTGTTAAAAGTGTGAATGGTACGTGCTCACATTCTAGTAGGCCCCCTCTTGTCTCAACAACCATATTGAGACTTATTATCATTGTAGTTAGATTTTCTTATCACTGAATTCTTTTGAGTTGTTACATTGCCCACATTATACAATTGAGATATTTACGTCTTGTTTCCATTGTGAAACTTGACCTAAATCTCTAGATTGTATTGTTACGCTACTCACACACATAGTAATTCCTTGATATAATTAGGCATAGTTTTTACATCCTAGCCTTGTCTTTAGTTTTGTGAGTGTTGAGGTTACTTTGTTAGCATCTCTATAATGCCATTTTGATACTAAAATACTGCTTTCTCACAAATTTTGATTAACGTATCCAAATAGTGTTGTTATGATGCTCACATTTGTATCGTCCATTTTAAAGGAGTTAGAATTTGTTAGTATTTAGAAACTAGTTTATAGAATATCCTGCTAGAGGATCACGTCAAAAATTTCTTAGCATTTAGGTCTTGTTTGTTTCAAACTTGTCCTAACTGCTGATATTGTGTTGTCACTATTTGGTTTCAAACCTGTCTCGGATAAACATAGGGGGTAAACTTTTGTTGTGACTGGATTTAAGTCTTATACGTCATTATATTTTCCTAGATATCTCTTTTCATATATTACTTTGTTAGGGAAGGTAATTATTTATTCTTTGGTGTCATTAGGTTCATATTGATTCTTCAGATTCGTGACCATTTATCATTTGGCATTCTTTATAACGATTTAACATCGTTACACCACTTAGTTTGTTCTAGGGCCCATGTTTGCCAAATCTAGCTGGTTTCTGTTGTGCTTCCCAAATCAACACATGAATTCCTTCTAATTGAAGTATTTTAATTGCACTATCTCATTCTAGACATCTATATCCCAAAAACACCAACAATGGCCAACTATCGTGAGGTTCCTTATATGCACGACACTAAAGAATCAAAGTTTCGGCATTCCCATCAAAGGATGCCCATCATGGATAAGCCTCGTTTGGTTCTTTGTGCTAGAGAACCCATTCGAGTACCCTGTTCCCCACCTTCATCTTATAGTCGGTAGTATGTTTTGGATGATTTTCATCCAAATTATTATTCAAGTTCCCCCTACTCTTCTTTTGATTCCAATCCAAACTGTTCTTCTAATTCTTCGGATTCACCTTGGTATTTTGAAAATTATCATCAAAGCTATTCACCTCATTTGACTCTTGAGTCGCAGTCATCCATTTCTTCGCAGGACTCCCCTTATCATTTGCCTAAATTAAATATTCCTTTAAATATCCATGTGGCTTCAACATCCATCAATCAAACATCCAATTTGGTTCTTGAGTCGTGGTACTCCCTTGCTTTGTATGACTTTCCTTATTTTCCGCCTCGACAACCTCTTTGTATGTTGAAGATATGGGTGAGTCCAAATTCTCCTAAGTCAACACTTATGTTGCATTCATTTGAGTCGACACCTATGTCTCATTCATCTAAGTTGACTCCTATGTCATGATCTCCTAAGTTGACACCCATGTCACAATCATCAAAGACGATCTCCAATTTCAGCAATCTTCTAAGTCGAATCCCATGTCACAATCATATAAGTCGACACATACATCGCAAAAACCTCAGATGACTCCTATGTCACAATCATATGCTGATTTTATATGTGATCCTCATTATTTTCCAATAATATGCCGTCTTGTAGGATAGCTAATACTAATCATTTCTAAATATACATCTTCTTCTACTCACGAGACATCTAGATCCAAATCTACTTCATCTCTTGAGTCATCACCTTCTCAATCTTCCACACCAGTTTGACCCATTTCTTCTAGTCAACATCTCATGGTCTAAGAACAACTACCCCACACCGATCGATTCATTTCAAAATGAAGAAGTGATTATAGAATTTATGAGGGTATAAGAACATATTCCTCTAGAAAGTTGCGAGTAATAATTATCTGTAAAACTTGACAGGTCTGTGTATTGGGAGGAATAAATTGATTCCTTTTGTCAGAAAATAGACAAAGACCCTAGGATCATCAAAATTTATCCTCCTCTTATTCTTGAATCTTCACATTCTTCATTGTGTGATGAAATTTCTAGGTCTGGCATTGATCCATGACCTCTCTTATCATTACTTAATCATTATTTATCTATAAAAATTTCTCCATCATAATATTACCTTGGGTCACCACCTGGTAGCCCATCGTCTTCTTCTATATGTGGAAAACCTCCATGTATCCTCACATCATCTATATGTGGCTCACCTCCTTATATCTTGTCTTAATCTATTCTTGGGCCACGTATTAGTAGTTTATCATCTTCTACATATGGGAAACCTCCAGGTAGTCCTTGCTCTTAAGTCTATGGGACACCTCCAAGTAGTTTGTCTTCTTCTATATGTGGCTCACATCCTAGCAACCCATATTCATTTATAATGGGGGCACATCCTATAAATCCCTCATCTTTGATTTTTGGGTCACATCCTAGTCGCCCATATTCTTCTATGTATGGGACACCCCTAGGTATTCCTTCATCTTCAATCTTAGGGCCACATCCAAGTAGTCCTTTATCTTAAGTCTATGAGACACCTCTCTGGAAGCCCATCCTCTTCAATTCTAGGTTTGAATGCTTTGTGTCCATCACATTATCCTTCTATCAATGATTATGGAAAGGCCACTATCATTCCTCACATCAATTCTATTCTTTTACATTCTTCTCCCAATTCTTGGGATAAGATAGGTCACGTAGTAGATTATAAGAAACCCAAATAGTTTCTTCATCATACTAAAAGGAAAACTTCCAAGAGCTCCAAATATTCCAACTAATTCAAATGATCTTAAAGTTTAGAATCAAACACAATTCAAAAATCTACATCAATGCAACCATCAAGTATGGTGCAAAGTGCAAAAACATCTAGATAGGGACCTCAAGCTCCCACACACAAAATCCATGTTTCATAATAAATCACAGTCATTTTTTGATATGAGCTCACTACGATAATCAAAATCAGAGATAATATGACTCTTGATAAGAAAAAATGCCTATATTTCCTTATCAAGGAAATCACTAACATTATTGTCGGATATTATCACACTAAATGACCTTGTCAGTCCCACTTTTCAAAAAAGAAAAAAATGTAAAAAAATGAAAAAACATTTCAAAAAAAATATCAAAGGTAAAGATTAAACATTGTAATCTGGTATTAAATACACATGGATGTTCTTTCTTCCCTTTCTTGCTCTTCTTCTGCAAGTCTTCCTACCATTTTTCATCCCTTCGCTGATATTTTGGTTAGCCAATTCAAACACATTTTGTGACATTTACCTATATGGTATTCGTTTGTCCCTGGTATTTCATCACCTTGGTAAATTAAAGAATGAATGACCTGCATAGAGATCCTATCATAATCAACATCTAAAAAACTTGTTGCGAAGAAATTTTGGACATATTTGTTGACACTAGAAAATTTCATCATCACAAGCACTTCTGCCTCATTCCATCAATCCATCAGTGGTTCTTAACCCCTTGTTAAACAAGAGACTTGAAGTAATTTTTTAGAAAGTAAAACAAAATCAATAAAAAATAAAAAATCCAAAGCTAAAAGCAAAAAAAACTTGATATATAACTCTCTCTTGGGGTATTTCCAATAATCTCTACCAGGTGCTATGGACACCTAACTGACAGTAGATAAATGTTGCGATTAGAATTAAATGCATCTCTGTCAGGGCTATGGATGCCTAGCTGACAGCGGAGTAATGTACGACTCTCATTCCAGAAATCCATTCACAAAAAAATCAACTTTGAAAAACAAATAATTCCTACACATTGGCTAGAATGTCTTCACTTATTGTCTATCAAATCTTCCCTCCAAGATATAATAAATTTCCACTTGTACACACTGGATATCTATGAGAAAATAGGATTAGTATGTTACCAAGCGTCTTTTTTGGACCTTGTTTAGACTCTTACTCTAGTCTGTATCTTTTCTTATGATTTGTCGCTTTTGCTAACCGCTTCTTTATCGTGAGGATTCTAAGCTACATTCACAACATTCACGTTGTTCTTCTACTTTGTTCAGAACATATATGTATATAATATTTCCTTTTTTCCATGTTTGCGGGCACCTTTATCCCCTTTCTCAAAATAATCTTCTAGTTCTTTCTATGATGTGCTTCTTGGCCAGCTTATGCTGGGGGCATCCTTGCTCCTTCCTAACACTTCATTTGTTTAAGTTCATCATCATGTTGAACATATCCATATTGGCCTTGATCTGGATTCGGTGTGCAAAGTGATTTCCTTTGAATACTCCCACCTAACGTTGGGGCAATTTCACATCTTCACTTTCTTACGTATAAGCGTGGAATTCTTCCCTTGTACATCCCATCTATTGCTAGGGGCATACACTTTTCTTAGTTTCCTTTACATAGCTTTAGAAAACTTCTAAAAAATCAAACAAATCCAAAATTTAAAAAGAAATCCATAAAATTGTTAAAATCATTAAAAATCCAAAAAATTGGTAAAATCATTAAAAATAGTAAAAATTCAATTTTTTTCAAAAATTGATAAATGGCATGCATATGGCTAAAGCCTATATCAAATGCATTATCCTCACACATCAAAATTTTTCCTACAAAAACATATTTCTAAGGTTCTTGGTTGTTCTGGTCTCAAATAACTTGCGGATCATTGTGATCTACCTCCATTAACAAAAGCTAGGCTGCTTACTATATCAGTACTCCCGTGCAACAATGAGTTGCCAAAGATTATGTCGTAGTGCACAAAATATTTTCCATGGGACTACTTGTGTCCTCCATTTTCCCCCTCACATGTATCCTTGCTTGGGGCACCATCTTTAACCCTTGTCGTTATTACATGAACATTCGGGAACTGAAGCTTGATAACAAAGACATTGGTGTAACTGTCTTGAGCGTTGTTTTCTTAAGTATGTGTGATTGTACTTGTTTCTTTGTTAGGTTGGCTGGTTTAATTTCTCATATTGCATTTCATAATGTATGTTGCACAGAGTTACATATTTTTAACAGTAAACAATTGTCCGTAATATATCTTTTCATGTTATTCACAGTTTTGTTTAATTTAAATAAAGGCCGATGATGTAGATCATAGGGGCAACATGATGAAAAATAGTTTCTTATTGAAGATTCTAGGCAAAGAAAGAGCTATTCCCATTCTCCATTATCATTTATTATCACTACTTATTTTTCTTCCAAATCACCTAGGGCAATAAACAACCATATTTATCCCTATCCTTTTATCTTCTAAATAACCAAAGGTTTTGCGCCCATTCTATCCTATTTCTTCTATCTATTTCAATTGTTGACTGAATTTTTTTATCACCCCATTGACGTTTGAGGGGGCATCCTTCATCCTACTAATTTTTCTTTAAAAATTTACCTGTTTATGCTTGTCTGCTATATTTTAAGTGAAGTCACTAACTTCACCTCAAACAGGGAAAAATGTAGACGCCTAAATTCCACTTTTGTAATCTTATTGCCAAATGCACACAAATCACTCTCATTCTTACCAATTTTGTGATTTCCGCTAATTAAATAACGTTTCTTACCACTTTGGTCAATTAACAACACTTTTTTGGTTACCAAACCTCTTTCGCATCTAGGATGCCACTTTATGACAAATTGTAAGACAAAATCCTATTCAAAATAGAAAATTAGCTATTATTAGCTAATTAAGCCTATTTTCCCCTTGTTTTGGTCAATATACCCTACTATTGGCTTAAACCCCTCTTCCAACCACTCAAAATCACTCCACTTATTTCCACAACATCTCAAAAAGCTTAAAAAGCTTATCCTATCCTCCTAGTTGACCCTAAGCAGTTGATTAAGGCTCCACACACCCTAATCACTTGGGAATTCACTAATTGTGATTATAAAAGCTTAATCATGATTAGTAATTCTAATCTAATTTAGGATTTTAGTCCCACATGCACCAAAATACAAGTTTTCAGCCAAATGGAAAACTATAAAAAGGACTCACCTCATAGCTTTAAAATTTACACCACACTTTGATTTTCATCTGATATAATAAATATGATCAATTTCTAAGCTCAATCCTTGCCTAAAGTCTTTATTGAGGTTAGTAGATGGGTATTCAACATGAAATTGTAGTCTTGTGTTGGAGAGACAATCTCACCTTCTTGGAGTGACAACAAACCCCAATTTGATTGCACCTAGATTTATTTAGGTCTATGTTAGTTAATCAAACATACTAGTAGGCATGTTTTAGCTAGGTTTTGAATTATATTCATGTTAATTAACATTTAATTAAGATTTTATCATTGATGTTTAATTCCTTATCTTATGCAATCAGCTTTAGACTATGTGATGTTAGTCTTGCTTTAAAGTAGTTAATTTGCACTAAACATTTTGGGTGTTATCAGATTAGTAAGTGATGTTAGGTCCCTCATCATAGTCTCATAACTTTATATTTATAGGGTTCACTTGATCTAATTTCGTAATTAACCCCGAAAAGACCGACTATAAGAAATATAAAGATGTCAAATGGCTATAAAGAGCCCAAAAAGTCATGGGAAAGCTCGAGAAGGATCAAGGAACCCAAGATGGGACTAGGGCACCCATGGGCACCCCAATACTGATATGGGCACCTCAGATTGAGGATAAAATAGTGGGAAATGACCACAAGATACTAAACATGTGGATGAAAAATAAGCGGTAATGATGAAATAAAATAAAATAAGATGGCCAAAATATATGGGTTAATTAGTACTTTCTTCACTCAAGAACCTTCTAAATAGTAGTATGAAACTGAGATAAATAAATGTTTGAAGTGCATGATTTTGTGACTAGATTTTTCTCTCACTTTATGTTGGCGAGAGAAAATATTGGTAACATAAAGTAGATAGATATTGGCACCTGATGTCCATGAAGAGTGTTGTAAAAAATCACCGAAGGAGTAGAAAATAGTGTGGAATGACAAAAAAGATGGAGGAGCATGGAAAATAAAGAAGAAATATGAGTAAAGAAAATGTGATGAGAGTGAACCTAGGGTGGAATGTGTGTGTAGCTGCTGCAGTGTGTAATGTACCTACATGGTTAGTAAATCTATCGCAAAGTGTTGTCGTTGACGTTGTTTTTATTGTTGCCCCCAATTTGACTACTTTTTTCTCATATGGCCAGATGTGCAAGGAGAAAATGATCAAGTATTCAAATATATATGTATGTAAGTGTAAAATTGCTATGTAAAAGATGTATTCATGTATGTAAAAATTCATGTAAATGTAAAGTAAGCAAAATGAAAAGTGTAAATGGAACATGTGCACCTAATCCATGTCGAGAGAAAGGGTGTAGAAGGATATCCTGTATTGTCAGGGTTTTTTTTGGTGATTTGACAGTGCCATAGGCTGAAGAAGTGTAGGAGGAAATGCTCTGTGGTCCCCCAAGCTCTAAATGCTTCCCTGAACTATGAATAGATATCTATATCATCTTGGTTTTTTGGGTGATCCAACACTGGTGGTAGAACAAGTATAGGGAGGAAATGTTGTATGTCCTCCAACATTTAACTGTTCCCTCCGAATGCTAAGGATACCATGTCCTATAAAAGCTGATGTTGTATGGAGTTCATAGACTGGTCTGAACTCACTCACTGTAGGTAAACCCATAATTCCAAGAGTGGAAATTTCACTGAACTGAACCAATGTAAACATGTTGTTTAGAATGTAAAACCCCAAATTATGCCCCCCTCTTTGGGGGTTCATGCGACTTTGGCCGATAGGAGAATGTGGCCCTAAAAGAGGAAAAACCACATGAACTCTATAAATCTGTCTTGCAGGGGGAAGGGAATGCACTTGGTAGAAACCAAGGCACGCACAAACAAGGATGGCTATCCAAAACAAATGTTAGTATGAAAACACATGCATGTAAGAAGATAAATGTAAAGTACACAGACAATGTAAAAACTACCAAGAATAGTAGTGTAAACACACAAGAAGACAAGTAAGCCACACAAAGTGGGTCACAAACATGGGACATCACTCATGATGTCGTAATGCAAACATAAGGCCAACATGACCGCAAACAACAAGAAATTATGCACACCAAACATAGGGCAAGGCCCGCATATCGTAAGCATAAGAATGAAAGACAATGTAACAGACAAGTATAAGAAGTAGTCATGATAAACATGTAATCCTACAAAACAAGTTCCACACATGGAACACCCGTTATCATGTTAGAGAAATAACCAATATGTCAAAGCATGAATAACAAATTAATGTAAAGTGCTAAGTGCAAAATGAAACAATAGCACCTGAAATAGACTGAATGCAGATGCCCCCAGTGACCAATATAGAAACAATAGAAGGCGAGCATCTGTGCCATGTGTAAGAGACACTGTATCTGTTATCACACTACAGAAAAGCATGTGACATTTGCATGTTTGGATAGCATAGATAATGACATATAAGAAACCAATGTAACTTGTCTAGTAAAGTGAACATGTAAAAAACTAGTAAACAAGAGTAAATTCACCCAAGACAATGTAATTTGATGTGGATAGATGGAATGAAATGCACAGATGGAATGATAGGATCCACGTGCCCCCCGATTGAATAGAATTGTATGTAATGAGGTTCATTTTTTACCCCTCAGCAATCAGGAATGATCCTGTAAACAAAAGTGCGTCATCGGGAAATAGTTGAATTGTGTTTTTTTTTGTAATGTGCTATGATGAATGTGTATGTATAGTGATGAGATGATGACCTAGAAATGATAAATGTGTGTGTGAAACCTATCATTCAAAGTGTATATCATGAATTTGAAAAAATATATGAGTGATGATTTATCCTGAAGCGTATATCACTATAAGATGAATTGATGATTGATGATTTAGCCCTAGGTGTATATCGCTATAGGATGAATGAATGAGTGATGGTTTATCCCTAAGCATATATCACTATAAGATGAATGTATGAGTGATGATTTATCCCTAAAGCGTATATGACTATATGATGAATGATAAAGAGTGGTGATGTAACTTAATGGTATATACCACTTCAAACTGATTGAATGTGAGTGATTATTGAGTCCTAAAGTGTATTTCACTAGCCTATGAATGTCGTATGGTGAAATTTCAAATGGTGAACGCATGATGAGTGTAAGATCCATTTTTATTTGTAAACCCACGACAAGTCAAGTTTGGACTGAAGAAGTAAAGTGTGTTATAGGTGTGGTGAGTACAGCACGTACAAGAAAATGTAGTATAGGTGATGACCATGTGATGAGTATAATGTATAATTACGCTATGTGTAGAATGCAATGCTAGATGTGTAAAATGTGTAAATATGCTATGTGATTAGAACGTGTGACGACACGACATGTAAAAGAGATGAATGTATAGAGATGTAGAAGTGTAACATGGTATCTAGGTAAATGGATGAGTAACGTAAAACGTAAGAATGATGTATGCTAGACACATATGTGATGAAAACTAGGATAATATGTGAAGTTGCATGCAATGTATGATGTAAGGGATGTGACACTAGAGGTAACATAACAACACTCTGTATAAAATATGATGTAATCTGCGCTGATAATTTAGTAGTGTATGTACTGTGTGATATGGACAATATGATGAACAAGATATGATGTTATATGTAAAATAATGAGTATGATAATTTGTATTGTGTATGACATACATGATGTGTGATGACATGTGATGTATAATGTCCTAGAGTGCATGTATGTGGGGTTCAATGTGCAGTAGTAATCCCCATGACAGTCAAGAGTGAATTGAAGCACGTAAGAGTGTGTCATTGGGTAAAGACGATTATGCCACAGTGTCATGATGATAAAATTACATAGATGGACGTGAAAATATGCACCAGATGCTAAGAGGAAATGAGGAGGAGGGAATGTGAAGTGTTATGCCCCCCATGCGTGCATTATATAAGGTAACTAGGGTCTGTTATTAAGGAGATTATCACTGTTAGAATCAAAATCTAATGGAGCAACATTAGAAAATTGGTATATTATTGAATGAGGAGAGTTCATTTAAGGACCCATGTTAAAGTGGAGTGTGTACACATTCATTACATATTCTTAGTCAATAAATGCAATGGGTGGATAATCATGAGCATTCCAATTAGAGATATTTGGAACACAAGCTAGGAGAAGAATAATTATAAATAGAGATAACGCTGAAGGGCATATGAAATGTGAGAAAAGAGTGGAGAGGATGTATTGTACGACCAATATAGTCGAGCCTAGATTGTCTAAGCGTGAGTGGATAATTACGAGAGGTATGTGATAAAAAAGACTATTAAATGAAAAACCAGCAGGCCATACGCTTTTGTTATGTGAAAATAGCCATGATAGAGATGTAGTGAGTGAAGAGGAGATAAGATGTCATGAAGTGTCATATGCCACAATCTAGAGAAATTTTCATATGTGTACAAATAATATCTAAACAAGTGGAATCAATGAGGAATGTGTTGCCAAAAAGACATGTTGATAAATAATTGTGCATGTAAAAGGAGGACGTGGAGTTGCTACCGGTAGAGGAGAAGATGAAATAGCATGTTGACGTTGTGGATGGATTCCCTTATACAATACCATAACATTAGTAGAGGAAGGATTTTTAAATAGATATTCTCCTAGGACTATCAGCCAAAAATGTTTCCTCAAAATAAGAAGAGTCTACACCAAGAGGAGTAAAATCACATTTGTTTCAGTGATTCATTTGTAAGTTCTATAACATCAACCTCGTCATTGGAATCTGTTAAAATCCTTAGTGTGAGAATCATGGTGGTGTGTGGAACTATCAATTATGTTAGTAGGTGGCACCATAGTCTAGTGATGTATAATGTTCCACAACTGGTGGAGATGAGACACTAGGAGGGACTGAATATTGTAGGTAGAAATAATAGTTGTAGTGAGAGTAGAAAAAACATGAATGCTGATAGTTGCAGTAGGTGATTGTGAAGCACTAGACTGAACCGATGTCATATGTGTCAAGAGTACCATATGTAATATGTTGTGAAGGTGGTATAGGTATAGCAATAACAGGATGTATATGACAAGTACTTGAATGGATTTGGATTAGTGGTACTAGTATAATGTTCATATCCATCATGTAAAAATTTGAACACATTGGTGGATAATAGATGGAACTACAATTGCATTACGTTAATCTAAGGACTTCCTAAAAATATATTTAATTGAAGGGAGCTATAAATGATGTAAAACTTAGTTAGAACAGTTTTAGGCCCAACTTGGATATATAATGAAATATTTCCTAAGCATGTACGAGTGGTAGAATCGTAACCATGAATGAAAGTGGAATTTTAAGAAATAAGGTAAACGCTTATATGTAATCTTCCGTAATAGAGAATGAGCAAAAAGATTAACAGAAGATCCATTATTAATGAGAACTCACTTGATACAAGTGGTGATAACAATGGGAGTAATGAGTAAAGGATCACATGGATTGCTTTTAGCAAAAGGTGATATATCCTCATCAATGAAAGAGATAACATGTGGTAAATTACAAAGAGATTGTATGAGATGTGCAAAGGCCTCCGTGGAGTTATCACGTTGAATATGAATAACATGAAGGGAAACTTCTAATGTGTTTCGATAATCTGGTGCGTTATGTAATAATTCATAGAGAGAGAGATCTTAGGAGGACATATTTTTATGTTGTTCAATAATGTCATATCCTTTAGAGGAGGTAGGAGGAGTTGTCGGTGTAATGGGTGGTGGAATAGATGCAGTGGGAGCAGTTGATTGGTAGGAGTAGGATGAGTAGCAATAACATTAATGAATGGATTAGCCATAGGCGTGACAAAGAGAGGAGAGTGTTGGGTACATACACACATGAAATCAGCAGCGGTAGTAACTATTCCTTAGACCTTAGTGGGTGTGTATGTAGGATAAGAAGATTGATCCATATCTTGATGACATGAGTAAGAAGGAAGTGTTTAAATGTGGGGTTCACCAAAATGATTAACTAAAAATGGACTAACAAAGTAGTATATAAATAGTTAATCTAAGCTATAAAAAATTGTACTAAAGTAAATAAATGCAGTAAATAAGCTTAACCACTATGCAAAAGGAAATGCTAACCCTAATATGCAAAAGAGAGTGAGGAAATAACTTAGCTGATAAGAGATGTCTGTCGGAGAGTGTCGCAGAGGTGACTGGAAAAATAAGGAGTAGGAACAATTGTGTAGAAGACCCAAAAAGGGTGGATCTAGAGGACCTATTTGGACTGAGCATGTCTGGAAGAGGACTGGGGCGCTCTCGTATGGAATCTGGGCACCCTAGCCTATGCAAAAGCTCAGAAATTGATTTTTACAGGGTCAAAAAGTGGTTTGAAACTCTCACTATGTGTCACATCAACTTTTCTATCATACACTGAATGTTGTCTGATATTCCAAGATGAAAGAACAACGTGCAAGGCCCCAAAACATGCATCAAACCCTAAAAAATAATAATGAAAATGAAGGGGTTGAACTGACCTCAGCTTCCACAAGGGTGGAATTACTAACTGAGTGTTACACTACATATCAGATTCAATGTAGTTCTATGTGCAAGTGTGTGTGAACATGCCATAGGTTTCTCTTGTGTCAGTCACACTTTGTGAAGTAATGAGCAATAACTATGTGTAGAAAATGTAATAGAATGCGTGCATGAAATAGAATAGAATCTCTCTCCCTATGAAGTGTGATGTAGATGTCCTATCCTTGTTCTTTGATGATGGATCTATGTGGATGAAAGTGATCTCCAATGCAATAGATGGATGCAAATCTAGATGGATTGATAGTAGTAAGTGATGTTAGGTCCCTCATTATGGTCTCATAACTTTATATTTATATGGTTATGTTGTAATAATTTCATAATTAACCTTGAAAAGGATGATCACAAGAAATATAAATATGTCAAATGGATAGAAAGAACCCAAAAAGTGGTGGGAAAGCTTGAGAAGGATTAAGGTGCTTTAGGTGGGACTAGGGCACCCATGGGCACCCCAGTACTGGTCTAGGTGCACCCTGGTAGAGGCTAAAATAATAGGAAATAACTGAAATAGACTGTGCATGTGGATAAAAATAAGCGGTAATGACGAAATAAAATAAAACAAGATGGCCAAAAGATGGGGGTTAATTAGTGCTTTCTTCACTCAAGAACCTTCTAAATACTAATATGAAACCAAGATATTTAACTGTCTAAAATGCATAATTTTGTGACTAAATTCTACGTGGCACCTTGAATGGTCTTGTCTAGTCCTATAACTCCATGTTGGTACCCTTTACGAAATCATGTATTGGTTTTCTGTAAATCAATTTTGTCTTCTTGTGTTCCTATTCTATGTAATTGCATCTGAATAGTCCAGTGTAAGTCAGTATAAGGCTATCTATTGCTATTTTTTACAGATGGAAGCTCGTGGAACTGAATCAACTACACACACACATTAGGTGGCATGGAAAATTCTTAGGGAAGGCTTCGTTTCAGTGCCCAACGATCCTGAAACTTCCAGGATACATCTGTTGGGCATAGTCCTTTAAGAGCCCCAAGAGAAAAAAAATTATATAAGTTTATCAGGTGATTTATCGGTCTCTCGTAGAACCTTGAAAGGTATCATATGATCCTACACCTCTATTTTGGCACCATCTACAAAATCCTATCTCGGTTTAATCCATCTCAATTTGGTCCTCTCTCTGTCCTATTGTCTGCAACTGTGCCGAATAGTCTAGTGTGAGTCAGTGTAAGGATGGTCATTGTTATATTTTAAAAATGGAAGCTCATGGCATCAAACAGATTGCATACACACCTTAGGGTGGCTTGGTAAATGCTTAAGGAGGCTTTGTTTTAGTGCCCAATGATTCTAGTGCTTCCAGGATACACCGGTCGGGCGTAGTCCCTTAAAAGCCCTATGAGCAAAAATGATATAAATTCACCGGGTTATTCATTGATATCTGTGGCACCTTGAAAGGTCTCATTTGATCCTACACCTCCATGTTGGTACCCTCTATGAAATATTGTCTCAGTTTACTTCACTCAATTCGGTCTTTTTGCTATCCTATTGTTTGTAAAAGGCCGAATAGTTCAGTTTAAGTTAGTGTAAGGTTGTTCATTGCTATATTTTACAAACGGAAGATCATGGCACCAAACCGAATCTACACATACATTGGGATGGACTGGTAAATAGTTGTAAAGTCTTCATTTTGGTGCCCTATGGTGTCAGATGCTTCCAGGTTACTTCGTCCCGGTGTAGTCCCTTAAGAGCCTTGAGAGAAAAAAAATGCTATAAGTTTCGAAGGGTGATTTCTTGGTCACCATGGCACCTTGAAAGGCATCGTATGATCCTACACCTCTGTATTGGTACACTATACGAAATCATATCTCGTTTCTTCCCCAGATGAATTCTTTCTTCTCATGGTATTATTAAATATAATTGCACCCGAATAGTCCAATTTGAGTCAGTATAAAGATTGTCCATTGCTATATTTTACAAACAGAAGCTCATGGCACCAAACTGACTACACACACATAGGGGTGGACTTGGAAATGATTAGGGAGGATTATTTTTGGTGCCCAATGATCCTAGTGCTTCTGAGATACTTGGTCCGGGCATAGTCCCTTAAGAGACTTGAGAGAAAAAATGCTATAAGTTCGTTGGGTTATTTCTTGGTCACTGTGACACCTTGGAAGGTCTCATCTAATCTTAAACCTCCATATTGGTACCCTTTATGAAATCCTATCTTCGTTTTCTCCATCTCAATTTGGTCCTCTTGTTGTCCTAATGTTTACAAAAGCACCGAATAGTCCAGTTTGAGTCAGTGTAAGGCTGTCAATTGCTATATTTTGCAAACGGAAGCTCGTGGCATCAAACTGACTATGCACATGCATCGAGGATGGCTTGGTAAATGGTTGGGGATAATTCGTTTTGATTCCTAACGATCTCGGTGCTTTCAGGATACTTCATTCGGGAGTAGTACCTTAACAACTGTTAGAGATAAAAATGCTATAAGTTCACTGGGTGATTTATCGGTCACCATGGCACCTTGAAAGGTATCTTCTGATCCTAAACCTCCATGTTAGTACCCTATAAGAAATCTTGTCTCAGTTTTCTCTAGATAAATTTGGTCTTCTCATTGTCCTATTGTTTATAAAAGTGCTGAATAGTCCAGTTTGAGTCATTGTAGGGCTTTCCATTGCTATATTTTACAAATGGAATCTCTGTGGCACCAAACCAACTATGAACACGAGTTAGTGTATCTTGGTAAACACTTGAGGAGTCTTTTTTTTACCATCCAATGATCCCGGTGATTCTGGGATACTTCATCCGAGCGTAGTCCTTTAAGATCCCTGAGAGGAAAAAATGCTATAAGTTCGTTGGGGCGATTTATGGGTCACCATGTGTCATCTTGAAAGGTCTCATATGATCCTACACCTCTACATTAATACCCTCTAGGAAATTATTTCTCAGTTTTCTCCATCTCAATTTGGTCTTCTCATTGTCCTATTGTTTGCAAAAGTGTTGAATAGTCTAATTTGAGTTAGTGTAAGGTTGATCGTTGCTATATTTTACAAATGGAAGCTTGTGGCATAAAAAAACCTATGCACACATGTATGGGTGGCCTAGTAAACACTTGGGGAGGCTTCATTTTGGTGCCCAATGATACCGGTGCTTCCGGGCTACTTTGTCCGGGAGTAGTCCGTTAAGAGACCCGAGAGAAAAAAATTCTATAAGTTCATTGGGTTATTTCTCGGTCATCGTGGTACCTTGAAAGGTATCGTCTAATTGTACACCTTTGTGTTAATACCTTATATGAAATTATATCTCAGTTTTCTCCATCTCAATTAGGTCCTCTTATTGTCCTATCGTTTGCAAAAGCATCGAATAGTCTAGTTTGAGTCAGTGTAAGGCCGTCCATTGCTATATTTTGTAAATGGAGGCTCTTGGAACTGAAATGACTATGGAAATGCATCAAGGTGGCCTAGTAAATTCTTGGGGAGGGTTTTTTTTAGTGTCCAACATCCCGGTGTTTTCTGAGCTGTTTCATCCGGACGTAGTCCCTTAAGAGCCTTGAGAGGAAAAAATGTTATAAGTTCACTAAGTGATTTCTTGGTCACCACGACACCTTGAAATGTCTTGTCTTGATCTTACACCTCTATGTTGGTACCCTCTACGAAATATTGTCTTGATTTTTTGCATCTCAATTTTGTCCTCTCATTGTCCTATTATTTGTAAAAGTGATAAATAGTCCAATTTGAGTTAGTGTTAGGCTATCCATTACTATTTTTTGCAAACGAGAATCTCGTGGAACTGAAACCAAATTCATACACACATTTGGGTTTCCTGGTATACACTTAGGGAAGTATTCATTTTGGTTCCCAATGCTCTCATTTCTTCTGAGCTACTTCATCTGGGCCTAGTCCCTTAAGATCCCCGAGAGTGAAAAATGATATAAGTTCGCTGGGTGATTTCTCAGACACCGTGGCACCTAGAAAGGTCTCTTTTGATCCTACACATCTATGTTGGTACCCTTTACAAAAACACTATATCAATTTTCTACATATCAATTCAGTCCTCCTGCTGTCCTATTGTTTGCAAAAGCACCGAATAGTCTAGTTTGAGTCAATGTAAGGTTGTTCATTGCTATATTTTGCAAATAAAAGTTCATGGCACTGAAATGACTATGCACGCACATAATGATGGCTTGATTAAATATTTAGGATGATTTTTTTTGGTTCCCAAATATCTTGGTGCTTCCGGGTTACTTCGTTTGGGCGTAGTCCCTTAAGAGCCTTGAGAGCAAAAAATATTATAAGTTCACTAGGTGATTTCTTGGTCATAGTGGCACCTTGAAAGGTCGATTTTGATCCTGAAACCTCCATGATGGTACCCTGTAGAAAGATTCTTGTCTTTATTTTCTTCATCCCAATTTCATCTTGTTGTGGTCCTATAATTTTTAACTACGTCGAATAGTCCAATTTGAGTCAATGTAAGACTGTCCATTACTATATTTTGCAAACAAAAGATTGTGGAAGTGAACGGACTGCACACATGTGTTAGGATGGCTTGGTAAATTCTTGGGGAGGTTTCATTTTGGTTCCCAACGATCCCGGTTCTTTTGGGATACTTTTTTTCCGGTGTAGTCCCTTAAGATCCCTGTGAGCAAAAAATGCTATAAGTTTGCCGAGTGATTTCTAGGTCACCGTGACACCTTGAAAAGTCTCATTTGATCCTACACCTCCTCATTGGTACCCTCTATGAAATCATATCTCGGTTTTATCTCCATCTCAATTTGGTCCTCTCGTTGTCCTATTGTTTGTAAAAGTGCCAAATAGTCAAGTTTGAGTCAGTGTAAGGATTTCTAATACTATATTGTACAAACAAAAGTTTGTGGCACTGAAATGAATATGAAAATATGTTGGGGTGTCCTAATAAATGGTGGGTGAGGCTTTTTTTTTTTGTGCCCAAAATCCTTTAATGTGAAACAAGTACTAGGAACCCATGTTAAGAAGAGATGGTTCATACAATATAGGTGGTGAAATGAGAATTGTATGAAGATATTTTTCATACAATATAGGTGGTGAAATGATAATTTATGCTTATTATTCCTTTCTAATATTTGATTTTCCTTAGCTTCTCTTAGCTTCAAGAATAATGCATTCTCTACTAATAGTGCCAACCACGTGAAGGTGGAAGTGTAGACAAAAAGTCACACACTTTGGGTAATTATCTAGTCTTGATCACATACGATTATTTATATGGTTCCTAAGTTAGAAAAATACTAATTAACCCATGTATTTGGCCACCTTTCTTTTATTTATGCTTATGATTTCAGCCTTGCACTCTTATTTTCTTAGTTTGTTTATTTACCTTTCAAAATTTTCCATTATGGACAAGAGTGGCAAGCCAAGACACCAACATTAGGTGCCCCCATCCCCTCTGGGTGCCCTTGTTCTCTTTGTACTTAGGTCATAGTTTTTGGGTCATTTCTAGCAATTGGAGCATCTTATCTTTTTGGTATTCAAGCCTTTTGAGGGCTTAATTATGAAATTCAAGCAAGTGAATCATATAAATATAAAGTTAAGTGATCATAATATGAGATCAAACACTGAACATTACTCATCACCACCTAAGGTTGCATCCACCAAGGAATCTATAACTCCATTTGCATCCATCTAGCTCCATCAAAAGGGAAAAATGCTGGTTATTTTGCATTACACTTCATAGGAGGGGAGTTTATTATATTCCATGCACACATTATTTACATTCTACATCTAGCTACTTTCTCGCTACTTCAAGTGTGACACACAAAAGAGAAACCTAGGGCACAATTATGTGTGCGCGAGTACGACACACACACACATAAAGCTACATTGGGTATGATAGGTAGTGTAATTATCAGTTGTAATTCCACCATTGTGGCAGCTGAGGAAATTTTGAACCCTCATTTGTAGCTTTATTTTTTAGGGTTTGATGTTTTGTTTGGGGTTTTAAAGGTGTTTTCTTCACTGAAAGTTTACAACGAAATCAATGATCTAGGTGTGATATGCACGCAAAAAGAAGTGAAAAAGTGTGAATCTATACCAGTCATATCGTAACCAAGTTTTGACCTTTTTTATAGACCAGGGAACCTAGAACTCAGACCAGAGTGCCCCAGGCTCCTCAGTCCAGCTAAATCACTTGGATTTATATTTTCTCAGGCTCCTGTGCGATGGTCTCCCATTCCTATTCAGCCAGTATTCACTTTGACACAGTCCTGTAACCTCTTCAAATTAGCTAAGGATTTTCTAACCCTCTTTTCACTTAGGGTTTCATATTTTTATTGCTTAATTTTCTTGGGTTAATTTCTGTATTGCATTATTTATTTATTTACTGCTGCCATAACATTTATATCAGGACATAAATTACAGTTTAGCGTAATAATTTTGGTGAACCCATGTTCGAATACTCTTGGATCCTTAGTTTTCTTCTATCATGGCTCATCACGTCTCCTAGTCTCTTTTCTTCAATTTATTAAAATGCAATCATATTGTAAAGATGCTCTCCACAAAACCCTAGACACTATGTATTTTCCTATTATCATGTTTCCTACTCAATTCAATGCTATCTTTGATTGTCTTTCTGACTGACTCTTTTGGTTCTAATTATAATCAATGTATTTGTAAACCTATTCAAGCTTTGCACTCTTTATTTCAAGAAAAATTTCAAACTATGGAATCCACGAGTACATATGTTAAATATGAAATCTAATATATTAAAGACATTTCTCATACTCATACTAGTTCTTATTCGCATTCTCATTCTATATCTACTATGTGTGCACATATCCATGATCCGTAAGTCTTATCGCTCCCCACGCCTCTAAATTTTGACTTACATGCTAAGAAACCAAATATTATTCCGCGGTTCATATCTCATCAATTGATTAGTTTTATAAATAACCATTTCTATCCTCCTTACCGGATAATAAAATATCAAGGTCTCCCATTTTGTGCTTATCATCAAATCAATGGACATAATGCCAATTATTGTTATGCTTTAAAATGAAGAATCAAACATCTTAAGTGTAAAGGGTTTATCTCATTCATTGCACAACTTCATGTTACATCATCCTCTCCAATTATTACATCCTAATGGGTTCCTAAATATGATTTGTCTATGTCTAATGAACATCACACCATCACTTTTAATGTTTGTTCTACGGATATCCAAGCACTTCCTAAGTAACCACCTCTAAAACTCAATATAACACCTCATCCTCTCAAGTCATCTGTGACATCACCAATTCAAACTACACCACTGCTAATCAAAATCACTCCACCTTATTCTACTATCAAATCTTCTGAAGCATCATCAATACCACCAAATCTATCACCATTCAAAATTTCTCCCCACCCTACTTTTCTTCCATTTACAGTTCATTTTTTCAAAGAAACTACTCCTACTGATGGGAATAACAAATTTCCAACTCAACCACCATCACATGGTACTAATGTTGCTTCGACCTACCATTGTGTTGACCCTCTCTTATTACAACACATACAACTCTCTCCCACAATGACATGTCACCTCTCGTGTCGCTCCATAGATCTTTCTCATCATTACACAATTGGGGCATCAAATATATTTCTTTTCCCCCTAATATCAACACATGTCTTACATTCACCTTCTTACACACCTAACTTCTTGCATATACATATTTACACATGCTAGCATCGTCATTACCGGATGATGCACTCTTGTGATTTCATTCACACTTGAATGTTTAGGGAATCCTATACACATGAACCCCACACACTACATAATAGACACTGCAGATCACACATCTTCATACAACTTACACTTTTATACATACACATCATATTACGTTTTACATCCCACATCTTAAATCTTACATCTCCTATACATCATTCAAATTTTTTCCTCTATGCATCTACATGTCATAAAAATTATAAGCACTAAAATCTTATACATTTTACATCACATGCATTTCAAACTCAAACACTTATATAATCTATGCACCTTGCATTACATACTACACAACCTACATTCTACATTACACACTTTACACATCACATAATATTTTCTCATCACCACAAATACTAAACATATTACACATTCCACTCATCTACTTATATGTGTTACACTCACTACCTTATGATGCACTCTAGTCTCAGGGTTCATACTAGACTATTGAGGGTATACATCATAAATGAAGCTCATCACATTCCCAAGTTCAATCATTCAATCATCATGCAACATTCCTAGATTACTGATATACACTATATGTTATGTCATCACTTCCGCTTGCATCATTTAGTGATATATGCTATAAGATACATCATCACTCCCTCTTGCATCATTTAGTGATACATGCCTCATGCTAAATCATCACTTATTCTAGCTTCTTTTCATGATATACGCTTTAGGATAAATCATCATTTGTTCTAGCTTCTTTTCATGATATACACAATAAGATAAATCATCAATTATTTTAGAATCCTTTAGTGATATACACTTTAGGCTAAATCATCACTTCTTTGATCATCTTGTCATGATATACGCTTAGGCTACATCAGCATGCACAATTCATCTTTATTTTGCATATCATCACTATACCTTCATCATACCACGCTACACACAACACATCATTCAAACCATTTCCCGATGAAACACTCTCATTTATGGTTCATTCTTGACTGCTGAGGGGGCATAAAAAAATGAACCTCATTGCATACAATTCCATTCACTTGGGGGGCAAGAGGATCCTATCATTCACACTGCATTCCATTCCATATCATCCAAAACATACTGCATATCTTGGTTGCGTTTAGTCCTGCTTGCATTTACTTATACATGTTCATCCTATTACACATGCTAGATAGACATATTATATGTCATTAGATTTATCATAAAAACATTCATGGTCAATTATATTTCTAGTTGTGACCACAGGCTATTCAAATCCCTTACATGCAACATGGATTCTTGGCGCAGTACCTAGTACCATTCCCATAGTGGTTCCTAGGGGCATCTACTTTCGTACACTATAGGTGGTATTGTTTTATTTCATACTTAGAAGTTTACTTTATTGATTATACACTATTTTGACCTATTTTTTATATTTCTAACATGAGAACGAGTGCTTCATGTGAACAATTTGTTTTGTAATATATTTTCCACCATGGTTATCTGTTATGTTGCTTGTACTTGCTTGCCATTATTTATCATTGTATGCGGGCTTTGCCCTTTTTCTTGTGTGCACATGTATATGATTTTGGATTCATCGGACTTGATTGTTTTTCAACACTGTGAGTGGTGTCCCATGTTTGCAACCCACTTTTTGCGGTCTGCATTGTATTCTTTTGTATTTTAAATTACACATTATTTTCTAGCTTACACTTCGTTTTATACATACTGTTTGTACTAACACTTGTCTCCCAGCCACTTGTTTTCATGTTCCTTAGTTTATTCCAATCACATCCCATACAAAGTATACACAACATTGTATTGGTAAAATAAAACAAAATTCAAGGCTCAAAATCAGACTTGGGTCCTTAGTACAATGATTCCTTTCCTGGATTGCATATAACTAGGGGGTAGTTACACATCAATTGGGTTCAACACAGTCTAAAAAACTCTACACAATGGCTTTTACAAGGCAGATTGTCCATATTATTTTAATTTTCACACATCATCTACATTGGTGTTTTATTTCGAGGAGAAGTCAAAGGTTGGAGGATAACACCAGACCTTCGTCTCTACAATAATTTTTCTATGGCGTCAGATCACCTAAAAAACTAGACAGTGCAAGAGATCTCTTTAGTTTTGGAAAGTAGTTAAAGGTTGGAGGACGAAACTAGATAGTTTATCCCTACACTTCTTCCATTACATTGGCATGAGATCACCCAAAAAACTCACACGCGTCGATGTCATCTAGAGGATCCTTTTTATACTCTTTCCTCATCATGAATTAGGTGCACATGTTCCTTTTTCCTATTTTTTAGCATTTTTACATACTTCCTTACATGATTTTTATACATATACATGCGTAATCGACTACTTGATCATATTATCTTTTGCAGGTTTGTCTTTATGGGAACCAAGCAGTTAACATCAATGTCAACACCACTCGACATCACACACATCGATATTTACACATGAAATTTCACCCTAGGTTCACTTCCATCACCTTTTTACACTTTTGCATATTTAGTCTCCATGTTCTATCTTTTTATTACTCCATGCTTTGTCTGTCCCTCGGCATGCTTTCACCATTGATCTACATGGTTATCAGGTGCACATCTATACATACGTTATGTTACCGAGCTTTCCACTCACCAACATAAAGTGGGGGAAAATTTAGACATAGAATCACACACTTTGGGTAATTATCTAGTCTTGATCACATACTATTAATCATATGGTTCCTACGTTAGAAAAGTACTAATCAACCCATGTCTTTGGCCACCTTTCTTTGCTTTATGATTCTACTTTTAATCTTGCAATCCTATTTTCTCAGTATGTCTATTTACCTTTTGGCATCTGTCATTCTGAATATGAGTGCACAACCAAGATGCCAACACCTGATGCCCATGTCCCCTCTAGGAGCCATTTTCCTCTTTGTACTTTGATCACACTTTTTGGGTCTTTTTTAGCTATTGGAGTATCTTATCTTTTTGGTATTCAAAATTTTTGGGGTTAATTATGAAATTCAAGTAGGGGAACCATATAAATATAACATTATGTGATCTTAATAAGGGACCAAGCACTAAGAATTACTTATCCCCACCTAAGGTTGAATCCACCAAGGCATCTATAGCTCTATTTGCATCCATCTAGCTCTATCACAAGGGATAATGGTTGGTTCATCTACATCACACTTCATAGGAGGGGAGTTTATTCTGTTCCATGTACAAATTATTTACATTATATATCTAGCTACTTGCTTTCTAATTCAAGTGCGACACACAAAAGAGCAAACTAGGGAACAATTTCTCTCTCATACACAAAACTACATTAGGTCTGAGATATAGTGCAAAGCTCAGTTGTAAGTCCATCATTGTGGTGGCTGAGGATAGTCTGACCCCTTCATTTGTCTATTTATTTTTTAGGTTTTGATTCTTTGTTTGCGGTTTTTTGGGTGCTTATTTTATTTTAGGTTTATAACAACATCAACGATCTAGGTGCGACATACACGCGACAAGAAGAAAATAATTGTGAAGCTCTACCGGCCATATCGGAACCAAGTTCTAAAATTTTCTACAAACCAGGGCATTTATAACTCAAACCAGAGTGCCTTAGGTGCCCCAATCCTTATCTAGTTTCCCCAGTCCATCTAAATCACTCAGATCTATATTTTCTCAGGCTCTTATGTTGTGGTTTTCTATTCTTGTTCATCCAGTCGTCACTGTGACACAGTTCCACAACCTATTTGAATCAAATAAGACTCTTCTTACCCTCTTTGCACTTATGGTTTCATATTTTTATTGCTTAGTTTGCTTGGGTTAATTTATGTATTGCATTATCTATTTATTTACAACTACTATAACATTTATATCAGGCTATAATATTACATTTTAGCACAATCAGAAAGTTTTTTTGGCACCACTAACCTACATTAACATGTTAGCACGTAATTAAATAGATTTGTAAAACCTACAAAATTTAAAAAAATCATTAAAGTAAATATTCAAATTAAATTCATATAGATGTATATCTAATCTTAAGTGAACATACATTTGAAAATTCAATCAAATGAACCACAAGGATCAACTCTATTTTTGATAGTAGCAAGAATTGCTTCATGATCTGATTCAAAAACCTTCCACAAATTCTTGTTTGATGGCCTACCTTGATATTTGATCAATTGAATATTTGTTGCAAGAACCAATTGTGAATAGTGAAGTATATTTTTATGTAATTCATAGTCTTCAAACAACTAAGTATTTGATTTTTTGATAGGATATCATTGAAGCTGAGTTCCAGTGAATACTACTAACCTAGTGGGATACTCAATGTATTCACCATCAATGACTGTGGAAGTCAATTTTTTCCCCTCTAAACAACAAGATAAGTAGTTTGTTACCTATTTGTTAAATTCTATCGCAATAACTACAAAAACGTGTCCTACATCACAAAGTAAAAGTCAAGTCAAATTTAAAATAAATTAAGAGTTGATCATTTAATAATTTATAAATTTATAACATAACATACATATGTACCTTGTTGTACTGAATCAAATACTTGGTCAAAGTGAGGTGATGTTATCATATGATTTGAAGAGAGTGTAAGTTGTAATGCTCTTCAAACTTACAATGTTTCGAGTGGAATTAGAGGTATGCAAGTCCATTCATCCACCCAATGATGTGACTCACATTTATTCCACAAAAAATAAATGCATGATATATAAAAACATGCCATGCACCTAGCATGAATAGTGCAAGAACTTGCATTTGAACTACGAAATGATTGCATATCATTTGATCATGTAACTGTCATACAATCTTCATAGCTTGCCAAATGTTGTTTCTCTATCAACTAGAAATATCTAAAAACCGTTGAACTCTCTTGAGTTTCATGGCCCATGTTCTTGATACAAAAATCAATAATACTTTTAGCGAGTGTAAATTTAACACCATCTTTGAACTTTAATTATTCTCTTGCAAGGGTTATTTTCACACATGCTTATGCACCATAATGCTCTCCTTTCCCATGTAATGCCTGAGTAAAACTCTAGATATGTTATACACTTGTTTTTATGTGCATCCTACTTAGCTAATAAAAAATCTGCGCATTCTTGAATTGTGACGTGCAGTTGTCTGACCAAATGTAATGTTGATTGAAATCAATGTTCCTCTCATTTAATTTCACATAAAACAATTGGAAACACCCTTAATGCACATATTATGTAAAATGTGTCCGATAATCACTAATGTATAAATTATCCTCTCTTAATATTTTTAGATCTCTCTCAGTGCTTTCTGGAGAGTGTATGAATGTTATATGCATGAAAATAACAACTTGCACTGAGTTATAGTATTGTGACTAAACCTCTAGTTGTGGATGCAATGAGTAATTCCCTGTGAAGTCAACTACTGAAACAATAGTACCAAGTGGGAATGTGTCCTTGATTAATTTTAATTTTTCATCCAACCATCGATATCTATGTGTGTGCCTTGCATGCTCATAAACAATTTTTTATCTGAATTTAGCCATATATTATGATACATGTAATTGTTCTGTAATAAGATCAAACCTCTTTGATTATTTTCCTTATTTGAATTAATATGCCATAGATTTATATTTGTTGAAACCAAGTAATTATTTTCTTATTAAATGTGTACTCTCCTGATGGATACAACTTCTTAATTTTTGAAAGCCACCACATACGTTGCACATTCCATCCAAACATGCTTTGTTATAAATTTTTTACAGTTGATCTCTTAAAAATTATTGTAGGAATAAATTCTATTGCAGATTTTGGTGGGACATTTAATCCACACTCCTAGAACATGATTTCACAATGCGAAACACAACGTACTTTCCAAAAAACATCATAATGCATTGAAAATTCAAGATGATGCCTACAAAAAGTGGTACGTGAGTGATTTATTTTCACATAAAAGGGTTTGGTCATTTCAAAAAATCTTTGGCTAATGTTAATTTCTAGATTTTCATTCTTAAATGTAGGGAAAAATTGTGTTTAAGTCATATACAAGATTTTTTTTGCACACGATTCATGATTACGAGAACCTATTCTTCTTTTTACTGTATCTCTTCTATTCGGTGACACCCTTGTGTTCTCATTCCAAAAATTTATAAGTAATTATTTTAGAATATCAGATGTATCCTTGTCTTTATGTGGGAGTCTACTAGAGAATCCCCAATAGTTAGTGTTATTGGTTGACTCAAGACTTTTGCATCTCCATATTGATTTCATTATTGTTTTTATGTTTAATTTCAAAGCTCTACTTATTTTTCTAATCAAGAATTTACTAATTATTTTATCACTTACTAAATGATTAGTAAGTGCATGCTGTGTAACATTACTATCTTTGGTGCGTCTGTTGACACATAGAGTTTAGTATGCTTTATGTATATTTTAAACAATTGACACATTTTGATCATCAACATTAGATGTTCTTAACCCTAAGGTCTTCATTATAGGTCCCATATTAATTAATTTCATCAACGTAACAAATAATTGACATATTTGTGTATCATTTAAATTCTCAAAGTAATTATCCCAAATTCCCATAGCTTTTCTTCTCACATTTATTTCAGAATTTCTGTTAGGCATTGGTTTTATAATGTTTTCATCAATTTTAATTAAGTGAATGTATTTTTATGCAAAATGGAAGGAGGTATTCTTAGAGGTAAAGATTCATTAGCAGGTAACTTTCTTCTCAGTGTTTCCATGTAAAAATCAGGATTAACATTTGGAGTCTCAGATAAAGGTTCAACATTTGGATTCACATCAAATTATTTATCCATACCAACATTATCATTAAGTTCATTATCAATATTCATTGAAAAATCATTATTATCCTCATTTTCATTATGTATTGCATCCTCATTTTCTAAAACATTAGGTCTATTTGATATAATAGATGTACCTTTACCTCCATGAAGATTTTGCATCCTCTTCACTTTCTTTAATCTAATCTCTTCCAATTTCTCTGGTGTCTTATTATTGACCTTTTTTATGTCCTTACATCATTTTTTATCACCCATGATTACAAAATATGGATAGTGGGGTAGGGGACAAGCCCTACTATTCAAAATTCACACAAAAATGTATAGGAATATGTAGAGGAGACAGGAAGGGGAAAAAAATCCCGTGAAAGATATGGAAAAGGATGTTGAATGGGATTGAAGTATATAAAAATCATAACGCGTACGTGTTTTACTATCTCTTTATTACAAGGAAATCCTCTAAGCCTGGATCCATTTTGGATCCCCAAGCCTGATACATGGACCTGCAAAAACACAACAAATATTGTGTTTTTGTAAAAAAATGGTAAAATATATCTTCCTCCATAGTAAATCCAACTAAAATGATCAACAAATTTAATAAAAATATGACTACAAGGTCGAGTAAACTTTCTTCTTTCTAAAAATATGATTTTTTTTTTGACTAATATAAGGTTTCCATACTAATTATTTTCTAACTGTCTTTTTGTAGCTATTTTTTTGAGTTTATACACGTCTATATTTCATCGTGTATCTTTTTTTCGACTCATCGAAATTGAATAAAAATTTACAGTCCCGAACTAGGACTAATTTGATACATATTAAAAAAAAATTCAATATTTTTTGAGGTAGTTAGGGGGGCACAATCGGTTATTCATTATTTTTCAAAATTTTAAATTTTGGCAATTGAAAAATCATTAAAAAAATACTTGCCAAAAAAATCTATCCCAAACTAGATGCTCCTATCTATCTTTCTACTAAAGGGTTTTCAAAAATATTATATAGTGCTCAAAAAATGGGGGGGGGGAGGCGCACGAACGACTGTCTACTATGTTTTTTTACAAAAACATGAGCACCTATTGGAATTTTATATCTTTAACCCACTTACACTTAACCATTTAAAAAAAAGTTAATAGTTTAGAAACTAGACTCAAAATGCCACAATTCATGTTTTTATAACATTTTCAAATTTTGAGAGTAACTATCTCAAATAACTCGTACATGTTGAAGAATTTTATTTTTAAGAAAAAAGTGTCCACTTAAGACCCCCTTTGGCCCCCCAAACTTGGTGCACTTACCCATGTGATGAGAATCATGAGTTGATTGAGTGATGTTCAGTGAAAGACTAGTCTTACAAGTGTGTTGCTGACAACCTAGAAAGGCCACTTTTATACTAAGTCCTATTTATTTCAAATAAAATTCATTTATCTAGAACTTATATAGAGGAGAGGACCCCATAATTGTGCAGGTACCAATAATTGTACATTGATTTTCACTATTGGTTGTTGAAAAAATGACTAATAGTTGTTGACTATTTGATTAATGACACTTTTTAAGAGCCAATGACAATGTGACACATAGGGCGCTCGGTCATTGGTACCTCTTTCAAATGCTTTATATTATTATTTTTCATTTTAAATCAATTCAAAAACTACTTTTCCCTCCAAATAAACACACGAAACGAAAATGTTGATGTGGCATGATGATATGCTATATGATGATATAATTTTTTTATGTTGACGAGACCCCTACATATATCTATGTGCCCCTAAAGTTAGGGTGCACGGTTATGGGGTCCTCTCCCCTAAGTCCAAGATTTCTGAAATGTTTTTTAGTTGTTCGAATTAGAGATATTTTTTAAAACTTACGAGGGCTCCTTGAAGAAGAATAGAAATATGATCCTTTAGTAAGTTTCCTAATACTTGAGACATGGATTCCATTGGGATCCCAATGGAGTTTGATATATGTCTATAGAAAATATTTAGAATAAATATGACCAAGATATTAATATTTAAGACAATTATTCTCATACAACTTATAACAATCTCAACCGAAGAAAAACCTACTAATAATATTAGGATTTCTAGTTTGAAATTTAATACCTCGAAGTAGACCTTGGGAATAAACTTTGTTGTGTGTTTGGGAGCCATTCTTGCTACCTTATGTAACTAAAATTGTAACTAGTTTGATGGGAGCCATAATTAAAGACTTAAACATCCCAAATGACATATCAAACGCCAATATTTAATATGTGAAATCTTAAAATATATCTCAAAGGTGGCATAAATGGTGTGAGATGACTTGTAAAAAACTTTGACATTACGCCAATAAAATATTATGTCTTTGATATAGGTTGATTAGGTGTTTTTTGTTGGAAAAAATAATCCATTATTTAACTGTCGATTATGTTTTGTGTTTGTTGTGTCAGTTATGATTTCATTCATGGCAATTATGCTTGCCTTCATGGCATCTCTAACTGGCTAGGCCTATCTCTCTCACAAGTTCGCACAAAGGTAAAAAGTATTTTCCATCACGTTGCCGTTAGTTTTGTCGCGCCACCGTTAGCTATGACGGAAGAGGTAAGAACATATTACATTGTTACCTATATAGGTAACAACGTAATACGATGTTACCTGTTCCGTCAAAGCTAACGGGTAACAACGTAATACGATGTTACCTATTCTGTCAAATTTCCATTTACATTTTTATAAAAATAACCGGTGCCGTAGTCTTTCATATGTGAGTGCACAATGGGATGGTGGGGCATGGGAAATAGGGCTCGGGGGTCGTGGGTTCGAGGCCGGCTGGGTGCAAGGATGGACTGCCCCAGTTAAAGTTTTGGGCAGGTTTGCATTGACTGTGACCCTGTGTGATGGATAGGCTGATCGTCTCTAACTAGTTAAAAATTCCCCTTCAATTTTCCCTATAATATATATATATATATATATATATATATATATATATGGTTGATGAATATTTGATTAGAGCATTTAATCATTTCTTCTTTCCATCCCAATAGTTGTATCAAAGATTTTTTGCAGATCCTTTGGTTGTTGGCATGGAGCATTCGAGAAAGGGAACATCAACACTAACAACAACCTGTGAGAAGTATATATTGACCAAGAAAGTTATATATGGTATTTCTGGAGAAATAACAATTGAAAGTAACTATGGCACAAGTAAAGAGCTTGAACGTGGGGAAGGAGACCAAGGAAAAGGGAAAAATAAATGGCAGGATGGAACACCAATACCAAATCTACATTACAGAAAATACCGCTATTGTCAACTAGGGCAGGCCCGAGGGATGGAGAACTATGGACATAGCATCTGAAGGAAGAATACACCGCCATGATATGGGCATGAACAAGGCCAACATAAATGATTGGTTCAAAGTCTCTGCATCTGCCAAAGGAACTCACTGGATAGGATAGTGTTGGTACATCCACAAGATTCTCAAGTACGAATTCAACCTACAATTCGACATTCCCATCACTTACCCTCAAACTAATCCCGAGATCGAACTGCCCCACCTCAATGGAAAAATACCCGAGATGTATAGAGGAGGGAATATTTTCTTGACAATACATTTAAATCCATTGTGGGACAAAAAATTTCCTAGGTTTGGAATCACACATGCAATATACTTGGGGCTTTCCCCTTGGCTTGCAATAGAAGTTCCTTACCTTGTTGATAGTGGCATTATCAAACATAAAGATGACACAACCAGTTCAAGTAGCTCTTAGGAAAAGGAATTATAAACTAGAGGTTGGAGGATATACATAGGTTGGAGGAAAATTGGATTCCTCTCGTCAGTTACTTACGATGGGGTCGCATCATTACTTTGGTGACATTTTTGTTAATGTGTTTATTTTTGTTGTGCATGGTGTGGTTTTATTTTGTGCAATTTTGTTTTCATTAAAAAATACAGAGCATTATTTTCCAGTTTGGTACCTCCTAAAAGAACATTATGAGGAGAAAAATCACTAAAGTATTTCTTAGTTCTTGGAAAAGGGTTTTAGAAATCCTAGAAACCAGCAAAGTGTATAGTTGAGAGATCTTGTCACCTCTAGGTTCATGGTCAACCAGCAGATAGAAAACCATGCGGATTCGTGGTAATATGGGAAACCACCAAAGGTGTTTATAGAGAGAGGTAATCATGTAACTTCCAGGCTTGTGGAATTCTTGTAACGAAAAATGAAGGTGTCACTAAGACCATGAAGCCATAAAGATGGCATGCCACCTCAAAGGTGAGTAGGCTACATAGAGAGCGTAAATTTTTTTACCATGTTTGAAATAGGGGGTTCAATATTGGAAATCATTTTTAAAAATATTGTATTAAGGAGGGAATGTTGGAAACATTAATCCATTGTTTAACTTTCGGTTATGTTTTGAGTCTGTTGTGTCGGTTATGCTTTCATTCATGGCAGTTATCCTTCCTTCGTAGCATCTCTAACAAGTTGACAGTTCCCCTTCAACCGTCCCTGCACTATATATATTTGCATGGTTAATGAATATTTGATTAGAGCATTCAATCGTTTATAATCTCCATCCCAAAAATTTTCAAAATGAACCACCTTCGAACCTGTTTGACAATGCCTTGAACGTAAATATCAATTTAAATTATTATTGAAAGGTGAAAGTTTTGAATTCTCGTGTCTTCCAAACAAACATTAATATAATAGTAAGGAATATATTTTTGTTTTGGCCCTATGCATACTGAACATATATTTTGATTTTAAATCTTTTAAGAACAATTAAAATTGTATTTTCACTCAATAAATAAATTATAAATGTGAGTTTCCACGTAACGTAACAATTAATTACATGTAGAATCATAGCTTCCTCATGTGGATTTTACATTGGTTGCTACATATTTCTTAAGGTCCATTACAAAGAATAGGGTTTTGCTTTTTGTTTCCATTTAAAATTAATTCAAAGGCACATGTTTATTCACCTCAGTGTTCTCGATCCACGTTACCCTTTGTGTGGGTGTATTGAGACCCTATGCATTTTTTTTGGTTTTACCAAAAAGCTCATACCTTCTCGGCCTGTATTCATAAATTCTTTCAACCAATTTGGTAGGAACTATTCCTTTAACAAAATATCTTACTTAGGAATTGGTCGGGCTTTCCCATGGTCTCCACCCAATTCTATCATGTCTTCAAAGTTAAAATTTTTTTTTCTAGAAAGAGAGAAATGTTGCTCTTTTTCTAATATAGTGTAGATTATAATATTTTGGCTTTTAACACAAAAAAGATTATGTCTAATGTTTTCTTGCAGATTTAAGTCCAAGCTCAGAAGGTGACATTGGAAGTGGCCCACCTCTAAACTATTTTAACCCATTAAGGAAACACCCCTTGTGTTGTTTCTCATGTTTTTATGCCTTATCCCTCTTTCAGTCGAGATCCCTCTCCTAAGGGTTGTGGCCGCTGACATATTCTCTCTCGTCGCCGCTTACATAGTTGTGTTGAGTGGGGCTCGCCTCCTCATTTCCACTTTTCCCTCCAGCTAAATGGAGAGGGTGAGCCTCACCTCATCCTCTCCATCACAACTCATTTTTTCCACCAAATACTAGTAAGTTCTCTCAATTGGATTTGGCCATTACAGCATCCTGGGGGAAAGAGAATCAAATTGATGAGCCACATGAGGGATCCACTCTCATTGTTACTAACTAGGAGCCTATTCGTGATGGTGAATAAATTTTTGGGAAACATATGGGACAAGCGTGATGACCGTGATACTCTACCTTCATCACTCTTTGTGGCTACATGATATTATATTAATATTATAGTTAGTTTTAGCCTGCGTGCTCGTATATTGTTTTTTATTTCCCATGCCTTCAAGTCATTCTGTACTTGAGGTGTGTTTTCATACTACTTGCACTTTATTTTGAATAGTTGTACTATCTTATTTTTTGGGTAATATAGATGTTATTTCATCCAAAAAACTCAACAATAATGCATCTTGCCACCCTAATATGTATCTTAATTAAAACATCAATTGCATTGAAACAAGTAATGCCTTGGAAAACAATATAAGAGACACCACTTATTGCATGTTAGCACCTTACATATTACCACGGAAAGTGTGTTTTATATTTGGACACATATTCTTGTTATGATTCCATTATATCAACATGAATCTTACTTATGCAACGACATTCACTTCCATCTATTTCTATATAATTCCTTTAACTGGTTTGTATTAGGCTACCACACTTACCATTACAATTCTAGGACTAATCTTGCCTTGTCACTATCAGAAATGTAGTGGGAAATATATTGTGCATTGATTCCCAAACCAATTATTTTACTCATACAACCTATGCATGAATCCTGGTTGAGATAAATACCTCTAAAAACCTATCTCCTACCATTGAACTAAAAGTTCAAAATAGATCATGGACCCAACCTATTAATTATGAAGGACTACCTTTTAGATATATAATTTGTTTTTCTTTGGGTCATATTGCTGCTAATTGTGTTTTGGCTAGGAGAAAAAATTAAAAGAAAATTATATCTTCATGGAGGAAGGATTCTAATCCTAGTCATTTGTTTGTTCAACTAAATAGTCATTTAGAGGAATCAGAGCATGAAGGCTTGGTTTCTCCATCAATTGTGCAGGGATTTCCTTCTCCCAATCCTTTTGGGTAGGCGATGACCCTTCTTGCTAATTTGGATACCATTTCCTTTCCTCTGAGATTCAAATTCAGAAGGAAAAGGAGAATTTTGAAATCATCATTCCGGTTCACACTAAGGAAAATGTAAATCCAAATAATGATGAAGGTTGGAATATTATGGAGAAAAAAAAGAAAATGATAAGTGCAAATGACCCCCTTAAAATGCATTTAAGATCCCGTGGGAAGGACTCTCAGAGATGAGTTGGATGCATGGTTGTTTCTATAATAGTGTGACAATTCTTTTTTTATCTCTCTTGGCCGTTGGTAGAGGACACTTCTTTTGTTCCACATTGTTCCATCTTCATCTCTACTTATAATTATCGGTTTTTATTCCCCTACAAAACCAAAATTTTTACCTAATAAAAAATGAAGCTAAGATGTGAATAGGAAGCTATATAAGGACAATACTGATGCAAGAAACCAACCAAAACACTCTTATCTTTACAAAACATAATATTCGACTCAAACCACTCTTTTATTTATAACATCAATATCCAAAATGCCTTGCCTGCACTCTGTTATTTGCAACAACAATATTTAAGAATCCCTCTAAACACACTTGTATTTTTGACACCAACATTTTGGAAATTGAAACAATCCCTTGACTTTGCAACACTAAAACTCAATTAGCGCTCACTAATCTCTCTTGACTTGTAAACCATATACTGATCTTTGAAAGGAATAAACTCTTGTTTTAGGATATTGGGCACTCCAACAAAATTGGTTTGATTTTATTTTATTAACACTACCTATGAATAAAAATTAACCATTAGTTAAACCCAAAAATTGATAATACAACTATAATTTACTGAAAATTTCAATATATTCTTGCTTCGAATAAAAGTATAAACTACATGTGGTATTACAAGCATGTGTTTTAACCTACAATTTGGTCAAACCGCAACCTATACTTTGTAGCAATTTACATTCTCTTATCTCCCACAATTGGTATTATCTCATGATCAAATAAAGGAAATGGTAAGGGTAGGTTTTAGGCCACCACCAAGTGAGAAATTGATTTATGAGACATCTCTTATGGGGTGTCCATAAGAAAATTGCTTTTTTCATTGTTTACCTTAAAAACAAAAGTTGTAATGTGATTAATTCCTGCCTTAGCATTGAATTGTTTAAAAGTAATTAGATTTGAATCATTTTTAAGTTATTATAATTAAATTACTTTAAATCTATACAATTATACACAATTAGAATTCACAAATTTAATTTTGTTAGTGATTGAAGATTTTGTTCCAAATGAGGTAATTTAGTAGGGGTCTAGTATTGGATGTTGAGTTGGAGGGGAAATTTTTGTTTCAAGATATGAACCCTATCGCTCATTAAAATAAAAAAGATAATGTTTTTAGCTTGGTTAAATTTCATTTGTCGATGAAACCTACACCTCTCTCAAAAAAGAAGATAATGTTCTTAGATTGGTTAAATTGCATGTGAAAGGGACTCAAATCTCACACACTACCACAATTAAATTTTTTTGAAAGATAAAACTCTTTGGTTTGGTTATTATGGTGATTAGATGCTTTACAATGTCGTGGTGAGAAAGACACTTATTTCAGATGCTTTATAATGTGAAAAGTAAATGATGAATAATTAATTGCATGTTATATCATGTACCATTGGTGGGAAAATGGATTTTAAATTAGTAATGTTTAATAAAAATTCGGTATGGGCTTGATCACGCTACCATGCGTACATTATTAGGAAAGTTTCTTATAGAAATTGATACTAGATATTAGGATGATTTGTTACCCCTAAGTTGGTCTAATTGTGAAAAACTTATCCTCTTCAAAAAGAGGTCAAAATTTTATATCTTGACGAGGGTAGCGTATGTAAACCTTGTATTAGAAGAAAAGTTAGGTGACTAGTATTAAGATGTTGGGTATTTTTGCATGGCATTCAAAGTATAGTTATATGAATCCTATGTATTAGGAGCATAAGATACTCCCATATACTATAAGTTGTTTAGAAACTCAAACATAAACCACATGACATCGTGGTTTATCTAATCAATCATTATTATGATTGTAGTTGGATGGTTAAATGATGACCTATTTTATTATATCTATGATGAAAATTTCAAAAACTAAACTTCATAAATTGGGGCTAGCGAAAATAATACAACTACCCATATCAACAAATTATTCTTACAACTAACCATGTAACATCCCCATTTTAAGATACTAGAACAAGGGAATTTTTTTTTTATATATAACGTTCTCTCTTATGAATTATATAATTCAAACACAAGTTAAAGTTTTAATAATTGTTCTCTGCCCAAACAATGCAGTTTGGAACACACAATTTCCTTTTAAAACTAATGTTCCCTATTCACATATTTGCAATATGGAACACACATTCAGTGCCATTCAATCATATAACAGATTCCATATGCTGCTGTAAATGACTCGAAGAACTACCGATCTCCCATTTTCATGGCTCGGAGTTTCAACGATCTCTCATTTCATGACTCAGCAACTACTGATCCTTCATGTTCATTCATGCATAGTATAATATATATACAAGGTTCTCTTACCGTTTCCGGTTATCGAAGTGATCCATTTAAGAAGCCTTTCTAAATATTTGTTACTGATATTCATCTGACATCCTGCATCTTAAATTAGGTGATTAGGACAACGCAACCAGCACTTGCGATACTTTGGCCAAAGATTTTCACATGCTTTGCATGATCATATTCCTGGATGTGATACACACCAATGGAATACGTCCTTCACCTCACTTCACCTGTTATCTAGAATGGTCTTCCTGGTTCCTACTAGTCCTTCCAAATTAAGGTCAAATTCTAACTCCAACTAGCAATATGAACGAGTATAGGAAGGCACTCATGGTAACTAAAGATACGCAGACATACGGTGTTGTCCCTAAATGACTCCGTGTGTCTAGTTATCTTTAGTCCTCCGGAGTCACTCCGTATACGTGATCACACTCCTATCCCCAGCTAAGAACTTAATATTTAGCCTATGTATTCTTGATGATTTAATTCGGGAGGGCATTGTAATATGTCAGCTATAACATTGTGTCGTCATGAAGACCCTGCCTTCATGAAGACACCGTGCTGTAGCTGGCGTATGTCAATGTCCTACGGAATCCTCTCATCGAGAGTACACATCCAGCTCAAGTGATTTGGTTATGATCTTAATATTTAAGATCAACTTTCAGCAGCCATGCTGATCCTTTATCCTCGTTCTTGTTACAGTTGTAAGTAGATAAGAGAGACTAAATCTGTCTTCTAGCTTACTATGCATCTTCTCCTTCGTACCGAAGGGTTGCATTTTCTCTACTTGGTTCTTTTCTTAATCATTGGATTAAGCAGCCCATTACCGACAGACTTAATAAGTTTAACTTATTAAACTTAACCAAGTTCTCCACAACTGTACCCAAATTCAGAATTCCAGCTTATTAGACGTTATTTAAACGAGGTCTAATTCTCAATAAATATATTCATTTATTCTCCTTAACCTTACATAGTTAAGGTCTATTAGCCCTGGATATATTTTTCCCATATCCTAACTTTCTGAATTTAACATTCGAGGCTATTAACAGAGTCTGAATACGAAGTTCGGTTGCTCCTAAGTTATTTGATATTCCTTAGCTTTCAAGCTAATCCCGAATACCTTTCAGTTATGAGATCATGTTCTTCGTAATCGTTTTTAATGTCAATTAAAAATTCATCTTAACCCAAGTATGAACTAATTACACATTTCAACGTAAAAGTTGCATTTAGGTAAGAATAGATATCAGTTCCTTTTAAATCCATCCAAGGACAATTGAATAATTCCAAATCAAGAGATAACATTAAAATTCTAATTTAATCGACAATATCAAACTGATATAGTCATTAAAATATCACACTTGTATTTGTATTCATCAATCCATTTCATAATCCATACATTTGCCAGTCCAAATGACTGGACTTTATTTATATTAAACAACGTTACAACTCATAGATAGAAGAATGTACTTTCTTCTTTTCACAATTCCTCGTAGAGGAATAATAACTAACAAATACAATTCATCTTCAGACAATCAAAAGAAGTATCAGAAAATAGCCATGTCTTCATTTTACTCAAGCTCCATCTGCAAAATTACTTGCACGGGTCAGTTCATTGAAATGAGCATATTAAGCACTTGTCGTTAAAATGAGGTGCTTCTAATTAACTGTCTCAATAAAAGAACCCTGCTTTTATGAAATGTTAATATAAACATCAATCAAGAATTAAGTATCAAAAAGAATGAACAACATGACAACTGAACCATCTAAATACCATCCCAATCAATCAAAGAACTATTTTCCTTTTTCCAAAATGATCATTACAAAAAGTAATTTCCTTTAACTGTTCCAGATTACAACATCTGTAAAAACTAGGAATACAAGTATGTATACTGCTGTTATAACATAATTGCTATCAATTCCATTTCCTTTCATTAGTAATAAACTCAAGGATAAAATCTAACTGAAATGTAAACCAATTACTTTCCTTTCAATTCATTCATCTCATTTGATTTCAAGTAATCAAGTACATATGAGAAGTAAACAACAATAAATATAGTTGCTTAAACCCAAGCAATACAAAATTCGTTCCTCAACGATTATAGATTCCCAACTGTATGAGAGAAGAAATGATCATTATTCCAAGTTATCCATTCACACTCCTATTCCTTTCCTCATGACTGTACTGAAAATTGAATCCAAACGAGACATCAATCAAAGATAACAGTTCAGAGTGAAACTTACAAAATCCATTCAGAATTCACTTTCCGGCAGTAAGGATAATTCCATTCATATTCAACTTTAAATAAAGACAAGGAAGAATTTATTATCCATATCAATACTTCCTTTCAAGCAGGCACATATGAATACCAAAAACATATTAGTAAGACATCGTATTCATCATAGAACAAGCAGTATAAAGATGCATACTATGTACTTACTGTACTAGAAGGATTCATACTTCCTTCACTGTATTTTAACCAAATAAACCGTTATACAGTCACTTAATCAATTATTCACATGACTTTCTATATCCATGAATGCACACAGTTCATAAATAACCATTTGCACATTGCTGTTATCTACAGCAAGCCCAATCTGGGTGTACAGTGATGCTCTATTATTGCTATTGCTAGAACTCAAACAACAAGAAGATAAATATTCATTCCTTTAACTATTTCAATAATAAACATCCATTTTTTTTCAAACACAACAAGAATCACTCAAGTCGAGTCCAATTTTTTTGAATGAAACTGCAATCAAAGATCACACGAAACATTTCAACCTTCCGTTTGTACAGAAAGAAAACAACACTCAGAAAAATAATCTAACCACTATCACTTCCATCAAGCTAAACCTATAATGCTCAATAAAACCCAATTACCGTTTCTTTCAAAATCTAAAACAGCAGAAAAAGGAAGAACTCGTTTCCTTCTACTTTCAGTAAAGAAACAATCATCTTCTTCAAAATGTAATAAAAACACCCAAATCGTGTTTATTTTATCATGACAGCTCAACCCATATTGACAATAGAACAATTGTTCAACAATGAAAAACAAACTTACATAGCCTGTACATTTTCCATTCAATATACCATATGAAATGAATACCCAATTCGAGTTCCTTGCCAACAAACATTTCTACCCGAAATCCATTTTTCTATTTCATAATGATATGTAGAACTCAGAATACAATAATCATTTATCAATACCTATATCAAGGCAAACCTGCATAGGGTATTAAATGCTCAAGCATGGTACAGATGAAACAGTCTCAAACAGCAAGCCAGTTCCCATATATTTCATTCATTGCACATAAAAACAAAGCCAAGTTTGTATTCACAACTACAGTCTGAACTAGAAGATCAAACCTCATCAATAAAACACAACAAATCAACTTTCCACCACAGCAAGAGAAAACATAGCTCATCCATAATTTCAGAAGAAAACAGTTACTTTCTCCAACTCCCACGAGTACCCAAGTCGTATTCGTTAAATTTTACAAAAGAAAAGCACAATAATAAAAATATTACTATCACTTCCTTCAAACCAAGCTCATAATGCTCAATAAAACCCATTTACCATTTCCTCAAAATCTAAAACAGCAGGAGGAGGAACTCATTTCCTTTAAAAATTTCAGTAAAGAAACAATGTCGAACAACTCGCACAGCAGGCACCATATCATAACATAAAGAAAGAATTCCCCAATGCTTTCGAACAAATCAACATACAATGACTTTATTTTCAATTCAGTACTGAAGCAAAGACAGTTCAAATCGCAACAACAAGACAAAACGACTCTACCCAGAATCATTTCCAACATGACAGCAAAAATCGACTAAACCCAAATCATCTCAGTCATGCCAGTAATCAAATAAACCCAAAACCCCCTTCATCAGAAGAGCAGGGTTGTTTTAATGAGACGTTTAAGCAAAGCAAGTAGTTTTAAAGAGAAGGGCTTAACATGCCTGCAGTTTTTCCTCGAAGCTCGAAGAAAACCACGTCTACATGAGGTATTTCCTTCCACGGTGACAACAACAAGCTTCCCAACAATCACCTTCTGCTACAGGCTCGAAAATAGCCTTCGATTTCCAAAGAAACAGAGATAGCAACCAAACACAACTGGTTCGACTGAACTAAGAAAAACCAAATGCAGAGCAACTTCCGAAAAATCCGAACAAACATAATAAACAACCAAAAATTCCTCCATACTCTTTCCAAGGCGGGCTGGTCGCGAAGACCAAGAAAATTGAATGCATTAAAGGCTCTGCCTTTTTCCTATTTCCTCACGCCACCGCCGACTTGGGTTGGCAAATTACCAATTTCAAATTTTGCATGCAAACAGAGTTTAGTCTCATGACTAACTGAATACCTCTACCTTTTTCCTGTTCCCGCCAAACTTGGCGCTGTCCACGCAAGGACCTACATTCAATGCCATTTAATTTCCTTCCATCCTTATCCTTTCCATCCCCCCATGGGTTTGTGCGTCCCCTTCCTTAGGTTAGGATTAGTTTAGGATTTATAATAGTGTCCAAACCTAGGTCATCGCCTAGTTCTTAGGTTAATAGGATTTAGATCCATTTTCACCATTTTAGAATTTAAAAATCCACTTAGGATAGTAGTTAGGATATAAGGTAGGACCTAGGGTTAGATTAGGGTCTAATCCCGTTAGCACCTAATTAATCAATTTCCAGTCAAGTCTTCCCGACTGACATCTAATTTCAACACTGTGCAGGACATTTCGTCCCATGTTATACATACCTGAGCCACCCGCATCCAGGCCTTTATCGCCTTATGGGATTTGGCGTTACACAGTGTATGGTTCGAGAATCAAACCTTTTCCGTTGGCATCTATGTGCCAGCTATTCATACCTGAAATCAGGTGCTGCACATTTATATCAACCTTTAGTCTGGTTTAAGAGTAAATCGGCAAAGCGATTACAAGAAGGCCACATCATATCTTGGATTAATGGAATTGATTCAAGGTGTACTGTCAATCAGCGAATAGAGTTCAGCAAGCATACGACAAATTTGTCATCACATCAGCAAACATACAAGCAATATTAACTGCTGTCCCATGTAAACAAATTACAATATGCAAGAATCCAAATTAGCAACACATTCCTTTAAGATCAAAAATATATCTTAACATGTTTTCCTTCATTTCAGCAGTTACAACATTATGAAAAATAATCTCCATGATAACTTATAAAAATCAGGGCGTTACAAACCAACTTTAATACCAACTGAAATCACAACACCAGATTATACACTCTATTCACAATAATAATACTTCATTATGTTTCATTTGAGAGTGTTTACACATATATAGGATTAGGACATCCTATTCTTAAGTGCAAGCTTCCTACAAACTCTCAACTACTTAACAACACTAGAATCTCTCACACCTATTCTAGGTGTGTTCTCAAAACCATCAAATTATTTAAATATTAAATATTTATGGGTTGTTAATCAACCAACTCTTTTACATATTAACACTCCATAATTTAACAAACCATATGGAGCACCATATAATGTTTTCCTAACACCCTGTAGGATCTTTGCAAAGTTCTATCACAACTGGTATTTGTAATGTTTTTATTTTCTATTTCACTTGTATTTTATAACTTTTTAGATTTGTATAATCTCTTTTTTTTGTCAAGTTTGTGACCACAAAGAATCCCTTTTCCTTTTTTCCTTTAACGATAAGTTGTAGATTCTCCGTTGGTTACCACTGTCAGTGATAAATCTGTAGGCTATGGATATATGGTTTTTGATATGTGTAATAGTTCTTTCATTGGTCTGGCCCAACATTCAAATAAAATCCTCTATTTGGAATGTGTTGTTGTTTTAATATCACAATATGGTTTTGTAAGAAATTGAGTGGAAATGTGTTTAATGGTATTTACATGTTGTATTCAAATTTTTTTAGTGTGTTTCTTACTGCTCGAGCAGTTGAATTTTTTATTTAAGACTTTTTCATTGAGCATATTTTTGGTATCCATTTTTTACCATCACTGCATTATTTTCTAGGTCTTTTTTTCCTCTATTTCAACTCTCACTTGGGGGCCACGTCTAGATATTACCTACTTAAAATTTTAAAAATTTCCATTTACATATAGTTATTGATTATTCTGTTGGAAATAGGATTGGTGAATTACACCAATTGCATCCATATATGATATAATTGTAATCAAAACTTTTTGTTTTTTGTTTTCCTTTGTTCATCGTATACAATACCATGCCTAACCATTTGGGTATTTTTCCAAGCCAAAATATGTATTAGGGTTTTTTTGGTGTTGCAGCCAACACTACTCAAAGATATCATGTCTTTTCTATATTTGTTTAAAGAGCCCAGCGGTTGAGGTTATTTCCAAGTGGTTAACCCTGCAATCACATATAATAAACTTAAAGGCCATTAGGGTACAATTCAGCTTGAATTAAGGAGATTGAGACTGATCTTTATGGATAAAAAACATTAGTCATGTGACTTAGTACTAGCATTACATTCTTTGTATAAATTCTTATAATCTCAAGTTTTAAGAGTTTGCTGGACCTAAGAATATACTTAAACAAATATATAAATCGTAAAATGCATGATAGAGGCCTTTCCCAAGTAATGCTTCCATTCTATATTTCATGAATATATGCATATATATTGACATACAAAGGCCAATGGATCGAACTCATAAGTAAATTGATGCATATTTACAATGAATATATAATTGTACCAAGTAAAGATTCCATCCAAAGCATTATTCCAACCTTGAAGATGAGAAATAAATAAATCATATTAAAATGTGAAAGTCATTAAATGGACCACTGGGATCTACAAATATAAACAAGAGTATATGGGGTCAAAATGAAGATATACAAAGAGTATGTAGCAATGGTAGCTAATGTGCCCAAGAAAACTAGGTTTCCATCAGTGAAGCTGAAAAAAGAAATTATATAATTATGGGCTATTGAATAAAACAAGCCAATGGGATTCAAATGTTGAACATGAAGACTCATGATACATAAAATCATTACATCATAGTACCATTTAAATCATGTCTCTTTTAGACCATGACATCACATGGAATACTTTGATGGTTTTATTAGTTAAAATCCATGTTGGTAAATTAGAAAACAATTTTGTTACTCTGGTCGTTGGATTCTATGATTTTGAGACAACTTGAAGAAATAGGTTATCAAAATTTAAAGGGCCCTGGATTATTAAAACCTCAGTTGCAAATCCCTTAGAGAGATTCCCTAATATGATCTTCCCAACTCTAAATAGAGATCTCCACAACCACAACTATTCTTTTTGAAGAAATGAGGGTTTAGCTTAGAGCAGTTTTTTCCACCCTAGTAGTTTATTCACAATCCCAATCATTTTAGTGAGAAATCAATATTTTTTTCTATTCAATGGAAAGATACTATAATTTTTTCTAAATTATTTTTATCATTTACTAATAAATCTATAGATTATATTGATTTTGATATGTAAAATCATCTTACACCTTAATATTGATCTAACACATCATAGGGAAACACTCCCTAATTTGATAGACCTTCCTGATATGTTAACAAAATATACTAAATATTGAGAACTCATGGTATTTTTTTACCTTTCTTACTTAGCTTGTTGTTTATGAAATCTAAAATGCTTTTTCCCCTTGTTTTTCTAATCCGAAAAATATTGAAACAAAAAGTATGATGGCCAATTTAATTGAGGAGAAAGTAGTTAGCAAGAAACACTCCATTTATTTGGAAGTCATTACACCACTTATAAATATTGTGGTGGTATTTATTTCTTGTTTTTGGTAATTTATTGAATGAATTTTACATGTTTTTTCCTCATATTTTCTTCTATTAACTGTATACATAGATAGAAATTATTTCATGTGAATTTTTTCTCTGTACTAGCACATCTCTAAGATTATAATATTATTCTGTTTACTACTCATTAGTGCTTGTAGGGTAATTCCAAATGGTTATATCTGGAAATATATATATATATATGTAAATATTCCAATGGTTTTAATTCTCTCTTAACCAACAATTTTTTTCTAATGAGTCTCCGCAAGAGCAATATTGATATGTGCATTATTTTGTGTAGGGGGAAGGATACTGATGTGATTCGTTGCAATAGGCATTGTTTTTTTGTTTGATAGGTAAATGATTTTTTACTAGAGCTATGAACCAAGGGGTTATGAGAGCCCCACCCTTATAATACTATATTCGAATGTGAACAAAAACAGGGTGATCAAGAGATAAAGCAAAAATAACTGCCACTCTAAAGCCAAAAATAAACTAAAAACCTAACTATACATCAAAATATTAGAGCACCTACATGATATTTATTCACATACTTCTATTAATTCCACCTTGATATGAGCAACGTCCTCGCCTTTTATAGCCTCGCTAATAGCAACATCTTCCGTGGCCTCTGTGAGTTGTTTGCGCTTGCTAAATCAGCACACCACCTCTCTGGCCTTGGCTACATTCAATAGGAAAGCATGGGAAGTCTTACCTTTAAACCTAAGTAGAGAAATGTAGGAGGGGGTCGATCCGATTGGAGAGGCCAGAAAATCTATGTTAAAGCGAAAGATATAGGCAGGACCAACGTTCTTCATCCTACACTTTTGATGAACTGCAATAGCAAATTCCCACAACAATGAGTTATTTTTTTTTCCAATTTAGCCACTAACTCCCTTGCATCTAGGATAGACTTGCCTACCGCTGAAGCCTTGTGAAACAATGAAGGAAAAAAAAACTGAGTAACTGATTCATCCAGACCCACTATGTTCTTAGGCTATATGAAATGGAAAATAATCATTCTAGTGTCCTCCTTATTTCCGCATAATCGTAAGAGATTAGAAACAAATGCGGAGGATAATTCCTCCTTAACTCTGGCCCTACCACTCCCAAGAAGGTAACATTCCCCTAGAATCCTTTCCACCGTGTTACAGATAGAACCTGATCCAATTTGGAAGACCTTCTTCCATCGAGACTGATATATGATACCATAAAAGGACATCTCCATGGTTCCTCCTTTCAAAAACAAACACGGGAATGGCGCAATAGCCATAATCCTGCCATAAACCCTTATACAAAACAACACAAAATGTAAGATAGAAAGAGGTGAGTGGGATATGCATTTGACCTCCTTAAGAAACAATCTCCCACGCGTTGGACCTCTCATACAGTGGCATTACAAAATTCCTCATCCTTTGAAATGATATCATTTAAACTTGATCACCTATAAACATCATTAGACATGATGGTCTCATCAGCTTGCATCACCCATATGTTAGCCAAGAGGTCTGATGCCATATTAGTCTCTCTATAAATGTGACCAATACTCCAAAAGTCTAATTTACTAAGCCAAAAAATAATGTTAGAGACATAGGCATGCAAAGCCCAATTAAGAGCTTTGTCATTTTTTTTATCACTTAGAAAATTATCTGTGAGTATCTATATGTACCTAAAATTGTAAGGTACTACACCGCCGGAATGAAATTACACATACCCCAATGATGATATAGGTCTCCTTGCAAGGTGTTCGGAATCCAGAAAAAGCTCGCCAGGTATACGTTTGTATCCCACATGCCTCGCTTGGCCTCCACATGCTTTGTTTTTCCCTCTGCCCCACCTTTTTCTTGCATTTTGGTCTTCAGTGACGAGACCACCACCTTGACTAGGCGGCGGTCCCGTGATCACCGCTCATGATAGGGTGGTGGTCCCGTAACCACTGCCCTGCACAGGGCGGCGGTCCTGTACATGTTTTCCATATTCTTCTGATGATCACATCAAACATAAATATTCAATTTCTACCCGCATTCTTTAGCTACTTTGCTTTGCATTTATGATTTGGCCACCATGTGAATAGTGTTTTCCCTTTGTTTATAGTTAAAGAGTTCAATTGAGAGTTACCCTCTGGTAAATGCATTTGCTATAAATAGCTAGCTTGTTTTCAAACAAATGGCCCCTCACCTTCTCAATTCTATTATCCAGTCTTTGAATTTCTTACTTAGAATTCTACTAGCTTCATGTTTTGCATCAATTTTAGCTTTCCTTTGTTGTTTAGAAGTCATTCAATCTTCTTGTTTTATCTTATTCCATTGCTATTCCATACAATCAGCTTAGCATAGAATAGTTTCATTTCTATATTAGAATCCATTAAAGTTGCAGGTTTTGTTTTTTCACAAGGATAGATTCTAAAACTCTCGGCACATTTGTGTTGTATTCCAGCAATAAATCCTGCTAGGAATTGCATAGTCAAGCTCTATTCACTTGCGCTATCTCTCTCCTACTTGCATTGTATTTGGTCTATATCCAAACCTGCCATTGTGCAAATACCTTCTTCTGTTGATGCTATCATAAACATGCTTTTCTGGATTCACGAGAACATGAAGGAATGAGGAGATCACACTGAGGGGACAAAATCACACACAACTGGATTTACCACTGCTCTGTAAATGCCAGGTTTGAGCTATCAAAGTTCTAGTTACAACGTATCAAACAGAGTAGTGAATTATTTTATTGCAGTTAAAAGTTCACTCTTGATATCACTGGGAAAGCTGTGGGGATTGATAGTTTTTGAGAAACTGTGATTCATTCCTCACTTCTGAGGTAGGATCGAGAGTCTTTCAATTTAAAATAATTAGTTGCTTAGATATTTAGGATAAAATCACAACTGCACAGGCAAATAGCCATACCAGGCTATTTTGTTTGTTTTAAATTCTGTTGCTAGATTAGTTGTTCATTTTATAAATATACTAGAATAGTTGCTCTTTGATTTCATTAAAAGACGTCATTAAAAATACAAAAATAGAAGAATGCTTGCATAGTGTAAATACATCTTTCGTAATCAGTTTATTAATTTTAGTTAAAAGTTGAATCATTTTGTATGACAATCACAGGAACTAGAGAGCCTAGAGAATATATTTTTGAACCAATAGTGCCTCAACCAAATCTACCCACAACATTAGCTGATATAGACCAAGACCTTAGGATACAGGTCTTTCGAGTAATGGAAAACCTACAAGTAATTAGTGAACAACTGAGAGGGTTAAATATCGAAGACGACAAAGCTTACACATTTTGGTCAAACCATCCTAACTATAGACTTCCTTGATAAAATATCTGAATGGCTGTATAAGGATTCGAAAGAGAACAAGCATTTGGTTGCGATCCTTTAGTTCCACAACCTAACGCAGGAGACATCCTCATTGACATAGATACTAGCTTACACATTCAAGTTGCTAGAATACCTGTAAGGTATTTTGAGAAAATTATACAACTTCTAGTTCTAAACATAGAGGTTAAAAAGGCGTACGATTACTGGATAGTTGGAAGAAGGGATTGATTCTTCACATGACCATAACAGGTCCACAACAACCATGAACGCACAGTTGTGATCCCCAAGTCCCACAACCCAATGGGTCTAAAAATTAGTTAAGCATTGACACTGGTTTACGAACACTAGTATTTAGATCCTCACCACTCCCACCATATATCATCATGCAATTCTCTGTATTAAATATAGAAGCTAATCAATCTAATATTTTCTGGACTAGACCAGAAAACCACCCATAGTTCACTACAAATCCACTAAACCTCCTATCACCATTTTCATGACCTTGTCTTGAGATATATACGAAGCTCCCACAGGCCACTTTCCACGTATCCAACAACCAAGAAACATGATCTCGACAGAGCTCGACATTGATTGGAGCCTCCAAATAGCTATTATATCCGAATGATCCATTACACCGATTGAAGTTAGGAGGGCCTTCTTTGCCTTAGATTCATAGATTCCATTATTGCATATTGAGGATATAAGATTACCCGATTAGCTTGTCTGTATCCATTCATATTCAACATTCACCGGCTGTCTCAGCATGACCTTAGGAGGTTGGGTACGAGGAAGAGGTACTTATAGATTCCCATGCTCACATGTCACTTTTCCATCCTACAGTATCCTTCAATGTGGAGGTGGGAGCTCCCACATTTGATTGCTCTTTTGACCCTAAACAGGAGAGCATGGGCTTCAACAATATTATAGGTCCCATCTTAAATATTAAATGAACCATCACTAATCATTTCTCCTCTCTCATTTTGAAGAATGCACCTCACCCCTAAAAGGCCAGGGTTCCCCTTGGATGCCCCATCGAAGTTGACTTTATGAAACCCAGGGGGTGATATCCATTTCACATCCTTCCGCTATGAAATTTTCTCCCATTTATATTTTCTTTGCTATAGGATTACACCAGGGGATGGAAGCTCAATAAAGGGCCAATATTTCATCAAAGCAACATCTTTGCTGGAAAATTCTACTAAATTTCTACATTCGGAACTTATATTTTCAAAAATATCTATTTCTAATTTCTGAGAGACTATGAGAGGGTCATAGGAGGCTTCTTTATAAAGACAAAGATTTATTTCCCACCATAAATGCCAAATAAGCAATAGAGGACTGCACATCCAGATTTCCCCTAAATAATGATTTTCCCTAACACCATTCAAGAATGGAGGACCTCCTTGATAGTCGTTCTTGGGACCCATGCGAAATTCAACTTCTGACACATCGAGGCCCAACATTGAGAAGTGAAGGGGCAACACAATAAGAGATGATGTATATATTTTTCTTCTTTTTCGCAAAGCATGCATCTAGTAGGTCATTGATATCCCCAATTGCTTCTCCAAACCTGCGTAATAATCTTACCTTTACATGCGAGCCAACTAAAGGCTCCTACATTGGGTAATCTATTAGCATCCCAATAACCTGTTTAGGAAATATGTCCTCTGCCCTCTTGCCGAATGAGAAATTCATACCTTGCTTTTTTGCGTATTGACTTGATTTATTGCCCAGCTAGAGAAGTTGATATTCATTAGTTGAGAAACTGAGTTTGTGGTCCCTGAGAAACTTTTGGAAGAGATATTTGGAATCCTGCAGAATATCAGGGAAAAAAACCTCCTTCCAGGAAAGTGAGGGAGAACCATCCACATTTTGAAACCCATAATTCTCTACCTTGTCCCCCAGACTGTCTTGGTGGCTAACATTAACCGATCCAATCTAGGAGTATTTTGAAGATTTAGGAAGCCATTGCACGAATCTTTCCAAAATTTTGCTGAGGCATTGTTTCCTATTTTCTAGGAAGTGAGGGAGAAGAAAACATGTGTGCAAGAGATGATGCATTTCCACATGTGCGATCCTCTTAGGAGATCATAAATGGTTATAATGCTTTCCAAATTTCCATTATGGAGGTATTTATGATTGATATTTATATTAATAAGATTGGAAGCATTGGATATAAGGCTCCAAATATGTTTTTCTTCCAGAGAAATGTTTTGAAAGCCCAAATCCAGAATCTTGACACCTCCCAAATACTTGGGTAATGTTTCCTGCTCCCATTTGATGAGGGGAAACTTCTTATCCTCTCTTGATCCTTTCCAAAGAAAGGTTCTTAAAGTTTTATCAATATAAAGGAGACTCAATTTGGGGACTATCATAACCGAAAGCATATAAATTGGGATTGCACTCAAAATATATCTGATCAGCTGGATGCTTCCAACGAAGGTAATCCTTTTAACTTTCCATGCAAGCATCATTTTTTCAAAGGAAGATAATATATCACTCCACAAAAAGGAGTGAACTGATCTAATAAATAAAGGAATTCCTAATAATTTTGAGGTAGGGACCCCACCGTAAAGCCCAAGATATTTATGATGCATCTTTAAAGCTTTGGGGAAGAATTGAAGAAGAATATCAAAGACTTGGAGGAGTTGATGACTTGGCCCACTTCTTCTATAATAATCCATGATCGACCCCGGTTTTCTAGCCTCAACTACTAAGGCTTCACCTAAGAGAAAAGTGTCATTTACAAACTGTCGATGGGAGATAGGATCAACACCTTCTGTGATACAAAGACCATTTAAGCTGCCTTCACTGATTGCAATGGAGATTTCCCTACTCTGCAATTCAGCCACCAAAATAAAAAATAAATGAGGAAAGGGGATCCCTTGGAGAATCCCTCTATTGCTAAAAAATGACCTTTAGTAGAACCGTTGACAAGGACAAAGAAACTAGGTGTGGAAATAAAATTAACAATCTAGTTACAAAAGGCTAGACTAAATCCCATTTTCATCATAGATTTGATAAGAAAGCACCAATTCAATCTGTCATAAGCCTTACTAAAATAAATCTTAAGAAGCTTACCTGGAAAATGGTTCAAATAAAAAGAGTGCATCAATTGACAGGCTAGAAGAATCCCATTTTAGATAGAATGGCTAGGAAGGAAACCACTTTGTTTAATAGAAATGATAGAAAGTCATCCAGCGCCTAAGCCGGGGATTTATTGGGAAACATACAAATGGAAGTGTGATTTAGGTAACTAAGGATTTTTTTGTAGACCTGGATTCCTCAACCGCTACCCAAATGTCAGACCCAATAATGTCCCAATTTTTTTGAAAGAAGGTAGCAGGGAACCCATTTGGGTGAGGGGATTTTCCCTTTCCATATAAAAGACAAAAAATTTGATTTACTCATTTGAGAAGGGAGTTAGGAGACGATTATTCCAATTTTCATTCACCAGCTTAGGAATGAAATCAAGCAAGGAATTTTAAAACAAAAGATGAGAAAGAGAATCACCAACCAACAAATCAGTGAAGAACGCTACTGAGGATTCCTTGATAGCCACTTAACCCAAAAATTGTGACTATTTTTTTTTTGCAAGAACAAGGTAGAAGGATAAAACAGGTTACAAGGATGTTAATCCCCCTAGGGTACAACAACTAACTAACACCACTAACTCAACTTTTTGATTGAAGAACCTAGTCTAAAACAAAGGTTAACATATTCTCAAATTTATCTCTAGAGTTCCATTAATCAATTATGCATTAGGAAGGTACCCTAGATTAATTTACTTAATTAAATGTTTTCTTCACTTAAGTTAATGTTCCCTCCTAATATGGTTAACCCCTTGTTTAAATAATTAAATTCATTATCTTATTAACTTAGAGGCCTTTCTAATAACTACCTAAAGCTTGCTAAGGACTAACCATGGCTTAGCACTCTATGGAAATTAAATGGCCCCATTCCCCATTTACACATACTATAAGGTTTTTTTAAAACAACATTTATAAAAATCATTCTCACCTAACAAAAGTAGGGTGAAACCTCCACCCTTAGATCAAGTCAATCTTGGCCACTAGATCCTAGGGTTCCCATCTAGCCCTAAATTTCCTTATGAGTTTTTATTAAAGCCTTTCCTTTTTTCATTTCCCTCATTTGGTCTATTTGTTTTGTTAAAAATTGCAGGTTGGAGAAGAGGAAGCCATGGGAGCAAAGGAGGAAGAACTATGGAGGATTCTACATGGAGATCTAGTTTAGATTAGTTTAGTTGTAGTTTTATTGTTGTTATAATTTCCATTCAAGGATTGGGAGGGATTTCCTTTACCAATCTGGTTTTATTTCAAGCTTTTGTATTTGGGTTTTTTAATTTGGGGCAAACCCTACCCCCATTGAATATAAATGAGAAGAAATGCTTTTTAGATCCACCATTTGTATGTTTTATTGTTCAAATCCATGGGATCACACATTGTTTGCATGTTGGTAGTCATTAGTTAAATTTTACAACTTAAAATTTCAGTATAAACAAGTTAAAAATTTTTACACAGGTGCGGATCCACGGAGTTATGTCGTAAGTGACAGAACCACCACCCAGAGCAGACCGATGGTCCTGGGACTGCCACCCTGCCTGGGTGACAAACCACGAACCTGCTGCCCTACTGAGTGGTTTTTGAGACCACCTCCTTAGCCTGAGTGGTGGTTATGGGACCGCCACTCTGCACAGGGTGGCAGTCTTGTTTCTAGAAAAACAAGAACCTTAAATCCGAGGTTTTTTCAAAAATTAAAAGTTACTAAAAGGTGCTAAAACACATTCTGAGCTTAATTTTATTCATATAGAGTTTCCAGTTTTGAGATTTCATTCCTATTTGATTCATTTTCTTAGTTAAAATTTACTCATTTAAAGCATTTCTAATCCAATGTAAATACAACTACAAGATTTATTTCATTTGTTTCAACTAAATTTTCTTTCAATTTCCATGAATAAAAGAAATCTAAATCTACTTCTAACATTGTTGTTCTCTTACTACAAAATCAACATTTCCAAATACAATAAACTTCAAATTTGTTCTCTTGTTCCATTTTTACTACAACATATATATGTCAAAATACTACAACTAACTTTATTTTCCATTCAAGTTTACTATGCATACAAGTTCAACTTCCTTACAATTTCTATATTTCCTTCTTTCTCTTTTAACAATAATACAAAACTTCACAATGAAAGTAACTTTCTTTTTTCACAATACAACTTCCAACTAAACTTTTACACAATATATCCATTTTGATTATTTCTCTTACACTATTACATTCTATTGGAATGAAATCTTTTTCCATAAAATTATTACAAAGAAATCTTCCACTCAAGGTGGGAAATAATACAACTTGAATGTAAGCATTTAATAAATAAAATCAAATTTACAAGTCTTCCACTCTAAGTGGGAAAAAAAAAGGCAAAGAAAGGATTTCTTCAAGGTCTCCAACAAACTTCCAAGCTCCACAACACCAACAAGATAGGCTCCATCCAAGATTTATTTGATTCACAACAAAATGGGGGGAGAGGCAACACTCTCCACCCAACCAAGATATCCAATGAAGAGGAGAAGCCATCCTCTCCATTGGCCCCCGAGCCCCAACCACATTACAATGGGAGATAATTCCAACACATGGAAACAACAAGATTCCACAACACAAAAAAATATTTCATAACCATTTCAACCACATTCAAATAAACAACAACACAAGAAAGAAGAACAACAAAACAACAAAAACAAGGCTTAAAGTGAAAGCCAAAGGAGCAAGACCTATGGGGAGGCCACTTATGCCTCCCAATGGGAATGGGTGCCCACCTTAAAGCCTCCAATGCATATCTCAAATCCCCTACATACTCTTATGCCTCCCTCAAGTACCCCCTCCTACATACTCTTATTCCTCCCATCAATCTCTTATGCCTCCCTCATAAAAGAAACAAGTAAGAAATGCAAGCATTCCTTATCCTAGGTGGGGCACCCAACCCAAAATCCCTCCAAACAAGAAAGTAAACTCTTATGCCTCCCTACAAGAAATCTCCCCATAGTCTCCTCCTACTCCAAACTTAGGCAATCTACCCACACCCAACAAGCATTCCAAAGAAAACAATACTCAACACAAGCACATAAACACAAAATAAAGCATAACATAAGCAAGGTAAAGCTCCTACCTTTCCATAGTAGAGCTTGTTCCAAGAGTAAGTCTCCAAGCTCCTCAAAACCAAGAAAGCATCCACAAGCTCCAACAATCCACAAGCACTCCCAAAAATCCTCTAACTCTCCAAAATACAAGAGCACAAAATGATCAAGTAACCCCCAAACAAGCAAAAGAACTTCAATAAATAGAAAAGGGAGAGAGGAGGATGAGGTGGCTCCATGTAGGATGCCACATCACTCATCCTCAACTCCACCTAAGAAGTCAAACCTCAACCCCAATGCACCATAAATTGGTAGGTGAGAGGAATGACAAGAAACTTACACACACAATCTAAGCCCACACCCCCTAAGGACAAAATTAATTACTTGAAAGAAAGTGCAATAAACATTTCACCTTTTTATCTTCCCAAAACACCTAATGGGGTCTAATTTTTACCCCCCAACCCATAGGTAGGGTTGGTATGAGCAATTTAAGAGGTGTGGGACAAGTTTAACTTATCCCACAAGCCTTCAAAATTGGCCCTTAAGGCCAAATTCGAGTTTCCCATGAAGGGTAGAGTGTACAACACTCAAAATCTCAAGCATTCAACACACAACACAAAATCCAAGAGCAAATCAAGTCTAATAAATGAAATTATTTTGGTCACATCTTTAATTAGTTTAGGACAAGATTTATTAACTTTAATAAGACACTTAGACCCACTAAGATAAAGGGAAAAACATACATCAAAATCTAAATAATTAAAACAAGTAAATTACATCACTCAAAGGAACACATACTAACATTAATAAAAGGGAAACTAAAACAAAAGACAACACATGACCCCTTGGTCACAATTTTCCCCTAACCAAATAATTCTAACACACACACAATTACATGTTGCCATGGTGACCCTAGTTGAATTCATCTAGAATTCCAATGTGGTTGGTCTCCAATCCCCCCGATGTTGTTGTGAATATATATATATACCTATAAAACACAAAAATACCTCCTTTGGGCCTCGTGGCTGCATTAAAACATCCATGCCAAAATATGCAATATAAATCTAAAATCATCTATATACGAATTAATATCATCTAGGAAATTATGAATCATTTACAAATTTCTAGCAACATTTCTATCCAACATTTCATCCATGTCAAAATGATCACAACATTAATTCAATTATCAAAGCCTACTCATGGTGAAAAAAGTATATCGCATGTCAGAAATATATATAAATAACCATGTCCACAACATATCAACATCAATATAAAATGTCTCTAATAATCCACATGCATCATATATGAATCAAAATCAACAACAGTCCAGTATCTCTAACATCTAGTATCATGCTAAATCAAAAAGCTACAACAATGTCCATAAGTGTAGTCGACAATATCAAAATCAAAGAAAAAGGTGTCGAAGGGAAGTGGGCACTACATCCCCCTCCCCTTAGACTCGACTTCCTCCTGGAAGTCACTGGAACAGGTGTGGGAACTGAACTCGTAGCAATGTAGCATCCTCCCATGTAGCTGCAGTCTCATCATATCTATCCCACTGGACCTGAACCTAGTCAATCTCTCTTCCATGAAGGCCTAGGGTCCTGCACTCTATAATGTGGATGGGCTCCACCATCACCTACCCCTGATCTTGCACCTGTAATGTGGTCCAATCTAGCACGTGAGAAGGATCAGAAATATATCTCCTAAGCACAAAAACATGAAACACATCATGGACGTGAGACAAGCTAGGTGGCAACGCTAGATGATAGGCCAAGGGACCGATGCACTCCAAGATCTCAAAGGGACCCACAAACCTAGGAGCAAGCTTAGAACCTTTTCCATAATGGATAGGGCTCTTATGTGGTCTGACATGAAGGAACACCTTCATGCCCACCTCATAACTATGATCTTTCCTATGCTGGTCCGCATACTTCTTCTTCCTGTCCTGTACCTCCTGTAATCTTTGTCTGATCAAAACAACCTACTGCTCCATGTCCTTTAATAAGGCTGGCCCAAGAGAAACCCTATCCTCTAACCTATCCCAACTAAGAGGTGTCCTGCACTCTCTACCATATAATGCCTGAAAAGGAGCCATGCCTATCAAACTCTGGAAACTATTATTGTAGGAAAACTCAACCAAGTACAGATACTCCTCCCATCTCAACTGGTGATCCATAACATACATCCTAAGCATGTCCTCCAGGATCTTGATTCACCCACTCAGTCTGTCCATCTATCTCAGGGTGATATGCCATGCTGAAATTGATCCTCGTCCCGAGAGCATGCTGCAAGGTGGTCCAGAAATGGGAAGTGTACAAAGGATCATGGTCACAAATGATCTTCTGTAGAATCCCATGTAATCTGACAATCTCATCAAGATATACCCATGCCACTGCACTAGCTGTGTAGGTGGTCTTCACTAGAGAAAAATGAGCCACTTTCATCAATTTATCCACCATGACCATGATGGCATCATGGTGGTATCTCGACGTCGGTAACCCAACAATGAAGTCCATGGAAATGGTGTCCCACTTCCACTCTGGTATAGCATGAGGAAAGAGAAGGCCAGATGGATGTTGATGCTTGGCCTTCACCCTCTAACACTCTAAATAGCATGACACAAACTGAGCCACGTCTCTCTGAAGTCCTCTCCAATGGTACAACTATCTCAAAGTGGTGTGCATCTTCTTCACCCTGGGATGGGCTGAATAAGGTGCATGATGAGCCTCTGTCAAAATGTCTTGTCTCAAGTCCTCCATCTCTAGGAACATATATCCAACCTCTGTGTCTGAGAAGACCATCTTCCTCTAATGAAAATCCATCAAATATCCCCTCAAGGGGCCTCTGAGACTCAATCTCTACTCTGGCTGCAAGGTAGAAGCTGTCATGAGGAAGCTGCTGCAAAATCCTGCTCCACAAATCTGTAACTACTGAAGTAGCCATAGCCACATGTCTCTATCTACTCAAAGCATCTACAACCACATTCTCCTTCCCCTTCACATGCTCTATCTCCATATCATACTCACAAAGAAACTCCATCCAACGCCACTGACGAGTGTTGAGATTGGGCTGCGTGAAGAGGTGGCGAAGACTCAAGTGATCAGTCCTGAGTGTAAATCTCTGACCAAGAAGGAAATGTCTCCACCACACTAAGGCATGCACAACTGCTGCAAGCTCAAGATCATGAGTCAGATAATTGAGCTCATAATCCTTGAGTTTGTGAGACTCAAAAGAAACTACTCTGCCCTCCTGCATCAACACACCTCCAAGTCCTACCAAAGAAGCATCTGTGCAAATGTAGAACTCACCCTGAGGATCTGGCACTGCTAGAATAGGTGTTGTCATGAGGCATTCCTTCAGTGTCTTGAAGGCCTGCTCACATCTATCTGACCAAACAAACTTCTTCCCTTTCCACTGAAGGGAAGTGATGGGGTGTGCAATCTGAGAAAAGTCCTAAACAAATCTCCTGTAATATCCTGCCAAACCCATGAAGCTGCGCACCTCAGTCACACTGGTGGGTGTTGGCCAATCCATAATAGCTCAAATCTTGGAAGGATCGAATGCTGTGATACCTTCCCCAGAAATGATGTGGCCCAAATACTGCACCTTTGTCTGAAAGAACACACACTTCTCCAGGTTCCCATAAAGATGCTGCTCACAAAGACACTGAAGAACCTGGCGAAGGTGCTCCTCATGCTCCTCCTCATGCACATGAGTAAATCAAAATGTCATCAAGGAAAATGAGCATGAAGCAATCTAGAAAATTCCTGAATACCCCATTCATCAAGCTCATGAACACTGCGGGGGCATTCGTCAGACCAAAAGGTACCACTGTGAACTCGTAGTGGCCATATCTCATACGGAAGGTGGTCTTATGAATATCTACCTCCATAATCCTCAGATGATGATACCCTGACTTAAGATCTATCTTGGAGAAAACTATGGCCCCTTCATCTGATCAAACAAGTCATCAATGCATGGAAGGGGGTAACGATTCTTGATCGTTACTTTGTTTAGCTGGTGGTAATCAATACACAACCATAGAGATCCATCCTTCTTCTTCACAAAGATCACTGGTGCACCCCAAGGGGATACACTAGGATGGATTAGGCCTTTCTCCAGAAGGCCCTCAAGCTGTAACTTGAGCTCACATAGCTCAGGAGTAGTCATCCGATAAGGTGCTCGTGAGATAGGCTCTATGCCTGGAACCAGATCTATGTGAAAATCTATCTCACATGTGGGGGAGGTAACCCCGGTAGCTCCCCTAGAAAAACATCAGAAAACTCTCTCAAAATGTGATGGTCATCAAGGGATGGTCCACTAGACTCATCCTCAGATCTGTCACTAACCGTAACAGCATACATCTGACAACCCCTTCGCACACACCACTTAAGCTGCATAGCAGAGATGGTGAATAGAAATGAGCCTCCTAACCCCTGCTATCACTGACTCCACTCCTAGATCATCTGTACAAGAAATAGTCTTATGGTAACAGTCCACTCTAGCTCTGTGTGCAGACAACTAGTCCATGCCCAAGATGACACCATAGGAACCCAATGGAAGGATTCAAAGATCCGAAGTAGTGGTGAAGGGTCCCAAATCCACTACACACTCCTTAACTAAGGAGTCTACAGAAATTTTGGCTCCAAAGCCATCTCAACATCCCAACTATGACCCTACCTAACTACCACCAGCCTGTAATGCTCTACTAAGGATGGTGCAATAAAAGAATTAGAGGAACCAGAATCAAATAATATAGAGGCAGAAATACCACCAATACTACCTGTCATCTCTATCACAGTACTCTGGTGCTCAACCTGGCGGTTCTCAACCACTGCGTAGATCTGATGGCTCCATGCCATATCTCCAACAGTAGGCTCTGAGATCTACATCTTACCCTTGTTGCTAGGGTTCTATGGGCACTCTCTCCAATGATGTCCAGCAACACCACAACCATAACAACTACCTGGTCCTCTCCAGTGGGATGCAGCTCCAGTCGGTACTCTAGATGTCTGTGTTGTGGATCCTGATGACCCAACTATGGACTGCTGAGGTCTCTGCTGATGAGCTCCTACTAACTGAGCTCTCTGTGCACCCTGTGTCCTGATGGGACCCCTAGGAGGAGGCCCCATACTCCACCCCTCTATGCATCAAATCTCTGAGGAGGTCTGTAAGGTGGGTGGGTCTACTACTATTGTTGCTACTGAGGTGGCTGCTGGCCTGAAGGAAGACTATCCCAAACTCTATCTACCATGAGGAGGAGGAACTGACCCCCTCGATCTGCTATCCTACATCTACTGGATGTGGCTCTAAACTCTGTCTCTAGCCTGTGTGTCTTCCCCCGTGTCTCCTCTGCAATATAGGCCTTCTCCATGGCCTCTGCTAATGTTTGTGGGAAGTGAATGCACACCACACCACCCAAATCCAAATTTAGGCCCCGATGAACCTGTGAATCTGTACCTGCTCATCCTACATGTAGTTGACATACTGGAGTAGATCCAGAAATTGACTCTCATACTCGGCTATGGTCATAGATGCCTGGCGGAGGTCATGAAACTCATCTATCCGCTGCTGAATAAACCTCCTGGGAAAATACCTGCTCCTGAAACATTCCTCAAAAAGCTCTCTAGGTAACTGTCTCTGAGTCAACATGGAGCTTCTACTCCTCAGTCCTCCACCAGACTCCTGCTCCATCCCTCAGAAGATGGATCGCAACACAAGAGCTTTCATGTTGCTAGTACAAGGGCAGAGCTTGAAGCATCCACTCAAGCTCACCAACCAGGCCTCTACCTGAAAACCTCCTGTATCTCCAGAATAATGAGATGGTCGTAGCTTCAGGATCTCCCTGATATGGTCTGCAGCTGACAACTGATGAGCCCTAGGTCTCTCTACATGCTCCTCCCTCTGTCTAGGGCTCTGAGATCTGTCCCTATGTCCTGAAATCCTTGTCTCCATGCCCTCTCTATGGTGACTCTTCCCTGGGTGACTCCACGTGGAAGTTCTCTTCCCCATGCTCCTCATTGTATCGAGGAGATGCCCTAGCCTCAACTGATGGCTCCATATCCTATCTAGCAAGTCATCCTCCTAGGGACCCTCCACGTATAGCGGCATTGACGTCCTGAAGCGTCTGTAAAATCTGAGGAAGAATGGCCACTACAGCCTAATCTGGTGGTGGTATACCTAGGTCTATATGAAAAGACCCCTCATCTGGTCTACACCTCCTGCACAGACCAAGGTGAGAGTTAGTTCATCATTTTGGTTTTGTTTCAGTTTTCTAAGTTTTCTAAAATTTTACAATTTATCAGATAGTGTGGTTTTCTAGATTTAAAAGAACAATTTTGCACTAGGTTAAAAGTTCATGTCTCATGTTTTCTAGGTGTGCCCAAGGGTCCAAGATTTGAACCCATGACTCTGATACCAAATGTAACGCCCATAAAAAATGATGTTCTAAAAACACGCTAACTCCCAACACTTAACCTTGAAAATTAAGACTAATTTTTTTTTTTACAAGAACAAGGTAGAAGGATAAAATATGATTACAAGGATGTTAATCCCCTAGGGTACAATAAACTAACTAACACCACTAACTCAACTTTTTGATTGAAGAACCTGGTCTAGAACAAAGGTTAACATATTCTCAAATTTATCTCTAAGTCCATTAATCAATTATGCATTAGGAAGGTACCCTAGATTAATTTACTTAATTAAATGTTTTCTTCACTTAAGTTAATGTTCAATCCTAATATGGTTAACCTTGTTTAAATAATTAAATTCATTATCCTATTAACTTAGAGGCCTTTCTATTAACTACCTAAAGCTTTGCTAAGGACTAACCATGGTTTAGCACTCTATGGCAATTAAATGGCCCCATTCCCCATTACACATACTTAAGGATTTTTTTAAAACAACATTTATAAAAATCATTCTCACCTAACAAAAGTAGGGTGAAACCTCCACCCTTAGATCAAATCAATCTTGGCCACTAGATCCTAGGGTTCCCATCTAGCCCTAAATTTCCTTATGAGTTTTTATTAAAGCCTTTCCTTTGTTCATTTCCCTCATTTGGTCTATTTTCTTTGTTAAAAATTACAGGTTGGAGAAGAGGAAGCCATGGGAGCAAAGGAGGAAGAACTATGGAGGATTCTACAAGGAGATCTAGTTTAGATTAGTTTAGTTGTAGTTTTTATTGTTGTTATAATTTCATTCAAGGATTGGGAGGGTTTTCCTTTACCAATCTGGTTTTGTTTCAAGCTTTTGTATTTGGGTTTTTTAATTTGGGGCAAACCCTACCCCCATGAATAAAATGAAGAAGAAATGTTTTTAGATCCACCATTTGTATGTTTATTGTTCAAATCCATGGGATTACTCATTGTTTACATGCTGGTAGTCATTAGTTAAATTTACAACTTAAAATTTTGTATAAACCAGTTAAAATTTTGCACAGGCGCGGATCCAAGGAGTTCTATCGTAAGTGACAGAACCACCACCCAGAGTAGACCGGTGGTCCTGGGACCGCCGCCTACCTGGGTGACAAACCATGACCACCACCCTACTGAGTGGCAGTTTTGAGACCACCACCTTAGCCTGAGTGGCGGTTACAGGACCACCACTTTGCACAGGGCGGCGGTCCTGTTTCTGAAAAATAAAACCTTAAATCTGAGATTTTCTCAAAAACTAAAAGTTACTAAAAGGTGCTAAAACACATTCTGAGCTTATTTTTGAACATATAGAGTTTCCAGTTTTGAGATTTCATTCCTATTGTTCTCTTCTTAGTTAAAATTACTCATTTAAAGCATTTTCCATTCCAAAAAAGTAATACAACTACAAGGTCTATTCTATCTTGTTCAACTAAATTTTCTTTCAATTCAAGAGCAAAATAAATTTAAATCTACTTCTACATTGTTATTTTCTTAAATATAAAATACAACATTTCCTCTTCCATTCAATACAAATTATAGATTCAAAAATTTAACTTTCTTTTTCCATTTGGCTCATATCACTCTATACAACATCTATATATTTTCAAATACAACTAAGATTTCAAATAACTTTATTTTCCTTTCAAGTTTATATTTCTCAAAACAACTCCACAATTCAATATTTCTCTTCTTTCTCTTATACAATAATACAATGCCACAATGAAAGTAACTTTCCTCTTTTTTTCACAATACAATTTCCAACTAAAATTTTACATAATATATCATTTTGATTCTTTCTCTTTCCCTATTACATTCTAATGGAGAAGGAAATTTCTTTCTTTACAATTATTACAATGAACTACTTCAAATATTAATACAACTTGTATTTCAACATTTCCTTTAAAACATAAAATACATTTTACAATCTTCCACTTTGAGTGGGAAACAAAAAGGCTTCTCTCAAGAAGGGATTTCTTCAAGGACTCCAAAAAACTTCCAAGCTCCTCAACACCAACAAGAAGGCTCCAACATGATTTTTTTGATTCACAACAAAATGGGGGGAGAGGCAACACTCTCCACCCAACCAAGATATCCAATGAAGAGGAGAAGCCATCCTCTCCATTGGCCCCCGAGCCCCAACCACATTACAATGGGAGATAATTCCAACACATGGAAACAACAAGCTTCCACAACACAAACAAATATTTCACAACCATTTCAACCACATTCAAAACAACAACAACACAAGAAAGAAGAACAACAAAACAACAAAACAAGGCTTAAAATGAAAGCCAAAGGAGCAAGACCTATGGGGAGGCCACTTATGCCTCCCAATGGGAATGGGTGCCCACCTTAAAGCCTCCAATGCATATCTCAAATCCCCTACATACTCTTATGCCTCCCTCAAGTACCCCTTATACCTCCCACATACTCTTATGCCTCCCTCATCTCTTATGCCTCCCTCATAAAAGAAACAAGTAAGAAATGCAAGCATTCCTTATCCAAGGTGGGGCACCCAACCCAAACTCCCTCCAAACAAGAAAGTAAACTCTTATGCCTCCCTACAAGAAATACTCCCCATAGTCTCCTCCTACTCCAAACTTAGGAAATCTACCCACACCCAACAAGCATTCCAAAGAAAACAATACTCAACACAAACACATAAACACAAAATAAAGCATAACATAAGCAAGGTAAAGCTCCTACCTTTCCATAGTAGAGCTTGTTCCAAGAGTAAGTCTCCAAGCTCCTCAAAACCAAGCAAACATCCACAAGCTCCAACAATCCACAAGCACTCCCAAAAATCCTCTAACTCTCCAAAATACAAGAGCACAAAATGATCAAGTAACCCCCAAACAAGCAAAAGAACTCAATAAATAGAAAAGGGAGAGAGGAGGATGAGGTGGCTCCATGTAGGATGCCACATCACTCATCCTCAACTCCACCTAAGAAGTCAAACCTCAACCCCAATGCACCATAAATTGGTGGGTGAGAGGAATGACAAGAAACTTACACACACAATCTAAGCCCACACCCCTCTAAGGACAAAATTAATTACTTGAAAGAAAGTGCAATAAACATTTCACCTTTTTATCTTCCCAAAACACCTAATGGGGTCTAATTTTGACCCCCAACCCATAGGTAGGGTTGGTATAGAAAATTTAAGAGGTGTGGGACAAGTTTAACTTGTCCCACAAGCCTTCAAAATTGACCCTTAAGGCCAAATTCGAGTTTCCCATGAAGGGTAGAGTGTACAACACTCAAAATCTCAAGCATTCAACACACAACACAAAATCCAAGAGAAAATCAAGTCTAATAAATGAACTTCTTTTGGTCACATCTTTAATTAGTTTAGGACAAGATTTATTAACTTTAATAAGACACTTAGACCCACTAAGATAAAGGGAAAAACATACATCAAAATCTAAATAATTAAAACAAGTAAATTACATCACTCAAAGGAACACATACTAACATTAATAAAAGGGAAACTAAAACAAAAGACAACACATGACCCCTTGGTCACAATTTTCCCCTAACCAAATAATTCTAACACACACACAATTACATGTTTCCATGGTGACCCTAGTTGAATTCATCTAGAATTCCAATGTGGTTGGTCTCCAATCCCCCCGATGTTGTTGTGAATATATATATACCTGTAAAACACATAAATACCTCCTTTGGCCTCGTGGCCGCATTAAAACATCCATGCCAAAATATGCAATATAAATCTAAAATCATCTATATACGAATTAATATCATCTAGGCAATTACGAATCATTTACAAATTTCTAGCAACATTTCTATCCAACATTTCATCCATGTCAAAATGATCACAACATTAATTCAATTATCAAAGCCTACTCATGGTGACAAAAGTATATCGCATGTCAGAAATATATATAAATAACCATGTCCACAACATATCAACATCAATATATAAATATATATCTCTAATAATCCACATGCATCATATATGAATCGAAATCAACAACATTCAATATCTCTAACATCTAGTATCATGCTAAATCAAAAAGCTACAACAATGTCCATAAGTGTAGTCGACAGTATCAAAATCAAAGAAAAAGGTGTCGAAGGGGGTATCTTAACCACATGAGATTAATATATTAATAGAAATTATGCCTAGGGGCTGAGTAACATGTAATTTCATGCATACACATGGGAAAATGTTTTGTAATTTTTTGCAATGGGAAGAAGAAAACTATCCACAATGATATTGCATCGCAAGCATTTATCATTGGATAGAAACATTTCCAGCCTGTTCGTAATCCTACTAAACTCCATTCTTTGACTGGACTAGATGAACCACCCTTGATTTGGATGTAAGTCAAGAAGGGCCAATTAGTGAATAGAAAGAATCTTAAATAATTCTGTGATTGGGGGTTCCTTGAAATTCCACCATGTCTAGTCCTTGTATTGAAGTAGAGGTGCAGTGATAATCTAAAGGAACAAGAATCAGTATGTCATCGAAGCTCTCCATATCTCTAACAATCATATCCCAGAGGCCTCTTTTGGCTTTCAGATTTAAGGGGCCATAGACATTACAAATTAAGAAACTAACGGCTGAGTGCAATAAGTTTGAACCTTACACCAAAGATGATTACTATTATTTTCTATGGAGGAGATGAAAACCTTGTAGTTTCTTCCAAATGAGTTTTCCAAACCCCAGAAGCACCATCAAAATAAAAAAATACCTTGCAAACTCTTCCACTACAAATACCATGGGACCTCTTAATTCATTTGATAAATAAATGTATTTGTTTCGTTTGAAATAAATACATGGATGTACCTCTATGTTCACGATATGAGTTCCCGTCACCTAGAGATTGCTTGTTAGGGGCGTTATATGGCCCCTAACATTCCAATAGAAGATATCAATTATATCTTCGGAAGGGACAAGCCCTCCCTACTTAGTAGCCTTTTAGAAAATATTGTATACTTATATCTGATTTTGATCATCTCTTACGATATATCCTTGTTTGTCATTCACGGAATCATGGTTGGGCATACTTCTCTCACTAGAATTTAATAAGACCTTAGTTGGGATTATTAATGGATTATTATGGGGGTGACCACTGATGTAACAGTCTTTGAAATTATCAAGAAGCTATACATAATCATATATTTTGTCATTTACTTGACGAAAATAAAGATTTTAACTAAATTTGTGAGGAGGACATCCACTCAACACCTATTTCTCATGAACCCAATTTTGCAGGTCCTCTGTAGAGTGAACTTGACCTTTGATTTGGCATACCCTCCTACAGAAGAGTGAGAATCCTTACAAAATTCCTCTATACATTTGACAGGTGTCACTTGATAAGACAATGAGGGGAAAGGATATCCTTTTGATTCAGAATAGGGATCTGAACTAAGCTATCAATGAAAAGTGCCAATGTGGTTGCATTGGTAAGGAGGGGATTTATTATGAAGATCCACATGAATATTTTAATATAGCATCAAATGGAGTTTGAAATGTTAATTTTGTAATACATCTGTGACCCTTAGGATTCCTAGTAAAGGAGCTTTCTAATATTTCATGAAGATGACCCACAACTGTTTACATTTAAAATACTCATCAATGAAATCGCGTTGCGATATAGTACAACTTAAATCCAAGTTCCGAAAGGATTCTAGATAGAAATTGATTCTAATAGAGGTATAGAAGGGATTGAACTATGATGCAGACTCTAGAGAATGTGGCTAGAATAACCTACCAAGGGTCTGGGATCAATACTTAATGACACGTTTCCATTAAAATTCTACAGGAATTACAACTTCGCATGACCTATATTAATCTTTTTCAAGATTCGTGTCTTCGGGATACATCTTTCTCAGGTATGGAATGCCGGTCTTTTTGATTGGATAATATGGTTATAAGCTGTTACATTTTACACATGATAACGTTATTCCATGTGTATGAAATGATTGTATCTTATGCTGTGTGACCTTTGATATCGAATGTATATGTGTGTACATATATCTAGATAAATATGTATTGATGTTAAGGGAGTCCTCTAAGAAATACCATATCAGCGGAAATCCTTCTCACAATTTTAGTAAATGATTTTAATCCATTGAGTAAGTAATATAAGAATACTATGGCTGTCAATTGCATTTCTATTTAAAAATGTGTATCGTGCGATAAACGAAATCAACACATTAAGTGACAATATGTTAATACAAATATTAAAATATGCTATACAAATACTATCATTCAAGTACAGATGATAAATGATTTCATGTTTGATAGGTTTGTTATTAATCATACAGTGGTTCATAATAGCTCCATGAAAATTTAAAATGGAATTTCATATCCAATACTTACTTGTACACTCCTATTTTCCAATATCAAGTGATGTAGATTAGAGTCAAACCTTACCAAAGAACCATTTTTTTGTGAAGAAATAGGTCATGGTGTTCCCATGTTACACTCTGCATCAGATTGGTATTTTTGTGACATATAAAACAGATATCATCAATTGAAAAATGACATTGACATTTCACTCTAAAAAATAGTAACATAAAACTATATACTTAATGAATTATATCAATACTTCCCTCTACTAAAGACACCCATATAACATAACAGTCCTTGAGATTGCATTTCAATCAGCCATTTTGTGAACCAATTGGCGATCATTCTCTTTCTCCCATTTTGAACTCACCTTAAAACCACTGTGGTCCAAGATAATTCATTTCATTTAGAAATGTTTTCAAACACTTGACATAAAATCATTAATTTTACCTTATTTGGACTATTTTTAAATCATGGCACTGTCTGAACAAATGTCCACAAATCTAATTTTGTTCACTATGAACTTTAATTCCCATTTGGGTATTGCATTAAGAGGAATAGTCACGATTTAATACTAGTATTTTCTTTGTGTCCATTATTTTTCTGCTCGTTCTTTGTGAATTATGTACATGGTAAAAGTTACGTGGTATAATTTGTGTTTTCTAACAAGTTACAAATGACCTTTAGGTCTATCATATTTGAAATATTTCAATAAATACACAATTTTTCATGGTCTCAATTTGTATAATTGTCTTGGCAACAAAAAATTCTAGCATCAATCTTCTATTGTCATGTAAAAACATGAATCTCATCACAAATCAAATGTTTCAAAAATTTAACATAAGTTTTGTTCACGAACTCCCCCTCTCCACAATATGTCATTCCATGGTCTTGTTCCATAGAGTCATTAGTAAAATAATTTTGTGAAGAGTATCCTTAGGGTCCATATTAAGTTAGTTGGAGAGTTTTATTTTATGCGGTCAAATAATATTAGTAGATTAGTACAAAAAAGTTATCATTTGAATAGTGGGTACATGGCCGTCTTTCTTCACAAAAAGGTTATAGTTGTTAAGTTATTTTAACTTATTTATGTTTTTAATGTTTTGTTGAGAATTCAATAAAGAAATTTTGTGTCAAAAGTCTAAAAATCAAAATTTAATCATCATTTTCATCAAAATTCTTATCAAGAGTAAAGTATTATGTTGTTAGAGCCAAAAATTATCTTGTGATGTTGGCAGTATTAAGCCTACAAAAATATTTATTATAAAAAAATTGTACAAAAATTTTTCCTCACGAACTCATTTTTGGTTGAAATCGACATCTTTAAAATAAATGATTTCACATTGTGGAGGGGATTAATAAACAATGTGTAACGCCCACAAAATTTTGCTCACGAAACCAAAAATGAAACAAAGGTTATAATAGAAAAATTACGAAATAATTTTTTTTTGTTAAAGAACGAAAGCAACGTTAACTACTCCATGGTTAACAACTATCGTCACAAAATTAATTAAATAATAATATTAATCCTTCAGTCAAGTTTAAAACTTCATTCCCATAATCCATAATGTACTTTAATAAAGTGGTTCCTAAAGTCCTTCAATAATTTATTATAAAAGACTCCTTCCATTTACACAGTATTTTTAAATGAAATTCCTACAATGAATATTACTTAACTAGAAAAGGGTAAGTTTGAATTAATTAATTACAAGGTTCAAGGGGGATTTTATAAAATAAAATACCATCTAATTAAATGTTATAAAAATAAATTATGAGAAGGTAATTGAGGAGAAGAAATAGAGATATGATATCTCTCTCAATATATCTATTATTTAGAAGAACCACATACATTATTTATAGGGAGGAGAAGTAACAATATTCTCCATAATGAATGGAGAGATTACAAACTAGGAGAGAATAATGGAATAAGTTAAAAAAAACTGTCCTAATTATATAAAATAATTGCTACGTAACTTTATGCCAACATTCCCCCCCTTATTACATTATTCTTGCAAATGTGACCCCTGAAAAGTTCAAATTTCACTTTTCCAAGAGATTTTGTGAGAATATCAGCTACTTGTGCTTCTCTAGGACAATACTGGAGCTGAATGTGATGGTTCAAGACATGCTCTCAAATGAAATGATAATCAATCTCAATATATTTTGTTCATTCATGAAAAAATGGATTCTGCACGAGCTTCAACACACTCTGATTATCGCAATATAGAATAGGTGACTGTTTTTCAGGAGTTCCCATATCATCCAAAATGTGACGTAACCATATTTCTTCACACACAACTCCTCGTGCAGCGTGATATTCTACCTCTGTGGATGAGATAGAAACAACATTCTTCTTCTTGCTTATCCATGAGATATGTCCAGATCCGAGATGAAATATGTATCCTGTGGTTGACTTCCTTTCATCAACAGATCCGACATGGTCCGAGTCGACGTATCCCTGTAAGAAGAATTGATCATTCTTCTTATATTCCAGACCATAATCAGCTGTTCCTTGGACATATCTCAATACATGCTTTACTGCAGTCTAGTGACATATCTTTGGTTCCTACATGAATCTGGAAAGATAGATGACATCATAGCATAAATCTGGTATGGTATATGTCAAATAGGTGAACCCTCCAACAAATTACCTGTAGAGAGTAGCATCTACTTGAGGTGAGTCCTGGAATATTGAAAGTTGCAAGCCTTTTTCCATGGGAGTGGATATAGGTTTACAATTGGACATATTGTACTTTTCTAGGAGTGTCTTGGCGTACTTTATCTGGGAGACAAAAATGTGATACTACTTTTGCCATATCTCCAAGCCAAGATAGTAATGTAGTAGCCCTAAATCTGTCATGTCGAAGGTTCTTTTGAGATCATTCTTCACAATATGAACCTGATCTTCTAAACTGCTAGTGATCAAAAGATCGTCTACATACACAACAAGAATGAAAATTTCTTTTCCTACCTTCTTTATATACAAATTGGAATCTGAGGGGAAACGAGTGAACCCATGCTGCAAAAGGTGATCTTCAATCTTGATATACCATGCCCTTGGAGCTTGTTTCAGTCCATATAGTGATTTGATGAGATGACATAACTTCTTAGGATGCTCTTCATCAAAAAATCCTTTAGTTTGGGTCATGTACACTTATTATTTTAGATCACCATTTAGGAAAGCACTCTTGATGTCCATCTGCTAAAGTCTCCATCCTTTCTGTGCTGCTAGTGTGCAAACAAATTTGATGTTCTTGATATTTACAGTGGGTGCAAAGGTTTCTTTATAGTCAATGCCCTCTTTCTGAGCATACCCTTTTACTACAAATTGTGCTTTATGTTTTTCGATGGATCCATCTTCCTTATATTTTGTCTTGAAAAACCATTAACATCCTATGGGTTTCTTTCATGTAGGCAGATCGACAAGCTCCCATGTCCATTTTTGCATGAGTGACTAATACTTTGCATCAATGGATTCTTTCCACTAAGGTTGATTGAGTGCTTCACGAACATTATCAGGCTTGAAGCTAATAATTAGTGAAGTCATGATTGCAAAATTTTACTCATTTCTTGTTTGACTCCTAGTTTTGACTCTGGATGATGTATCTGGAAGTTTTTGCAAATGTGAGTCCTTGATGGTGCTTTGTACCCACTTCGGATGAGAACTTGGCTTCTTTTGAGAAGAACTGTGTCATTGCCATGTGGATTGATTGTGGAGTCACATTCTCCAGTTCTCCAAGGTCAAAAAATATCTCTCCTCTTTCTTGTCTTTGAGTAGTCTCCTCTGGTTGATCATTTGATTCAGAGACTAGTCGGTGAGATGTGGTTGGTAATGGTTGTTCTGTTATCACTACTGAGTCAAAGGATGAATCGTCACAGAACCACGTCTCGAATATCGTATATTTTATTTTTCTCAAGATCCATGAGACGGTATGCCTTTGAGGTAGTGATGTAACCAAGTAGGATGCATGAGAGTGTCTTTGGATCTACCTTCTTTCTCTTCTGATATGGGACATGCATGTATGTTGTGCAACCAAATACTCGTAAATGAGAAATTGATGGCTTTCTACCACTCCATACCTCTTCTGAAGTTTTTATTTTGTAGAAATATTTTTCGGTTCCTTGTTGAGAAGATATACAACTGTTTGTACTGCTTCGGCCCAATAGTGTTCCTCCAGCTTTGTTGTTGATTAGCATGCAGTGATCCATCTCCATCAATGTGTGATTGCAACACTCAATAATGCCATTTTTTTGGGGCCTGTAGGGAGTATTCAGGTTCTACTTAATGATTTGTTGGTTTAAGAAGGCTAAGAACTTATTTGATGTGAATTCCCCCCCTCGATTTGAGTGAAGTAGAAGAAGTGGTTGTCCAATCTCTTTCACAACACGATGATAGAAATTCTAGAAATGTTGAAGATCCTCACTTTTATTCTTCAGGGAAAACATCCACATCTTGCAAGAGTGGTCATCCACAAATAGTTGGAAGTACTTGTATCTTGAAAATGAAGTAGGCAGTGGGCCATTCAGATCAATATGAAATACCTCCAGACGCTTCTTGGCATGGAAGGTGCTTTCCTGAAAGAGATCCCTGTGTTGTTTTCTTGCAAGATAGCCAAGGAAAATAGGCAATGAACTGGACAATTTGGGTAGTCCATGAACCATTTCTTTTGAACTCATTTGATGCAATGAACTAGCTGACAAGTGTCCATATCTAAAATACTAGAGTGCAGTAGATTGAGCTATTGATGCGGATAAAGCTATTGAAGAAGATGAAATAGTATCTAAAGAAAATAACTTATCATTTAGAAAATCTCTAGCAATAATCATACCTTGTCGTGAGATCAAGCACATGATTTAATGCCATTTTGGACAAGAAATTCTACATTTAGGTGATGATTTAAGAACTGAGTCACTGACAAGAGGTTGGTAGTCAAGTCCAGGAACATATAGTACCTTTGTAAGTGTACATTTTCGTGGTCCCAGAGGAATGGTGACTTGGCCTATTCCTTCTGCAACATACTCTTTATCATCATCTATGCAAACTCGATCTCCAATGGGTTATTCATTTAGTGAATCAAAAAACTTCTTGTCACCTGACATATGCTTGTTGGCACCTAAGTCTATCGGTCAAACTCTCTTCATGGGTTACAAAGTCTGAGAGACTAGTACAAGGTTCTTACCACAATTAACTCCTTCTTGATGACTCCTCATCAGATTCATCATCTTGTTGAGTGGCAAGGTGTTCCTTCTGCTTTCATCACCAGGGATGATGTTTGGATTTTTGAAAATCATTACTCTCTGATGTGCTTGTTTGGCTTGAAGACCCTTGTTTCAAACCATTGTACCAGTAATGATCAGTGTTGTGAGAGTTGGTTCTGTAAATGTGACACCACCTCTTTGAATTTTGATCTTTCTGCTAGTTGATTTGGTTGTGCATTGAGTTAGATTCTCTGGGGGACCCTTCTAATTCTTCTGACCATGGTATGGATTTGTGAAAAGGGCTTTATCCTGGGACTCTCCTCTTGGACTGAATTGATGGCCTCCTCCTGCTGAAACAAGTTCATGAGTTCTTTGAATGCCACTGTTCTGTTTAGATACATTCAGTGTCATAAAGAACACTCGGAAATGAGAAGGGAGTGCCCTCAAGGTGATTAGTAACAAAATTGTATCTTCTACCTTTTCATCGAGTGCTAGTAACACCATTCACACCTCAACCACTTGACGTAAGAACTCCTCAACTTTTTCATCTGAACGCATAGATAGGGTGTGTATTTTTGACTGAAGATGGAGTATCTTAGTCTAATTCTTCACCTCAAAGATGGTTGTAAGTTTATCCTATGCTTCCTATGGTTTCTCTGCATCTCGAACATGCGGTTACACATCATCGGAGATGTTCAGCATGATCAACATCAATGCTTTGGAACTAGCCATCTCATATTTTATGAGTTCATCAGGGGCAGTGGGAATTATCGCTGACCCTGTGATGAGGCCCCATAACCCTTCAAATTGAAGGATCGTTCACATATTTGTTTTTCAGGCCAAAAAATTTGGCCGTTTAAGTAACTATGCATTCGAGAGTAGAAGTTTTGGTGCAGACATTGGAATAAAATAAAATAATATTTTTTTAATTTAATTATTGATTTCCAAGAGATATTACAACTTTTACTCACTGATGAGAAGTACTAGCTCTTATATACACTCGATACTCGTGTGATGAGAGATGATGATGCTTTGTGGGGCATTTTTCTTCATCTTCACAATCGACGTCGTAGCCGGATTCTAATTCTTCTTGAACTCACTTTTCTTAGTAGCTGACGTCAAAAAGGAAATACTCCAAGAGTCCTTTGTGAACCAGTTCATTAAAGACAAGGTTTCTGGTGTTACATAGCTTGTTGAGCAGTGTAAAGTAGAACCCGAAGCTTTTAAGAGCTTCTGGATGGTGTTCTGCAGCTTGCGAGTCAATGTTACGGCTTTCAGTAGTCCCGATCGTGTCATTTATACTTGACATCTGGTGTAGGTTTGTGGGACACATCTTTGGCTTGTTTGAGGCTTATTTCTCTTTCACACAGGTGATAATGGCAATGCTGGTACTCAGATTACAAGCTTGGTTATGTAAAAACTCAGCAACTTGCTGATGAAACTCTTCCAATTTGTACTTTACGTGTATGGGCTTTGTTCCCCATGTTGTAGCTTATACATATAATACACAGGTTGGATTTTAGTCACTTTTAAATTTTTTTTGCAAGCTTACCAAATGTCTAGATAGTTCTCCCCAATTGATCACCTTCCTCCATGTACACGCTCAAATTGCTTGAGACTACACAAAAAACTCCACACACATATCTTGCGTACTGATGTTTTTGGATTGTTGGTAAAATGGAAGAATTCCATGCATGCCCTTTGAGATTTTTCACAGACGTATGGTCAATTTTTTTTTCCTCCACGTGTTGTTATATCTTGTCTCCCAAATATCAAAAAAACAGTCATTGGAAGTATGTGCAGGTCGCTGCATAATTCAATGAATTTATACACTTCTACGCAACAAACAATGTTTTTACCTAGATGTCTTCTTTGCAGGAGAAAATTGAATTCGACATGTTAATCTCCACTCAGGTTTCAAGAACATCCACACAGCAAGAGATAATGAATAAAATTGATCGTTGATTACTATTGGTACATCTTTCAAAAAGAATGCCTCTAACACTTCCACGTAAATTTTTCTTCAGTAATTTACAAGAAGAGATTTCAACCTCCCACATCTAGGAAATAAAACAACGCATGTCGCTTTGCACAGCCACGTCCTCTTCCACGCCTTCAAATTTGTTCTCCAGATAAATGTCTCTCCTTCAAACACACAGACCAAAGAAGAAGATTTCTCTGATAGCAGATTGTGAGGAGGTAATTGAGGAGGAGAAATAGAGATAGGATATCTCACACAATATATATATTATTCAGAAGCACGTACATTATTTATAGGGAGGAGAAGTAACAATACTCTCCAAAATGAATGAAGAGATTACAAATTAGGAGAGAATAATGAAATAAATTAAAACAAACTCTCCTAATTATATAAAATAATTGTTACATAACCTTATGCCAACATAAACTAATCCCTACACCACTCAAGTGGCCCCATTCAAAAATGACCCATGTGATCAAATGATGATCTCACCTAACTCCCACCTAACATTTGTAGGGAACAATCTTGACCATTGGATGAATCCAATCTAGGCCATTGGATCTATTAGGTTTCAACCAACCCTAATCTCTATGGAGAGTTTATTTTATTCTTTTAATTTGACTTATTAGCTCATTTTTGTTTTGCAAGTTAAGGGAAGGAGGAAGAGAAGGAAGCCATGGAAGAGGAGGATAGAGCTTGGGGATGGATACACACATCCCAAATCTATTCCATTTTGTTTTTACTTGTTAATCTATTCTACCCTATTCTAGGGTTTGTAATTTTCATTATTTGTTATAAATTTGTTTCCATGCATTTTCCCTTCTTGGGCATTTGGGTAATATACCCTAATAATAATTTTGGTTTTCTTTTAGTTGAAAACAATATACTCTTTCTTTCCTCTTCTCTTTTGAGTAGATATACACAAGTATATATATATATATATATATATATATATATATATATATATATATATATATATATAACTATGTGATTGGATAAGACTTAATGGCCGCATCCAAATAAAAACACAATGCGCTTTTATAAACACTTCGGCTGCCTTAAAATTCCATGCAAGGTTTATAACATACAAAGGTAATAATGTTAAGGGGGGAGGGGTCGCCGACCTCACCATCCCATCCCATTTAAATAATGGGGTGGAGGGTTGGGTCGGTGACCCCTCCCCACCCCATTCCACTCACTTAAGCCACAATGTGGCTAAGCCGCTAATCCAATTTTTTTTTTTAAAATAAACTTTATTTAATTTAAGTTTTTTAATATAAATACTAATAAAAGGTTTTAGTGTATGTGTGTGTGTGTGTGTGTGTGTGTGTGTGTATTATTAACAATATTTCAATTTCACTATTATTTTATTAAATGGTAATAATATTGATATATTAATAACAATAAGATAGTCAAATTCATTTCAATTCCTCTCTTTTTTTTATAAATATTAATAATAAACTAAATAGGTAAGTTAGTAACAAATTTATATAAGTAAATACAAGTTAGATTATAACTGGGTACATACATTCTTAAAATTTGGTTTTATTTAATTAATCAAAAGGTTTTAAATCATTTGGAGCATGGTAGAGCAAAGTTAGGACTACGAAAATTTCTAACTATACATAGAAGGATGGATGATTGAGCAAAGTAATAGGGTTACTTAATCATTTCAAACAATATACAAGGAGGAGATCCTCTCTATTTTTTTAATCTAAGCAAGATAGTTAAAACACTATTTTCTTCCTTTCAACAAATCTAATAATACATTTGTAGTTTAAATGATTCAATTTACTTTCATTTAAGGGAAAACAAGAATAACCATTCCATTTCACAAAGCATGTTCAATTCAACAAGATACTTATTTCTTTTAAAATGAAGCCTATCAAAATTTACAATTTAATAGAATAACTTCCATTAAGAGAGATGCATTATCATTCCAATTATTTCAAATCTTCCACTTCACCAAAACAATGTAAACTTATCACTTTCCTTTCACCAAAACTATGACATTTTAAAATACACATTTCTCCTACACACACTATTAGAAAAGTTTACAATATATGAAGGTTTTCAAATGAAGATACAACTTTCTTTCAAGCTTGCAATTTTACAATCATCCACACAAGTGGGAATAAAAAGAAAAACAATTTACAACATAAGGGCTATAAACAAGGCCAAATGTATAAATCTCCAATAGCATGAATTCCTTCCAAAAGTAGCTCAGATTCTTGCCTTCTTCAAACTTTCACAATGGAATCACAAAACAAATTAAGGGGGAATAGGCAACACTCTCTGCGCAACCTTAAATCCATTAAGAGGAGAAGCCATCCCCTTAATGGCCCCCAAGATCCCTAACCAAGAAACCATGAGGGGTCTTGAGCAACAAATGGCAGCTTTACAACAAAATGGCTTCCACAACAACATACATTTCAAAATAATCAACACAACAAAGAATACAAAACCAAAAAGTTTGCAACCTTATCAAAACAACACAAAGGTTTGAAATCAAACTAATAGAGCAAGGGATATGGGAAACCACCTCCTTATGCCTCCCAAGTGGAGTGGGAGTCTCACCCTAAGCCTCCAAGTGCACAAATCAATCAACACAAAATCCTTATCTCTCCCTTGCAACTATGCAACAAAATAACCATGATTTCCTTTTCACTCCCCATAGGTGAAACTCCCATCCACACTCCCACCAAATGCATGCCTCAAAAAATCCCTTTTCCCTCCCCAATGGTCCCATAAGCCCTTCTCCCACACCCAACTTAAAGTATACTACCCAACCAACACACAAGCACATTCACAAGACTTTAAACAATTTTAACAAGAACAACATTTCATATAAAAACATCATAATACAAAATAACTAAGGTGGAGAGACTACCTCTCCATCAAGCTCTAAGAAAAACTTCACAATCCTCTTTCAATTCCAAGCCAAGCAATCCCAAAAGCACTCCAACAAGCTCCAAATCCAAAAGTGCACAAGAAGAAAAATGAACAAGTAACCCCCATTCCAACCAAAAATCATCAATAAATAGAAATGGAATGTGAGGATGATGAGGTGGTTCCATGTAGGATGTCACTTCATCATTTCTCCATCCCCACACTCAAGTCAACACACCAAGTCCAAGAAAATCAATGCACTTGTAAGAACTATGACAAACCCACATGGCTCACAAACTTGCACACCATGCTTTCAAAGGACACAATAAATTGGGGTAGAAGGAAAGTGCAATTATTTTCTCTCTTTTACACTCAAAAAGGGATAAAAAATTTAAAAATAAGATTTCCCAACCCATAGGTAGGGTTGTTGGGTAAATTTAAGAGGCATGGGAACAAGCTTTGCTTGTCCCACAAGCCTCCAAAAAGGCCCCCAAGTCAAAATCCGAATTTTGAAGTTGGGGTGGAGTAAAACACTCACAAATCAACATAAATTTCACTTACAACAAGGACCACCTAACCTCATAATTAACTATTTGTCACATCCCACAATTTAGTTAACCAAATAAGAATGATTTAGCTTAATTAAAACACATTACAACATGCTAATAAAGTGACAAAAATTCCAAAATTTAAATACATAAAACACAAATAAAGCACATAAAAAAATTAAAAGAAAGGGAACACATATTCACCCCATGGCCACACATGTGAGGTCACCCCCCATGGGAGACCTCCTAAACTAGGCATGCAAAACACCACACTAAACAACATTACACAAGTTGTCAAATTTGGCCACGTTGCTCAACACCCTGACATCCTTCCGTGGTTGGTGCCCTATCCCCTTCGATGTATGTGATAAAACTCCTGCACACAACAAAATACCTCTCTGGCCTTTCAGGCCATATTAACAACATCGAGACAATATACATATAAAATCAATAATCATCATTTGACATTAGCAATTCTATTATCCATCAATATATCAAAATCTAACCCTAACATCCATGAGATTATAATTCTACTCAAAACATCCAAAGTATAACGTGTCAGTATAAAATCCAATATCATGAAAATCAACATATATCAAATTGTCTATCATCACCATCTAGTGCATCATAATAAAATGTAAACCATATAATGTCAATAGTTCAAATATTAGTATAATATATCATCTACTGATCAATGTATCATAATCAAAATGTTTGAGTATCAGTCCAACAATATCAATATCAAAATGAAATGGTGTCGAAGAGGAGTGGGCACTACATCCCCCTCCCCTTAGACTCAACTTTCTCCTAGAAGTCACTGGAATAGATGAGGAAATTGGGCTCGCAATATAGTGGCATCCTCCCATGTGGCTATAGTCTCATCATACCTATCCCACTGGACCCACACCTAGTCAATGTCACGGCCTCAAAGGCCCAGGTCCCTATGCTCTATGATGCACACAGGCTCCACTAACACCTTCCCCTTGTTCCTACACCTACAATGCGGTCCAATCCAAAACATGAGAGGGATCTGGATGTATCTCCTAAGTACATAAACATAAAATACATCGTGCATGCGAGACAAGATGGGTGGTAATGCTAGACGATAGGCCAAAGGAATGATACACTCCAAGATCTCGAAGGGACCCACAAATATAGGAGCTAACTTAGAGCCTTTTCCATAATGGATAGGGACTACTTATGAGGCCTAACATGAAGAAACACCTTCGTGCCCACCTCAAAAATATGATCTTTCCTCCTCTGATATGCATATTTTCTTCTACCTATTCTGAGCCTCCTTAAGCCTATGTCGAATCAAGACAACTTGCTACTCCATATCCTGTACTAAAGTCGACCCAAGAGAAACCATGTCTCTAATCCATCCCAACTCAATGGTGTCCTAGCACTCTCTACCATACAATGCCTGAAAAGGATTCATGCCAATTGAAATCTGAAAACTGTTGTTGTAGGGAAACTCCACTAAATATAAGTACTCCTCCCACCTAGACTGATGGTCCATGACATACATCCACAACATATCCTCTAAGATCTAATTCACCCAATTCTGTCTTTCCATCTGTCTCTGGATGATAAGTTGTACTGAAGTTGATACTCATCCCAAGAACCTGCTGCATGGTAGTCCAGAAATGAGAAACATATAAGGGATCGCGGTCACAAATGATCTTACTGCGGAATCACATGCAGTCTAACAATCTCATTAAGGTATACTCATGCTACTACACTAGATGTATAGGTGGTCTTCACCGGAGAAAAATGAGCCACTTTCATTAATTTATCCACCGTGACCATGATGGCATCATGGTGGTATCTCAACGTAGGTAGCCCTATATGAAATCCATGGAAATGGTGTCCCATTTCCACTCTGGTATGGCATGCGGGTAGAGAAGGCCAGCTAGATGCTGATGCTCAGCCTTCACCCTCTTACACTCTAAACAACATGACACAAACTGAGCTACATATCTCCGTAGACCTCTCCAATGGTAAAGTTGTCTCAAGGTAGTGTGCATCTTCTTCACCCCTGGATGGGCTGAATAAGGTGCATGAGTGAGCCTCTGCTAAGATATCCTTTCTCAAGCCTCCATCTCTAGGAACATATATCCAACCTCTGTGTCTGAGAAGACCATCTGCCTCTAATGAAAAAGCATCAAACTTCCCCTCAAGGGGTCTCTGAGACTCAATCTCTTATCTTGGATACAAGGTAGAAGTTGTCATGAGGAAGTTGTTGTAAAATCATGCTCTGAAAATCTTTACCCACTGAAGTAGACATAACCAAATGTCTCTGTCTACTCAGAGCATCTGCAACCACATTATCCTTCCCCTTCACATGCTCTATCTCCATGTCGTACTCAAAAAATCAACTCCATCCAACGCCACTAACGAGTGTTGAGATTGGGATGCATGAAGAGGTGACGAAAACTCAAGTGATCAGTCCTGAGTATAAATCTCTGGCCAAGAAGGAAATGTCTCCATTGAACCAAAGCATGCAAAACTACTGAAAGCTCAAGGTCATGAGTTGAATAATTGATCTCATAATCCTTGAGTTTGTGAGACTTAAAGGCTATTACACGGCCCTCTTGCATCAATACACCTCCTAATCCTGCCAAAGAAGCATCAGTGCAAATGAAGAACTCGCCCTGAGGATCTGGCACTACAAGAATAGGTGTTTTCGTAAGGTATTCCTTCAGTGTCCTGAAGGCCTACTCACATCTATCTGACTAGATGAACTTCTTCCCTTTCCACTGAAGGGAAGTGATGGGGTGTGCATAACCCGAGAAAAAATCTTGAAAAAATCTCCTATAGTACCTTGCCAACCCCATGAAACTATGCACCTTGGTCACATTGGTAGGTTTTGGCCAATCCATAATGGCTCTAATCTTGGAAGGATCAACTACGATACCTTCCCCATAAATGATGTGACCCAGATACTGCACCTCTGACTGAAAGAATGCACACTTCTCCAGGTTCCCGTAAAGTTGTTGCTCACGAAGACACTGCAGAACCTGACAAAGGTGCTCCTCGTGCTCCTCATGTTTACGCATGAGTAGATCAATATGTCATCAAGGAACATGAGAAAAAATGGTCTAGGAATGGTCCTGAACACCCTATTCATCAAACTCATGAACACTGCAGGGGCATTCGTCAGACCAAATGGCACAACTGTGAACTCATAGTGGCCATATCTCATGCGGAAAGCCGACTTGTGGACATCTACCTCTAGAAATCCTCAACTGATGGTATCCTGACTTAAGATCAATCTTAGAAAACATTGTTGCCCCCTTCATTTGATCAAAGAAATCATCAATGCAAGGAAAGGGGTAACGATTCTTGATCGTTACTTTGTTCAGCTAATGATAGTCCACACACAACCGCAAGGATCCATCCTTCTTCTTCACAAAAATCACTTGTGCACCCCAAGGGGATACACTAGGATGGATTAGGAATTTCTCAAGAAGGCCCTCAAGTTACAACTTGAGCTCACATAGCTCAAGTGTGGTCATCCTATAAGGAGCACATGATATAGGTTCCGCTCCTGGAATCAAATCAATGTGGAATTATATCTCATGTGGGGGACACATCCCTAGTAGCTCACTAGGAAACATATTTGAAAACTCCTGAAAAATGGGGTGATCATCAAGTGAAGGTCCACTAGCCCCATCTTTTGACCTATCACTAACTGTAATAGCATACAATTGACAACCCTACCTCATGCACACCACTTCAGCTGCATAGCGGAAATAGTGCAATAGAGATGGGTCTCCTAACACCAACTATCACTGACTCCACACCCAAATCATCTATACAAGATATAATCTTACTGTACAATCAACTCTGGCTCTGTGTGCAAACAACCAATCCATGCCCAAAATCAACTCCATAAGAACCCAAAGGAAGGATACAAAGATCCAAAGTCATGGTAAAGGGTCCTAGGTCCACTACACACTCCTTGACTAAGGAGTCAACTGAGATCTTAGCTCCATAAGCCATCTCGACATCCCAACTAAGGCCCTGCCTAACTGCCACTAACCTGCAATGCTCTACTAAAGATGGAGAAATGAAAGAATTTGATGAGCATGAGTCAAATAAAATAGGGATAAAAATACAACCAATGCTACCTATGGTCTCTATCACCATGCCCTGGTGCTTCTCCTGGCAGTTCTCGACTGCTGCATATATCATGTGGCTCCTAGCCATGTCACCAATAGTAGGCTCAGAAACAAGTGCCTTACCCTGATTAGCAGGGTTCTGAGGGAACTCTCTCCAATGATTTCCATGCACACTGAATCCATATCAAGTACCCCCGGTCCTCTCCACTGAGAAGATAGTCCTCCAGGTGGCCCAATAGTATGTGCTGAAGAACCTGATGATCCTGTCATAGATCTCTGATGGGTGTTGTGGTGGACATACTCCTGTCAACTATGCATGAGGCGGAGCCTGTGTCCTGTTGGGCCCCCTAGCTAGAGGTCCCATACTATGCCCTCTCTGAGCATCATGCATTGTGGAGGTCGAAAGGGTGGTCAAGTCTGTTGCTTGTTGCTGCTGAGGAGGTGGAGGAGGCTGGAAGGAAGATTGTGCTGAAGTGTGTGCACCATGAGGAGGAGGAGCTGATCCCCTCAATATACTATCCTATAACTATTGTATGCGGCTCCTCACTCTATCACGAGCCTGCTGAGTCTTCCCCCTAGGTTTCCTCTGTAATATAGGCCTTCTCCACGGCCTCTAAAAGTGTTTATGGGAAATGAATGCACACTGCCCCACCCAAGTCTAAGTTCAGGCCCCGATGATGAACCTGTGACCTCTGACCTTCTCGTCCTACATGTAGTCTACATATTAAAGTAGATCCAGAAACCATCCCTCATACTCTGCTACCGTCATGGATGCTTATCGTAGATCATGGAACTCATTGATCCACGTTGTTGAATGAATCTCCTGGAAATATATCTACTCCTGAAACACTCCTCGAAGAGCTCCCAAGTAACTATCTCTAAATCCACATTGTAGCTTCTTCTCCTCAGTCCTCCACCAAACTCCTACTCCATCTCTCAGAAGGTGGATGGCAACATGAGCTTTCGTGTTGCTAGAACAAGGGTCATAGCTTGAAGCATCCGCACTCAAGCTAACCAACCATGCCTCAACCTTGAAATCCACTCATGTCTCCAGCAAAATGAGGCGGGTGTAACTTCAGTATCTCTCTAATGTGATCTACCATACTCGAATGTCAACCTTTAGGACCTCTCAACCTGATCAGCTCTCGACCTAGGGCTTCTAGACCCGTCTCTATACACCATAAGCTCTATCTTTGTGCTCCCTAGGAGGTGAATCATACCTAACCAACTCCACATGGGAGTTCTCTACCCTATCCTCTGTATTATGATGCAAAGGTGCACAAGCCTCTACTGATGGCTCTCTTTCATGTCTGCTAGGTTTCCCTCCTAAAGATCCTCCACGTATAGCGGTATTAACATCCTGTAGTGTCTATAATATCTGAGAAAAAATAGTTGTTACCACCTAATCTGGGGGTGATAGGTCTAAGTCCATGTGTAGGAACCCCTCATCTAGTCCATGCCTCTTGCACAAACTAAGGTGAGAGTTAATTTATAATCATCTAAGTCTTTGTTTTTTTCAGTTTCCTAAATTTTGCTACGTTTTACAAAATATCATGCAAGGTTGTGTGTTCTAGGTTTAGAGTTGCACTATGTTTATTTGTTTTTGTTTCATGTGTTTTTAGGTGTGCCCGAGGTCCAACTGTTGAACCCAAGGCTCTGATACACAAGTGTAATGCCCACAAAATTTCCCCCACAAAACCCAAATCAAACAAAGGTTATAATAGGAAAAATTCTGGAATATTTTGTTATTTTATTGCTAAGGAACGAATACAATGATTTTCTTAAGCCTTCTCGGTTAACAACCAATCATATCAAACCTAGCAATTACATTACTAATATTTAATATTCAGTTAGGTTTAAAAAATTTCCTTCCTATAATCCTTAGTTAATTTTAAAAATGTGGTTCCTAAATTCATTCAATAATTAATTATAAAAATACTAGGGACTGATTCTGTGCATCCTCCCATTGATCCACAATATTATTAATTTAAATTCCTACAATCAACTATTGCTTCACTAAAAAAAAGCTAAGTTAGAACTAATTAAATTACAAGGTTCAATGGGGACTTTTATAAAATAAAGCATCATCAAATTCAAATGTTATAAAACTTAATTAATCCCTACATAATTCAAGTGGCCCCTTTAAAAAATGACCCATGTGATTTCCTTTCAACGTATGATCTCACCGAACTCTCACCTTAGATTTGTAGGGTAGAATATCTAGTCTACTGGATGAAGACCAATCTAAGACCATTGGATGGAGGAATTCCAAAATAACCCTAAAAATCTCTATGTAAGGATTTTATTTATCTCAATTTCACTTATTTCTTAATTTTTTTGTTTTGTAGGTTAAGGAAAGGAGGAAAAGAAGGAAGCCATGGTAGACAAAGAAAGGAAGCTTGGGATGGATACATACAACCTCAAAATTCATTTTACTTTATTTTGCCATTTCAATTCTACCCTCTCCTGAGAATTTATTTGAAAATTTCATTTGATATTTTTTGTAAGATTTCATTCATTTGTTATACCCATTCTGGGTCCATATGTCATTTTCCCAATAAATCTTGGGCATTTGGGTATTTTACCCTAATATAAAAAAACCGGTTTTCTTTTGAGTCATATATATACTCTTCTTTTCTCTTTAAGTATATATACACATATAAATGTCCTTATATCTGAATATATATATATATATATATATATATAATTAATTAAAAATGAGGATAGCAGATTCATACTATGCAGACTACATTTTACAATAGCAGTGTACTAACCACTTAGAAAAGAATGGGAATCATTTGGTGACGGGCTCGACACCCACCCGTTAGTGCCACTGAATTATAGGACAAAGGGGGGATGGTATGCCGACTGTCACCCCCATGACCAATTAACAATGGGGTGCAGGACTGGGGTCGGCGACCCTCCCTCCATTCCCCGAAATCTACTCACTATTGACAATAAAGGTTGGGGCCGCTTAGGCCTTTTTCCAAATACGACATTCAAGTACATTTTACGTGATCTGCTTGTTTGATACAGTTTTATCTATTGTTACATTTTTATTAATATTTTTATCAATAATTAGTTTTTATATTAATAATACTAATAATAGAATACTATATTACATATACATATATACATATAGTGTGATGCAGATGTGTGTGAAATGTGTGTAGCTAGTGCTAGATCATGATGTGCTGTGTGTACTGTGTACATCATATCTGTGTGTGTGTGTGTACACACACACACACACACATCATTATGTTCACATGACATGACATTTCTTTGACACATATATATATAAATAAGTATTTCAAACGCATTACTCATTATTACCATTGTAGTGATACTAATATAACATAATAATACTTGAGATTGCATTTCAATCAGCCAATTTGTCAACCAGTTGGTGACCATTCTCTTTCGCCCATTTTGAACACACCTTGAAACCAAATGCAGTTTTAGATAAAATCATTTAATTATGATAGAATTTTATTTAAACACTTGACATCAATTCATTAATTATACCTTAGATATAGGCCTATTTTTAAATCATGGTACTACTGACCAAAATAAATTTCCACAAATATAATTTTGGGTCAACTATGACACCATTAATTCCCCCTTTGGGTATTACATTCAATCTGAATTTTTACATATTTTAACCACTAGTATTTTCTACGTGTCCCCTAAAAGAATTCTCCATCAGATAGGAAATTGTGAATTCCCCTATTACATAGATATAAAGTAACGTCCTTCTAACTTCTTGTGTTCTCTAACAAATTACAAATGACGGGTTAGGTCGAGCGTGGAAAGGATATTTTTACCATAAATACGGGTAAGCAGGCTTGGGAAGGATATTGATTTCCAAAAGTAGGCCAGTGGGCAACAACAGATTCTAGCATCAATCTTTTATTGTCAAGTGGAAAATACATGAATCGGCAGGCACAAATAGAGATGTTTTAAAATTTTGCCAAAAGTTTTGTTCTGAGGGGCCCTTCTCTAGGAATATTTCATTCCAAATGGTAAATGTGGGCCGACGGGTTTGTGGGGAACTTTGGAACTTTTTCACTTTTCGAAAAATGTCGTAGTTTCAAGTGCAACCCACGAGCCCGTAGAGTCTTATCAACAATTGTAAATTCATAGAGCCGTAAAGGGTACCACGTGCCTCATCGGAACAACTCTAAGGATAGAATACAAAACAGAGACCCCAAATGAGCAGAAGGATTCCATGTGTCCCAGGTATGAAAAGGGGAAAAAGTTGCCCATTTAAATCAACTAAGTATAAGGGTGTCAGTGGAAGCTTCCACATGTCTCATTGGCACAACACCAAGGCTGGGTCCAAAGAGCAAGTTCCCAAACATGCACAAACTATCCACGTGTATTGGGTCTAATAGAAGTCAAATGGATTGAGGTCTGAATCATCTAAGTATAGAGAACCGGAGGATGGTGCCACATGTTGCATCAGCACAAATTCAAAGGTGCCACCTAAAGCAGAAACTCAAGCGATCACCAACCTACCACATGGTCAGAGTCTGGAATAAGGTAAGGTCAGCCATTTGTATAAAATCCAAAATCGACTGATAAGGCTAAACTCCACATGGTTAACAGATCCTCGTCACAAATTAGTTAAATAATAATATTTCATCTAGGGGCAGGTTTAAAATTTTCACTCCCACAATCCTTGTGTTAGTTTCAAATCATGAGTGTCTTCGCCGAAGGAGTCATTCGGGAATTAATTTATTACAAAGGAAGGGCTAGGTCTATGGAACCTACCATTTATTACGACAACTTAAATTTAAAAGTCATATGAATGAAGGTTCCTTAGCCTATAAAGATGCAGTAGATTACCATTTATGAATAATAATGGATCAAGTGGACTGTTATAAATATTACGCACCATCTAATTGATCTTTTTTATAAAATCAAATAAATCCCTATACCACTCAAGTGGTCCCATTCAAAACGTGAGAGACCCATGTGATCAAATGATGGTCTATACCTACCCCCACCTAATATATGTAGGGAACACCATTTTCCATTGGCTATGAATCCAATCTAGGCCATTGGATCTATTAGGTTTCAACCAACCCTAATCTCTATGGATAGTTTCTTTTATTCTATTCATTTTGCAGCTTATTTGACTCTTTTTTGTTTCGATAGGTTAAGGTTCAATGGAAGAGGAGGAAGAGAAGGAAGCCATGGAAAAAGGAGATGAAGGTTGAGGATGGATACACACATCCCCCAATATTATTTGAAGTTATTAGATTGAAATTTACCATTCCTATACTACCCTCTCCTATGGTTTTATTGCAAACCTATATTTGTAGAAAAAGGGGCATTTTTATAAAGGAAATACATCGTTTGGGTATATGGGCATTTTCCCAATAGATCTATTCTTGTTTAGGCTAGAATGTTAAAAATACATACTCTTTTCTTAGCTATTTTGAGAATTATTCTTGAATATATCCACACATGATATATACACACACGTGTACACACACACACACACACACACATGTATATATACGTACCTATGAGAATAGCTTAACCGTCAATGGCCACGACTTATTTTGAATTGTCTCTTCATAGCCTCTAGCAAGACATCGCAGGTTGTTTTCTTTAATGCCAAGTAAATTATTTAGTTGCAGGTTCGTCATCCAAAGTCTTTGTTTATTAATATTTGGTTTTGAATTGGTGTTAACCGCCCCCACCCCATAACAATAATAAGGGGGGGAGGGGTCTCCGACCTCACTATCATCTCATATGGGTTAATGGGGTGGGGTCGGTGATCTCCTCCCTCAACCCACTTTCCAACATATAAAGCAAAGCCTATATGGGTTTTTAATTTAATACAACATATGATGGCCTTTTTTACATTTAATTTGGTTTATTAACCGCTTAAAATGTAATATCTATATTAATTCAACCCAGTTTAATAAATTAAATAATACTAATATCAATTAATATATAATGGTTATATATATATATATATATGTTTATTTTTATTAATATTTCAATATCGCTATCATTATTATTAAATGGTAGTTTATTGAATATTAATATCTTAAAATATTAATATAATATTAATAATGAGTATCCATACTTATTTGTAATTCCTCAACTTTTTGATGTTAAATGTTAATGCAATCACACTAAATAGCTACTCAAGATTTAGTATACAGTAATTCATTGGGTGTATGTCCGATTTAAATTTACTTAACGGGTACATTTCCTATTTTAATTAGGGATTTAATTAATAACCAAATTCATTTGAATAATCATTGTGTGCTACAAGTCAAAACAATGTAGTTTTCTAACTACATCAAAGAATGGATAAATGAAATGGGGAACAAGGTAAATTATTACACACTCATTTCAACCAATGTTAATAGAAAGAAAGGAATGCTTCCATTCAAAAAAATCTAATGCCAAGATAATTAATACACTACTATACTTTCCTACAACTAGTCTATTAATACATTTCTAGTCAATGCAACAAGAGTTCAATTTACTTTCTTTTAAAGAAAACAAGAATAACCATTCCATTTCATAAAATAAGTGCAATCCAACAAGATACTTCCCCATTTATTTTAAAATGAAGCCTATCAACCTTTGCAATAATAGGAATAACTTCCATTAAATCAGAGATGAATTTCCATTTCATTTTCATTTCAAAACTTTACAAATTCACCAACAAACAATGTGAAATTTTGATAGTTTCCTTTCACAAACCTAACAATTTCAAATGAACATATATTTCTCCATACAATACATTCTTAGAAAGAGTTGGACAATATAAGAGAGATTTCCAAGAAATAAAATGCAACTTTCTTTCAAGCTTACAGTTTTACAATCATCCACTCAAAGTGGGAATAAGTAAGATGAAACAATTTACAATAAAGGGCTATCAATAAGGCCAAATGTATCAAGTCTCTCATTTAGCATGTCTTCCTCCAATGGTAGCTCCAAATCTTTCATTCTAGAAATTTTCACCACAAGGATAAAAAAACAAGGAAGGGGGAGTATGCAACACTCTCCACCCAACCTTTAATCCATTAAGAGGAGAATCCATCCCATTAATGGCCCCCGATCCCCAACCAATGAACCATGAGGGGTCTTGAGCAAAAAATTTACAACTTTCAACAAATTTCTTCACAACAACATACATTTGAAGAATATTCAACACAACAAAGAAAGACATAACCAATAAGTTTCCAACCATCATCAAAACAACACAAAAGGTTTAAACTCAAACCAAATAGATCAAGGGATATGGGAAACCACCTCCTTATGCCTCCCAAGTGGAGTGGGAGTCTCACCCTAAGCCTCCAAGTGCACAAAACAATCAACACAAAATCTCTTATCTCTCCCTTTCAAGTATGCAACAAAATAACCATGATTTCCTTTTCACTCCCCATAGGTGAAACTCCCATCCATAATCCACACCAAATTCATGCCTCATAAAACTCTCTTTTCCCTCCCTAATGGTCCCATAATCCCTTCTCTCACACCCAACTTAAGGTCTACTACCCAACCAACACACAAGCACATTCACAAGACTTAAACAATTTTAACAAGCACAACATTTCATATAAAAATAAGCATAATAACAAAATAAATAAGGTGGAGAGCCTACCTCTCTATCAAGCTCCAAGAAAAATTCACAATCCTCTTTCAATTCCAATCCAAGCAATTCCAAAGGAACTCCAACAAGCTCCAAATCCAAAAATGCACAAGAAGAAAAAATTAACAAGTAACCCCCATTCCAACCAAAAATCATCAATAAATAGAAATGGAATGTGAGGATGATGAGGTGGCTCCATGTAGGATGCCACTTCATCATTCCTCCATTCCCACACTCAAATCAATACACCAAGTCTAAGACAATCAATGCACTTGTAATAACTATGACAAACCCACATGGCTCACAAACTTGCACACCATGCTTTCAAAGGACGCAATAAATTGAGGTAGAAGGAAAGTGTAATATTTTCTCTCTTTTACACTCCAAAAAGGAATAAAAAAGGTCAAATATCAAGCTTCCTAATACCATATGTAGGGTTGTTTGGTAAATTTAAGAGGCATGTGACAAGTCTTAGCTTGATCCCAAAAGCCTCCAAAAAGACCTCCGAAGTCGAACTCCGAATTTTGGAGTTGGGGTGGAATAAATCACAACCAAATCAACATAAATCTCACTTACAACAAGGACCACCTAACCTCATAATTAACTATTTTTCACATCCCAAATTCTAGTTAACCAAATAAGAAGGATTTAAATTAATTAAGACACATTATAACATGCTAATAAAGTGACAACAAATTCAAAATTAAAATTCATAAAATACAAATAAAGCACATACAAAAATTAAAATTAAAATGGAAAATATATCACCCCATGGCCACACATGTGAGGTCACCTCCATGGGAAACTTCCTAACTAGGCAAGTCAAAAACTACACTAACAACATAACATTACATAAGTTTTCAAAAAAATTCCCCACGTTGATCTCAACAACCAACATCCTTGTCCGTGGTTTTTCCCCTATCCCTTTCGATGTATGTGATCAAAGTCCTACAACACAAATAAAATACCTTTCTGGCCTTTCGGTCGTATTAACAACATCGAGACAATATACATATAAGATCAATAATCATCATTCAACATTAGTAATTCTATTATCCATCAATATATCAAAATTATAAACCATAACATCCATGAGATTATAATTGATACTCAAAACATCCAAAGTATATCGTGTCAGTATAAAATCCACATCATCGAAATCAACATATATCAAATTGTCTAACATCACCATCTAGTGCATCATAATAAAACATAAACCTCAAAATTTCAATAGTCTAATTATTAGTATAATCTATCATCTAATGAACAATGTATCATAATCAAAATGTCTGAGTATCAGTCCAACAATATCAATATCAAAGTGAAATAGTGTCGAAGAGGAGTGGGTACTACACAATGTGGAAATCATAGAGCATCACGATCACATTCAATTGAGTTAGCATCATGGTACTAGAGGATGGAGGCACAAGAGGTCGGAGGTCGATTGTCAAAATCTCATTAGTCACCAATGATGGGGCCGCATGACGTTGTGGTGATATTTTGTTTTTTAGTTATGTGGTGTAGTAGTTACCTTTATTTTTTCATTTTTTTTTGTAATAACAATAGATGTCCATTCATGTTCACTTGTATATGCGACTATTCCTAATACAATCCCCTAATGTAAATATATGGTGTAAAAATGAAAGCACAAAAGAAAAACATCATCATGATACTTGTAGAGGTTAAATAATAATATGTATTCATGTTTATGCCTAGGTTTATGGTTAACCTTTATAAAACCATCAAAGGCTATGTAGATGGTTTCTACTTAATTTCTCACACTGAGTAGGTCAGATGTATTCCCTATAGTTAATGATTGATAAACAGATCCAGTTGTTGTATGTATTCTCTCACTAGTTCGGTTAGATGTGTTCCCGATAGTGCATGGTTGATAAGAAGTTGATTTATTCCTTCTTCTACCTTCATTTTTATTTTTGTGCCAAAATCATGAGTGAGCTTAGGTAATAACGCTACAGAAGAAGTGCGATGATGTTTTCTCCATGTGCGCACGAAGGGGGGAATATTAGGAAATAATTTAGTTCTCACATTAATGGATCATACATTTTGTATTGGTTTGTTGTGAGAGAACAATGGTGGTTATAACCACACACGTAGAATGAAATTAGTTTGAGATAATAGGGAAAGTTCTTTGAGTTATATCCTTTTTATAGGATTACTATTCTTTATATATTTTAATGAAGAATCCAAATGAAAGTAATTAATTTACATTGAGTTTTATCCTCTAAATCTAGTCCAAATATCTCATTCAGAATCTATATGATTGCTTACGTTGTTGAGTGATAATTATTGTGTGATTTACAAAGAGGAATTTTCACTAATAAAACCATAAAAGTTCTCTAGATGTAATGTTCATGTGTGAAAGAGATTCCTTGTCTTCTTAAATTAAGATATGTACTTACTTGAAGTTGAAGCCCTTGAGTTTTTGCCAAGTCTAGCCACAAAATTCATGAAGAAAAGAATCAATAACCATATATAAATCAAAATGTTTGAACTTCAAGCATGTTGGATCTATATGAAGTCATAGAGAGCTAAGATAGAGAAATACATGGGATTGAATTTTATTGTGTGTGGGCACAATTGTGTTTCTAGTATGTATTTTCTTTGTTTGACCAACACATCATGACTCATGGCACAAAGCAGATAAACCCTAAATAGAAAAACTTGTTACAAACATTGACACTATGCAAATAAAATATTATGTCATTGCTATGGGTTGATTAGGTGTTTTTTAGAATGAACCACCTTCAATCCAGTTTGGAAATGCCTTGAATGTAAATATCAATTTAAATTATTATTGAAAGGGGAAAGTTTTGAATTCTCGTGTCTTCCAAACAAACATTAATATAACAGTAACAAATATAGATTTGTTTTATCCCTATGCATAATGCGCATCTATTTTGATTTCTAATATTTTTTAGACACAATAAGATCATATTTTCACTCAATGAATAAATTATAAATGTAATTTTCCACATAATGTAACAATTAATTACAAGTAGAATCATGGCTTCTTCTTTTGCATTTTACATTGGTTGCTACATATTTCTTAAGGTCCATTACAAGGAACAAGGTGTCACTTTATTATTTCCATTTCAAATCAATTCAAAACATCGTCCCATCAATAATATAGCCTCACAAATGCCAAAATAAGTGCAAAGTTAGTTCTAAGGACAATAGTTCAAATCGTTTGAAGTATAGGAATTAAAAGTCACATTTTCGTTCACCTCAGTGTTCTCGATCCGTGTTACCATTTTTATGGGTGTATTGAAACCCTATGCACATTTCCTGGTTTTTCCAAAAAGCTTAGACCATCTCGACCTAGATTCATGATTTGTAGTGCCCACTTCCCTTTGACGTCCTTTTGATACTAATCACGACATTGTTGACTATATTATGGACATTATTATAGTTTTGATTTAGTATGATGTTAGATATTTGGTCATGGATTATTGTTGAATTTGATTCTTATATGTTGATGATGTTATATTGTTTGACATAGTTATATTATGGATGTCATTCGGACTTGTAATAATTGGATATTTGATTAGACCTAGAAAATGAAAATTATATTAAACTTAATGGGGATATAGTTGTTAATGAAATTGTGAGTGATATTGTTGATTGTCGTGATAATTGTTGTGATTCACATATATATTGATGATCTTGAAATTATATTTATATTTATTTGGATGTTCTAATATGGCCACAAGGCCGAAGGAGGTATTTGTATTTTTGCAGGTTAAAAATATCACAACAAACATCGAGGGATTGGAGACCAACCACTTTGGAATTCTAGATGAATTCTACAAGGTCACCATGGAAACTGTATTTGTTTGTGTGTGTTTGTTTGTGCTAGGGATTCCCATGGGGGGGGGGGGGGGTCACCTTTAAATGTGACCAAGGGATTTTATGTTTTTCTTTTATTTGGTCCCTTTTGTTTAATTTTTTTTGCATGTGTTTTATGTGGTGCACTTACCCTTTCATTATTTATTTAATGTGGTGTTAATATTGTGAGTAATCATGTTGTTAAGTTAATTAATTAAAAGATATCATGAGAATGTAATTAATATGGTTGTTGGTTATGATTTAAAGTGTTGTAAGAATGAGTAAGTAATGTGTAAGTGACTTTATAAGTGATGTGTAAGTTAACTTTTGAGTGTGAAACACTCCACCTTCTTGTAAATTCGAATTTGTCTTTGGAGGCTAATTTTGGAGGCTAATTTTGGAGGCTTGTGGGACAAGTTAAACTTGTCCCATACCTCTTAAATTTACATACCAACCTTGCCTATGGTTGGAGGGTTAGATTTATACCTTTTAATGCATTTTTACAAGTCAAGTTGAATGTTGTAATTGCTCTTTTCTTACATAATTTAATTCAATCCTTATGGGGTTATGGGCTTCTTTGAGTGTGTAAGTAAATATGTCATATTATTCACCCACCTATTGATTATGCATTGGAGAAGGAAGTTGACTTATGTGTTGGAAGTTGAGGATGTGTGAAGTGGCATCCTACATGGATCCACCTCATCCTCTTCTCTTCGCTCTTCTATAAATTAAAATTCTTTAGCTTGTTTTTGGATTGCTTCACTTTTATCACTTCATTTTGGGAGACTTCCTTTTGGTTTTGGAGAACTCTTGCTTTTGGAGAAGTTGGGAAGTTTGTTGGATACTTGTGTTGGGTTGATTTTTGGATTGCTTGCATTGGAAGGAGCTTGTTGTTTTGAACTTGGAACAAACTCCATCATGGAGAGGTAAGAACTTGGCTCTTGGAAATGCTCTTCTTTTCCCTTTTATGAATATGTAAACGCTGGTATGTTTGTTATTGTTGTGGGTTGTTGGGTAGATGGCTTAGGGATGGTGTGGGAGAGGACTATGGTATACTCTTGAGGGAGGCATAAGTGTTTTGGGGACGTATAAGTGTGGAGGGAGTTGGGTTTTGGGTTCCACCTTGTAAAAAGAAATAGCTTGCATTTATTAACTCATTATGGGGTGCCATAAGAGGTTGGGGAGGCATAAGAAAATGTGAGGAATAAGGGGTACTTGGGGGAGGCATAAGGGTATGTCATGGTTTTGAATGATAAGTGTTTTGGCGGTTTGTTCTCAGGTGGTGATACCCATTTCCCCTTTGGGAGGCATAAGCAGCATCCCCCATAGTTTATTGCTCCTTTGGCTTGCATGATGAAGCCTTAGTTTTGTGTGATGTCTTTCATGTGGTTGTAAAACTGTTGTTTTGTTTTAAACTATGTTTTTAATTTGAAATGTGCATGTTGAAAGATTACATTGTGATGTGGAAGCCTGTTGTTGCCATGAGTTGAAATACATTTCTTATTGCATTTTGGTTGGGGCTCAAGGGCCAATGAAGAAGGATGGATTCTCCTTTCATTGGATGTTTTGGTTGGGTGGAGAGTGTTGCCTTTCCCCTGCCTTTGTTGTGATCAAAATCAGAGTATGATGGTTAACATGTTGTTGTTCTGGAGTAATGGAAAAGACAGTTGTGACAGTCCCTTGTGAGAGTTATTTTTTTATATCCCTTGTTCCCACTTGAATTGGATGATAATGTAATACATTTGGTGATGGGAAGATGCTTGTATTTGGATATGAAAGTCGTAATTCGAAATGTGAAAGTGATGCATTCTTTTCTCTGTTTTTGAATGAAAGAAAAGAAAGATTTTATCTTTGTAAGTTGTATTTGATCATTGTAAATGAAGAAGTTGCAAAAGAAATCATTCCAACTGAATATATGTTTTTCTGCCTTTACAAAAGATGTTACTATTGTTTACAATCTTCTTTGAAATGTATTTGAAATCTCTGTTTGAAAGGAAGAAATGCATGTGAGGAAAATACAGAACTCTGTCTTTTGAAATGTGTAAAATTGAAAATCAGAATTGCATTTTGGTTTAGAATAGTTTTATTTGAATCAACTAAATGTGTTGGATTAGAATTGGAATGAATTTTAATACTTAGAAGATGAAAATGGCAAATAGATCCATTAAAATTTGATCCCTATTTTTTGTAATTTCAAACTGGTAATTATAAAAAAAATGCATAGTTCGAACCTGTAATAATAAGATAACAAATTAAATGATTAAATTCAAGCAGTCGGCCCAAAACGAATTCAAATAGACAAAAACACTTAAAGGTAATATTTCAAAACTTAGCCAAATCGGGCTCAACTGTTTTACAGTTGTTTTACTGTCAAAATGATAAATTTTCGAATTCAAATTCAATCAAATTGATCTACCTCACAAACTTATCCTAGATCCATCTAAGAAAAATTCTCCATGTCTATTTGACATGTAGAGAGTGGAATAAGATCAAATTGAATAAATCTCACAAGTTAAAATTTACCAGTTCGCACTGTGAAAGCCTACATGATGTTTTCTTAAAATTGACCCATTAAACTTTATCAAAATAAAAAATTAACAATCCCTGTATAAAGATGACATCGAGAGATTTCCAGAAAGTCCTCATTTCCCCAAAACCGAGCTCTCTATCAAAATTTATGGCCCTCTAAAGTTTTTCTTCCTTGGCGTAAAAAAAAGGGGAAAAATTTCCTTAGTGGGCCCGTGGCCCAATTTTTTCTTTAGAGCTTAGGAAAAATTTTGGGAAAATTTTCCAAATTTTTCCCACCATCCCACCGGTCCATAGCCAATCAGAGGCTAGCATGTGGCACCATAAGGTGCCAGCGGTGGGATGGATCTCCTTTTAACTTAGCGTTCTCAGAAAATTTTGGGAAAAATTTCCAAATTTTCCTCGCTGGCTCGCGACCAATCAGGTGATGCCACGTGGCATCATGAGGCATCGGCTAGTGGAGCATGTTCCTTTTTCCTCTTTGTGCTTTAGAATTTTTTTGAATTTTTTTCCATGTTTTCCCCACCTTCCCCGCCGGCCCGCAATCAATCCGGAGCTGCCACGTGGCATCGCGAGGTGTCGGCGGAGGCACAGGTCCTTGTTATCCTCTTAGCCCTTCGAGGAATTAAGAAAATTTTCTCCCCGCCACCCCGCTTTCCCCATGTTGGCTTAGGTGATGCCACATGTCCCTTGTGGACTTGTGGACCCGTGGGCGCACGGGCACAAAATCAGTTTTTCGCCCCGTGCGGGAAATTTTTCGAAATATCCCTCGCCGCCCCATTCCTCCTCGTGCTAGTTTGAGAAACGCCACGTGTCCCTTTTGGAATTGCAGAATTGTGGGTGCAAATTTAGTTTTCCACCCTGCGCAAGAAATGATCCAAATAAATCTAACAATAATGCATCATGTATCCCTAGCATATATCTTATTTAGAATATCAATTGAATTGAAACAAGTAATGCCCTATAAAACACTGTAAGAGACACCCCTTGTCACATGTTAGCATCTTATACCTTGCCACTAAAAGTGTTTTTCCTATTCATACACCCCTTTTTATTACAATTCCATTATATTGCTACAAATCTTGCATATGCGTCGACATTCACTTCCATCTCTTTCTATATAATTTCTTTAACATTTAGGTGAAAATATGAAGCGAAGATTTGAATAGAAAGCTATATAAGGAAAATAATCATGCAAGTAAACAACCAAAACACTCTTATCTTAGAAAAATTAACATTCAACTAAAACCATTATTTTCTTTATAACATCAATACCCAAAATGCCTTATCAACACTCTTGTATTTGCAACAACAACATTCAAGAAGCCCTCTCGACACACTTCTATTTGCAACACTAAACTTTTGGCAATTGAAAAAATCCCTTCACTTTGTAGTGCTAACACTCAAGTAGCACTCACTGATCTCCATTGATTTCTGAACCATCTACTACTCTTTGCAAGGAATAACCTCTAGTTTCAGGTTACTGGGTACTCCAAAAAAGTGGTTTGATTTTATTTTAGTAAGAGTACCTATGAATAAAAATTAGCCAGTAGTTAAACCTACAAATTGATAACACAACTAAAATTTACCAAAAGTTTCAATATATCCTTGCTTCGAATAAAAGTAAAAAAATACATTTGGTATTGCTAGCATGTGTTTTAAACTACAATTTTGTCACACTGCAAGCTATACTTTGTAGCAAGTTACATTCTCTAATCTCCCACAATTGATAGCACTAGCATTTCATGATCAAATCAAGGCAACGGTAAGGTAGGTTTTTAGGCCACTACCAACCAAGACATTGATTCATGAGACATATCTTATGGGGTGTCCATATGCAAATTTTTTATTTTTTTTTTACTTAAATAAAAATTTGCAATGTGATTAGTCCTTGCCTTAGCATTGAATTGTTTAAAATTAATTAGAGTTGAACCGTTTTTAAGTAATTAACATTAAATTGTTTTAAATGTATAAAATGATAGACAATTATTAGTGAAAAAATTAATTTGTAAAGTGATTCAATATTTTGTTCCAAACGAGGTACTTCAATAGGTTCTAGTATTGTCCATTGAGTCAGAGGTGAAACTGTTGTTACAAGATACGAACCCTACACCTCGCTCATTAAAATAAAAAAAGATAATGTTTTTAGCTTGGTTAAGTTTCATATGTAGACGAACTCTACACCTCGCCAAAAAAAAGAATGTTCCTACATTGATTAAATTTAATGTGCAAGGACTACTGCAATTAATTTTTTTAGAAGATATATCTCTTTGGTTTCGTTTTTATGGTGATCAGATGCTTTACAATGTTATGGTGGGAAAGATGCTTATTATGGTGACTAGACGCTTTAAAATGTGAAAAGTAAAGGACCGAGAATTAATTGCATGTTAATCATCTGTCATTGGTGGGAAAATGCATTTTAAATTAGCAATGTTTTTAACAAAGATTTGGTATGGGCTTGATTATGCTACCATGCAAACATTATTAGCCAAGTTTCTTGTCGAAGTTTGGACTAGATGTTATGATAAGTTGTTACCCATGAGTTGGTCTAATGGTGAAAAACTTGTGCTCTTGAAAGAGGTCAAAAATTTGTATCTTGATGAGGGTAGGGTATGTACACCTTGTATTAGAAGAAAAATTAGGTGACTGGGAGCAAGATGTAAGATATTTATGCATTGTATTTGAAGTACAACTAGATGCATCCTACATACTAGGAGCATAAGATACTCACATACACTATAAGTTGTTTAAAAAATCAAACATAAACCACCCGACATAGTGGATAATTAAATCAATCATTATTATTGGAGTTGGACGGTTAAATGATGACCTACTTTATCATATTCATTGTATACCTACTTTAAAATAATTTTAATGAATAACTATTGTAGTTTGTTTTTCCATCAGTTTGAATCACTTTGTAAATTTGGTTTGTAAATGTCATTGCAACCTAAATATACTTTTTTATCCAAATAAATAATTAGGGATGTCATTATTTGGAAAAAAACAAAGGGAAAAGAATTACACAAAAATCCAAAATGAAAATAAAAGGGAAATCCGTAACAAGTGTGTGATGTGGGACATGGGCCACCTTTACAAAAATTCAAAATAAATGTGAATGTGCTTACTTATAAGTTATCTCCATAGAAGTAATACGAGTATTCTTACACTCTAAATTAACAAAGTTGGAAAAGCCTTATCGATCAAGATATTATAAAGTATCAGATGCAACATCACATGCATCAAATTCCACTTTAAAATTTACAGATACAACATCACATGCTTTGGCTGGTCGCCGAAATCTCAATCTTGAAGAGGATATCAATATCAAGTCTTTATGAACTGCAAATCCTTCCCTGAGCTCAGCTCAGTTCATGGCGTATTCTTATAAATGTGAGATGAGGGCAGATTGACAATAACACCTTTGAAATTGTCAGTGATGGAATCCACCATTCTTTGAAGATTTCCATGTAGATGCTACTGCTTGAGTTTATGTTTGGATGGTAAACCTAATTCAGGAAAAAATGGCATCATGTCAGTCATAAGAAAATCTATATTATCTATTACACAAAATTACACTCTGCTCTCGGTAGCATAATACCATTTGGATAGACATAAAACGATAACAAACATAATACTAAGACTTACTTCAGATTCATAAATTTATAGCTTCTTCTACCTCGTGATAGGTCCAGTAGTGGACTTATTAGATATATAAACAAGTAAACTGTATCATCCAGAAAAATATTTACATAGATGCAGCTTATTTAAACAGTTAATAGCTCATGTTCTCCAACGTAGAAAAGGTAACCTCATGTTTACCATAGCGTGCCATGGTCACATTAAGATTCAAGCCCGCCAAAACCTGCACAGCCTCCAATAGAATGCCGTATTTGTTGGCACTGTCCACCTAAGAATTTTGAATTTAATCGCAGATCTTAGAAACAGAGCTAAGATATATATATAAACTTCAATTCGGAGGACAATAAACATAGTAATGTATAACGATAAGACTGACCTTAATTACCCTTGCTAATGGAAGAGGGCAAAGTCTCCTGTTTTGCTGCAATTCGTGAGAAAGCCCGGTGCAATTTCGGTTTGAAGCTCTTTGATCTCAACACCTTTTAAGATGATGTACAGCCCATGCTTCCAACACCCTCAAATTCCAGGCCTGCTTAGAATTGTTGTGGCAATATTCACACAAACACTCCTTAGCAAGAAGATAGAAGGGAGAGACAATCACTCCTAACAACAAACAGAAGCTGTAAACAGTGAGGTACAATCACTTAACCAGATATCAAAACAACAATGGATTGAGTCAGAGCACTCCTAACAAAGCTTGTCTTTTCTCAGCTGTGATAGAGCACTCCTAATAACAAACGGTGAGGCCCAATCACTCAAATCAGAATACCAAAACAACAATGGATTGAGTCTCTGTCCCAAAGTTGCAGCATGATAAAGTGAAGAGTGAGAGCTTGTATTATCTTGGAATGAAATTGAGTGCAGGTTGATTGAGTATTTGAAGACCAACAGCTAACCTGCCAACTGTTCTTGCCAAAAACAGAACTGCTTTAGCCAGGTGAAAACAGCCTTCAAAGTGTAGTTTTTTCCAGAATGGAAAAGAGATCAGGAGAAGAAACTCTCCAAAAACAAGAAGCCGAGGAAAAAGCTAGCTGTTTCTAAACTGGGCCTCACGTCTACTCCCAAAGGCGTTCGTTTTTTGGGTTTTTTCTGCGCTCAGAATAATCATCTCAGATTTATATGAACCAGTTGAATGCTTTCCAGTTTTGCCCCCTAATTTGACATTTACACAATAAGAACAAGGGGAGTGAATTGTGAGGTTGCCCATATTTTTCTAAATAAACTCAGAGATATCCACGAAATGACAGCTTTTGCGTTAATTGAGCCAGCCCATTTAGGATAGTATTCTTCATGATATTATTTTTAATAAAAAATAAAATAAAATAAAATAAATAAATAAATAAATAAATTAGAGTTAATAATTAATATAAATAAATAAAATAAAATAAAATTAATGATAGTTAGAAATTAAAATAAATTAAATTATAGAATAAATTATAAATTAAAATTATCAAAATTTACCAATTAAAATTAATAACATTTAAAAATAAAATAAATTAAAATTACTAACGTTTAAAAATTAAAAAAATAAATATAATTTAAATATTATAAATTATAAATTTAAAAATCTAATTTAAAAATGGTAAAAAATAAATTTTAAAAATTGAAAATTAAAAATAATAATAATTAATAATTAATAAAAATGATAAAAATTACACAATGAATAAAAAGTAAAAACCAATAAAAATTAATAAAAGTTTAAAATGTAATAAAAACTAGCAATCTCATGTGTTTCATGAGATGTGAATGCCGAACGGTATATATTAATTGATTTAGAGGTATAGTTATTACCCTATTGTAACACACCAAAAATACCAACACAATGACAACACAGTGAAATACAGGATAATTTTTTTTTTTGACTGAACTTGCCTGACACATAACATGACGCAACAAGTCGTCACCAAGGATACAACTAACACTGTGAACAACCTGATACAAGGATGACCATAAAGGCAGCACGGAAACGTTCACACCTATCAAGGACAATCTACTTTTCTCTTCTTGACAGAACAACATTGGAGTCCAACCACAAAACACACTTACAGTTAGGGCATCCCATGAGGAATTTCTTGTTAAATTTTCTTGTTTACTAAAGTGTCTCTTAATTCTTAACTTACGTTCTTATAAAATTTCATGTAACGATTCACACAATTCTTTTCACAAGGAAGAACTTCTTTCTTTTCAACTGTTTGACTAAATAACTTAAGGCCAAGCTTTCTAAACTAGGATCATCAATTTGATGTCCAAATCTTTCTTATTCATTTGATTTTAGAACATTTTCCATTTCTTACAAGGTTAATTAATCTTACTCAAGCCACTAACACATGTTCCACAACTCTATTGCACAGGTGAAGGCATAAGCTCCGATTGAGTGAAAAGTACCACTTAGGGTTCATAACAATAGCCTTCTTGTTTAAGGATTAAATTTTGACCTTGCTTAAGAAATATCACCATGAATCAAGGCAAAGGTTAACAGAACAGGACAACAGAATTTAGCTTCAGGGTCACATTGTTTACTATCAGTCTTTTATTGAGGTTAAGAGTTTATCAAGATTGGTTAAATGTTCCATCTAGACTTTACTTCATTAAGTTTGACAAAGGAGAACATTTCAAACGATAGAGAGAGATTTAAAGTTTAAATAATCAATTTCCCTCCTACTTATTAAATCCTATCATCTTCTAAAATCTAACCATTGATTTCACCATGAGATCATTTAAGGTTTCACCATAAAAGGATAATGTTTATTAGTTTAATTTTAATAAGGACTATCCAGCTCACTTCATAGTGCTTACAAACTCATTGCTACTAAGCCTTAGGAGGATTTACAACTCAACATTTTAACTCAAGAGCATAGTTTAACAGTACTCGTTTGCGGAAACAAAACAAGGTTATATCAATTCATTCCAACATGATGCACAAATCAAAGGGACATACTATCTCTATTGAACCATGACTAGGGAGCAAGAGAGTAATAACATGGGACAAGCCCCGCTACTATACTAAGGGTTAAAATTCACTAGAATATCCCATAACCAAGCGGTAATCAAATTTCATCTTTCACATGATAACCAAACAAACCAAAGTTTCAACAGTTACAACAACAATACTCTACAATACATTTACTAGGCACTGACCCTTCTTCTAAAATGTCCAAAGGCCCTTTCCAAATTTTATAACATAATACACATTCGTACAAAGGAACATTATAACCAAGATTGATGCAATAATCTACAAGTCTTTCCATCATCTAACCACGTAAGCCATCTGCAACAATTAATAACCTGAGTCAGTTCGCGAGAACTGAGCAAGATAAGACTATACATAGCAACAATAAGCTACTAGCTAACAATACCATGAAAGGAAACATTCTATTTCAGGAAATGGATCAAAGTTCTAACCTCTAACAACCTTTTGAAACAAGATGTAATTTTCAACATATCAACTAAGAAGAAAACCATAAGTTTTAGTTATGAATATACCTCTAAAACTACAAAAGTTTGACAACCAAATATGCAAGACTATGAAATTTAAATGATTAGACACAAGAGTTGAGAGTATTAGGATTTCAATCATATAATCCCGTAGATTACGTGATTGAAATCTAAAGTGTAACCCATCAATCCACATTCTCAAGGTGAAGACAAAAGATAAAAACCAGACCCGATCTTAGCTGCCAAAAAGAATATAGTTTTGGAATCGTTCCATAGGGCCATAGGCCTAATAGGCTATAAACGAACAACGAGGGTAAAAACAAAGTTCCATCATGTAATCAAAAAGGTTTAAAGGATGAAAATCTTATATTCAAACCCACAACCATTATATCTTAGGTAATAAGTGACTTCATAGCTAATAAGGATGAGTGGAAAGGACGGTAAGAATGTCTGGAATAGGTATTGCCTAACAGCTTACCTACTGAACATAACCAGGGCCGGAATAGCGACAAGCCTCATTAATACCCAAGTTGAGTAGGCAATCTAGCATTCTAAACACATCCTTGCAATTTTCATAATACCTTAGATTTATAATCCTCCCGTTTTAGAGGAACATAGCCATGAATCTAGACTTGGTTGAAATTTTCCGACATCAACTCACTTCCTAATATCATAAACGATGTATACAAAGGAAAAGGTCTCTCAACTCTCCTTAATTTACATCTCATCACTAAGTTTATGGTAACCTATGCAGAGATTAAACACATAATATACCATTGAAGATAGATATCCTCCAATAACGAACTTCTATAACGATGTAATCACAATTATTACGTTCGACACATAAACAAACTATTCCATAACTTCTTTTCCCTTTTTGACAACAAAATATATTCACGACCTTCCATCACAATCATTCTAAATTTGCAATGAAAGGTCACTCATCAAGAAGGAAGTACAAAACAAGTTTGACTAAATTAAGGAACTTCATGTTACCTTAAGCAGTTGATGAAAACCTTAACTTTTACGAACCGTGAAAGATATTACCTTACTCCATCAAGGCATTATGTCTATACATGATTAAATTGATCACACAAGGAATCATCAACATACCGTATCTTAACACCATAAAGGTCATTAATTTTATCAAATTTTACTCATAGAAAGAGTAGAATCAAAATGGGGTTCTATCAATAATTTATGCCCTTCTATCAACCCAGGACATATTTTCGGCCCAAAACTTCCTTCTTAACAAGCATATATATTGAACTTCTAATTTCCAAAAGCCCTAATAATTTGCACAATACACGAAGTGCATAATCACGCTTATCATAAAAATAATAATAATAATTTAACTGTATGTTTTCCTCTAGGGCAACAACATAACAGGAAACCAATACTAGTCTACGCTGCAACGTTCTAGGGGCGATTACATACCCAGGTTCACAAAAGAAACAACGACATTTTTGCAGAAGGAAGTAACTTTAAAATTATATATATATATATATATATTTTCATATGATCAATCAAAGCATACACTGAGAACCTTTGTTTGTTTTATATATATAAAAGGGTTGATCACGTCAACAAGAACAACCAACAGAGGCAAATCCAGAAGTAACAAAATGTTAACCATGTACTGAACGCAAATCCACAAAATCACAGATTTAAACCAATTTCTAGAAAGAAAAAGTTTCATTTCAAGAGGTTATTAGATACTAGCATATTATGTATATGGTTAGTCTATCTTGCCTGTTTTAATGCATCCACCAGTCGTGAACATCCAGCAGGGACTGCTACAGCCACACGCCTTCCGCTTTATCCTCTGCTTCACTGGTCTTTTCTTGCAATATACCACACCAGGATTCCCTTTTGAAGGCACGACTAGAAGAATGCAATAGGTGGCTGTCCAAACACTAGATTGCTTCAATGCAGCTGCTTTGGGGGTGAGAGTCGAACTGCTTACCACTCAGTCCGAGAGCACTTGCGCTAGAACGCTAAACACCGACCATGGTTTGAAGCTCGGACACAAGACATAAAGATTACATCGCTCCTGGTTCTGAAAGGCATCTACCGTATTGATCAATAAACCTTTTCCTTCATTAGATTGAGGACAGCATCAAACACTCGGTGCTAACGTTTCAGCTGCAGCCTGTAAGGCGTGATTATTCCAACAGAAAACTTTATGCCTGCCAACTTGGTGACACGTTGAAGAAGCTCATATAATAGCAGAGCAAATTGTGTTTCATGAATATTCTGATATGAAACAGATCGGCCTCAAAAGATTGCAAAGTTGAACCCTGCCTACAGTAACGGTTTGTCTGCTCTGCTCTATTACAGCTCACTCCAGGGAATAAATTTGAGGGTCTATCTTACCCTCGGGTAATATTCTCCTGATGGTTTTTTTCTCCTTTTCTATATTGCCCTTTCAGATGATAAAATCCAACAATAAATACCATTGAACATTCTTAACAATTTTGAAGTCCTAAAATTTTCCATATGCTTGGGATATTGTCTTAAAAAAAAATGACCTTATTTTACTATAACAGAAACTGTAAATACGACCATACAACCCCACAATGTTTGAAACTAAACCAGAGGCTGCAGCTATTAATTGGAAAGCATCCATTTTCTCAAATAACATATACTACCTTGCAGTAATGCTTGGTGCGGACTGCGTTTTTTAAACTGTGCATCTTATATTTCTTAGAAAAGAGAGATCCTCGCCCCACAAAAGTGGAAACCCTGCACCTACAGGAAACCAATCAACTAGCAAACCCCAAACCTGTGAAGGACCGTTGTCTCAAAGGTAGAGTGCTCAGCAGTGCTGATGGAGGTCCTTGATTTGAGTCCTAGCCGATCCATGCCTTACAACATTATCATTAGCAAAATTCTAAGTAAAGTGATCTCCCTGAAATGAAGTAACAAGATGGAACAATTGTCCTTAGTTCTCTGCACATCCTTCAGGCTCCTAAAGGCTAGAAGTAGTCCCACTGCTAACTGAGTTACCATTTCCCTTGATCAAGCAAACCATCATGGGTTCTTTCCTTGGGCTGATATAGTACAGATCCACGCCTATGAGATTCTCTCCCATGAGTTACATCGTAAAACAAGTAAGAAGCAATAGAGAATCTTAGAAATAAATTTCATCTGGTCTTCTGGTAACACTCCTGCTGTCACTTAATCGATTTTGATACAAAATATCTTGAAGGAGAATCCCGACTTTGAGGATGCAGTCGAAACTGAACGGATAACATCATGGTTGGACAGCCTGCCTGTTGGAGGCGCTCACGAAGGCTTCTACCAAACTGTAGCATGCCTGATCCAGTCTCTACCAGCCGCAAGGACACCTCCTAGAGTAGCAGCAGCCAGCCTCAAGATTTGATCGAGCTCCTTCCATGTTAAATTCACCACCTGGACAGAAGCGACTTACCAAGATGAAAAGGCAAGACAGCTCCACCAAATCTGCCTGAACAGCACGATTTTGAGAATCCACCCCCACCCACGCGACATCAGGGCGATAGACCTTCATTTCACCATCAATGAATCCACTGTCCAGAACACGCTGTAGAAATTCATCAGTTTCAGCATTTGATGGAGTGCAAAACAAGCATTCGTGGTTTTGGGTAGAAGAGGTAGACCACGTGACAGGAGATGGTAAGTCAATGTTTTAATAAATGGGCAGGTGCGGCCACCAACTAGGAGGAAAGGCGCTTCAACCACTACCCAAAAAGAATAAAGAATACAGTCTCCCACTGTCTCACGCCAAACAGAAATTAAAATTCATTAAGGAAGTGACAAGATATGCCTCCCATCCGCCAGCTAACCATGGCAAAATTTTATTTTAACTTATTTTTGGAGCCCCACGCTTTGGGGACAGGACGCCTGCTAGGAGTAAACAATGAACGACATTTATGTATCTAAAAAAACAATAAAGCTCGTATGAAGGGAAAAAACATATAATTGGATACTTGAAACCCCACTTTTAACATTTATTCTAAAGCGTTGATAACACATTGAGCTCAGTCACAAGAGTTGTGAAATGGAAATTTCAAACACTTATGTGAGGAAGTAAAGTAAGAACCAAAGTAATGTAGAAGTGAAGGCCATTAACATCTTATATTTGATTAGAATGAAAACACGAGTACAATAACACCATGATGGCAGTTTTTCACCTGAGACATCTGATACACAATTGCAATGAAGACAAGAGTACAAATACAAAATGACGGCAGTTTTTTGCCTTAAAATTCTAACTTTAAAATCTGATGGAAGATTATCATCCAAGGTAAGGGCGCCTATATTGCTTCACCCAATACAATAAAATTAGAAATGTTAGAATGAAGAATCTAAACACAAAATATATAAGATTTACATGGAAGCCCATCAAAAATTGCATCAAGCAAATATGTTTGTTTGCATTTTAATTGTCTAGTCTGTCTGGTAGAGAATTTTGCCACATTTTGCTAGAGATTTTCAGATTGTCTTATTTTATTTAATATTTGCTGGGAGTGTGAATCCTGACTACTTTGATTTCCAAAGATATGGCTATGTGGAAGCCTATGCAAAAGACCTTATAACCATTTTGGACGAGTTGGGTGTGAAAAACTGTATGTTTGTAGACCACTCTCTGTCTGCCATGGTTGGCTGCATGGCTTCCATCAAGAGGCCTTCTTTGTTCACCAAATTGGTGTTGTTTTGAGCATCCCTAAGGTAAAACAAGAAAAAAACATAGTGCTCCCCTCCCCTTTATCCAATTTTTGTTTAATTTGCTTGCCCAATAATTAAGGCTAATGTGGCTTAAAGTGCTAATGTACCACCTTAGGCTCCTCTCGTAACACTAAATGAACCAAAATTAGAGTATATTTTCCAGAATTGTTTATAATCGTACCAACATGACTGCTGTACATTCTAGAATTAGCATTCACCCAAATCAAAAGGTGTGGACACCAGGAATTCTATTGTGTTTTGATTATTATTATTACCAATGACTCTATGTCGTATTGTGGACCTTGATGGAGAATTCTAGGGATATTGGCATGCATGACTGATCTAAAATAGTTTCCATATGTATACTTAGATGACTATCTATATTGGTATTGTCATATAAATTCTCAACACTGAATTTGCTACAGGTTGTTAATTGGCAATCTTTGTCACTCTTATACAGGTGGTGAGATGGACCTAGACCTGATGATATCGTACAGTAAAAATTTGATCATGTTATGATATGATGGTTTCAAATATGCCATACATCTCGTATTTTGCTTAGTTCTAGATAGACAGTACAAACATATTAGAACTCTGATGACATGATGTTGGTCTCATTGAACGGTAACATTTATATGCTTGATATCCTATAGAGACAGAGATTCGATGTTCTACACAAGATTACTACTGGAATGGATGTATATGCACATAGAATTATCTGGAAGATTATTTTCTAGAAGACTGATTGTTGAAGTAGTTGTGACTCCCTCTAGTTAAAATTGATGGATTAGTTATAATCGAAATGTTAGATAAATTATGAACAATCTGGTGAATTACTTGAGTATGCTAACAATTGGTTTAAAACTCTTATTGATATCTACAATGTATGTAACATTGTTATGCTTATAATTATGCTAACTGTGTATTCACATATTTCGATGTCATACAAAAGTATGGCCACGAATTACTTAGAATCAGGTGCACTTGTCTGGATGTTGATGTAGGAATAGTTATAACACAACAACTACGGGGGATAGTGTCCAGTTCCACACACTCTACAAAGGATATGTAAGGAAAAGTATTGACACATATGAGAAAACAAAACTTCATGGCAACTCGTGTACAAAATTGTACCATGTCCAGAACATCATATTAGTTGATTTTTTTGGAGGTCCCCATTGGAGGGTGACCTCAATAAATTCTACTCTGTGGGTAACCGTTTCTGACCACTTGTCAACATCCACTCTGCATGTTATTGCTAAATCGAACGAGTTTTGTAACACTTCATTAGTATGCGGAGCTCCACTTTATTATCTGTTGTCCATAGAAGCACACCTCTAGCGAACAACCATTTATCAAGGCTCCCATTTAGACATAGTGTTAATATGAGGATGGACAAAGGCTTAGCATATGACACTACAATAGTGATTTGGTGAGTTTGTTGTCCCATGCTCGTTCTTGGATGATAAACCCCACTAAATTGTTTGAGACACTGGATTGAGGTTTGGTTGTACTCTTAATCCTCTCATTGTAAGAGACATTCGGATTTTGACCTTCTAGGCCATTTTGGTGACTTGTGGGACAAGCTCAAGCTTGTCCCACACCTCTTAAAGTGATCTCACTCCACTAAGCTCTATGATTGCTATTAGGAGCTTAGTTGGCCTCCGAGCTACCACATTTTAGTGAAACTCAAAATGGAGGAAAAGAGTAATCTATAGTGAAACGGACTTTCGACCATCTTGACATTCCCGAGCTATTCCAGATTTTTTCATAGTTAGCAGGGGTGTGGGTTGGGTTGCAGTGTGTACACTAGAGTGGTCTATGTTCCCCAGATTTAGACAGATTTATTATGACTTTGGTAGTTTGGTTTGACCTTGGTGATACTGAGTTGGAGGATTAGATGATGCTAGCATCCTACATGGAGCCACATCACCCATTCTCTCCCTCTTTTATATAATATTTCATTTTGTGTGAGGATAATTGGGGGTACAAATACTTGTTTTTAGACATGTAAGTTTGGGAATGTTCACTCAAGAATTTTGTGAGAGCTTGCTTGAAGATGGTGTTGTCAAAGTAGATTGAAAGAATCGACTAAGTGCTTGGGTTAGGATTTTGGAAGGCTCCATGGAACTAAAATGAGATAAAATGTGCTGATCCTCTATAAACAAATTTGGAATGGTTATGGCATCGTTCCACCCTTGTATTTAGTTTGTTCAACGAGTTTGGTAGCATCATATGTGTGGAGCTGATGGTGGTTGTGCATATGCTTATGATTATGGGATTCCATGAGATTAGATTTCTTTGAGGCATTGTGGGAACAAAAAACAACATGGCGGTAAAATTGTGTTATAGGGATAGCATTTACTTTTGTAGAAATGTTTGTTTAAACTATGGGTGATTTATTTTGTAGGTGTAGAAATATGGGTTGGGATGTCCACCTTCATTGATAAATAGCGCAAACATGAGGTATTTATCCTTGTTATTATTCAAAATGCAGGGAAGTGATATGAGATGTACAAAGCTTTGGATGGAAACAACTATAGAGTGGATTGTATCTTCTTGGAGGGAGGTATAAGAGTGTTGTAGTGTAGTGTGTATTGAGAGGTATGAAGAAATTAAAAATGTGTAACTTTATGGTTAACATAAAGAAACATGCAACAATAAAAATGATTAAATGAACTTGTATGTTAGTCTCAACTGCCATATTATTGTAATTAAAGATATATAGACCAACCACTTCATTTAAAGGTTAAATCTCCTAACTTCAAGGCCTTGTAACAAATTCAAACATATACATTATTCCATAATCTCATATCATGTTTGCTATCGGGTTTTCTCGAGGATTTAAGTGGGACTTAACATGTGAAGTCATTACATCATGAATGGCTCACTACCTCCTCAGGCTCCTTTTATTTATGGTAACCTCTTGAGCCCAAAATTGAGACCCCTTAAATCAGAACTGACATCTAATATCACCAACAGAACTCTATACATTTCAGTAATAGTGGCTTTGCTACCCAAATCTATAGTAAAAGCAATGCTATAAATCATAATTAGAGATGGTAGATCTTGCTAACATCTTTCTTCATGCTCCAGGACTGTATGCAAAGTGTATCCATTTTTGATGTACCTTTCGAATGACTATCTAGGTGAAATGTGCAGTATTGTTATAGTGAGGCAATTCTGGAGACAGCTATGAATTTCAGACCCTACAGGTTCATTAATTCCAATATTTGTTACAGTTGCTACAGGTGGCATAGATGAAGTCCGAGATGATGTTGTGGGACAATGAACGTCCAGGCCATGTTAAGTGATATATGGTTTCAAATATGCCAAATCTGTATTTTGGGAGTAGTTAGAATATGGTAACGGTTTTTTGGTTTTAGAACATGGACCATTGCATACTATCAAGTTGGTCTCAAGGAACACAAAAAAGGTACATTATGGTGGTATGTACTAATAGAAAATCAATATTGTCAATCAGACCCCTTATCACACAAGATTATCTAGAAAAGTAATAACTATGCAGTCTAGATTGAATAACTGGATAGCTTATTTGGCTAGAAGACTGATTGCTTTAAGCGCAGTTAAAATAGACTCCCTCTTTAGCAGCTATGTTAAAAAATAAAATCCAAGCTCAAAACATTAATAAGTCATGAACTCTGTAACTAACAGAGTATGACTGCAAAATTACGCCCTTGACATAACATAAATACTGACATCCTACCCTGTACGTAACAGAGTATGGACTTAATAGATTATCTAACTATTCAAAATAAAATTGGCACATAACATAACAATCATATATATCTACACAAGTATGCTAAATAATTGTGCTCTACTATATCATGTGAACATCGATGATCCACTATCATGTTTTTCACTGTAGAATAGAACTATAAGTACAATAGCTGACCCCTAGTGTCCTAGTTAAGACAAATCAATCTAAGGCGTAAATCAATATTAAGGAAAAGATGAAAGCCCTATGAGAAACAAAACTTCAGAACCCTTTACAAAATACGTCAAACTGTGTCCAGAACATCAATATTTACTCAGTTTGAAGAATTTTAACAGCAGTAGCACTGATATGCGTAAATTCTTCTACTATGGATGACAAGCCTAATTTTGGTGTGTTCATGATCAGATTAGATAAGCAGAATCTAAGCCCTAAATAGGATGGCAAGAACAAAACATAATCTAGAACTGGATATGGGACCTGGCAGACTGCAAAATCCTGAACTTCTCTTTCACAGCTAATGTAAGGTTGGAGCTCAACTGTAAATTGAATAGATGGCTCGAAGTGGTCGAGTATCAAAAGGCATCTGACTGTGTCATGTATTAACAGAAATAAACTAAACAATGTCAGGTAACTATAAGAAAAAAATAGAAATTCAAGCCGTAAATAAATATCATAACAAAGAAACTAAACCCTTGACTGCAAAATTACACCCTTGACAGAACATAAATACTTTGTTCCTACCCTACAAAATTATGGACAAAATAGAATTCTAAGTATTCAAAATAAAAGCGGCACATAACATAACAATCATATATGTCTGCACAAGATCTAAATAATTGTGCTCTCTATATACTGTGAACATCTATGATCCACCATCAGTTTTTTCACTGTACAATGATAAATTGCAATGTTGCAATTACCACTTTGAAGGAGGTTGGAAGGTGAAAGGTCACGCTTGACCCTTCGGTTTTCCCTTGGAGTTGAAAGAGTTGTAAACTTAAGTATCTCTTTTTTGTGTGATAAAAGAGATATTTCAGATTTCATCTTTTGTAGCAAGACAAATTTTTGAGATGATTTCTGTTCTCCTTTTGGATTCTATTATGTAATGTAGGGGCATTTCTATGCAAAGGGAACTGCACATGCTAACCAAGCGTACATAATAATTAGAAGATAATGTCTCCTACTTTGTTAGGTATACATATATGAATCCTATGTTATAAACACGATGGATATGTATACGTTCATATGTTTATTGGGATTGTGGATTAGATGTAGTTCTCAAGAAATATTTATCAATTTGGAAGCTATGTGTATAATATAAATAACTGGGATAAGTGTCGAAAGGTGCTTATAAATGGCCGATAATAAGTCTATTTCCCTGGGCATGCATATATATAATTAGATATTTTTCCTAAAGTCAAGTTGATAAGCCTATAAATGTCATGCGTTGTAATATGTGATGGATTTCACAATCTTTAATTGCAAGGCCCTTCTCCTCTTTTGAAGTTTGCATATTTTAATGTTTTAATATGGTTTGGCATATCCCAATCTTGTGATATACTTGAAATGTTTTCCTCATCTCCTGTCGCAGGACTGAAATTTTAGACATTTTAATCTTCCTAAATAGGTTAGAAAAATACTGTTGCTAAAAATTTAAATCAGGGAAACTGAAAAACCTTTCGGATGACCATCCTGTCATCTGTCAAACCAAAATAGGAAACAAAAGCAAAAATGTCTTGACGGCCGTCAAACCGTCAAATTTAAAACCGCTGCAGAAACGTCTGGAGGTCCTTTACCATAGGGGGAATGCCTTCAGAATAATGAACATTTATAAAAATTAGAATTCTTTAAAAAATAACACAAAATTTTGAAAGGTTATAAACTAGCAATCACATGTGTTTCATGAGATGTGAACACCAAACGATATATGTTATTTGATTTAGAGGTATAGTTATTATTGATCCACTTAATCTGAAGGTTGTTTCTACATTTCAAACTTGTTATAAATTCGTACATGATTACTTGGGATACCGTTTTTGATAGTTAATTAATTTTATAGTTGATGTTGTTAGTTGTGCATCAGTTGTTCAGTTGGTGTTTTGTTGGAGAAACATTTATTATACAATTGATAATGTGTGTGATTGATAGTTGTAGTGTAGGACTTTAGTTGAAACATTACATTGAATTGTTGTATGTGTACATTTAATTATGTTACAGATTCATACATTTAAAGTTGCATATCCTATTTGGAAACCTAAAGTAAATGAAGGTATACGTACACATAATGAGACATGTATACATCTGCAGGATTTATATCATGAGTGGTTGCCTTTAGTGGGAAAATTTATTTTCAATAAACATGATTACATTTGATACCCCTTGAACGTCTGTGATTCTTTGGATAGAAGAACTGTTGAGTATAGTAGTAGCGGAGGTGCTATGAAAACAGAGGGTAGTATTTACGATTGGTTGAGTGATAGTAGTCTTGCTTCCTTCTTTCTTCTTGCTCCGAGTGCTGGTACGTGTGCCATATTTGAGTATCTCTCGAATGAAAAAGAAGGTGAAATGCGTAAATTTGCAAGCGAGGGAACTCTGGAGAAAGCTGTGAATGTCAGACCCTGTCTTTCAGTGGTTCTAATGTCGATGATTGCTCTGTGCAAAGTAAGTCCTTGCGACTTGTGGATAGTTAATCCCCGGGCCATTTTAATCAAAAACTGTCTTCGATTCCCTCTTGAAATAGGGGGTATGGGAATATGTAACGGATTGGAGGGATCCCAACATGGGCCGTTGTATCTATAAAATTTTACAACAAATAAAGGTAATGTTGGTGGTTGCATTGATGCGTCGTAGACAATGTCGGTGATTGTTCCTGTGGCACCATTCACAAGGCCTGCATCAACCCATAGATTTGCAATAAGCATGATTTTTTGTTGTTTGCACAACAAAAATTTGTGTTCCAACTGATCATCATCAGGATTTCCTGGTCCAGTCTACGCTTGTTATTTTCAACAATGGATTAGGCAATCGGATACGCTCAATGCCTTCAACATCTATAGGTTGTGGGAGTCCACTAGATCATTTTTTGCAAACAAATGTGGTGCGTCCTTTAAAATGTTTAGCTCCTACTGAGTTAGGTGTGTGTCTATGCGAGACATTAGGAGTTCCCAATCCTCAATTAGAGGGGTTGAATCTCGCATGTGGAGCAGTAAATTCTAGAATGAAACCTGTGCATTGGTTTTTCTTTGTTGCTAAAATATTGTTTGCAATGTAATGGAAGATTGAAATCCCTTCCAAAAGGGTTGCTCCGTAGGAATTACTTGCGTAAAGAGGATTGTCCAAAACCGGCGGTAATTATCCGAGGTCACCAAGGAGGATGACTGATATGTTCCCAAATTCAGATGTTCTTGAGTGTGGGAAAGCTTCACGGAGCCTAGTGTCAACTTTGCTTAGCAAATTTGGCCTGATGAAACTAATTTCATCAATAAGAACATATTCTATATGCTTCAGTGACTCTTGAAAAGACGATAATGCACTACCTTCAAGGGATTTCAGTTCTTTGATTGGAATATGCATGGCTGCGTGGATTGTGGATGCAGAGATATTGAATACTGAAACACCATTAGGGGCGAGCACAAGTAGAGGTGAGGGAGATGTGGTTGATGTTGTGAATGAATTCCTGATTTTATTTATCAAAAATGATTTTCCTATGCCAGTCGTTCCTTGAATTATCAATCTTAGTGGAGGTAGAAGGGTTTTGTTTGCTAAATGGTGTAGTATGGTATCAAGAGCTATTTGTTGTTCTGGAGACAAAGGAAGTGTGGAAGATGGTGGTGTGGCATGTATGTTGTTGTTAATTGTGTCTGCCTTCTCTCTCTCGATGAATGATGAACCAGTTATCTGTAAATCATGGGGAACGTCGTGTATGGTCCAATTATTGTGTATATCGAAATATCGTTTCCCCAACATTTCAAGACTGTCTAGACCCGTGTTGTTTTTGGGGTGAAGTTGTGCAAAGACCTTCCATTCTTGTAATGGTTCTTGTTGAATACTGCATTCAGGCTCAGAGTCAGAACTAACATCTATAGCAAGTCTTGTGTATGCGGTAGTGCGTAGAACATGCCACGGTCTATAGTTGTTCTTGTACATGTCCCAAGTGCCGTTGATGTCATGTGGGGTTGAGCCAAATTCAAACGCAATATTTCTGAAAGGATTGCATAATAGGATTTCTGACCAATAGAAAAGGTCATATGACATTAATTCTTGAGTAGGGACATCCAAAAATCTCGAGTGGACCCGAACAATTGCTTGTGTCGGTTGCTTTTTCCATTTTTCACCTTTACGGTTTTTGTTGTAGCTCCAATCTGGAGCAACTTTAATAATTGTTAGGTGTTCTATGGTAGTTGGGTGAACTTTATATGCATCCAAGAAAGCGGTTATTTTTTGTGCATCAGCGTCACTTTCAATGACACGTCTCAGAATATTTTTTCCAACATTTAATGATTTGAATGGATGGCTGCACATAACAAGTGGCATTTTTTTCAGCATGTGGCATGTTTCTTGTGCGCTTATGTCATGTTCAACAACGCTTTCTGTGAGCATTTTATGGATAGTGATATGTGCTGGAGAATCTACGTCTGCATCTCTTGAAAATCTAGATAGCATTTGGTGATATGTTTCTAAACATTACTCGACTTTCGAAGCATATTTTGCAATATACTTAAGAATGACATGGTGGGAAAGTACCGGTTGGAAATTGACATTTTCTCTCCATATGTATATCATTTTTCGATTGTGGATGTTCATTCTGTCATCATTTCTGTAAGGGAGGTACTTTATTTTCCCATCACCTTCAATGTGCAAGGAAGAAGTAGATTGCATGGCCAAAGGAGCATTGTACTTGCACTACAGCTATGATTGCTTTCTACGCAGACATGTCTACTCTGAACATTTAGTGTGGCACTAAAATCGATTAAGCAGTTCTTCAAGGTCTGCATGTGGGGAGGTGGATAGAATTTGTGTTGCATCTAGAAAGCAAGGGTCATCTATGAGTGATCTGCGAATGAAATCCAAGCGGTTGCAAGCCAGGTGGGGGTTCTAGGAAGACACGAACTTATCAAAGTATTGTTTTGTTGCCTCAATAACTATTGTGTCCTCCCAGTCCAGTTCGTCAACTTTTGGTGCATTCTTGAGCCACAATAAACCGTGGACATGTGCAGAGCCTCTATGTTTCCATTCATACCTGCGAGACGAGGGAACATAAATATTAGATATGTAGTTTGGGAAAAACTTTGAAATAAGTAGATTTGATTACCTGTACCAAAAGTCTACTGCTCCAAGTTCCTTATACAATATTTCTTCCCGAAATATTGTGAATTTGTGATGTAGGTATGCTGATACTCGATGAGGGTTAGAGACAATGTTAAGTGTTCGTTGTGCAGCTCGAGGATCTGTTGGGCATTCACAAGACATAATATTGTGTAGATTTGGTCATTTAGTGTCTGCAGCACTTAGAGTTAAGAATAAGGTTGGTGTCCCCAATTGTTCCACCATATCTAAAATCTCTCTTCTACTTTTTTCCTAGAATGAACGTGTCCCTCGAAGGCTCGATCCAAAGTGCATTAAGCTATCTGGAAGATTGTCTTTGGGGCATTCCAGTAGTTGTCTTCGCAACTCTCTAATTGTTGGAGGGATTCCAAATTCAATGTTTTGTTTCATAAAAACTGTGGCCCTGGACTGGCTTCTGTGTTGCATTATGAGGTTTAGAAGGAAGTAACGAAATCTTGGGTGGGAACCGAAGCGCCCATCATGGTAACACATCAAATGAAGTGCGTATTCATGCATTGGAACTTCTTTAATGTGGGGTTGTTTCCACATTACTTTTCTTGTCGAAAATAAAGTTGGGAAAGCCATTGAAAAAAGGCCTTCCGTATTGTATTCATTTATTGGCGAAAGCCCAAGCTCTAGCCATGGCATGGAAAATGGAGTGTTACCATCGTGGTTGAGCAAAAACTGTTTGATTTCCTCTTCTTTTGTTCCTGTATTGCGAAGTGTTGGAACGAAAGACGATGAGTGTTCATATGCTTCATTAAAGTGGGTAGGAACACCACTACCATGAGTTGTAGAGCAAGTTTGCATTTGGGGTAGTTCCATTGTGGCTGTGTTGAGTGAGGAGGAAACATTTGATGATTCAGATGGTAGTGAGGAAAGGGCATCATCATCGATTAAGACAACTTTGTAATAGGGGTCGTGTTGGATTTTATATTGCAAGGCTGCACAAACACGAGATCTTGTAACGTAGAAATCATAATTTTTAAACTTAGATCCTTCCCTTTGAATGAGAACTATGTCCAAATCTCCAAGGCAGTGGGGTAGGGTCTTTGTTATTGAACTAATGTTTTGCGGGAAGCTTATGGTGTGTCCTGAGTATTTGTTTTGCCTGCCACGTACTTGGGTGACTTGTATGAATGGATTAACTCGTGTGATAGCCGTCTCCTCGATTTGGGTTAAAGATGCAAGAACGATAGGATGTTTTTCAGGGTCCATGTTGTTCCATGAAGAGAAGCAGTGGCCTTGTTTTTCACTTTTGCATCTATTACACGAGGGAAAGCCTTTGAAGGAAATTGTTTTAATTCCAGGGTAATTTTCCAAACAGATTGAACAAGTTTGGATGTTCGCCAACAAATCTATTCTTTTTTGAAACCGACGTTGGGCTTCTAAATTCAGTGAAGAGAGCGGGGATATGGGAAATCTCTGTGTATTGGAAGGGGTGGGGTGTTATGTTTCATTCGTTTGTGGATTACAAGGTGGAAAGTAGTCTGAAGGAGAGGAGAAAATGGTTGTATATGTGGGATGAACTGAAGAGAGGTCAGTACTTGAGACAGTTTCATGTGCCATCCTAGACATTTGGGGGAAAGTGATAGTTGTTAGCAAAGATGGGTTCATACAGAAGGAAGTGGTATGCTCTTGAATTTTTTTTTCCATGGAAGTTACATACGGAATGTTGGTTGGAAATTCTTCAGTAGTTGTATTTGATGGCAAGATTGGAATGTCAGGGGATCGTAGGTTGTTGGTAATTGTAAGTTGAAAGATATTAGAGATTTTCATTGTTCTATGCTCTAATTTACGATGTTCGTTGCTCAGCAGTTATGTGTACTTTATTTTTTGCGTATTTCTCTCTTTGTTGGGCTCGTTTTGTAGGAGTCAACATGATTGCGAAGTCACAGGATTATGGAGTACCACCTGTTAGATAAAGATCATTTTGGGTTAGCAAGGAACGATACATAGTTTGATGAAAAACAAATGCACAAATAAGTGAAAATGTAAAACTAAATTCAATTGTAATGCATGTGGAGTTCCAATGGGGAAATACGCATAAGAGGTAACAATTTGAGTTTTGAGAAACTACTTTTTTGTATTAAGGAAAAGAGTATTAGATATATAGAAACATACAATGTGTTCACATACTATAGAAGGATGTAAATACGTACATAACAAAATTGCATTTTTTTTATATTTATTTTCTTAAAAGTACTAACAATCCGCATAATAGAAGGAGACAATAGTATGTCAGTGTATAAGGAAATTCAACAGTTTTTCTTTTGAAGCAGGGGAAAAAGGTGAAACATAGATATGAAATAAGAAACATAGCAGTGATAGTTCAAAGTATAGAATGGGATGAGTGAGGGTGTAATGTTTGAAGGGATGGATGGGTTGGAAATCCTTGTGTAAAGGTTATGGAGGAGTTGCACTGTTTTCCACTTTCTTTGAACTGAGGATGACACATTTAAATCTGTTGTTTCCGCAATATGTCTCTTTTTTCAGATGAAAGTGTGAAACAATATTCGTTACCGATGACATTACTTATAATTTCACTAGTCACATCTTTGTCTATAGACAATATATGGAGGTCGCTAGCTGCAACACCCATGATTAACTCAGTTGTCTCATCAAAAGTGGTAACTGATTGAAGTTCTCCTGTTGGGTCCTTTAGATCGATTCTGAGTGCATATCTATAATCATAGTTTTGAACTTGTCTGTTGCAACTCGAACATAACCATGAACCATTACCATTCTCTCTCACCTTTTTCCTGCATTGTTTGTCACCTTTTTGAAGAGGACATGCCTTGTAAAAAAAGTTATCCATGGTGATATTCGTGATTTCTGTAGTAACCATGGCCCATTCATTTCTCTCTTTGTTCCCCATATTTAGTACCTCTGAAATCGTCGTTACAGAGGTCAAGCTTTTTGGAGGGCCCATAAATTGGCTTGTGATAGAGGGTGCTGGAAGGAAGTAGTCATCGGAATCAACCCAGCCATGAAGTGTATTTGTTTCTGAAATTTGAGGGTTGACGTAACATTTGGTTCTTGAAACAGTGTCCACTGAGCTTCCATTGAAACTAGAGACGTGGGCAGCTTTCAAGGTGAGGAGTCAGAAGAGGCGGTATAGAAAGCATGTCTTCAAGTTCGTTGCTTATATCATCTAAGTGTTGTCCCCACAATGTGACACTTACACTGAAACCCGACATGTCCTTTAATTGCAGTGTTCTTCTCTTTGTTTCAGACTTGTCATGCTGACGAATTGTTGAGCATGGTGACATCGTAACAACAATGCCAATCAAATCAACTGTACAACCTTCAGCACTTGCAGGTAATTCCTTGATTTTGGTGAAGTGAAAGTTATGGGAAGGTATTGTATCTTCATTTGCTATGAGTGGAGATATGGTTGAGGAAGGTTGTAGGAAAATCTCCAAAGCATTGTTCAAATGGTTGTAACATAGCTTTGCATCAACAATCCTCGCAATCTTCCCATTGGAAATTTTATATAGCTTCCCATTCTCAATCTGCTCATAGAATGCTTTTGCGGCCTCATTGAAACAAGTGATGTGGATTTCCCCTCCTTCCTGATCAACAAAATCAAACCCAAACACGGATCCATTTCCCCTTGCATTGTGATATTGGCGAAGGGTTGTTTTTTCTAGGGCATGACCCTCTACGGACCACATGCACATAGATGTATTCAAAGCACTTATTTTAGTTGGTGTTCTCGCAAAATATTTGTTAACCTGGTTTGCACTTGCATCTGTTTGTGGCAACTGACTGTGCTCGAGAGAATTTGTTGGTAGTCAAATTGGAGCACCGATTACCAAATGTGTTTCGACAACAACATCCATTTCAATGATAAGAACGGTGCTGCAATGGAAAAGAAAAACATGATAGAATTAGAATTGAGCAACAAATGGAAAAAAAAATAGAAAGAAATTTTAATTGATATAGGGAGTTTATGTACATTGGTAATTGAGCAAGAGATGAAGCTTACAGTTCACTTTTGATCATTCTAACAAGGGATTTGTGTAAGCACATGATGGAGCCTTCTTGTATTGATTTGTTCGGTTACACGACTTGCAAATTTGGAGGGTAGAAGTGCTGTCTGAAAATGTATCCCATCTGAAAGGTCAACACGATGTTGGGCTCCCATGTTGAGAATGGACCTTAGAGAGCTCAAGTGCAGTATCTGAAATGTGGGGTCAACATTGGAACCACCCTCAATCAATTGAGAAATGCCTTCGTGTGTCAAAGTTATTTCCATGGCAACTAAAAGATGCTCGAGATTGTGAGAATTCTGCAAATATATGGTGGAAAATGTAAACTTGTAGGGCAGTCAATCATGAAATGAAGGATTTGTTCAGGAAATCATGCATTTGTAAAGAATGAGAACCTTTAAAGTTGGCTTCCTTATTATTTTATATTTTCTAAAAAGTGCAAACATGAAGTCTAACCCTTTAACAATTCAATATGCAAAAAAGTGATATAATGTACAAAGCTTTGGTTGAAAACAACTAAAATTTGTATGGTTGTTTGTCGGCATTTTAAAACTATATGTATTTGTGTGCAAATATTATGAAGTACACATTAAAAATGCGTCGTTGTTTTACATAAAGAAGTGAGCAATTGTATAAAGGAAAGATATAATGAATAACACATTAAAAATGTGTTGTTGTTGTTGTTTGTTGAAAAGTTAGATTCTGTGCTCCATATGTTCTGCCGCAATATATACATGCATTTATTTGAAATGAATTACAGATTATTATGTTAAGAAAATAGAATGGAAAACAATAAGAACAATATGTACACTTGAAGTGAGAAGACTATAGGTATTTGTATGGAAACACAATGATAAAGAAATTAGGAAAGCATAGTTGTTGGATAACAAAAAATGAACATGTGTTTGATAAGTTTGATTCTCTGTCAGATATATACTGCCACAATACATACATGGAATATTTGGAATGAGTTACAGTTTATTTCAAAAATACTTATAAACAAACACTTATAAACTAACCACTACAAGCTATTTTTTAAAATCAAATTTCTTGCTTTTTGCTTGTGCAATTTTCTTTGCACGTTTCTTGTAGTTTTGTCCAGTTGCAGATGCCTTGATTGGAATTCCCATTCTCCTCAATTTGTGGGGTGGTTCATATTTCAGTGCATCTTCGTTCGAATCATAAATCAAGCAGAATCCTCGTGAATGATCTCCAATTGTTCAGATTTTGGAGAGAAAAATTGGGGATGTTGGCATCAGGTGGAGGCGATCTCTGATCATTTCAGCTATCATTGTTTTAGGTGGTTTCGGTTGCCTACAATGCAAAACATTAACAACACATTGAATACGCTTAAACTTTTCCTCCCTCTACAAGTGAGGCGTAGTTAATGTCAATCCCGTTGTGGGGAGGGGAATTGTGTTTCTAGTCTGCATCATATTAAACTGGAGAGGGAAAATAAGTATGTTAGTCCACCAAGATGTTCTTAGGTATGACGGGCAGCTTTAAAAGCCTTGTCGCTGATCAGTCTAACGTCCAACTTGGGACGCTTTGAAATGGCCTCATTGGGGAACGAGCCCCTCAACACATAATGAATCTTGTCATTAACGAATCCTGTCATTGACGAAGGCACGTGCCCCCACATGTCACTTCGGAAAAAGGATTGGAGTCTAAATATAAATGTAACAATCAAAAGAAAATAACATGAAAGCACTCTACAATAATTTTTTAAACCATAGCATGCAATAAACAAAACAAATGAATAAATACTTGAATCAATATTGAAACCCACCTCAAGTTTTGTTTAGAGACGACGCTCTCTTCTTTACCGCGGGAGAATGAGAATCACAAATACCCTACAAAAAAGTGAAAAAAGAAGTTAATAAAACTAAATATATCTACACTGCCAATGTCATATTCACTACATAAGGCTACCACTCATGATATTAAATCTGCACATGTACAAAAATCTTCATGTATTCATGTTTAGTTCAAATAAACAAATCTGCAAAATGCTACCACTCATGATATAAAATTGGTAAATGTATATGTACGAATTTGTAACAAGTTAGAAATGTAGAGATAGAAAATTTAAATGAAGTGGTTCATCTATATTTATACACTTATAAAACCAATCACATCCCTTATTAAAACATCAACTACAAAAGTAATAACTATCCCTCTAAAACAAATAACATATACGGTTCGGTGTTTACATTGCATTGTACACACCATACTTTTTTCATACTTCATTGTTTATAAAAATAAAAAAATTATATAGATCAAAAGGAGTCCCAATACCAATTAAACTCTTGTATAGGGAGGTTTGATGTTATCCCCATCCATGTTAGGGAATCTAGTGGTTGGACTCATGATCTTGAAATATACACTGGACAATAAAGCTCCTATATCTATCTAAAAAAACAATAAAGCTCATATGAAGGGAAAAAACATATAATTGGCTACTTGAAACCCATTATTAACATTTATTCTAAAGCATTGATAACACAGTGAGCTCAGTCACAAGAGTTGTTCCTCAAGCATTCACCCCACCTTCAAATGCACCTAATATGCCAATTATGGGAACATCGCAAGTTGTTCCTCAAGCTACTCTATATACAAATCATATGGCTTCTACAAAATGACCTATCCCATCATATATGGATAATGTTCCTCTTTTTTCCTTTGATAAATACAAGCCTTACAAGTACAACTAACTCTTTTAACAGAAATCAATCAAAAATCACCACAAGCTCCATTGGATTACTTAATAATCCTTTAACACCTGAATTTCTCAACTATCCTCTACATCTTGCCTTTACACCATTATATCTTTCCTTTTGCAATGGCAAGATCAACCCTCAATAACACCTTTGAGCTTTCATGGCATGTGTTATGGATTATATGCATGATGATACCCTGCTTACTAAATTATTTTCACATGGCCTTAAGAAATGTGTGCTTGATTGGTTTTATACACTTCATATGGGACCCATGTGAACATTCCACGCTCTAGCTAATAACTTTCTTACACACTTTTCAATCAACTTTGGGTAATGTTTATCATTCACACAAATCACACAAGTTAAGAAACAAACACTTATGTGAGGAAGTAAAGTAAGAACCAAAGTAATGTAATCCTAAAGACATAGTGTAAAGGTAATCTTGATTATCTGTTATGGGCATTCTTCTGTTTTTACATAATCTTAAATCTGGTATGGTAGCTATAGAATAGAACACTTTGTTTGGAACTGCAAAAAAAACCGTACATTCTAAAACTGACACCAAACAACTGCCCTTGAAAAATGAAGTGTTGTGAGATGTATGTTCTATGGATTAACATTGTTTTGATCTCCTTATTCTAATGATACTTGCCACGCTGATTGAAATTTTCCTCTGTTTCATTATAATACATTCAACTTTAGTCAGATCACCTTCTATGACACATCCATGTCTATAATTCTGAAACCACCCAAGAGACAAAGTAAACTGTAAGGTCACTGTAGGCAGAAATGTTTGTTTCCTGTGTGCATCTAGAAGTAGCTAAATGTTTTTCAATTTGTCAGAGCAAACAAAAAACCCTAATTTCAAGGTAAGATATATGGTGAATTTTTATTTGTTGTAATTTTTTGTATGTTTTAACTGCAGATTATTATGAAGCACATTTGATTTTATCCTTTATTTCACAAACCAGGGTTTAAGCCATATTGAATTATCCGTCTGCTATTTTCCTATTCCCACGAAACAATGAGACAATTGATGGTGGATATTCATGGCATCAAATATTGGAGAGTGGAGACATGCATCTCCTATTTCTTTTTTTCCTTGGGCTACAACTTGATGCTTTCAACAATACAGAAAAAGATTGTGATATACATTTTATTTGTTGAAAGAAATATCGATATAAAATATTCAGAATTGTCATTTTTGTAGTCTCTATGGGTTGGAGATTGTTCAAAGTACATGTTTCCCCACAGGTTGTGTTTAGTCATTTCTCTAGACATCCAGATCTGGAATATATTATAGTTTCAGACTTTGCATCTTTTTGTTTGCTCAGGTGAGGCACAAAGCATTCCAAGCTACTAATAAAGTAAAATTTCTACTAACTCTAATCAACAGAGATAGGCCATCATAAAAAATAAATAGAAATAGTAAGGCCAGAGAAATCCTAAAACTTGAGATTAAAAATAGAGTTTCAAAAGCAAGATTTAGTCCATCTTAAGCCCAAGGACCTTGTAAAAAAAAATTAAGAAATATGTTTGAAATACCTGAGTAAATATCAGTTCAAATAAAAGGAAACAATATAACTCCGTATGCCATGAATTTTCAAAAATTAAAAAACATACCTCTTCTTTAATTAATACTCCTACAATTTTCTTAGTTTTTTTAGGCCGAACATTTACAGATTCCTTTTGAGGTGAAATTCTTGCCATTTTTGATATTCCTGTTTGGAGGCTCTATGCTAAGAAATTTCAAGTGTCATGGCAAACAGGAGCTGCAAAGTAGTCTAACTTATTGGATTTAATGATCACGTAACAGTGATATATACAACACTTGACCTAAAAAGCAATCTTCAAACTCAATTTGCTGGGAAAGCTTAAAACATTAGATAGTAAATAAAGTATAGAGCGAAATCAAATATAGGGAATCTCTGAGAAAATTTACATACCAAACAAAGTTGTTTGCCGACTCAAACAAAACCCTCGATTGCCTACGCAATGCCCTTCACTTTCTCGGATCCCTCTTTCGCAAAAATGGCCGCGTCTTAATCGTCAATACAAACTCCTTATTTGACGAGATAACCAAACAAATGACTTCTAAACTAGGGCAGATTCGAAAAAACATACAGTTAAAAATAGGATCTTAAAAATAGAAACGAGTCAAAAATTGCATGCAAAGTAAAAATGACGTGTAAACAACTATCAAATTTAATCCCGTTTGAAAAACGTCTAAAAGGCTGCCAAATTTAGCACAGTTGCAGAAACGTCCAGAGGTCCTCTACCATAAGGGGAATGCCTTCGGCGTAATTAAAAAAAATATTAAATTAAAATCATTAAATATTAAAAGTCAAAATTTTACATTAAAATTCATAGAAAATAAAAATTTGAAAAGTAAAAAAATTAAAATTAATTAAAGTTAATAATTCATAATTAATAAAAATAAAATAAAAAATAAAAACTCAAATTAATGATAGTTCTAAATTAAAATCGATAAAATTAATGAAACAATAAAATTATTAAAAATTAAAAAAATCAAATTAAAAATTGAAATTAATAATAACTACAAACGTTCTAAAAACGTAAAAAATAAAATTCAAATTAGAAAGTTAATAAAAATAAAAATCAATGAATTTTAGAAAGAAATAAAAATTAACAATTAGAAAAAAATCTTAATAAAAAAAATTAAAAGCAATTAAAATTAAAAATTAAAAGGCTTAAAACTTATTTTTAATAAAAAATTATAAATTAATATAAAATATACATTAAAAATTGAAAAAACTTAAAAAAAATATTAATAAAAAATAAAATGAATGAAATATTAAATTTTCAAAACAAAATTAAAAATTGAAATCAATAAAATTATAAAAATCAACAAAAATTTAAAAAAAGTAATAAAAAATGAATATAAATTAAAAATAAAAAATAAAAAAATTAATAATTAATAAAAAATAATTAAAATAATAATTAATAATTAAAAAAAATCATAAATTAAAATTTAGAAAAATAAAGTAAAAATTAATACAAATTAAAATTGATTACTATTATGATTAGTATTACAATCGTTTAAAATGTTATTCTTCACAACGAACTCAAATACTGAGTAACACAGTAAAGAATTTAAATACAAATTAATATATTCCTATGATAGTAAACATAATTGAAATTTTCAATTTCATTTGTTGCAAATACGTGCAAGTGATGATGAAACATAAAATTTTATATTTGAATACAAGTATCATGCTCACCACAAAGTTCAATCACTAAGAAAATACGTTAGGTGAACAATGCATTACATGAGTCAACTATGAATTTCAAGTCTCTAATTAATAAGAAAATTCTACCAAATTTGTACTGTCAAAATTTACATGTTTATAGAAACACATGTCATAAATGACAAGTAAAAGTTAGTTGTAAATGATCACGACGTGGATAAATGAACATGATCTGCTTGCATCTATTAACATCATCAATTCCAACTGTTCTACACGATCCATAATTGTCTTGTTCAGATGTAATGCCAACCTTGCGAAATACCTTAAAGCCAACGTTTAAAGACAATAAATGTTCACCTTCAGTCAACTAATGGAAACTCTAATAACACTAGATGTGTTTCTTGCTCCCCGACATCACATTCTACATTTGTATCTTTCAAAAACCTTCTATAGATACATAGTGCTTACTCTTTTGCTTTTGTATCGACTACTAATCTTGTCATCATATCTCGATATATCTTGAGTCAAATGGTTGTTGCAGGTTGACATTATATGTCATTTTCATACGGCCACGAGTATTTCAAAAGTGAATAAATGTGGAAGAATTGATTGTTTACTCAAAATTTTAATTGTATACGAACAATGTCATAATTCACAAAATGAAAATTCGCGTAACACATACATGAACAATGCTATTTTCCTATCATTCTATCACGTTCAAAATCTTGAACTGCAACATCTCCCTGTAACAAACAATAATAGATATTAAACATTATAATAACGAAATAAATATATATTTCAGCGAGTAATAATGTAAAACTTGTTTTTCTGTTCACATTTCAATAAACGAGATTCCTCTCTCTTCTTAAGAGATACATACACACTATCCTTCATCTTGGAATAACACTCAAAAGAAAATGAAGGAGATATACATAATGTGTTAAGAGATTTAACTCTTGATATTGCCGTGAATGTCAACCCTTGTTGTTCCTTGCCACCAGTGTCAATTGTTGCTCTGTAGAGAGTGTGTCCTTGTGACTTGTGAATTGTTAAACCCCTCGACATATTCAAAGGCACTTGACTACGACGTCCCATTAACACCAAAGACATAGGTACAAACTTCGGGTGACTCACATCCCATGGGATGTCAATGTAATTCTCAAACTCTACTACCACAAAGATAGGTAAATCCGGAGGCTTTGTTCCCAGAGAATAAACTATGTTCTTCACTTGTCTAAGGGATCTGTTAACCATTCTTGCCTCTACCCATAAGTTGTAGACCAACATGACATGTTGACCAATGCCGAGTAATACCTCACTCTCTAATTGGTTGTCATCATTGTATCCATAAGTTGCTTTCCTCACACGTGCTACAATGACTCATGCCACAAGTAAATTTATTTTTTAAAGCATGTTCTTGTTATGAACTGTGACTAGGGAATTTGTTGCGAACAAATGGGTTGAAGAATCAAATAGGGACTTGTCTTCTGCACCAAAGAATGAATCGGTTCTCGACATTAGCAGTTACCAATCTTCAATCATGGGATTCACATTCCTCAAATTTTCTGAAAAGTTACTAAACTTACCTTTGGTCCACACTTTCCTCTTATTGGCGGAAAATGGTGTCTAGAGTGACTACCGTCACAAAAAAAATCCATAATTTTGTTTCCTTTTGTGCTTCTTGCATACATTTGTATGTCTTTCACAAGGGAAGCTGTGTGATATATCCAATAATAACAATATATCTACCTCCAAAAAAACATTCTCATGTGAAGAGAATGTCGGGCCTCTTACAAGCGAAAATCAATTTGTTTCAATAATTTTGGACCAATAAAGCTCATTTCATTGGTAAGGGCATACCGATAATTGTTCATACTTTTTTTGGAACATCCTAAGTGTTTTCCCCGTTAGAGGTCTCATGTCATGCAATGGAAATTTTAGGGATACATGCGCGATTGTACCGCGGGTGTTAAAAGCAGCAACACCCATCGGTGCCAAAATTAGTATAGGACTCTTACCTACCATGTAACTTTCTACCAATGCATTTTTGATACAAACTATTAGGGAGGTATTTCCTGTTCCGGTAGTACCCTTTATGATCATGTGGAGTGGAGGTTCATTTAGACCTTTCTTGTAATGTCAGATAATATTATCGAGAGCAATACGTTGTTTTAACAACAAATTGTTCACATCTAAAAGTGAATTATCTAAAGCATTCATCTCATATTGCAATTATTTTTTCATTTCTATGAAGCATGCAGATGCATCTTGGAAGTCCTTATCATCTGAAGGAGTGTAGGACGAGGGTTTGGAAGGAATACATGTGCACCAAACATCTGCACTTCACCAAGAAAGGAGTTGCAAGATAAGGCAAGAAAACTTGTAAGAAGCAATGTGCATGCATAGAAAGCTCAAGATTCGAAAATGGAATGGAATGAAATGCTCTTGGATTTCCATGGACCAAAAAGAGGAGGAGTACAAATAGGGGAGTGAATGTGTAACTCCCATGTAAGAAAATATTCCTCCATAATGGAGAAGAGGAGTTACTTTCCCAAATGGGAATGTAACTCCTATGACACACTTACACATATGACAGATTCTATAAGAGAATCTGTCATAACTAAAATGACACCTAGATCCATGTCCACCTAAGTGAGATGACTCACATGGTGTAGGTGGAAATAACACTAAATAATTAAATAAAGTGATAAAAAAACACCTACACCAACACCTCCCCTTCATCGAAACTAGGATGGGGCAAGGTAAGTCAGCAAGACAAACAAGAAATGGGTCCTGGCTATAAGCCTGATGAGGTACCCATGCACAAAAGGTCTCAAGTAGTGAGGGGAAAACCCAGTGGGAAAAACCTCAACTTACAAGAGATAGCAAACAAACTCTCCTAAACTACTAAGAAGAAGGAGAGAAGAAGGAGTCTATCCTGCCTCCCAAGAAGATGATCCAGTCACAAGCCACCCTGTGCTGAGTGAAGAGGAGGAAGAGGACCCCCAAAGTGCCAAGGTGTTGTTCCAATCAAGGGAACAATGCTCCGTATGTGAGGTGGAAAATCTAGCTGCTGCATGAAGAGATCCTGAAGTGGTGGCAATGAAGGAAGGTGGAATGCCCTGAACCTGTGAAGAAGTGTACCCAATGCCTGATGAGTCCTGAATCATAGTGCCGGCTCCCTGAAGTGTCTGAAGTGGGCCAGAAGTGGGAAAATCAAGAGACAACTCCTCAAGATGTGGCAAGTGATAAGTGGATGGTGGAGGTGGGTCCCCATCATCATGGCAATCAACTATGCTAGAAGAGATGTCCAAAACATCAGAAATGGGCTCAGAAGTATCTTCAAGTCCAGCTGAGTCGGATGAAGAATCTGAAGGAGGAGCAAAGTGAGAGAATGAGTACAGCCGAGTGTGATGGTCAGCTATACCAACTGCAACAATAGCATCACTGTGGAGCTCCCTAACATAAATTGAGTCTAGAGTGAACTCAACTCGCAAGCCCTATCCAAGATGAGTGATCTGATAGACTGAAAGAAGGTTTGTTGAAAGTAAAGGGATACTTAAAACATTATTGAAAGTACCACCACTTACTTCAACTGATCCTCTTCCAAAAACCTGTGTAGTGGTGTTGTCACCAAGCTGAATAGAGGACATGTCACATGGCTCAAGTGAATCAAACTCAATGTCTGATGATGCCATGTGATGAGTTACACCCGAATCAATGATCCATGTAGGGGTAGGTGGCACAACTGTCACTAGAGCTCTTCCCTTTGGTTTCTCCTTGTTGGATTCTTTTAATTTTTCTTTCTCTTGTACTTTCTCTTTTTCACTCTCTTTTTCCTTAGAACTATCATGGGATGATGAAGGTGTTTTGAGAGAATCTGGGACTCCAATATTGTTCTTCTCAAGCAGATCAGTGAGGAGAGAAATATTTTTCTTCAAGCACTTTTCTTCATCATGCATGCCATGGCAGTATCCACATTTGATTCATTCTTTGGAATTTGGGAGGTGGAAGAGTTGTTTTGGGGTTTGTCCTTCTTTTCATGATCTGGTTTCTTCTCCTTAGAAGCTCTCGCTTTTCCTTTCCAGCAATGAGAGCATGGGATTTTGTGGATTTCAAGCTGCCCATTTGAATCAATTTACTTTGTTCCCTGATCAAATCTGCAATAAACTCATCAAGAGAGGGCATAGACCAACTTTTTCCAAGTGCCCTTTTTGTTGCATGGAAGGTGGAGACAAATACGGAGTATTCGGGACCAAGTTTGGTAAGGACGGATAAAATGAGTTGAGATTCCTTTTTCTGTATTCCACAATCTTCTAACTGCAATCTGAGTGATATGAATTTGGAGAAGAAGTCTTGAAGGGTATCAAAATCATTGGGACTAAGGCTTATTAGGCTATTCTCAAGTTCATGTCCCCACATTTCATCCTGTTTCCCAAAAAGTTTTTGGAGAGTATCCAGAACCTCTTTGGGTGTGGTGGAAGAGGAAATGTGAAAACGCAGCTCTGGAGATACACACATGGTCATGAACCCAATGGCTTCATCACACTTATCAAGCCATTTTTCTCTGTCTCTTTCATCATCAGGTTCAGCTTGCAGACCGGTGGCAATGCAAAACAATTTCTTTCCTTTTAAGGTAGTGTTCATAGCATTCATCCATTCTTGATAGTTGAATGGGGTTAGCAAAGGAACACCATGATTATCCATGACAGAAAAGAAATGTGCGAAAAAGGAAAGATACCCCCCCAAAAAATGGCACTTTATAACACAATGCATTTTACAAAACTAATATTCCCATCATGTAGATTACAGAAAAACATCCAATTTTGACTAAAGAAGTGCTCAAAAAGGAGCAACGAGTCAAAAGTTATGGCTTAAAGAAATTCCCGCAACTGATTAAAAAAAGCTAGTTAGCCCTGCAAAACATTAAAAAAGTGCCCGAAACACATTCAAAAGGTATCATGTTTGTGCCCGTTGGAAACAACATCAAATTTCAGAGGGGGTTTGTTTTGACTGCGAGGGGGGATTAGCCTCCTGCCAATCCCGGACCTCACCCTCCGTCTTCGACACTCGAAGGAAGGGCCACCAATACAAGTAAAATGCCCAGATTTTAAGACAGCCAATAATGTGAAATGTTTTAATACCTTAAAACATTTAGAAAAAGGTTTGATCTGATTTAAATTTACCTCCAATCACGTTTTAAAGAGGAAAGACCACGTTGATGTTGCGCTGTCAAGGCATGACTAGATTTTAGAGCTGGTTGGCACTGTAACCGAACTGCATGTAGGTAATGGCCGAGCAGACCAGGTGACAGTGGTGTCAGTGCAGCCGAAGACAGTCAATGTGAGCTGGTGAGAGGAGGGGGGATGTCCAAGCAGAGCAAATAGAGAGAAACCATCAAATCCTACTAACCCACGTCCAAGCTGGTGTTGTTCCCACGTGCAAGACCTCCTACTAACCCCACTGCACCACCCAGATCCTACTGCACAACTCTAAGAAATGGTAGAATGATGCTGAAGCCAAAAAAAATGGGTCTGTTGAGAGTAGAAGCTAAAAAATGGGTCTGCAACTGGTAAAAACGGGTCTGCAATTGGTAAAAATGGTTCTGGTGAGAGCAGAAGCTAAAAAATGGGTCTGCAACTAGGGTAGAGCAGAAGCTAAAAAATGGGTCTGTCTGGTAAAAACGGGTCTGGTGGAATAGGCACTGAAAAGGATAGTTGGAGATCAAGTCTGAGGCGCCAAAAAGAGCATGAGCACACACATCCAATAGCCAGACCAATGAACCAATGCTGGCCAGTCCAAAAACATGAGCAGAGAAGTTAATCCTTGTAGCCCTTCACTATTGAATGAAGACTCAAACCACACTCCCTTCTTTTGAACCTACAAATGTTGAATCCACAACCAACAAGAAGCACACTAACAAACCATGAAAAAATAACCACAAGAATCTGAAATATGCAGGTAAAGCACATGCAAGAAGTAAAACTTGCACAAGCAACTACACGGTGGAGCAACAATGGTGAGCAGCGTGATTCCAGTCCCCAAGCTCTGATACCATGAAGGAGTGTAGGACGAGGGTCTAGAAGGAATACACGTGCACCAAACAACTTGCACTTCACCAAGAAAGGAGTTGCAAGATAAGGCAAGCAAACTTGTAAGAAGCAATGTGCATGCATAGAAAGCTCAAGATTCGAAAATGGAATGGAATGAAATGCTCTTGGATTGCCATGGACCAAAAATAAGAGGAGTACAAATAGGGGAGTGAATGTGTAACTCCCATGTAAGAAAATATTCCTCCATAATGGAGAAGAGGAGTTACTTTCCCAAATGGGAATGTAACTCCTATGACACACTTACACATATGAGAGATTCTGTAAGAGAATCTGTCATAACTAAAATGACACCTAGATCCATGTCCACCTAAGTGAGATGACTCACATGGTGTAGGTGGAAATAACACTAAATAATTAAATAAAGTGAGGGAAACATACAACACATGATATGTTTTCACAAACATTAACCCATATAGATGACATGAAACAACTTAATGCACATCAAGGCCACCTTCTTTTGACAAGGCACAACATAACGGTTCAAAAATAGTATAATCTTATAGATAGGTTCTTCTCATGACACGATACTTTTAGAATTTCACAGTTATTACAATGATGATTCAATATTTATCTGAAGTTCTAGAAAGGCTCATAATATTTGAATCATACATTCCTTTTTCCATTTCAAGATTTCTTTTTATATTTTTTAACATTTTACTTATGATGTAACTCATTGAATAAGGATCATCTACCTTATTTAAATTATTTGTTTAATTCACTCATTTGGTAATAGGGTATTTAGTTACACACAAGGCTATTTACCTACACACAAGGCTACCATCCAAGACACCACACATTCCTAGTTTATAAATTCATTACCTCTATCTTTCGTTATTGGCCTTAATTGTTGGTAATCACTTATCATGCGATCCTTCATTCTTCTTAAAAATATACTATGTTATCCTTACTTTACTTAACATTTCACTTCTAGTTACTCCCTCTAATATTTTTTCTTGTTTCCCCTAGCGTAATAGAAATATATGGCCTAATTGTTGACAGGGACATATACTCCCACATGAGCCACCTGTGTTTGTTCTAAGGGTTTGTCTTTTAAGTTGTATGTTTGTTTGGTTTTCCAAATTTATCTCAGTTGCCACAAGGAAGGTTCATATGAAATCGGTGAGGTTTATTAGTTCAAGAGTGAATAGATTACACATTCTTTTCATATTAGCATTTAATTACCAAGGTTACTCGATTCATTTTTTAAGTAATTACAACTAAATGTGTATCTTATCTTCTTCATTTAAATGCTCAGTCATCAAGGTCCTAAGGAGTAAGATTATAATTCAACCAAGTTTGGATTCTTAGTTAATTAAGTATTAGATACGTGTTACCAGGAGGCATTCAGTTATAAATTTTACACACCTTACTAAGGTCACAACTAGAGTTATTGGACACCTTTATCTCCAAAATCATCTTTTAACTCTAGGTACATTAGATACTTATTATCAAGCTGAAAATATTGTTTGAGAGGGGTTACAGGTGATTCACACTTAGTATTCTCATGTGTAGGTATCTAAAACATAGGACTCGCTCGAATCATTTAATTTCATCTTAAAATGATTTCACTTAATTTGATTTAAACAACGTTTTGAAATTTGTTGAGTAACCCATTTGTTAATAAGGAAATTTTCATGCTTGTGAGCCTATTGGGTCTTGTCCTAGGGAGTTGTGTCAATAATAAGATTACCTAGTTTCAAAATGTACATTCATTACGTATTAGGAAAAGTGGGGAATAAGAGGGAATAATCCTTCATTTAAAGGATTACGATTCACGTTAGGGATCACACGTCACGGATTTAGTCCCTCACCACAAGATGACGTAAACACATTATATGAATGATCTAAAATTCACTTTTCTCTTAGCACACCCATATTATGGTTACATTCCCACAAACTAATCATAAATTAAATGGTTGTTAAGTTTTAAAAATGACTCTTAATATTGCACCATAGAACCCAAACTATAATTGAGGTTGGGTATAGGGGTTCGTTTATCATCCCAGCTCCTAAAAGTGACTTCTAAGGTTTATTGGCGATCTTCACCACTCAACACATGTGTCACCTGAAGAGGGTTTTTACACTATGTTGGAGTTAGGTTACCCATAGATTACTACCTTAATAAAATCACATTCTCCTTACTACACACATGATTTCCAATCATAGAAGGGGGACCACATACTTGAGATAAAGTTTGACCATGTTGTTCCTAACTGTTAGATTCATAAAGACATTGCCAAATATACAATATATGACAATAAACTCAAACTTGGCTCTCATTTACTTAAGATAGAAGGTGTTATCAAGTGTAAATATTTAAGTTCATTCTAATGTTTTTAGTTTCTTCTGTGCTTATAAAGATCATGCGAGAAGGATAGATATGCACAAGTTTTAAAACTAAGGATGGTTGTTTCGTTTAGATATCTTTATTACATTTTAAGGTAAAAAACACAACACACCAATTATTTAATCATCAATTGTACACTGTAATTGCACTATAAGATATTAATTCAATTTCATTTAACACATACATCCAACTTTTACAATACAAAACTCGGGATCAAAATAACACCCATGTTTAGATGAACATTTCCCTTAAAACCTAGCATCTTAAAAATGTTACAAAACTTCACTAATAAACCTTTCAATACTTCGCAAAATGTTGAACTATCATCTACAATTTCACTTAACATATATGTATTCAACCCCCTTTTTACCATATATAAATTTGACTTACAGGGACAACTATAATTAAATGCACATTTCCCAAAGCACCCCTAAAACTAGCATTTCATTCATATTGCCAAATTTTAATAATAAGTCTTCATTGTAACATAGAAATTCATATAAATTTACTTCCATTAACATACATAAATTACAATAATATATAATGAATTACAACCACCTCATTTCACCATCTTACTTGCACCCTACAAAACTATGTGAGTATGAAGTCAAAGATAAATCGCTGGCATGACATCCACCTAGATCTAAAGTAATTAACGTTATTGGTTTTCCATTTACATAATAATAATAATTGCACTCAAAGAGAGAGGGTTAGAAGCATATATTCATTTTATTTAATTTCACTTCATTCCTTAAGTAAGGAGAGAGAAAGAGATAAGGAAGAGAGAGAAACACTATTTTTCTAAAAGTCACATTTCACACCACAAGCCGCATGAGAGAGTTTCTTGTAGTTACTTATACGTTTAAAAAAAATTCAAGATGGTTTAGTGTCTTGGTTAGAGTCCCGTGACTTTATTTTATATTTTTCTACTAGTTACGAGAACATCTCATTTTTACTCGGAGGGCTAAGAAACTATGTTCAAAAGCTACCTTCTGTTAGGCGATACACAACGGGTAAATTCCTATGTGTCCTCCTATATACCAAGAATACGTCGGAGGTTGACATCACTGGGAACTGGAAAACAAGTTGCAAATGATGACGAGTTTTCTGGAGCCACCAATTGTAATTGGTCCAGTCTGGACCTAGTCACACTACGATTGGAGGCCTACAAAACCCTTGTTACCAAAATATATAGAACAATGTTTTCCCCCAAATTGAAGCTTCCAGGAAATTTTCTAGTAAAAATAATAGAGGTTTGCGAAGGTGGAAACACATTTCGTTTCTCAGGATCCAAACGACTGAGCCGGAACGAAACCCAACTTTTAGTTTTAATAACTTCCTAAAAGTGCAAAACTGAGTAACAAGGATCTTAGAGGAGCGGTGAGAAAAGAGCACAAATGGTCAAAAAAGGTCAACATAATTCTTTATGTGACTCTCTACTTAACAAGGAATACATATGATGCTTGACATCTCTTTTATGAGGCTCAGAATGTTATTTTGCAAGTCTCTAGGAATTGCATTTTTCTAACTTTGCAAGGTGGATAAAAAAGGTTGTTTTAGTTGACGACTCATCTAGGTCTTGCCAAAAACCATTAGACATGAGAACCAAATTTTTATACCCTAGATAGCAATGTATAATTTTGTAGGTATCAACACAAATGTCGGTCAAATTGCAAATCAGTAATGTAAATTATAAGGAAGAGTTTTAGTGTTTTGAGATAGTAGCCTGATTTTAATATCCAATTATATCATATCTAATGGTTTAATATTTTTATTTTATTTCAAATGAATAACCAAATTATACGACAACTATAAAATATTAAGGTAAGGGAGACCATGCCTAGCAATATTAGCTTTCGTAGTACAAGTGGTGCTCCAGGTGGGTTTGTACTCACAGTTCGTTGAGTCCACCATTCATTGTTGCATCTTTTGAAACAATTTATATGTGACCCCAAGCTATTATCAACACACACATGTCCAACAAATCACTCGCAACTATGCCATATCACAAATTCCCATCCCCGATCCACTATGGTTTGGCATATGTCCAAGTCTTTTACCAAATCTCCTATTTTCAACGTAGGTTGAGAATGGTGAATAAGGTGGACTGATCATGTGAACACATGTATTCGATGAAACCAAGAAATAAAAACTATCCATACTATCCATTATTTCTGATTCTTGGTGAGCCTAGTACACTCGATGGTTTCATTAATGAACATTTATCCTTGAAAATGAGGGAGAAATTTTTCTATAAGCAATGTGAAGATCATATGGAGTCTCATAGAAACAATTTCAATCCAATAGATAAAATCTTCCAACCTCTCATATGAATCACCACTAGAAGGGCTATCCATTTTGGAACTTCTTGCAATTAATGCATTTCAAGAGGCTACATTTCTTTGAGGAAAAACATCAAATGGTTCTCTTCCTTAAATATCCCATTTTGTACATACCCTATAATCATCGAATTTCATTTTGACATAGGTAGGAAGGATGGTGGCAAAGGTTTTGGAAATTTGGATATGTACCTTCCAATCACATTTTCTTGAAAGTTTTTGTGACTTTTCAACAAACTCATTTTGTGCATATCATGTAGTCCATGTTGTCCACAAAACCAAAAACATTCTGTCAAATAGCTCATGTGCCTGTCTATGCTTCCACATTTTTCATACAGGTCTACCAGAGCATTTGTAACTACAACGTCTAAAAAATTACCTCTATGTTTTATGTTTTGTTCAGTGTCCATACCATGTTCCAAAGATCCCATTTTGACATGGGATACGAGGATGCTGGCAAACACGGTGGAATTTGGATTTACACCTGCCAATGCAATGGCATGAAAGTTTCTAAAGCCTTTTCAACCAAATCCATTCATTGCAACAAACCAATTTCTGTCAAATCCTCAATGTTGAATGGGGTTTCAGCATGGGTAATTCCTCTAGATCTAAAATAAAATGCATGTATTACTATGGAAGGTGAGTGAGAGGTCTAAATGCCTTTACTAGATTATCATACCCTACTCTACGGATGACCTGTCATACCCCAATAATTTTTTTTCCACCGCCTTTACCACTTCTATCATACTCCTCCCCCCACATCTCCATCTCCCCTACTCCTAATAAAATTCTTCCACAACCATTCTATTTTATTTTACTTATTTATTTTTTTCCTACTTGATGTGAACACTACAAAAATGGGATGTATAACATGCAAAAAGAAGTGTAAATTATATATATTGTATTATATATATATATAGAATATACATATATATATAGTATACATGGTGTATATATATATATATATATAACTATATATATATATACATTATGTATACATATATCATACTTATAGATACATATATATTATATATGACATAAATACCATCTAGATGTAATACACTATATATATAATGTAATAATATATATATGTAGATTATCTATACATATGTCTATTATATTATTACAGATGGTATATAAAGTATATATATGTCTAAGATATAGATATTAAGATTCATATTATATATGTATTATATATATATCTATATACAGATGTCTTCTCTCTACTATATATATACATATGTATAAGACAGAGAGAGAGGAGGAGAGAGAGGAGAGTAGGGAGAGCGAAGAGGTGAGAGGTGGATAGACAGAGAGAGAGATATATGAGATGAGAGAGAGAGAGAGAGAGAGAGAGAGAGAGAGAGGAGAGCAGGGAGAGACATACATAGAGATAGAGAGAGAGATGGAGTTAGACAGAGAGACACACCACAATAGAATATAGACAGAGTACACACACACACACACCAACAGAGAGAGAGAGAGGAGAGAGAGAACGGGGACGGAGAGACACAGACCACACACACACACACACCACACATGATAAGAGGAAGAGAGAGGGCGAGAGCGAGAGAAGTAGAGCGAGAGGGAGAGACAGAGAGATCTATATATATATTATATATATATACATAGCGTTAGATAAATATGTATATTATATACATATGTATATATATATATACTATGGATATATGTTATGTATAGATATATAAAGAGTATAATATAGACATATATATATATATGGTATATGTAGATAGAGTAGACAGAGGGAGAGAGAGACAGAGGACAGAGAGATATATAGAGACGAGGGATAGATACATAGCGCGATTAGATACATAGAGAGAGATATATGGATAGAGATATATGGTAGAGAGACAGAGGGAGATAGATAACAGCCTAGAAGATTATAAGAGACAAGAGAGAGAGTAGATATATACACCTATGAGTAGAATTATACAGGATACTATATATATATATATTATATTATATATATGTATATGTTATAATATAATTATATATATATATGGTATATATATATGTATATATGTATATATGTATATATGTATATATATGTATATAAAATAAACTTCACCTTAATTAAGTTGTGCCAATCATGTGTTTTTTAGTCCTATAATATCCTGATTTTGCACTCTAGAGAAACAATTCTTCATTGTGTCACCTTAAAATGTAGGGAACATTATTTTTTTATGGCTTCATTGATATGATTTTTATCCTCGGTGATCAATTTCCAAGAAGAAGGGGGATACGTTTTATCATCAAGATTTAATGGCACGACTTTACTCATTTCAAGGTCTTTCCTCAACCGTATTCCATCTTCCTTTTTTCCAATGATAAGATTCCAAAGTAATATCAATACATTGCATCCAATGTGCATAATGTCAAGTAGGTGTACACTGGGCATACTCCTATAATACTCAAGTTCATAAATATTCTGTACCTTTTCATGCATGTGGATAGTTGTTCTTCACAAAAAAAGTATAAATTAGTGCTATACTCAAAATATCTATATTTCTCCTCACCTCCACCATAATGATAAGCAATATACCAGTCATTTGGAGTAGAAACCTTTGGAATAGGTTCTCTTACTAGTTTCATGTTAAAGTCATTTCATTTTCTTACTTTGTATGAATGATTAATAGGCAAGAGTTTTCTATATTCATAGTATATATATCCTTCTTTAAGTGTTTTAAGTGTCTCACAATTTCTTGAAATACACATGATGGACACCCAACTTTCCCTTTTGCTTGAATACCTTTAGTCATGTATTATCATTACATCAATGTAAAATTTTGAATGTTTCCAACAAGTATAAAATGATACATGATATTAAATCTCAATAATATATTATATATCCACTAACCACAAAGTAAAGATAACCCTAGAGCATCATGAATGGTCCAACACATCATGCCTGTAAAGAAGAAATATCTCCTTACAATAGGCCTTGTTATGTCATGCATGTCAAATCCAGCCAATAATTGTATAAGCTAGTCAATGAGGGGCATCAATTACACATTCATATTACGTACTTGATACTCTCTTATAACCATATATAAGTTAAAAATACTTGGATATTATTATAAATGTAATATTTCATATGAAATCAAAGAAATCAAATATATATATCAGGAATCTTAATGACATGGAATAATTAGAGTCAACATTATATATTCAATCTTTATCGCCATCTATGGTGGGATATTATTGAGGATTGCAACTACTGGCCATGTAGACTATGTTGATGATTGAATTAAGAATGGATTAATCCCATCCATAGCTATTGAAATCTTGGCTTTTTTTTCTCGCATGAAAAATTTGGCCATTTCTCATTAAATTCTTTCCCTGCCTTACCATTCCATACTTGTAAGGTTCCATCGTTGCTTCTATATATTCTCAAAATTCCAACCCATGAAATTTGCTAATTCCTTAAATTTAAACATTTTCTTAAGTTGTGGAATTAAAGGAAAATGGAAAAGAACTTTTCGAGAAAATGTTTTTTTAGTCAAGAACTCTTTGATTCTCATATCTACTAGTATGACATACACCAAATTCTTGCAAGGATTCTTTCTCACCATATTATAATGTACAATCATTAGAACATACATGGTAAAGATTATGGTTAATTTCTATATTTTTTAAATAGTGTTTCACTTCCTTGTAGGATTGATGAAGATGATTCCCCTTCAAAATCTACATGATAAGAACACTCCAATCAATTAGAAACAAATAATATGAAATAGTTTTGTATGTAATCATCATAAAACATGACTAAATTTTTTTATATAAGGAAATGTCAAGAAATTTAATATTTAATTATTAAATTTTCATACCTCGACAAAGCAGTAAAGCTAGTGTCTGACCACCCAAATATAAACTTTATGTTCAATAATAAAAATATTATTGAAAATACATATATTTTTGCACTTTCATACAATGTTTTCCTTCCCATTTCATTTAATTCAAGTTCCTTTTCAATGGAAATGTAATCAAGTAAACTATCAATAGTTGAATCCATGTTTGGAGCTTCATCATTCATTATGTTGTTTGGTTTATATTCTCCACATGTGTATTAGTTGTATTAGGTGGAATAATATTGGGAACTTACAATAATATTTTATATTACCAAATAATTCGTGAGGATTAGGTGAAATTAAATCATGCCACATAACTAAAAAAGACAAGATAAAATTAATTTCCAAAATACCATGTCAATAGTTTCCATATGACTATTTGATTTCAAGTGAGAAATATCTATAGAACATCTCCATCTTCTATGCCCTTCACATTTGAAGCATTCACAATATATACTTTGCTCATACCAGTCACTAGTGTAAGGTTGAGGACCATCACTAAAATCACTATCACTAGAACTACTAGGCATTTAAAAAACTACAAAAGTTCAAATAAACATATATGAATGATAAAGAGTAAAAATGATCATGCTTAGTGTTTAATACAATTTCTAGATTACAAATGCATAATTTTGGAAATATATAAATTAACCTTGTATATAACATTAATAGAATTAAATTTTATAATTCTTGGCTCGAACCCTAACTGATGTCTCCATGGCGCTCAAACCCTAACCAGAGATCTCCATAGGAAGATCAACAAGTCTCGAATCTAAAGGATTCAAAATAGACAGCTTTGTATGCTTCAGTATCCTCTAATGTGAGTAGTGGCCTCTGTTTACATAATGGGAATGGTGTTGGTGGCATGGGATCTCAAGCATGCTAATATTTTCTGACCCATGTGGCATCCATTAGCAAAATTTCAAGATTCAAAGGGACTTTTGGTTCTCTCACAGGCCTCTCAAACTCACAACAACCTGAGGATCGTTGACACTTCAGAAATTTTTTTTGAACACTAATACTGCATCTGTTCTAAATAGCGAAAACATCTATGGCGGTTAATAGTTTCAGAGCATGAATTCTTTGGAAGACCATTTGGGTTGGGGCTCCAGTGGTAGGGGTGATTTGGCCAGATCTATGTGAACCCTCGAGGACCTACATCTTGAGATATCAGTGGCCATGGGATTTGTTGTTAGGGATTCGACTTGCAAAAATCTTAAATATGGTGTGGGAAGCTTCTCTTCATATAATGTTGAGGGTCATAACAATGGCTTTACTTCATTAAAATAAATTTTGAAGGGTTAAATCTCCATGGACCTTGCCACCACTACGGCCTATATCACCTTCGGAGAAGAATTCCTTGACACTGAGCACTACTACTAGGAGCAGGTATTGATTTGTCGATTTGGTGGCTTACAGCCAAGCCTACCAGATCTGGATCTCCAAATACTGGATCTCGCTACTCTCTGCCCCCCCCCCCCCCGATAGGGATCTATGGGGCAACTGGGGACTATAGAGAGAGAGTCTCAGTAGATCTGATCTCTATAGCCCATATATAGATCAATCTATATGGAGCTCAAACGGTTTCACGCCCCTATATCCGATGGGGCCCGGCCGGCCATATATAGATCTAGATAGGGGCCCATCATGAATTCTAGCTGTATCATTCCAGATCTCTTAGGGGCGGGAGAGTGGAGTGAGAGAGTGGAGTGCCACCTCGAGATTCTATCTTGTCTTGTTCTCGAGTGCCTATAGAACTAGATCTAGAATGGTAGTTGAGTCTAGAATGGATGGTAGTTGAGTTGTCACTTATCCCATCGCTAGACATGATACAGTCGTCTCATCTCAGTCGGGACATCACTATAGTCTTAGTCGGGACATCAAGGTTAGAGCTTTACCTTATGCTAAAGGAATATTTATTGTGGCTTTTTCTTCAACAACTGATAAAGACATAATAGCAGGTAAAACTTGGGTCTGTAAATCACAATACCTTATCTTAAAATCATGGTTCCCCCTCTTTTAACCCACTCACAAAATCATTCTCTCGTAAATCCATCTAAATTAGGTTTCCTCATTTAACTCTATAATTTTGGGATTTGAGAATCTCTGATTTCCTTTGGAAATTTTTTGGGCAACATTCTTTTCATTGACTCTGAAACCACTAATTTTTCCCCATGTAAAACATATGTCGAGATCCTTGTTGAACTTGATACTTCTAAAAAACCTTATAGAAAACATCAAGATAAAAGTATAAAATAGAACATGGTCTCAGCCATTGGACTATGAAGGTTTACCTTTTAGGTGTAGATGATTCTTCTCTTTAGGTCATACCGCTACTGAATGTGGACTAAAAAAGCGTAAAAATGAGAAAAATAATTGGTGGAAAAATGTCGTCCTTGAGCATTTAGTTTTTTTATGCCAAGGAAGATTTGGATTCAAATGTTTATTCAGACAACGTGGATATATGGATTCCAACAACACTTCTTACATAAATTCCTGCTGGAGGAAAAAATAACATATTTTTCGATTGAAGCTATTGAGGTTATTCTACTTATCGAGGAGGTTTCTAGTGGTTGGAAAATGTTGCACGACAAGAAGAAATACACACTCAAGAATAGTATTTCTTCGACCTAGCAGTTCGTTGTTATGCAGTTGTTTTCCTTGTGTCTATACAGTTGTTGTGTTGTTGTTGTCTGGCTGTGATCTAGCTCCTTGCTGGCTGGATGCCACTCCCTTTGTTTACACTATTTTATCTTGTTTTTTTAGGATTTGGCTCTAGGGTATGGTACCCAGTGGTCTTAAAATCATTATTTTTTTATCGTTAAACGCTTTTGACCGGAGCTATGAACCGGAGGGTTGGTGGGGCCCCACCCTAGAACAATGTCCTCAGACAGGATATTACAATTAAGACCAACACAAACCACCGCAGCCATTGAGCCCGCACCAATGATGCAATTTTTTCGCCACCCGCCATTTTTTTAGAGCCACCAGCTGCCACCAATGCCAACGATGAAATTTTCGCCACCGTCGAGAACCACCAACTAAAGCCACAAGCCGCAACCATCGGTGATGTAACACCTACCACCACAAACAACTGCAACCCACCGGTGATACAACATCCGCCACCACCGGTAAACCACCCCGAAGGGATCGTGCCTAGCGGGATTTGAACCTGGGTGGATCTGGACACAACCGTCCGTCTTAACCGATCCACCCAAACCCCATTAGCTAAAACTTTGGATGGTAAACAATTTTATTATACTAGAGCTATGAACTGGAGTGATGGTTTTTGGAGGATTACTTTCTCTAAGTGGGACATGGAGGTGGGCTTGGGTCCTTAATGTCCGCCGAGCGATCCGCATTCGGAGTGCCCCGCTGTGTTCCTCTTGGTTCACATGGAGAAGTTCGACCCCTACCTCAAGGTGTCTCCATGGATACTTATTGAAAGTGTCCAATGGCCTCAATGGGAATGGAACTTGGGTTGATGATTAAAAACTAGTAACTCACCAATAGACCAAGACCTTGAGTCCATGTCTGAAACTTTGGATGGTAAACACTTTTATTATACTAGAGCTATGAACTAGAGTGGTGGTTTTTGGAGGATCACTTTCTCTAAGTGGGACATGGAGGTGGGCTTGGGTCCTTAATGTCCGCCGAGCGTCTTAAAATCATTGTTGTACTCTTGTTTAATCTAGCTTTTGATCCATTTTATACCACAAGGTATGTTCCCCTTTAAAACCATTTATCAATAATAATAAAAACATTAATAGAATATAATTCTATGAAGCCAATGCCAAATTTAATAGTTCAATTCTTTGTCAATAAGAAACCAACAAAAATAAATTTGAAATCTTATGTGGTGATCCTCTTGTGGATGTTCACAATATTTCTACTATTATTCTTAATGTCGTGCAAGATCTTGTAAATATAAACAAGTCTTATCACCATTTTAAAGATAGAAACTTTGTAGATTTAAACACCCCAATGATGAATGCCTTCTAATTTATTGTTTTGTTTTCGAGTTTTCTATTGATATAGTATTAAGACTTCATGTGAGGACCTTACATGGCCTCTAGTTTTACTTCCTATGTGGAATATAATAAATTTGGTAGAGATTATTAGAAATAATATAACACAATAATATCATAAAAACACAGAATATAAAATTCATCCGGGACAATTTATTCATTGATAGAGAGTTACATATATAGATCAAATAACCCCTACAATGGTGGAGTCAAACATGATCTTCAATCCCTCATATCTCTCTCCATAAATCTCTCAAACTTATCCCTAGGATATGTCTCACATCCGTTTATTATCTCACACACCAAAATAGCTACGTGAGTTGTTTATTCAATAACTTCACTCACACACAACTATTAACTATATTATTAACATGAGTTGTATTAACTCATTATTAATAATATTACAATTTATTAATAATGTCACAATATATTTCTAAGAGAATAGCTAAATATTCATTGATACTTGTGTTTTTGAGACTTAGCAGTAGTTTCATATTCCCCAATTAAGAACATACTTAAAAGATCAACTTTTTAATCCAATACTAAATTCTAGTTCATATAAATTTTGATTTAAATTTTACATTCCTAAAAATCTAAAGAAAATCTTAGTGGTATCCTATGCTCTTAAACCCTAACCTTTTGGGCATGATTTATTGTTTTCCATTATTTGTTAGCCATATTTAATATTTGAGAAAAATAAATTAATGAATTTGATAGTAATTATTAGGAAAAATAAATTGGCAATTTTGATGGTGATATAATTAATAATGGAACAATATTTTATTATATATTAATATAAAACTATATAAATCTCATTTGTGATAGACATCACTCTTAATGTTTTGTTTAATAATTATTTCTTATTTCAAACAAAATATATGGATGATGTAAAAGTATGGAGAGTGACGCCTATCAGAAGTTACTTACAACTAGCCTTCTGCAACAAACTGTAAGTTAAGACGGGCATTGTAATTAGCAAGTGCCTTGTGATATTTGAACTTAGATAGATTGCAAAGTAATCACCACCCATAAGCAATTCAATCACATCTCAAAATAGATAAAAATTATTCATGGTGCCATGTGGACAATAAGTCTCTAAGTTAGTGGGAGAAACTCTTGATCCACTTTAGAAAGTTTATTATCTAAAAATTCAGGGATCTTATTTAATAAGAAAAAAATTCAAGGATATATATTTGTATTGTTTCATCTTTATGAAATCAATCCCCAAGTAAAAATAGAAACCCAAACCCTTCCATAAGACAATATCCTAAAATTTATATAGATCTAAATCCACATTAAATTAATAATTAAGATTTATATAAATCTCTACTAATTTTAATTAATGTTAAATTAATATTTAATATTTATATAAATCTATGCTACTTTTAAATTAACATAAGATGATTAAATCCAAATCGGAGCTTTAGATTATATGTGTTCAAAGCAAATATCAGTGGAAGTTTGGATCTTGTTAAAGAACTAAAGGATTATATGTTCTAAATAATGACTTGAAGACAAGCACAAAAAGTTCTTAGATACTTGGAATGAGTTGATTTGTAATAAAACAATTGGCTTGGAAGGTTCTAAGGAGAGTCAAAAATCAAGAGAGTGTCGAGAATCGAATTAGGGCAATTTGTGGGTGGATTAGTAAGTTTTTTTCTCTCGAGTTTTATTTATCATCCCTAGTCAAATATGTATTTGTAATGCATTTTGGATTTTTTTTAAAAAAATTTAAAGCTATCTATTTATTCCAAAAATTCATTTCATAATAATTAATTAATTTTATTTATAATAATTTTGATTTTTATTTATAATAAATCTGACCTTTATACCAACAGGACAACACTACAATTATTAACATGGTTATAGGTTACATGTTTTTCAATATGAATAATTGTTTATAGATTTGGAGTATTTTCAAAATAAATAAAGCAATACCATATTCAACACCATAATAATACTAATTTATCATATATATGGTCAGTTGTCAAATAATTAGGGGAAAAAAGGGAAGATGCACCAACTCTTTTCATGTAATTTAGTACCTCTTTAGCCTTCTGGTTCATCTTGTGCATGTTATGGATCGGCCATGGAAGCTCTTCTTGTTGCTCTTTTATAATAATATATGAAATTTTTTGTTTTGTTCAATCATTTGTTTTGATGGTAACCAAATCTAGAAAAATGCAAGGGTTTTGATTGTAGTTGTAGTGCCCATTTCCCTTCGACACCCTTTTGTTATTGATTTCATTACTGTTGACCATACTTATGGATATTATTGTAGCTTTTGATTTAGCATGATGTATATGTTAGAGATATTGGACTGTTGTTGATTTTGATTCATATTTGATGTGTGTGGATTGTTAGAGACATTTTGATATTGATGATGATATGCAATTGACATGGGTGTATATATTTCTGACATGCAATATTTTCGTCACATTGAGTAGGCCTTGATAATTGAACTAATGTTGTGATCATTTTGACATGGATGAAATGTAGAATAGAGATGTTGTTAGAAATGGTAAATGATATTGCAATTTCCTAGATGATGATTTGTTCATATGTAGATGATTTTGGATTTAAATTTCATATTTTATCTTGGATGCTTTGATGCGGCCATGAGGCCGAAGGAGGTATTATGTGTTTTGCAGGTAAATATATTCACAACAAACAAACGGGGGATTGGAGACCAACCACATTGGAATTCTAGGTGAATTCAACAAGGGTCACCATGGCAACATGTATTTGTGTGAGTGTTTGAATTATTGTTAGGGGTAAATTGTGACCAAGGGGTTATGTGTTGTCTTTTATTTAGTTTCCTTTATAATAATGTAGTATGTGATTTTAAGTGATGTAATTTCCTTGTTTTAATTATTTAGAAAATGATGTATTCTTCCCCTTTATCTTAATGGACAGTTTAAGTGTCTCAATTAAATTTAATTAATATTTTTATTAACTAATTATGGATGTGACCAAAAGATTTCATTTATTAGACTAGATTTATCTTGGATTTTGTGTTGTATGTTGAGTGCTTGTGATCTTGAGTGTTGTACACTCTACCCCCTTTATGGAAATTCGAATTTGGCCTTAAGGGCCAATTTTGGAGGCTTGTGGGATAAGTTAAACTTGTCCCACACCTCTTAAATTTCTATACCAACCCTACCTATGGATTGAGGGGTCAAAAATAGACCCCATTATGTGTTTTGGGAAGTACAAAAAGTTAAAATGTTTATTGCACTTTTCTTACTTGGGTTTTAATTTTTTCCTTAGGGGGTGTGGGCTTGGATTGTGTGTGTAAGTAATTTGTCATTCCTCTCACCCACCAATTTATTGTGCATTGGGGTTGAGGTTTGACTTGTGAGGTGGAGTTGAGGATGAGTGATGTGGCATCCTACATGGAGCCACCTCACCCTCCTCTCTCCCTTTTCTATTTATTGAAGTTCTTTTTCTTGTTTGGGGGTTACTTCATTTTTTTGTGCTCTTGCATTTTTGGGGAGTTAGAGGATTTTGGAGTGCTTGTGGTCTTGGTTGGAGCTTGTTGGTGATTGCTTGGGTTTGAAGGAGCTTGGAGATTGAATCTTGGAATAAAATATACTATGGAAAGGTAGGATGTTTACTCTTGCTTATGTTATTCCTTTATTTTGTGTTAGTGTGCTTGTTTTGAGTGTTTGGAATGCTTGTTGGGTGCTTGGGTAGATTGTCTAAGTGTGGTGTAGGAGGGGACTATGGAGAATTCATGTAGGGAGGCATAAGAGTTATTTCATGTTTTGGAGGGAGTTTGGGTTGGGTGCCCCACCTTGGACAAGGAATGCTTGCATTTCTTACTTGTTCTTGTATGAGGGAGGCATAAGAGAATGAGGGAGGCATAAGAGTATGTGGGAGGCATAAGAGGTACTTGAGGGAGGCATAAGAGTATGTAGGGGATTTGAGATATGCATTGGAGGTTTTTAAGGTGGGCACCCATTTCCCATTGGGAGGCATAAGTGGCCTCCCCATAGGTTCTTGCTCCTTTGGCTTTTCATTTTAAGCCTTGTTTATTTTGTTGTTCTTCCTTCTTGTGTTTGTAGTTTGAGCAGAATGTGTTTTGGAATGGTTGTGAGATACTTGGTTTGTGATGTGGAAGCTTGTTTGTTGCCATGTGTTGGATTCACCTCTCATTACAATGTGGTTGGGGCTCAGGGGCCAATGAGGAGGATGGCTTATCCTCCTCATTGGATATTTTGGTTGGGTGGAGAGTGTTGCCTCTCCCCCCAATTTTTTTGTGGATCAAGAAAATCATGAAGGATCTCTCTTGTTGGTGATGTGAAGCTTGGAGCTTTTGTTGGAGTCCTTAAGAGCCTTTCCTTGTGAGAAAACATTCCTTAGTGTTATTCACACTTAGAGTGAAGGAACTTGTAATATTGTATTTCCTTTTTAGCTTACATTCTTGTATAATTTTCCCACTTTAAGTGGAAGACATTGTAATAATCTTGTGAAGAAAATTTGCATTCAATTATTGGATATGAAAGTTGTATTGTATATTGAAAAAGAGAAAGAAAGATTTGTGTTGTAAAGTTAGTCTTGTGAAATAGAAAAGAAAGTTATTCTCTTTATTTGAAAAATTTAGTTGTATTGTGAGAAAGGAAGTTATTTATTTTAAAAGAAATGAGCTATGCTCAATGGGAAAAGAAAGTTTACTTTCATTGTGAAATTGTATTATTGTAAAAGAGAAAGAAGAAATATAGAAGTTGTAAGATGTTAAAAATGTATGCATAGTAAACTTGAATGTATAACAAAGTTGTTGTAGTTATTTTGAATATATGAGTTGTAGTGAAAATGAAAGAGACAAAAAAATTGAGATAGGGAATGTTGCATTTTGTAGTAAGAAAAATGAAAATATTAGAAGTAGATTTAGATCCTTTTTACTCTTGGAATTGAAAGGAAATTTAGTTGAACAAAATGAAATAGATCTTGTAATAGTTGTTGCTACTATTGGAATAGATAATGCTTTAAAATGAGTAAGTTTATCTAAGGAATGAATAAATGGAACTAAATCTTACAACTGGAAACTTTAGGTGCATAAAATCAAGTTCAGAATGCATTTTTAAACATATTAGTGACTTTTAATTTTTGAGAAAACTCAGAATTGTAGGTTCTGTTTCTAAGAAACAGGACCGCCACCCTGTGCAGAGCAGGCAGTCTTGTAACCGCCGCTCAGGTAAGGTGGCAATCTCAGAACCACCGCTCCATAAGGTAGGCGGTTCAGGGTTTTTCACCCAGGTAGGGCGGGCGGTCCCTGGACCACCGGCCTGCTCTGAGGAGGAGGTTCTGTCACTTACGGAAGAACTTCTCAAATCCGCGCCTGTGTAAACTTTAACTTGGCCTATACTAAAATTTTAAGTTTGTAAATTTACCTAAGAAATTACCAGCAATTAAATAATGCTCAAATCTTATTGTATAAAGAAAATACATCTACAAATGGTAAATTAAAAACACTCTTCTCATTTATATTAATGGGGTAGGGTTTGCCCCAAATAGAGAACCCCAAATACAAATGGCTTGAAATAAAACTAGTTTGGAAAGGAAAATCCCCTTCAATCCTTGAATGAAATAAATTACAATGATAAAAAACTACAAACTAAACTATCTAAGCTTGATCTCCTTGTAGACTCCTCCATAGTTCTTCCTCTTTTGCTCCCATGGCTTCCTTCTCTCCAACCTACAAATTTAACAAAAGAAAATAGACCAAATGAGGAGAATAGAATAAAGGAAAGGTTTTAATAAGAATTCATAAGGAATTTTAGGGCTAGTTTGGAACCCTAGGATCTAATGGCCACAATTGATTTGATCTAAGGGTTGAGGATCAACCTACATTTTGTTTGGTAGGAATGTATTTTTATAGATGTTTTAAATTAAATGCCTTAAGGGTATGTGTAGATGGGTGAATGGGGCCATTTAATTGCCTTGGGGTGCAAAGTCTTTATTAGTTCTTAGTATGTTTTAGGAAATTAATAAAAATGACTTTAAGCTATTAGGATAATGAAACTAAGTTAATTAAGCATAAGGTTAACCATATTAGGATTGAACATTAACTAAAGAGGAGAAAACATTAAACCAAGTAAATTAAATTAGGGCACCTTCCTAAGTGAATTTTAATTAATTGACCTTAGAGATAAAGTAAATTAATATTTAATCATTTAACTAGACTTGGCCTATCAATTGTAAAGTTGAGTTTAGTTGGTGTAAGTTAATTTAATGTACCCTAGGGGTTAACACCCTTGTAACCTTTTTATAACTTAAAAAAAAAAATTAGTCACAATTTTTCGGGATAAGTGTTAGGTTTAAGTGTTCCTAGAACATCATTTTTGTGGGCGTTACACTTGGTATTAAGCCATGGGTTCAAAGCTTGGACCCTTGGAGCACACTAGAAAACATGAGACATGAAATTTTAACATAGTGTAAATAGTTTTTATTTTAAACCTAGAAAACCACAATGTCTGATAATTGTATAATGTAGAAAACCTAGAAAACTGGGATAGAACCTAGTTGATGATGAACTAACTCTCGCCTTGGTCTATGCAGGAGGCACAGATCAGATGAGGGGTCCTTTCATCAGACCTATATATACCACCTCTAGAGCAGGTGGTAGCAGCCATTCTACCTCAGATTTTACAGACGCTTCAGAACGTCAATGCCGCTATATGCGGAGGGTCTTTAAGCAGGAATAATTTCTAGACATGACATGGAGCCATCAGTGGAGGCCCATGCATCCCTTGGACATAGCAAGGAGTATAGGGTAGAGAACTTCCATGTGGAGTTGACTAGGGTAGAACTCACCACAGAGAGGGCATGAGGATAGGATTTCAGGACATAGGGATGGATCTCAGAGCCCTATACAAAGAGAGGAGCATGCAGAGATGACCTATAATGTTGTCAGTCGTTCTGCAAACCATATCAGGGAGATCATTGAAGCTATGTTTTTTACCATCTCACTATTCTAGATATACAATGTGGTTTCAAGAAGAGGCCTGGTTGGTGAGCTTGATCGGATGCTTCAAGCTCTGCCCTTGTACTAGCAACACGAAATATCATGTTGCGATCCATCTTCTGAGGGATGGAGTAGGAGTCTATTGGAGGACCAGGAGAAAAAGCTCCATGTTGACTCAGAGACAGTTACCTGGGAGCTTTTGTAGGAGCGTTTCAGGAGAAGGTATTTTCCAAGAGGTTTATTCAGCAGGATATAGATGAGTTTCACAACCTCCATCAAGATTGGATATATGACTGTAGTTGAGTATGAGAGTTGATTTTTGGACCTACTCTAGTATGTCAACTATATGCAGGAATGAGTAGGTATGGATTCAAAGGTTCATCAGGGGCCTGAAATTGGATTTGGGTGGTGTATAATGTGCATTCATGCCCACAGACATTAACAACCCCGTGGAGAAGGCCTATATTGCAGAGGAGACACGGGGAAAGATGATACAAACAGGCTAGATACAATAGTTCATAAGTGCATCTAGTAGATGCAGGATGGTATATCGAGGGGGTCAGTTCCTCTTCCTTATGTCAAAGATAGAGTTTAGAAAGTCTTCATTTAGACCACCACATCATACAACAACAATAAATACCCACCCACCTTACAGCCTCCTTAGAGATTCGACGCACAGAGGTTAGGTGGAGTAAAACATGGGGCACTCAGACTAGCCATTTTGTCCCATCATAACATAGGATAGTGCAGTAGCTCAGATGACATAGGATCTCATCCAACAAGAGACATCTCATTAGTCTATATGCCGGGTCATCTAGGATCCATAACCATAGACATCTAGAGTACAGCTAGAGATGTATCTTTCATTAGAGAGGACCAATCAAATGTTATGGTTGTGGCGTTACAGGAATTATTTTCATTGGAGAGAGTGTCCCAAGAACCTTAGTAACAAGGGTAAGATGTATGATCTCAGGCCTACTATTTGAATATGGGATGAGCCATCAAGATCTATGCATGGTCGAGAACTCCTATGGTAGGATGAGCACTAGAGTACCATGATAGAGATGACATGTAGTATTGGTGGTTTTTTCACATAAATCTATATTGTTTGATTCTAGTTTATGATTCTTTTATTGCACCATCCTTAGTAGATTTACAGGCTGGTGAAGTTAGGCAGGGTCATAAATTGGGATGGATAGATTTTTTCTGGAGCCAAAATTCTAGTAGATCCTTAGTTAAGGAGTTGTAGTGGATTTGGGACCCTTCACCACTACCTCGATTATCTTTAAATCACCTTTGGGTTCATATGGAGTTATCTTGGGAATTAACTTGGTTATCTACACACAGAGCTAGAGTGGAATGTTACCATAAGACTATTACTTGTACACCATGATCCAGGAGTTGAGTCAGTGTAGTGGGAGTTTTTTATGCCAGTTTCCATTCGGAAACTTTTACCATCTCCACTTCTTCATGGAATAAGTGGTGTGTGCAAAGAGGTTTCTCAGATGTATGAAATGAGGCAGTTAGTGAAAGATTTAAGGATGAGTCTAGGGACCATCCCTTGATAACCATCAAGATTTGAAAGTGCAATTTACTTCGTGTTTTTCTTAGGGGAACTAGTACTGTGGTTACCTCCACATTAGATAGATTTCCACATAGTTTTCCAGTTTATTTCCATGCAAGAGTCTATCTATTATGTTTATGGATGACTAGTGAAAGTGTTTGTGAGCTCAAGTTACATTTTGACAAGGACCTTCCACTTATGAATGCCATATGGGCCTAATAATCTTAATAAATCCAGTTGAGTTTGCACCGGTAATTTTTGAAACAAGAAGATGAATCTATCTGGTTGAATAACAATAAATACTCTAAAACAATAGCATAGAACAAAACTAATTCCTCGATCACATTAAAATTACAAACTTCCAAACACCTATTCACTATGAGTGATTTGTTAGATGAAGGTTTAGTGCTATAGTTTTCTACGAATACCATTCCATTCTTACTTGTCGTGCCATATTCTAGTGAGGATCCGATAAAATTGATTCATAAGAAGGACTTATGAAATACGAGATATTGGCCAGCAACATGATGTTTGTTCACAGTTAGTATATTTCACCCTGTTCATGACTTGAATGTCCTTATGCCACTTCAGTGGGGTTTTGGTATCTTATGAAAGGTCCAAGTCAAGAATCTGAAGGAATCACTTCATGCTCATTTGGCTTAAAATAAATTATTGATCTTCTGTCTAATCTCATGGATCAGACACATCGATATATTAGAGTCCTAGTGTTTGTGAAGCACATTTTACACATGAAGGGCATACATTCATATATAAAGGTTGAATCTGCATTGGTCCAAGACTCCTAAGCTCATACATTGGAAGGGAGCATTCCAGATGATACCATGTATGGTACAACAAGGATATGATAAATAATGTATATGGTTTGATGGAGATGCCGACATGTGGCACACATCCCCTTAGTTATATCTCAGAACATAGGAATTAGTTATATTGGGTAATGAGTTGGCCTACATTGGGATTAGGTGTTACCCATCGGATTGATTAAAAGTTTCAATGTATGTCATTATAAGGGAGGTGAATCATGGATGAGGGATGAGTTGAGTCTTCTACTTGGTAGTGGTATATTGTAGGTGTCCCCCTCGAAGTGGATTCTTATCCATCTTGGGTAGAAACAATAATGTGGAGTTACTCGTTCCTTAAGGAGTATTGTTTAGTGTTGCCCTACCTTAAGGTTATTATTCTAAATATGATTGATTAATTAGGGCATCTTGGTCCACAATATATCTTGTTATGTTTACTTATCTTCTAAATTTATTGATTTATTATATACAAGGTTCTTATCAAGTGGTATTAGAGCAGTCGATTTCGGGCAATTTCCTGGGATCCAAACCCTAATTTTAGATATTCATCTATATTTTGAAATCGCTTATTTCAATTTTTTCTAATTTTTACCATAGTTGAGATACAGTTATTTCAAGTTGAAAGCTTCACTCAAATTTCAACATATTTTTCAAGCCATGTTTTGCAAAGTTTGTGTGGCTATTTTAAGGGTTCAAACCCTAAATTTATGTTTTTCTACAATACAATAATAATGGATGAATTGGAAACCTGAATTTTTTTTACCATAGGTTTGATGAGTAAACATTTATTGGAAAACTAATATGGTAATAAATTTAACAGAATTTTTGGATCTATTGTTGTGAAACATAGGATTATAGATTTTATTAGGAAGAGTTTTTTTATATTTTGCACTCCTATAGGCCTAAGCAATTTATGTCCATCTTTCTTACTGAATTTATTACATGTTTCAGAAACCTCTCAAATTTTAATTGGGGTTTGTGTTCTGTGATTTCCAGTTTCATTTATGGAGAAATTATAGAAAATAAAAAATCATCTAAGAAAAAGTTTTGTTTAGTCTAAAAATGGTGAAGTCAGTTCCTAGAAACCCTAATTTTTGTGCATCATGGGGATGGTAGCTTGTTTTTATGGCAATTGATGATAGAAATGGATGAAAAAATTTAGGGATAAATTTCTAAACCATTTATCTATTTTTTTTTAAATTCGTGGAAATTAGTGGCCCTGACAGATTTGGTTCATTTGGAGTTAAAACATGAAAAGGAAAAGAGGGAACTTGGTTTCTGGAAAGATTGGAAGAAGTTATTCTTATGATTGATGGAATCACATGAATAATTTTTAGTTGACGGCAGAAGAAGGAAAGAAGAAAAAAGAAAAAGAAGAATAAGTAGAAGGGAAAAGCAGTAAAGAAGCAACATAATTTTGTTAAAGAAGAAGAAGAAGAAAATGTTGATGATGAAGTTGCTACACATGATAGTGCATCTCCAAGGAAGGAAGCTTCAATATTTCAGTTTGAAGGGTGCATTCAAAGAAAAAAGGTGATTGTTTCCATAAACCCTAGCAACCAATATAACTTCATCAATATGGATGTAGCTCACAATCTACATGTGCAAACAAAGCATATTAAGGTAGCTCAAATGGATGGTAAGAAAATCCAAGTGTTTGAAGATTTAAAGCTTTCTATGGATAAATATGTTTTACATTCATATTTTTATGCTTTAGATATGGATGTTATGGATATTGTTCTTGGATATCCTTGGTTAGAGACATTGGGAACAATTAATATTAATGTGCAAAATAAATTCATGAAATTATGGTACAAGCGAAAGAAAATTACATTACAAGATATCACACTTAGCAAGGAAAAAAATTTCCCATGTAAAATTAGATCATGAAGATGAATTTGACAGATGGTGAAGAAGGGAATAAGGATGAATCAGAAGGAGAGGATGATGCAAAAGAAAAAAAAAATTTCTCTACTCAAGAGAAAAAAGAAATAACAAACAAGTTTGAAGAGGAAAAGAAAGTAGAGGAAAAGATTGATAAGGTTGCGCATACTAAGGTTGCACCATATAGACACCCATATCATCATGAGAGGAAAAGCAACATGGATTGACATGCTAGGACACAGTTTTAAGGTCATAAATTTATATGGATATACAGGGAATTGGAGGAGTAATAATTTTGGCTATACATGGAATCAATGGAACAATGATTACATGACATGGAATCACAGGAATAATCATTATGGATATTGCATGGATTTCGAGGAAGAACACATATGGACGAAGATGGAATCAGATGAGCACAATGGAATATGGAATCATGTTTGGAGCACACATCACCCTCTTTCTAGGATTTCATATGGGTGGTTGGATGATGAAAGCATGGCGACAAGTGTGCAATAATTTAAAGCACACTCATTATATGGCTTCTTCTTATGTTTTGGGGATGGAAAATGTACAAAGAGTAAGGCATGACCAAATTGAATCTTAGGGATATGGTTGTGAATTTTTTGTATGATTACTATGAGGATAAAATCAGGAGATGTCGACTATGTGGCACTCAAATGAATCCTTAGTTATTCATGTACACATGGGATATGATAATATAATGAATATCCGGTTGATGGAGATGCCAACATGTGGCACACATCCCCTTAGTTAGTTATATGGGTGTCACATAGGAATTAATTATATTGGGTAATGGGTCAGCCTACATTGGGATTAGGCGTTACCCATCCTATTTAAAGGATGTGAGTATCATTATGAGGACTTTCAATGTATGTATGAGTTGAGTCTTCTACTTGGTAGAGGTATATTGGAGGTGTCCCCCCTCAAAGTGGATTCTCATCTTGGGAGATTGTGGAGTTACTCCTTCCTTAAGGAGCATTGTATGGTGTTGCCCTACCTTAAGGGTAAGTTATTCTACATATATTGATATTAGGGCATCTTGGTCCCCCATATCTCTTGTGTTTTATTATCTTCTTTTGCAATTTATTGATTTATTATATGCAAGGTTCATTATCAAGTGATATTGGAGCCTATTCTCATCTATATACCAGGTGTCAAACCCTAATTTTGAAGGTTCGTCCATGAATAAAATCTTTCATAATGGGCCATGAATCACATTCGATCCTTCCAAGATTCGAGCCCTATCATGGATTGGATCTAGCACTCACTAGTGTGAGTGAGGTGCAAACTTTAAGGGTTTGGTTAGGATATTATAGGATATTTGTTCAGGAAGGATTTTCTCAGATTGCGCACCCCCTTTATCACTTCCCTTTAGTTTTAAAGGGAAGAATTTTGTCATGGTCAGATAGATATGAGACCATATTAATTTCAGGACACTCTAAGGAATGCCTCATGACAACACCCATTCTAATCTTGCCAGATCCTCAGGGCACAGTTCTTCGTTTGCACATATGCTTATTTGGTAGGACTTGGAGGTGTGTTGATGCAGGAGGGAAGAGTAGTTTCTTTTGAGTCTTCAAAAACTTAAGAGACTATGAGCTCAATTATCCGACTCATGATATTTAGCTTGCAAGAGTTGTGCACACCTTGGTGTGGTGGAGACACTTCTTTCTTGGCCAGAGATTTACACTCAGATACTAATCACTTGAGTCTTTTATTTGACCTCTTCACGTAGCCCAATCTCAACTCTTTATTAGCGGCGTTGGATGGAGTTGCTTTGTGATCCTACATATGGAGAAAACCCCTTAGCATGTGAAGGGGAAGGAGAAAATGGTTGCAAATACGCCTTGAGTAGATGGAGACATGTGGCTATGGCTACTTCAGTGGGTACAAATTTGTGGAGCAGGATTTTGTAGCAGCTTCCTCACAACAGTTTCTACCTTATAGCCAGAGTAGAGATTGAGTCTCAAAGACCCCTTGAGGGTAAATTTGATGGATTTTCATTAGAGGGACAGATGGTCTTCTCAGACACAGTGGTCGGATATATGTCCCTAGAGATGGAGGCTTGAGACAAGACATTTTGTCAGAGGTTCATAAAATGCGCCTTATCTCAGCCCATCTTGAGGGTGAAGAAGATGCATGCCTCTTTGAGATAATTGTACCATTGGAGAGGACTTTGGAGAGACAGTGGCTCACATTTTTTGTCAAATGTGTTTAGAGTGTCAACAGGGTGAAGGTCGAGCATCAACATCCAGCCATGGCCTTCTCTTTCCTCATGCTATACCGGAATGGAAATGGGACACCATTTTCATGGACTTTCATTGTTGGGTTACTGACGTCAAATACCACCACGACGCCATCATGGTCATGGTGGATTCACTGACTATAACGTTGACTAGATTTTTCTACACAGCTGAAGACCACCTACATAACTAGTGCAGTGAGCATAAATGTATCCCTCATGAGACTGTCATGAGGCTCCACGTGTAAGATTTTTTCGATTATATTTCCTATATGTGATATTTGTTGGTATCCTAGTTGTACACTTGCGTAGCTTCATGGACCATAACTAGGAGCATTTTGTCAGGACAAGGATCAGTAGTTGTAAGTACAACGTATGCAGGAAGGGAAAAAATTAACAGACTGAGAAGAAAGGAAAGGAGATGTGCAACCTAGACCACATAGTTGATAGAGTTGTATCATTATGGATCATCAGATCGAAACAAATAGGAGTTTTAAAACTTGGTGGAATTTGCCTAGCAAAGGAATAGTTTCCATAATTCAATAGATCTAAGACAACACAAAGTTTATACAGGAGACTATATGGCATAAAGTGCAAGAGACGAATGCACCGTTGACACAAAGTTCTCCATGATAGGGTCTTCCTCTTGAGCTCTATTCCTCTGCTTGCAGGATATGGAGCTATCAAGTTATCTTCATCAAGAAAACATCTCAGGAGGCACAAGACATGTTGATTACAAATTTTGACTCATTAGCCCATAGGTTCTTCCTCATACTTATAATGTGGGCACGAAGGTGTAAATTACAAATGTGTAAGACTGCAACTGAACTAGAACACGAAGAAGTAATAAAGGGAACATTTGACTAATCATGCTTCCTAGGTAATTGGGTCTCTTAGTAGATCATGTATCGCATCGAGTCCCTTAAGCCAAAATCGTGCTATCTTTGCCACTTAGCTTAAAGAATCTCGCATCAACGATAACTTTCAAGTATATGGTTTTTTAACCAGATATACTTCTAATCCTTCTCACGTATTCATCCATTGGAACGGGTAAGAAATAAGAGCAAGATCAGAAGAAAAAGATAGAAGATCCCATCCAGCATGTATACACCGTAGGACTTTCATATTGCCTTCTGACGGTATTAAGATATTGACCAGGTTTGAGTCCAGTGGGACATGTATGATTCAGACATGCTTCTACATTTGTTTTAACAATAGCTACAATGCTCTCGGTTCTAAATTACATGCAACCCTTCCAGTGACAAAGCAAGAGTGTTATCCTTTACCTTAGTCTAAGGGACCAGACCCATATTATCATGCCCACTTTCCCTTCGACACTTATTATTGTTTTTATTTCGATTACTATTGGTTACTATACTTATGGATATTATTGTATTATTTTGACTTAGCATGATGTAGATGTTAGAGATACTTTGACTATTGTTGGATTTTCGATTCATAGTATGATGTGTGTGGATTTCTAGAGACATTTTGATATTGATGATGATATGCTATTGACATGGTTATATATATTTCTGACATGCGATATTTTTTGTCACACTGAGTAGGCCTTGATAATTGAACTAATGTTGTGATCATTTTGACATGGATGAAATGTAGAATAGAGATGTTGTTAGAAATTATAAATGATATCGTAATTGCCTAGATGATGATTTGTTTCATATGTAGATGATTGTGGACTTTAAATTTCATATTTTATCTTGGATGTTTTGATGCAGCCACGAGGCCGAAGGAGGTATTATGTGTTTTGAAGGTAATTATATTCACAACAAACAACAGGGGATTGGAGACCAACCACATTGGAATACTAGGTGAATTCAACAAGGGTCACCATGGCAACATGTATTTGTGTGTGTGTTTTGAATTCTTGTTATGGGGTCCCCATGGGGGAATGACCTCCAATTGTGACCAAGGGGTTATGTGTTATCTTTTATTTAGTTTCCTTTATTTAATGTTAGTATGTGATTTTTAGTAATGTAAATTATTGTATTAATTATTTAGAATTTTGGTGTATTCTTCCCCTTTATCATTAATGGGTTTAAGTGTCTCAATTAAAGTAATTAATATTGTTATTAACTAATTATGGATGTGAACAAAATGGATTAATTTATTAGAGTAGATGGCTCTTGAATTTTGTGTTGTATTAGTTGAGTGTTTGTGATCTTGAGTGTTGTACACTCTACCCCTTCATGGGAAATTTGAATTTGGCCTTAAGGGCCAATTTTGGAGGCTTGTGGATACAAGTTAAACTTATCCCACACCTCTTAAATTATCTATACCAACCATACCTATTGGTTGGGGGGTCAAAAATAGACCCCATTATGTGTTTTGAGAAGGCAAAAAGTGACATTTTATTGCACTTTCTTACATGTGTTTAATTTTGTCCTTAGGGGGTATGGGCTTGGATTGGTGTGTGTAAGTAATTTTATCATTTCTCTCACCCACCAATTTATTATGCATTGGGGTTGAGGTTTGACTTGTGAGGTGGAGTTGAGGATGAGTGATGTGGCATCCTACATAGATCCACCTCACCCTTCTCTCTCCCTTTCCTATTGATTCAAATTATTTTTCTTGTTTGGTGGTTACTTCATTCTTTTGTGCTCTTGTATTTTTGGGGAGCTATAGGATTTTGGAGTGCTTATGGATCTTGGTTGGAGCTTGTTGGTTAATTGCTTGTGAGCTTTGAACGAAGTTTAGTGAAATTAGAATCTTGGATCAATCTCTACCATGGAAAGGTAGGAACTATACTTTTGTTTAATGTTCTTCCTTTATTTTGTGTGTATGTGTGTTGTTTTTGAGTGTTTTGTTATGATTTTTGGGTGCTTGGGTAGATTGTCCTAAGTGTGGTGTAGGAGGAGACTATTTGGAGAATTCATCTAGGGAGGCATAAGAGTTTATTTCATGTTTTGGAGAGAGTTTGGGTTGGGTACCCCACCTTGGATAAGGAATGCTTGTATTTCTTACTTGTTCTTGTATGAGGGAGGTGTAAGATAATGAGGGAAGGCATAAGAGTATGTGGGAGACATAAAAGGCACTTGAGGGAGGAATAAGAGCATGTAGGGGTTTTGAGATATGTACATTGGAGGTTTTTAAGGTGGGCAACCATGTTCCATTGGGAGGCATAAGTGACCTCCCCATAGGTTCTTGCTCCTTGGGCTTTTCATCTATTAAGCCTTGTATATTTTTTTGTTTTTCTTATTTCTTGTGTTTGTAGCTAAGTTGAATATATTTTGGAATGGTTGTAAGAATACTTGGTTTTTGTTGTAGAAGTTTGGTTGTTGCCATGTGTTGGATCCACCTTTCACTGCTGATGTGGTTGGGGCTCGGGGGCCAATGAGGAGGATGACTTCTCCTCCTCATTAGATATTTTGGTTGGGTGGAGAGTGTTGCCTCTCCCCCCATTTTTGTTATGGATCAAGAAAATTATGATGGAGCTCTCTTGTTGGTGATGTGAAGCTTGGAGATTTTGTTGGAGTCCTTAAGAACTTTTCCTTGGGACAAAACCTTCTTATTGTTATCCCCACTTAGGGTGGAAGAACTTGTAATATTGTATTTCCTTTGTAGCTTACATTCTTGTATAATTTCCCACTTTAAGTGAAAGACATTGTAATAATATTATGAAGAAAAGTTGCAATCAATTATTGGATAATAAAAGTTGTATCGTATTTTGGAAAAGAGAAGGAAAGTTTTGTGTTGTAAAGCTAGTCTTGTGAAATAGAAAAGAAAGTTTATTCTCTTTATTTAAAGTTTTGGTTGTATTGTGAGAAAATAAATTCTTTCTTTTAAAAGAAATGAGCTATGCTCAATGGGAAAAGAAAGTTTACTTTTATTGTGAAATTGTATTATTGTAAAAGAGAAAGAAGAAATATATAAGTTATAAGATGTTAAAAATGTATGCATAGTAAACTTGAATGTATAACAAAGTTGTTGAAGTTATTTTGAATATATGAGTTGTAGTGAAAATGAAAGAGACAAAAAATTTAAGATAGGGAATTGTTGCATTTTGTAGTACGAAAAATGACAATGTTAAAAGTAGATTTAGATCCTTTTTACTCTTGGAATTGAAAGGAGATTAAGTTGAACAAAATGAAATTGAACTTGTAGTAGTTTATTGTTATTATTGGACTTAGATAATTCTTTAAAAGAGTAATTTTAACTAAGAAATGAATAAATAGAACTAAATCTTGCAATTGGAAACCTTTTGTGCATAAAATAAAATTCAGAATGCATCTTTAATACATTTTAGCAAAGTTTGTGGTTTTTGAGAAAGCTCAGAATTTATAGGTTCTGTTTCTAAGAAACAAGATCGCCGCCTTGTGCAAAGCGGTGTTCTCGTAACCGCCACTCAGGTAAGGCAGCGGTCTCATAACCACCACTCCGTAAGGTGGTGGTTCATGGTTTGTCACCCAGGTAGGGTGGTGGTCGCAGGACCGTTGGTCCTGCTCTGGGCAGCGATTCTGTCAGTTTTGGATGGAACTGCTCCTCAGATCCGCGCCTTGTACAAACTTTAACTTGGCCTAATACAAAATTTTAAGCTTGTAAAATTACCTAAGGAGACTTCCAGCAAAATAATTAATGGCTCAAATCTTATTGTTTAAAACAAATACATTTACAAATGGTAAATTAAAACCACTCTTTTTCATTTATATCAATGGGGGTAGGGTTTGTTACAAATAGAGAACCCCAAATATAAATGGCTTGAAATAAAACTAATTTGGAAAGGAAAAACGCCTTCAATCCTCGAATGAAATAAATTACAATGATAAAAAAAACTACAAACTAAACTAGTCTAAGCTCTGATCTCCTTGTAGAATCCTTCATAGTTCTTCCTTTCTTGCTCCCATGGCTTCCTTCTCTCCAACCTACAAATTTAATAAAGGAAAAGTAGATCAAATGAAGTAGACTATGGATAAAGGAAAGAGATTAAATAAAAATTCATAAGGAATATTTAGGATTAGTTTGGAACCCTAGCATCTAGTGGCCACAATTAAATTGATCTAAGGGTGGATGATCAATCCTACTTTTGTTTCGTAGGATTGTATTTTTTATAGATGTTTAAAATTAAATCCTCAAGGGTATGTGTAAATGGGTGAATAGGGCCATTTAATTGCCTTAGGGTGCAAAGTATTTATTAATTCTTAATATGTTTTAGAAATTCAATAAAAATGACTTTAAGCTATTAGAATAATGATACTAAAATAATTAAGCATGAGGTTAACCATATTTGGATTGGAACATTAACTAAAGAGGAGAAAACACTTAACCAAGTAAATTAAATTAGGGCACCTTACTAAATGAATTTTAATTAATCGACCTTAGAGGTAAAATAATTTAAACATTTAATCATTTAACTAGACCTGGCCTATTAATTGTAAAGTTGAGTTTAGTTGGTTTAAATTAGATTAAATGTACCCCAGGGATTAACACCCTTGTAACCTTTTTATAACTTTTATATATCACAAAAAAATTAGGCGCAATTTTTTGGGATAAGTGTTAGGTTTTAACGTGTTCCTAGAACATCGTTTTTGCAGGTGTTACAACTCCAGAGATAGTAATAAGGTATCAGGTTTGATAGTAGAAGACAATGAAGTCCTACCCCGCCTATGTAAGGATAGAGACTTTGGATGTGCACCTCAGAGATAGTAGCATACTGGTAAAGCAAAAGTGTGACAGCACCTTGATAATAGCACAAGACCCCTACAAGGACAGGATGGATGAAATTGGAAAGATGTAATGTAGCCCAAAAAATGGATCTGCCTTGTGAAGGAAGGGTAACTTCAAGGATAGTCATAACATTGTTATCGTGAATCTGCAAAACAAGAAGGACTAGAGAATTATGACCTTCAAGAGTTAGACTCTAATTGCTCAACTTACAGGGCATATTCCGAGCGTTGGCAAAAGCTGTACATGAGATGATTGTTGCAAGACTTAGAGGCTAAAATCAAAGAAGAATACTCCAGAGTCGATTCTTCCAGTCTGAGACTAGAGGACGTTGCAGGACTGAATTGTAGGTATCTTTGATTGCCCGGAGTAACTCAGAGCAACGTTTCATTCCAAATCCTTATTCTTTATTATTTAGAATTGTATCAAGAGGTAACCATTGCTTAGGGATGGAAATGCAGGTCTTTGATGTGGGGTACATGTTTGAGAAGAAAAAGTTTGATACTCTAGCATAAGGCACATGAGAAGGTGTCACAGCGTAAGAACAGGGCGCATTCAAAGGCGCAGAATTCAGGATAGGGAAGGAAGACGCGCGCGAAGGACAAGGACTGATTCAGGACTCTCAGCCATCTTTCAGGAATCTAAATTGCTATTCTTAGAGATAGCATGCAGTAGCACACAAACTGGATAAATAATGTGCACGACATGCATAGGCTACCATTGGAAGAGCATCTTCTACTAAGCACTTTGCATGGGTGACAGCCCATAATAATGTGAATTACTACAGTCCAGTTGTCAATCATTTAGAAGAGATCACCTGATTGCATTAAACGCACTTGCATGTGTGTATCCTTATTCCTAAAGTGCGCTCTGGCTATTTTTCAGAATGCAACCTCTGCGGCTTTGGGAATTTCTTATTCTTCCTTTCGGTTAAGAAACTTGCTTTGTAATACAATCGTTCCACCCAATCAGAGCCACATAACTAGTGATCGTACATACTATTTGAGGAGTGAGGAAATGAGTTACTGTGATAGTTATCGTTGCCAACATGTGATGCATGAACTTATCCGATACACTTATTGGTAAGAAGTTTTTGTGTTTTTATTGTGTTTCATATAGATGTTGTGCATTAACTATGCTTTCAAGGTGTTGAGCATGATTACATCTAGATCTTGTACAAGGCAGAAGAACATAAAATCTAGCTATTGACTGATGAGCATCGAAGAATTACTCTTAAATAGATTTAGATGCTACAAGGAATATGCTCTGTCAGAACCTGGCTTATACTAATTATGGATTTGAATGCATCAACTCTTTATCTTGTTAAGGATCTTGCACAAGCAACCCTAAAGAGGAGCCAAATTAATACCTTTGCGTAACTTCAGGTGAGCGCTCAAGTCTAGGATGAGTGATGTACCAGCACGCCTGGGTTAGCTTCTGAGTACAATTCTAGCGCTGCATCATAATGGCGTCATTGTACAAAACAATTTCACTAGTCTGCAGCCATTTTTAGACGTGGATCAATCGACGGTCCCTCCCTTTTCCTCTCAAAAGGAAAATTTGTGACCACATGTTTCACTATTGTTGTTGCCAACTTTGTGTCAATTTCCATTGACGTGGAGGACGACTTTACCACTTGATTGTCAGAACATTTTCGGCATGCGACGATACAGCTTATCCTAATTTTAACGAAATGACTTATCCCTCCCTTTTATATTAAATTGGACAAGGTCACTATATATCCCTGAATGCAAATGACACAATTTTCATGAGGAATGCATGATTTTCTCTATTATATTTTATTTGTGTTTATCTAACTCAGCAATATTAATACTAACAAAGCATCCACAAGTTGTTGATGTCAGATACAATAATCATAAAAATTTATTTTGTGATATTCCAGAATCAAGATAATAATAAAGTAACTTACATTGCTATTCAAATATCAATAATTATACCAAATATGTCACAGTATGCCATTAAAAGAGATTAAACAACCAATAATTAGTACTACTTTCACAAGCTTGTACCATAGATCTACGATCTTCAAGTTTCACTTAATCGTCTCGTCTATTCCAAAATTACAATAAAACCTAAAATGACTGTAAATAAAAGTTACTTTACAGTTTAAAAATTTGCATAGAGATAGTCATTAGTTACATCGAAACATCCGAACTAAACCATGCGTAAAAGTGTTTACATATCCCTTATGAGTTCTGTAGTTAAATACTCTGTCTGTCAGCTAACATTATAATACAATCGTGTACACAATTATATTTGTTTCTTATACCGAATATGATATCGACTATATATTATAATATATACACATTTAGCTTTATATTATCATAAAATATATTATACGGTAGGGATGTTGGAATGTAACATATGTTATGTTATTGAACTTTGATGATAATTTATTGGGCTATTGTTTTATGATGTCTACTGGGTGATGTACTAGTGCCCCGTGAGTTTATCCAATAAGTTTATTATTGTAAATTCACTTATATATTTTTTAATATAATGTGGTGTTTTAATAGTAATTATATATAATAATTATGACAGTTATTTTTGGATGTTGTATTAAAAAGTTTCACAAGGTTAAGTTTAATTTGAAATGATTAGTATATTGAGAAGTAATTTTTCTATAAGTTTTGTGTGTTATTATGTATCATTAATAAAGTGGTCTTTTCGATAGTGAAATGGTTTTTTTGATAAAAGAAAATTATAAATGTTGACAAGAAAATAATAATTGTAAAATTAGAAACAAATTCACATAAATTGTATGTCAAATTAGTAGATTAATCTTTGGGAAAAAATCTTCTACAAAAAATAATATTTAGATTTTTTTTTGTGTTCAAGTAACTTAGAAGATGTTACTATTGGGGAGTCACATCATAACTCAAATCCACTATTGGGGAATTGGGTCATAACTCAAATACGAGAGAGACTAGGTAAGCTCTATTATATTTGTTTAGCCTAATGGCATTTCCCTTTATTATAGACATCTAAAACGCTCTACATGCATTAATTAGTTATCGAATCATATAATTTAACATGTTTATTTATTTGTCGATTATTGGTCCAAATTTGGTGTTATTGGCATGTTTCTCAATAATTTATGGCCCCTAACCTTCTATCGGCCTTCTTCAATTGTCTTATTATATCTCCATTAATTTCTAATCATTTTGCACTCCTTGTTAAAAATATCTAGATGGTCCTCGGATTGTCCAAAATGTCTAAATAGTTATGGGGTTTCTTAGCTTGTTTGAATAGTCCTAACATTCTTTTCGGTGTCCAATCCCTTTTACCCTAATTATGGTTGTTTGTTGATCTCACTTTATATATATATATATATATATATATATATATATATATATATGAGGTCTATTTGGGTGACAATAAAGTCCTAATTTGGATTCAAATTATTTATAAATTTTAAGGCATTCTAAGTCATTTAACACATAAAACAAACACCTAACAATCATCTAGCATTTGTAAATACATTTTAGCACTCAAGCGGAATTCAAGCATTTATAAAATAAAGCAAACACTTAATAATCATCTAGTGTTTGCAAATACATTCGAGCACTTAGAAGAATTCAAGCATATATAGAATAAAGCAAACAATTAATAATCATCTGGCATTTATAAACACAATCTAGCACTCAAGAGGAATTCAAGCATTTATAGAGAAACAATCAACATATTTAAGTATTTTGTTGAAACATTATACATCAAGCAATCATTACAAAAGGTTAGGGTTATACACTACATTACATTAGCTTTCCTAGGTGATGGAAAATGCAATGTTTAGTTTGATATTTTTTATATCATACAAACATATAGGGGCTTGATAAAAATGAAGCTAAGAGTAACAAGTGTCCCAAAACACAAACCATTTTCAATGCGGGGGTTTTTTTAATTATTGCTTCCTAATTAGTGAAATATATATTGATTTTTATTTTGCAAGGTATCAAAGCAAAAACATCCAAATCAGAGAAAGGTTTTTGAAGCCTCAAATTACATGAACATAGTTGTAAAAATCAATTTTTCATCTCCAAAATATTCTAATAATATCACTTCACATTTTGGATATGACCAAGTTCGTAATTGACGGGTATATAGACAAGCTTCTCTCTTCATTCCAAATTTTATGTGTTCTTTGTTATATTAGCACAAACTTCTAGTCTTCAATGACATATTTGAATGAATGTTACCGTATCTCAAGATATTCAAGACACACATTTAAACCTTCTATGCCACCCTTCTTTTTATGGTTTTGGAATTATTAACTAAGTTTGATTTACTTGTTATTCATATTTAAATCTAACTCAATAACATTATGGTATTCAGGGTGTAATTTGCTAAAAATACATTTATCCATATTATAAGGTGAACCCATAATGTCTTGCATACAAAACTTAGCGTTTCATATTTTACTGAGCCTACATTGTCTTACACACAATCTTTATTGTTTCATTTTTTTTGTAGGAATCGTGCTCTCTTTATTAACTTGAGAAAAAGTTCACTTACCTACGACTAAGGATTCTAACAACATGAGTTAGGCATGTGTGGTCATGTGCATACTAAGATGTGTATAAGTGGACCTTGGAATAAATTGTGTATGAATACTAAAGGAATATACCTCACATATGGAAGAATGGACTATGTGAGAAATGGCACATTAGAGCGAAGGGAAATATTTCATGAATGATTAGGTATTGCATGGGCCTGCAAGGGAACATGCAAATATTTTAGAAATTGAGAAGTGGTGTACTAGTTAGAGGCAATCGGGCGTTTCCTGTAGCACCTTAAATTTGGGCTAATGGTATATGGTAAATATCCTTGCATTTATCTCGTCTAATTAATCATTATGCACTTAAATGACTAATCCTTTCACACTTCTCACTCAATTTAGTACTCTTTGGACACTAGATCACACTTGTTACTCATCCTTAACCATTCAAAAACTCACTTTATGAACATAGAACACATCTTTGAGCCATCTTTCAAACAGCATAATTTTTTTTCCATGTGGTGTGATTTAAAAACATCAATTCAAACAGCATATTTTTTTTTTCCAAAACTCTTGCGTTCAAGTATTTTTTCTTCATTTTGACTTAATAATTTCAGTCACTTGCTACGCTTGAGGTTAGAGCTATGATGAAAGACGTGCATAGCCCCATAATAATACACAGATAAATCATCATGAGAAGGTTTTAATTGGGAAACGTGATAATCTATACATATATACGGCCTTCCTTGTTAAAAAATGTAAAAAACAGTCCACAGACTATCAAATTGCAGCCCTAATCAGAACCTTGAAAATTATTGGAAAAAACAAAAAACAGTTTTTAAATTTTATTATTATAACTAAACATTGTTGAAGATTTAAGAGGGAATAAATACTTGCCTACAGAATGAACACTGCGCAACACCCACTTGCTAGTCAAGGGCTGATCTGAAGCTTAAATAATGTGTTAGGAAACTTCTCTAGACTATAAAATGCTCAATTTTGCATGCACGGATTTAGGTGATGATTTTTGCCTTTTAAGCATAGCTGATAAATCCTTATGTTTAGGTGATGATTTTTGCGTTTTTAGGCATGTTTTTTTAGGACTTGATGAGCTCATAAATCTTTATGTTTGAGTGATGCTTTTTGCCCGGTAAACTTGTTTTGGCAATTTTCTATATTCCAGGCCTGCATGTAGCTAAACATTTTAGCAATTTTTCAACTTCCTTCAAAGTTCTTCTAAATTTTTTATAAAAGCTTCACAATAATCAAACCGTCCGCATGCAAAAAGCAATACTTTACAGCCTAACGCAAATCCTTTTGTAGACATATTTACAGCCATTTCAAAAAAATCTAGATGGTTGTTGGGTCATTAACTCATGTAATATTTAAAAGACATATATTTTGATGGTCTTACGGGTTGTCTAAATGTTTACATAGTTATAAAGATTCCCTACAACATTTGAATAGTCTTATCATTTTTTGTGGCCAATTTCTTTTACCTTGATTATCATTATTTATTGATCTCTTTTTTTATATTTAACAATTGGACGTCTATTTAAGCGACAATAAGGTTTTAAATTGGATTTGAATTGTCTATATATACAAAGACATTCTAAGTCATTTAAAACATAAAATAAACACCTGATAATCATCTAGCTTTTGTAAATACATTCTAGCACTCAAAAAGAATTCAAGCATTTATAGAATAAAGCAAATACCTAATAATCATTTAGCATTTGTAAATACATCCTAGCACCCGAGAAGAACTCAAACATTTATAGAATAAAACAAACACTTAATGATCATCTAGCATTTTACATACATTCTAGCACTCAAAAAGAATTCAAGCATTTATAGAGAAACAATCAACATAATAAACATTTTATTGAAGCATTATAGATCAAACAGTCATTACAACATTCATTACAAAAGGTAAGGGTCATACACTGTACATTACATTGGCTTGCCTAGATGATAGAAAATGCAATATTTAGTTTGATGTTTTTTATATTATACAAACATCTAAGGGCTTGATAGAAATGAAGCTGAGAGAGTAACACATACCCCTAAAACACAAACATTTTCCTTGCGCTTTTTCAATTTATTGCTTCCTAATTAGGGCAAGATATTGGTTTCTAATTTGCGGGAGATCAGAGAAAAAGCACCCAAATCGGAGAAAGGATTTTAAAACATCAAATTAGATGAACACTACTATCAAAACCAAATTTTCATCTCTAAATTTTCTCTTATGATCACTTGACAATTTGGATATGACTAGGTTTTGTACCTTTTTTCTTTATTATTGGTAAATGGTTTTTAAAGGAGACCATACCGCCGAAGTACAAAAGAGGGCTCAAAATCCAGATAAAGTAACACATCCACAGTGGTTTTTTGACAAGTGGGGACCACACCCTAGAAAACAAGGCCTAGAAGCCAAATAAAACAAAGAAGAACATTGCTAGAGGTCAATTTGCCAGTGAGAAGTCAAAAGAAAACAAAACAATAAAAACTCAACTGCTGCACAACCACTAAAGAAAAACAACACAACTGTTGTCCAGCAAAATAAAAGAGTAGGAGAGGAACAACCAAATAGTAAAGAGAGACAAGTCTCTAGGTGGTGGAGCCGGATTTTTTCTGAATAAATTTCTTCTTGTTATGAACCATTTTCCACCCATCAGAAAATTCCTGTAAAGGAAGAACAACTTCAATATTTGCAATCGGCTGATATGTGATGTTTAAACAAGGAGAGTGAGTAGGACATTCTCCTTTTCCACTTCATGCTCTTTTGGTTCAGTTTTTCGGATCCTCTTATTTTCACCAACGGACAACCCCTTGTTTACATGATCCATGATTTTGCTTAAAGGAGTTTATGGATCCGATTCAGCCATTTCTTCTAAATTAGTGTTTGAAAATAGGTCGTCCTTAGAGTGAAAGACCAGATGTTCAAGGAGGGTGTTTCTCCACTAATTAACATTCTCATTTTTTACATTTGCCCATCCTTTAATCTACAGTAGAGTGTCCCAAAGAAAAACATCTCCTGCATCTGAAAGGCAGGCTATCATAGTCCAGAGGCTGAGTCCAAGTTCAATTTTGAACTTTAAGCTCAATGTGGGAAGGTAGATTCTTTGATGTGTCAAGCTCAAAAAGTATTCATACATAGGTTGTATGAGTAAAATCAGAGGTTTGGGATTCGATATTAAGGATGTTTCCCAAGGTATTTTCTATGGATATCAAACAACTACATTCCCAAAATTGTAGGGATAAGTGAGGTAATATGATTCAGATTGGTTTGCAGGAGAAAGATTCAATGAGCGATTTGAATGAAGGGAACTAGGGTTTGATGACAAGGTACCTTTGTTGGCAGGCTCAAAGTTTTTTAGCAATGATGTCTTTATCAGCTATAGAATTAAAAAAAAAAATTCCCTTGGCACAGGGGTAGAGATTTAACCTACTAGCCAGAAGAAGGATCCAATGTTTAGAGATCCAGTCATGGAGGACAGGGAGGCTAGGCCAAAAACCAGTGAATCTGCAGATCAAAGCATGATCTTGGTAGAATTACTCTTTTTCAAGGACTTCGTCACCAAAATTTATACTTGGGTTTCTCTTAGTAGGCATCATGGGTTTGATTCCAGTCTTCATTTGCAAAACCTCACTGAAAGAGTGATGTTCCATAGTTTCGCACCCTAATTGAGCTCCATTCATAACAAGAGTAGTTTCATGGCAATGGACAGGGGTTGAAACCCTAGTGTTCGCAGGTCCCCAAATGAATGTTCAAACATCACCCTACCTCCCAACAGATTTTTAAAAGCGTTGAAGGCACTTGGACCAGAGTTGTTCCCTAAGTTGCAGTGTTGAGAAATATTCTCATCTAGGGATCCATCGCCTCCTCCAAAAGTCAAAAAAGGGAATAAAACCTTGTCTCCACCCACATCAGCCTTAGGATCACAGTTCGAAGCCCCAAAACCAGCGATCATTGAGATCTTGGGAAATAGATCCTTAGAAGGAGCTCGAACCACCGTATTCTGTAATGTCAAAGTAGAGGGATGCGAGAGTTTTCCATTCCTGATTGATGAAACATGGCCACCTCCAATGTAAGTAGTAGGGCTCCCAGGCTTGGTACTTGAAAATATTGAAAAACTTCTATATTGATCCCAAGTTTCATGTGTTCTCTATATATTATCACAAATTACTAGTCTTCTATGACATATTCAGATGAATGTTACCATATCTCGAGATATTCAAGAGATGCATTTAAACCTTTCATGCCACCATTCTTTATAATGAATTTGGAATTATTAGCTAGCTTTGATGTACTTGTTATTCAAATTAAGATCCAAGTAAATAAAATTAGGGTATTCATGGTGTAATTTGCTAAAAATACATTTATCCATATTACAAGGTTAACCCATAATGACTTGTATACAAACTTTAGGGTTTCATATTTTGGCGAACCTACATTCTTGCACACAACCTTTATTGTTTCATATTTTGGTGAAATCATGCTCTCTTTATTGACCTAAGAAAAATATCATTTACCTACGACTAAGGATTCTAACAACACAAGTGAGGTATGTGTGGTTGCATGCATAAAAAGACATGTATAAGTGGACCCTGGAATAAACTACCTATGAATATTTGAGGAATATACCTCACATATGGAAGAAATGGACAACGTGAGAAATGACACAATAAAAATAAGGGAAATGCGTTGCAAATGATTAGGTATTGTGTAATGCCCCAATTTACGGCATTAAATTTCCCATGAAAACACTTCAAGAATTTGAGATAATTTTTTTTGTTAATGTATTTTTAAAAATACATAATAATTTTTATTTTATTTTCATTTTAACCTAACAAGCTTAATGTCGGTGGATTATATCCACCTTTAGTTTATACTAATTTTAATTAATCAATTTATTAAAGTCCATGTAATAACTTACCATCCCAAAAATTTAAAACCCAACCATTAAATGAATAAAATAAATTTATTTCTTCAATGTTAAAAAGATCACTCTATTTAACTATCCCTTCACATTTAAGTGCACCCATTTTAAAATTATAACCTATGCTAATGATCACATAATTTAAATAAAGTATTTTACTTTAAACTTTCTAAGGTACCCAATTTAATATATTTCACCTCATGCTTTTGTTTTTAAAGAGAAAGGCATTCTAAATCCCACAACTTAAAAGGGTGTAGAGTTAATTCAAGGCCTTTGGATTGAATTGATATTTTCCATTAGATCGTAGATCTTTTCAAAGCCCTAACATTTCCTTCTTTATATTTTCTCTCTTGCTTTTGCCTCATTTTGTTTTGCAGGTTGAATGTAGAGGGAGGAAGATGGAGGCCATGGACCAATTTTTTTTTGAAGCTCCATTCCATGAAGGGAGAATATTCCTATTTTTTTGTTTTAAACATTTTACCAGAAAGATTTTCTGGTTTTGGGTATTGAAGTTTACCCTCATCTCTATTTTTTGTTTGAAGGAATTCGATTGAGGTTTAGATGTGTGTGTGTGTGTGTATCCCCCCTATATCCCCCCCCCCCCGGCCAGCCGCCCAGCCCCGCCCAGCCCACGCACACAAAATTTATTGCAATTGTTCATAGAAATATTGTTTGCAAATTTAAAATTGGGCCACTGCCAGGGAGGCCGCGCTACACCTGGTGCAGGGTAGGTTTATTTGAACGGGGAAATGGTTAAAAGTTTGGTAATGGGTGGCTAGTTATTTGGAGCTGCAACAATGGTAGATACAGGGAGGCGAGGTTGATTGGGGGTGTCAGTAGGGGGTTAGGGTGGCCCAGTCGTGGAGGAGAAATAAGGGTTTTATTAAGGGGCAGGGGTGGTGTGGCTGCGCCACACCACTCCTGCATGGAGTTTTTAACCAATGGGGGGGTGCCCCATTTACATATTGTTTTAATTGTATGTTTTTATATAAAACGAACCACATTTTGAAATGTTTGCATATATATGTATATGGTTCAATATACTAGTTTATTTATTTTTCTTGTTTTATAAAACAATACTTAGTTGAATATGCCTTACCAAAAACCTAGTTTTTTATTGACAGATAAATGTATTATGGGAAATATATATATAAATAAATGTTGACCACTTCTGTATATAAAAAAATAGTTTCTTAGGTAATTAATGAAATTTGATTTCTAAGAAGGCAAATTTTCAACATGAAAGATATATGAAACTTTATTTATCCATACACACTAATTTTTCCCACTTATATGTTTGACTATGTATATAATTTTCCTATATTTAATTTTTTAAAAAAAAGTGAACTATTTTCCAGGTTGAGGGCATATCTAAAATCGTAAATAAGACAATACTATAAAGAAAGAGTTTATTACCATCTCCCAAAATGTACATAACACTACTTGTATAGAAGTCTAAGTTTAAGGTTGAACTATATTGAAAATAATCACACTAAAAATCCACACTCAGTTCTTGCAAATTGAAGTGAAGATTACACTTGATTAATTTCTTTAATTGTTAAAACCAATCTAGCACTATACTACCAATTTCATATTTCTTTCAACCATTTACTAAGAATTGAAATGTGGAAACTACCATTCTTCTTTCATAACTATTATCTAATTTGCCCCCTAGACCAAATTGGACAATAGGGACCTAATAGGACCTAGATACGGGAGGGAGCATATAAGAATGAAACTGGGCTACAGGTAGTTTTTGGGGTATGAGGAGAACATCTAGGGAATTCAGGAATGAAAATCATTTTGATGATTTTTTTCCTCTTCTGGGTTTTGACCCATAAGATCAACTTGAAAGATGATGAAATGCAGGGAACGTGGGCCCACATCTAGCCTTAAAACGAGAAAAAGAAGAAAAAAACATGACGCACCTCAAAGTCCCTTATATATAGTCTTCATTAGGCACAAACATGAAGAAATTCAAAAAATTCCTAAGTTGAGGGTTCAGGAGGTCAAAAATTACATTTTGGCCTTATTAGCCACTGGGCTAGAAAAATAGCTCGACGAGTAGCTCAGTGAGTTGATGTTTGAATTGAGGGACAAGTTGATGGGGGATCTACGAGTAGCTTGGTGAGATACTTGGCAAGCCGAGTCATATTGATGGTTGGGCGCATGGTGTTCAACAACGTCGTGTTAGCCAGCGGAGGCCCCAAACAACGAGGCATGTTTACATTGAGGGGACGGTGCCAGATCCTATAGTGAAAGAGCCGAGTGAGCTCAGAGTTTTGTGAAATGTAGTCACAGGTCATCCAGATAGGCCGAACGGGATGGGAAAACTGAGGACTCAAAAGGAATGAGCCACAGAGAAGTCAGAGAGGTCGGGTCACAAAATGGGTGAATCGAAGTGAATAACGATTCATAGATTTAGAGAAGAAAGCTCAAAATTTCAAGCTAGTTTGGGAGTTAAAGGACCCAAATTCTAAGGTTTTAAGGCTTTAGGGGTTTTTTGTTTTGGGGATCTCGGGGAGATGATTTCGGACTCGACAGGCATAAACCTTCGAATCATAAGGTTCTAAAAATCCAAAGAGGGAAATGAGTCAAGGCATGACATAGGATGGTCGAACAATATTTTGGGATCAATGCAAGATTAGTTTCAAAGATTGGGGGCTCACAAAATATGAAACATTAGGCAAGAGAATTTCAAAGTCAAGGACCCCGAAAGTGTGGAACGCATGTACCAAGCGGCGAGTTGGGGTGAGTTCGGGAATTAGCACTTTCGATTTTAAACGGGTTGGTGATTTTGTGTGTCATTATTGGAGTTTGATGGAAAAAAACCCTGAAGTGGAGGGTGAGCGATCTCTAAAATCTGGGGTTCCAAAACTTCGAAAACAATGCTCTCTCTCCCAAACAAATTTCAAGACTCACCGAGTTAACATTGCTCGTCGAGCCATGTTGAGAGGTGTCGAGCAATTGGTAGGCACATTGAATGGTGAGTCTATGTCAAGACCCGCTGATCTAGTAACATTTAAAGCCTCCGAGTTGCATTGAATATGGCTTGTTAGGTAAGAAATGTAGCTCAATGGAAGCAGCTTGAAGCCAAATCATGACCAAATTTCAAATTGCAATAAATTGAGTGAGTTTTATCTATTTTTAGCAAAATTAAACTTGTTGGAAAGGGGATTCAATGAAGAATCTAACAGACACATCAAAATCTAGAAACCAATGGGGTAGGTGGATATTAAACCCAGAAAACCAAGGGGGTAGGTGGAGATTAAACCCAGAATCAACTTGTGCAATTTTTTTGTAATTTCTTCTATACTCCACCATTTTTCACAAAATTATAGTCAATGGAAAGGTAATTTTGAGCTCATCAAAATCAGATAATCAGAGTGAAGTGATTAATGTTTGGTGGGATAATTTTCATAATGAAGTTTTCAGATAAATGTCATACCTAGGTGCACTAAAGAAGGTATGGGCTTCCTTTATTCCACAACAAGACAAGCTAGAGAAGGCTATGGGATTTGCAGACTTACTCATAACTATTATAGGGATCTAATGATGATTTTTGATGGATTTCGAAGCAATTTCGGATTTTCTCATTCTCTCTTCTAAAAATATTCTTTTATAAATGTAAAGCAGTTGCAATGTGCAAAATTTTGGTCATTTTATCCTCCCATGCACCCCTATTTTTCTAGGCCTGTAAACCTTCCTCCCAAACATTGTAATGGGATTCATGTCTTCAATCTATTGTGCATATTCTTGAGTAATAAATTCATGATCTGTGTTAATTTCTCTAGCCTCTCATTGTTGTGATTATTCTTTCTTTATTTTCATTGTTAAGTAGGTGGTTGTGTATATTCCATGTTCATTACAGGTTTATTTGGTTGTGCTTATTCAAGGAATGGTGATTGTTTAGATGGTGGTCTCTGGTACTGATTTTTACCCTCTCCATGGTGTATTGAATGTGATCTAGTATGTGGTTTCAGACCAGCCTTTTTAGGTTCATTTCTTTCACTATTATTTAGGCTAGGGAAGTGGCTAGCACTCCTTTTCTTGGTATATCACCGCTCTTAGTGTTGGTTTTACTTTCCATGCATATTTTTCCATGTCCCCTTGGTATGTTAGAATAGATTGAGATAGATATTTTTTCTTGCATTAGGATTAGTTTGTGGCATGTAAGTTTACGAGCAAGAACTAGCCTTCTCCAGAGAGATATTCAATTTCATAGGTCCCACACTCAAGATAGATCCATGTTTGTGCAATCACACCAAATGCTCCATCAACAATCAGACCATTCTGGGGTGCTGTGATTTTACATAATACGTTTTGGCATGCCCAATGGGAAAACTGTAGAAGTTAAAGTTTTTGTTTTTAACAAGGTAGTCCAATGCATATCTGAGTCACATTGAATTCAAAACTCAAAACAAGACATTTACAAAGGTTTCCTTACAATTTGGAATTTGGAAGTTGTAATATTTAGATTTCAGAGGTTTATACTACTGGGTCAAAGTCCAAAATCAATTTTGGAGGGCTTAGCATTTGCAAAATGGGCTCAAAATTTCACAGATAATAGATCGAGGGATAATCTTAAAAAGGGTATTCTCATATTTCCAAAAAAAATATTTTCAACATTCCAAGATTTTTTCCATTTCGGGATTTTGGGTTTTGGGATTTCAGAACTTTTGAAATTTTAGGTTTCAGGATTTCAGAACTCTTGCGATTTCAAACTTTCAAATAATTCTTGGCATTTCATATTTTAGGGTCCTTCTACTTCAGAGTTTTGAGGTTCTACTATGTCTTGCATTTCAAGATTTCAGAGGCTTTGAGAAAAGCCAGGTTCCAAATTTTGGGATTTCAGAAACCAATTTAAAGCACTATTAGCCCAACCATATAACCTTTGTGAGCCATCCAAGGTGTACATACAGTTCTTCATCTCATTTCATCAATTTTGTTGTGTACTTGGTGGGATCACAACCTTTGGAGGCATGTGCAAGCACAACTAATGACTCCATCTATTCAAAAACCCGTCTTCTTTGGGTGGAAGACTTTTCATTTCCTCTCCACCCATCTCCATTTGTTTTTCTCTCCATCTCTTTCATTCTCTTCCATTCATGAAGTCTTGTAGTCATGGCTTCATTTACATCATGGGAATTAAATTTAAGGGTGCAGCCATATCAGTGCAACCCTCCTTCAGAGTTGCAAAATTCATTTCCAAGGTACCATTAGCCATCCCCGGATCCGTACTATTATGGAAATTAGAAGTGGGAATATCCTAGTGATTAGGACACAAATCAATTTGGTTATACTCCAAACTATCCAGCTATTGAAGAGTAGGGGCATATGAATTTCAGAGGATTTTCTTCACCCAGAGACGTTGAGTTACAAATGAAGATCCTAAAGATGATGAAAGGTATGGTGCAGTCTAGGGCTTTTGCTCAAATGAAAGCATTCAAGATTAGATTCAGGTTCCCTTGTCCATGGGAAGGCCCCTTTCCATATCATCTCAGCCCGTAGGAGAAACTTGGCTTCATCGTTGAGATGTTACCACAACTTGAGCAGTGGATAATGGAGATAAAAGCTTATGAATCCAATGTTGGTTCATCTTGTTAATGGGATACACTTGCATTGTAATCCTATAACCCTCCAAAAATCCCATCATCACTTCTATCTCAACCTGAACATCAATTCCCAAATTTCACATATGTTGCCCCCATTATGGGACCCACATCTTCATCTTCTAGTATTCCATCTCATATCAGTTTCTCTTCCCTTTTCCCTTACAGGAAGCCACATGTTCTATCAAAACAAGAATATGAACGTCCTCTTATGCCACCAAAAAAACAAAAATGATTGGAAACCTCATCTACCACTCCTCTCATAATCCTGGACCCATGTCAGGAAGAAAATCAAGGAGAACAACAGGAAGAAGGGCCAAACAAGGATGAAATGATGAGAAGCTTAGTAATCTTTTCCCTAAGGTTCAAGATAGTTAAAATCCCCTTGATAGTGAAGCCTATGGAGGAGGTTGATGTCCAACCACCAGTGGTACAGAATAACAATGCAGCGGAGATAAATCAAGAACATGACGAGGAAGAAGATCAACAATCAGAGTGTATTGTCCATGATGGCACCCTATTTTCAAAAGTTGTTCTTCAATCATAAACTCCAATTCTAAAAGAAGAGGAACATGTTCATTCTATGGAGAATAATAAAATAATCTCAGAGGCCTTAAATGTAGAACTGGATACACAATAATTTTCTAGCTCTTCTCCCACTACATCCTCTCAAAGTTCCGATTTTGGGGACAAGTTTGAAATTTTATACTTCACGTTCAAAGATGAGGAGGACTATGGAAAAAAAAATTACAAATCCGGAAGGTGTCATGGAGGAGATTGATTCTTTAGCACAAGAAGTCAATGAACAAGTTGATTATCTATCATATTTGGAAGAGTGTTTTGATGGGAGGAACCCATGGAATTGGTTACTTTCATTGCCACCACACTCACCTTCCAACACCAAGGACCTGCTGCAAAGGAAGAACACATGCAAAAACAACCTACATTTCACAAGAGTCCTCTTGAGCCAAGATTGGAGGAGTTGAATCTTCCATACTCTTTGTTGGATGAAAAGGAGGGATTCCCAAGTAAACAACAACATTCAGTTATTTTCCGTAAGTCATTAATAGTTCAAAAATAAACTACAAATAATCCCAAGGAGCTACATGCTGAGGAAGGGTTTTATGTTTTTGAAGAAGGGAAAGAGCACGGGAATGTCATCCATTCCATATAAATCACTCAAAGGGGACATTAGTTGTCTGTAAATGTGTAAAAGGAAGAAAATCAAATTATAGACAGTCCCCTTTTCCAGGAAATCCTACATTAAGATTTTCTTATTTAGGTTGAAACCTAGAGCAATGGGGATATTCGACAAAACAATTCATGCCCTATCAGGTATTTAGCTTCATTGGATCTAGAATCAAAATTTCCACATCTGGCCATGTTCAATTCCAAACATGAGGATGAGCTTCATAGTGTCAAGGATCAACTATATCAGCTACAACACCTCCCGGAGCCCCATATAGACCATTCTGAGGAGAAATTTGTGTTGTTCTCAGTTGATATCTTGATGATATGGGTAGAAAGTTTCTTCTACACCATTTTTTCACGCATATATATACGGCCATGTTCATCGGTAAATCCTCCACATGGCTGCAAGTTTAGAGAAAAGGGAGTTAATTTTCCCTACTAGTGTCAATGTTTGTTTGAAGTCTTCTCTCTCATCCGGTTAGGGTAGGGTAGATGTATTTTTTTTTCCAGAATAACAAGTACATATGCACACTCTGCATGTCTACTTAGGCATGTATTATCTTCTATTTTGTATATAGTCTTGTTCATTTTTGCTCCAACATAATATGTATGGTGTTTCAATAGGCCTCTCACATGCAAAATAAACTCATAACTACATGGAACAATTGCAATCTTCAAGATAAAATAATTGTAGAGCAACTAAATATGATTAGGAAAACATTTAAATAGTTTCCATCCTCTTGTTCTTTGGATCAATCATTGAAGCTACTAGCACTACCTCCTAATTAGGAATCAACCACAACAACATGTCGCAAGTGGGTCATTCAGAAGAAAGAGAAAGATCAAGGTTTAATAGAGTTACATGATGTCTTAACTCATATAATGTCTTATTTAAAACTCTGCAACATGTTATACATGCCAAGCGATCATTAGTTGTTGTGCGCTTCATGCCTGACAGAATAAGGTTTAATGACATGTTTTGAAGTTATTTTCAGTCCTACTAAGAGGAATAGGTAAAAGTCCCAGGTTAAGACTATTTTACACTCTCACAAATTTAACTTCAATATTTTCTTGTGAAAATTGAGAATGCAAGTAGTAGGACAAGTCCAAGGCCAACAATTTTAAGTGGCTTCAAGGTGTAAATTCAAGAGGGTCTAGATCAAATGCATGAAACTAGTCGTGACTTTGTGTTTAATGGACATATAGAGGCTACTGGTATAGAACATATAGCATGAATATCTCCCCGTGAGTCACCAAATTGTTATCCAATTTTCCCCCCTTAGCCAAATATGACAACAGTGACCTAATATGACCTAGACACCAGAGAGGGCATCTAAGAATGAAACTAGGCTACAGGCAGTTTCTAGGGTCTTAGGAGCACATCCAAGGAATTCAAGAATGAAAATCATATTGAGGATTTTTTACTCTTCTGGGTTTTAACCCTTAATATACACTTGAAAGATGATGAAATGTGGGCCCTGTGGGCCCACATCCGGCCTCAAAATGATAAAATGTGGAAACAAATCATGACAGGCCTCAAAGTCCCTTATGTATGGTCTTCATCAGGTCCCGACACAAATAAATTCAAAAAAATCCTAAGTTGAGGGTTTGGGGGGTTAAAAATTGCATTTTATCCTTATTGGCCATTGAGCTAGAAAAATAGATCACCAAGCTACTCAGCAAACAGCTCGACGAGGTGATGTTTGTATTAAGGGAAATGTTGATGGGGGCTTTCTGAGTAGCTCGACGATCTACCTAACGAGATGATTCATATTGATGGTCAATAACATGGTGTTCAACCGGGTCATGTTAGCATGCAGAGGCCCCAAATGATAGGGCACGTTTGCATTGATGGGATAGAGCGCGACCCCGTAGTGAGAGAGCAGAGTGAGAGAGCCAGTTGGTGAAATGGACTCACAGGTCAATCGAATAGGACGAATGGGATGGTAAAATTGAGGAATCAAAAGGATTAAGCCAAAAGGAAGTCAGCGAGGTTGGGCTATAAAATGGGTGAGATGAAGTGAATGGCGATCCATAAATTTAGAGAAGGAAGCTCAAGATTTGAAGCACTCAAAATCTAAGGTTTTATGGCTTCAGGGATCTCGGGGAGACAATTTAAGACTTAGTAGGCCTAAACCTCTGAATCAAAAGGTTTAAAAAATACAAAGAGAGAGGTGAGTCTAGGTGTTAAGTGTAATGGTCAAACAAGATTTTAGGGTCAATGAGAGTTGAGATTTGGAGATAGAGGGCTCACAAACTCCGAAATGTTGGGCGAGACATGTCTGAAGTCAAGGACCCTAAAAGTATGAAATGCATGTGCCATGCAGATATTTAGGGTGAGTTTGGGAATTGGCGCTTTTGGGTTTCGTCGGATGGCATTTTTGGGTGTCGTTTTCAGAGTTTGATGGCGGAAAACTATGAAGTGGAGGGCAAGTGATCTCTGAAACGTGGGGGTTTGAAACCTCGAAAATAATGCGCTCCCACCCACACAAATTTCAAGAGTCACCAAGCTGGCACATTGGTTGTTGAGCCATTTTGGGAGGTGTTGAGTGGTTGGTAGGCACATTGAATGGTGAGTCTACCTTAAGACCTGCTAAGCCAGATAACTTGTAAATCCATTGAGTTGCATTGAATATGGCTCGGTAGGTAAGAAATTTGGCTCGATGGAAGGAGCTTGAAGCTAAATCCTGACCAAATTTCAAAATTCAATAACCTGAGCAATTTTTAGCCATGTTTAGTAAAATTACACTTGTTGGAAAGGGGATTCAGTGAAAAATCCAAAGGACATCAAAATACAGAAAACTAGAAGGGTAGGTGGAGATTAAACCTAGAATCAACCGCAGTAAAATAATTACAACTTCTTCCATACTCTACCATTTTTCACAAAATTAAAATCAATGGAAATCTAATTTTGAGCTCATCAACATGGGATAATAAGAGTGAAGCAATTAATGGGTTTGGTTTCATAATTTTCATGATGAATTTGTAGAACAAATGTTATACCTAGGTTCTCTAATGAAGGTATGGGCTTCCTTTCTTCCATAAAAACGCAACGTACAGAAGGGTATGGGCTCTACAGACTTGCCCTTAACTATCACAAGGCTCTAATGATGAATTTTTAAGAAATTTCAGACTCTCTCTCTCTCTCTCTCTCTCTCTCTCTCTCTCTCTCTCTCTCTCTCTCTCTCTCTCTCCTAAAAAAACTCTTATATAAATGGTAAAGGGGTTGCAATGTGTAAATGGTTTGTCATTTTATCATCCCATGCACCCCCACTCTTCTAGGGCTCTAAGCATTCCTCCCAAATATTGTAATGGGATTCATTCCTTCCCTCTGATTTGTAATGTATTATGCACATTCTAGAGTAAAAAATTCATAATCTATGTTAATTTCTCAAGCCTCTCATGGTTTTGATCGTTCTTTCTTGCCTTTCATTGTTAAGTAGGTGGTTGTGTATATTCCATGTTCATTGCAAGTTTATTTTGTTGGGCTTATTCAAAGAATGGTGATTTTTTACATGGTGGTCTATGGTACTAATGTTTACCCTCTCCATTGTGTATTGAATTTTATCTAGTCTGTGGTGTCAGACCACCCTTTCTAAGTTCATTTTATTCACTATTTTGCAGGATAGGGAAGTGGCTAGCACTCCTTTTCTTGGTGAATCACCACTCTTAGTGTAGGTTTTACTTTCCATGCATATTTTTCCATGTCCCCTTGGTATGTTAGAATAGGTTTAGATAGGTAGTTTTTCCTGCATAAGGATAATCTTGTGGCAGGTAATTTTAGGATTAGGAACCGACCTTCTCCGGAGAGCTATCCCGTTTTGTGGGTCCCACACTCAGGATAGATCCATTTTTTTGCAATCATATAAAATGCCCCATCAACAAATGGATGATTCACGGGTCCCATTATTTCACAAAAACAATAAATTTAATAAACAAAATCCCAATTAAATGAAAAATTGGTTTTATTTTCCTTAATGACTCAAATAAACAAATGGGAAAGAGAACCACCTTTTTTGAACTTCACATCTATTGATTTCAACATAACTTCCAACAATGCATATGAAATGCAACCTATGCATTTCCCATATATTTTTTTACAAGTAACAACCATTCTTTTCAAGGAGGTGAAAGTTTATCACAAACATGCCAACTAAATTTTACAACTTATCCATAAACAAGAATGGGAACATCATTTTAATATGAAAACATCAAGTTTTATTACAACAAAATTCCTTGAAAATAGAATACATTTCAACGTATTTCCTTTGCAATACATGGTAAAATTACAAGCTCACATTGTAGATTCTAACCCTTGCACTAGTCTTTTAGGTAGAAGAAGACATGATTATAAATTTAATTGAAATACGGTTTACAAGACATGTACACACAAGAGTATGAGTTCCTTACAATATGAGAAATAAAAGATTTCAATGAAGAAAAATTATTCTTTGGAGAATGAAAATATTCAACTAATCACATATAACCTTTAAGCTTTATACTGGGGAAGAAAGAACATAAAATTTGATACAACACTTGATTGTACAAGATACATATTCCAACATGTGAGACTACAAGAAGAGTTTACAACATATTCTACAAGAACCAAGTAAAACAAAGTGGAAAGGTTTTCCCCAAAATAGGGAAACAACATATCAATGTCTCCATTTATTCTCCATCAATTTTTAAGCTTAAAATATACATGTTTTCCACTCCATAAGATCTTCAAATCACAAGGAGATAGGGCTCGGTTACCTCCCAACCTATTGAAATCATTACATGTCATCTCTAATATATGGAAGACATGTTAGCCTCCCTCTAATCCCATGGGAGAGAGAGCATACATTCCTTGGTTTTGCACAAGTGAATAGGGAAGGGAGAACACACATATAAGCACACTTTAACACATACACTAAAACAAAAATCAAACAACACATAAGGGAGAAGTTGCATGCTTTCCCCCAACATGGGGAAGAGTGGTAAGAAACCAAATGAAACCAAGTGGTCAATCCAACCATAGGAAACACAAGCAAAAATCCATGCAACCTCTTATCTCTCAGAAAAAATTCCCTCCTTATCTCTCCAACCCATTCGCCATGCCTCCTCCTTGGAAGGATTTTCAAACCATTAAGATTTCCTTGCCAAGGATGGGGAAAGAAGTTCAAACCATATGAACACATTGCCCCACATCAAACCATATGAGGGGAGGAATAAAGAGAACCATCATGGCTTGACTATAAATCCATGTGGTGAGAAGGTATTCCTCCCTCTTCCCCAACACTCCAAAATCCATCACAAGTGTGATGAATGGAGAAAAAAGAACACTAAAAAAAATCCACATACACACCCATAATCCACATACAACAACACCAATGAAACACCATTTTAATTTCATATACGTAAGCTATTTGTCATAATAAAAAACATAGAAGAATAATAAGGAGGCCTACCTCAAACAAGTTGTACAAAAACTCTAAGCAATCCAAAATCCACAGCTCCAAGCTCCACAACTACACCCAAAATATCTAACACTAAAAAGTGCAAGAATGACCAAGAAGTCCCAACCCCTATGCATGAGGGAATATTAAAAGAGAAATCATTAAGCAATTCCCCCAAATGAGAGGCTGACACATGTCACCCTTCTCTTCTCCCAACAAAGATTCCAAAACAAAAACTAGAATAAAACAACTCTCATTTTAGAGGTAAACTCCACATTACCCAAAATGTGATTAAAACCAAATCCTCTACAACTTTTGATACACACAAAAATCAACTCACTTGCAAGAAAGTGAAGTGTGAGGGGTCAAATGGGAGGGAAACTTCCATTTGGATTTGAAAAGAGACCCCCCTACCCATAGGTAGGGTCTAAGGGGTCCTTTTCCATGATAGGGAAGTTACCAATATGAAAAGTGATCACCAAAATTGCCACTTTTAGCCCAAATCTTAGTTTGGGATAAATGACACAAAATTTGAGGTGGTGGGCCCCACCAAATTGGCACTTAGGTGGTATCATACCTCTAACAACCCACTTAATTAACACTAAACACAAATAAGCACAAGTAGGGATGACTAGGTCCCTAACTAGCTCAATACAACAAAAATAAATTGAAAATAATAAAATTTACAACTACGGATCACCCATGGTGCCCAATTACAACATGCAACAACAATTAAGGCTTTGCACAATAAACATGGCTAGGAATCGGCCCATTTGGTTGCTTGTGCAAACCTGAAGTGTAGCCCTGAAACCCACATTCTCTTATGCCCTTTATTCTGCAAACTCATTGCAAACATTAAACATATCTACCCAATAAAATATATGTTCTAAACAATCTAAATAAATCATACATGGATAAATCATGCTAACTATACCAAACCATGTGAGTATGAAATGATTAACGCTAACATATATATCCATACTAGCTCAAAATAATTTAACCATCTAAGTAACTGTTGATGCGTAATCACAACACCCCTGAATGTCTGCAACTCGATAGGTTGAAACTCTCGGTGTGATTGCATAACATGGAGCTTTTCCCAAATTGTGGGACTTTGCAAGCGAGAAATCTCTCCAGATGAAGGCCGGTTCCTATTTCTTTGTTCAGGTGCACAAATACAATTTGCAGAGGATCTATTCTAAAATCTACTCTAACTTGCCAAGGAGACAGGGTTAAGAGGATGCAAGAAATTTAAACTAAACTAACAGAGGTGATGCACCAAAGGAATGTTGAACATTTTCTTTGTCATTAAACACAAACCATTGAAATGTAACACATCCACCATACACATATAACCAATATTGCAATGAGAGATTAGAGGGGTGCAATGAACACAAGAGAGGGTTGAAAATCATCCACAGACATGTATTATTGCTCCGCAAATTTGATACAGTCCATTATAAAGGCCAAGAGGCAAAAAATTGCATTACAACTTGAATGGGAGGTTTGAACTCCACAAATCCACTTTCAGAAAGAGAAGAAGGGAGGGTGCAAAGAACAAATGTCCAACCTTTAGAAAAATGCCCAAGAAATGCATTGAATTCACCTGCAACAAGAAATAGAAGAATTTCAAAATCCTAATCCAACCACCCAAGAAATGCATTGAATTCACCTATAACAATGATGGTTTATACTGTAAAACCCATGCCTCCATGTGTTGTTCCTTGTTGGGAAAGAAAGGAAGCCCATGCCTCATTATTGGGGTAGGTGAGAGGTCTGACACCCTCTAAAAATGGCGGAATGTATTTCTTCATATTGACTAACCTAGTCCCACTATATATGTTTGACTATCTATATAGTTTTCTTATATATATATATATATATATATATATATATATATATATATATATATATATATATATATAGTGATCTATTTTCTAGGTTGAGGTCATATCAAAAATCATAAAATAAGATGATACTATAAAGAAAGAGTTTATTGCCATCTCCCAAAATTTACATGGCACTACTTGTTTAGAAGTTTAAGTGTAAGGTTGAACTATATTGACAATAATCTCACTACAAATCCATAGTCTAAGGTCCTGCAAATTGAAGTGAAGATTACACATGATTAATTCCTTTAATTTTTAAAACCAATCTAGAACTATACTACTAATTTCATATTTCTTTCAACCATTTAATGAAATGTGGAAACTATCATTCTTCTTTCATGAATTTAAGAAACGAAATCACCATTAAATGAAAAAAGTGGTCTTATTTTCCTTATTGACTCAAATAATCAAATGGGCAAGAGAACTACCTTTGTTTAGTTTCACATCCATTGATTTCCACTCAACTTCATACAATGCATATGAAATACAACCTATCCATTTCCAATATTTTTTTTCGCTTAACAACCATTCTTTTCAAGGAGCTGAAATTTTATCACAAACATCCCAACTAAACTTTACAACTCATCCATAAAAAAGAATGGGAACATCATTTTAATATGAAAACATAAATTTTTATTATAACAACAATCCTTGAAAATACACTCCATTTCAACTTATTTCCTTTGAAATAAAAGGTAAAATTACAAGCTTACATTGTAGATTCTAACCCTTACATTACTCTTTTAGGTAGAACAAGACATGCTTAAAACTTTCATTCAAATAAGGTTTTCAAGGCATGTACAAACAAGAGTATGAGTTCCTTACAATATGAGAAATACAAGATTCCAATGAAGCAATATTCTTCTTTGGAGAATGAAAATATTCAGCCAATCACATACAACCTTTAAGATTCATACTAGGGAAGGAATAACATAACATTTGATACAACACTTGATTGTACAAGATACAAATGCATCCCAACACGGGAGACTACAAGAAGATTTTACAACATATTATACAAGAACCAAGTCAAACCAAGTGGAAACAACATATCAATGTCTCCATTTATTTTCCATCAATCTTAAAGCTAAAACTCTACATGTTTTCCACTCTATAATATCTTCAAATCACAAGGAGATATGTTACCTCCCAACCTATTGTCATCATTACATGCCATTTCCATTGTATGAAGGACATGCTAGCCTCCCTCCAAACTCGTGGGAGAGAGAGAATACATGCCTTGATTTTGCACAAGTGAATAGGGAAGGGATAACACACATATAAGCAAAATTTCACACATACACTAAAACAAAAATCAAACAACACATAAGGGAGAAGGTGCATGCTTTCCCACAAGATGGGGAAAAGCGGTAAGAAACCATGTGAAACCAAGTGGTGAATCCAACCAAAGGAAACTCAAGTAAAACTCCATGCAACCTCTTATCTCTCCAAACACAAAATCCCTCCTTAAATCTCTAACCCATGCACCATGCCTCCTCCTTGGAAGGAATTTCAAACCATTAAGATTTCCTTACCTAGGATGGGGAAATAAGTTCAAACCATATGAACATCTTTCCCTACATAAAACCATATGAGGAGAGGAATAAATAGAACCATCATGGCTTGCTTGTAAAGCCATGTGGTGAGAAGGTATTCCTCCCTCTTCCCCAACACTTTAAAATCCATCACAAGCATGATGGATGGCAAAAAAATAACAATAACAAAAATCCACATACACACACATAATCCACATACAACAACACCAAAAAAACACAATTTTCATTTCATAAACATAAGATATTTTTCATAAGAAAAAACATAGAAGAATTATAAGAAGGCCTAGCTCAAACAAGATCTCCAAAAACTCTAAGAAATCCACAATCAAAAGATTCAAGCTCCACAAGAACACCAAAAATATCTAACATTCAAAAATGCAAGAATGACCAAGAAGTCCCAACCCCTCTCCATGAGGGGATACTAAAATAAAAATCAGTAAACAATACCCCCAAATGAGAGGGTGACATGTGTCACCCTTCTCTTCTCCCAACACCAAGTTTCCAAAACAAAAACAAGAATAAAACAACTCTCATATTAGAGGTAAATTCAAAATTACCCAAAATGTGATTAAAACCAAATCCTCTACAACTTTTAATACACACAAAAACCAACTCACTTACAAGAAAGTGATGCGTGAGGGGTCAAATGGGAGGAAAACTCCCATTTGGACTTGAAAAGAGACCCTCTACCCATAGGTAGGGTCCAAGGGGTCCTTTTCCATGATAAAGATGTTGCCAAAATGAAAAGTGATAACCATAATTGCCACTTTTAGACCAAATCCGAATTTGGGATGAATAACACAAGATTTGAGGTGGTGGGCTCCACCAAATTGACACTTAAGTGGTCACATACCTCTAAAAACCCACTTAATTAACACTAAACACAAATAAGCATAAGTAGGGACCAATAGGTCCCTAGCTAGCTCAATACAACACAAATAACTTACAAATAATAAAATTTACAATTAGGGATCACCCATGGTGCCCAATTACAACATGAAACAACCATTAAGGCTTCACACAATAAACATGGCTAGGACTCGACCCAGCCAGCCACTTGTGTAAACCAGAAGTGTAGCCCTTAAACCCACATTCTCATGTGCTCTATAGTCTGCAAACTCTTTGCAAACATTAAACATATCTGCCCAATAAAAATATATAATTTAAATAATCTAAATAAATCATACAAAGATAAATCACACTAACTATACCAAACCATGTCAGTATGAAATGACTAACGCTAATGTAATATATCCATACTAGCTCAAAATAATTTAACCATATAAGTAACACATGGTGACATCCAATTAGTCATTATAATTGCAAAAGGTAACCAAGTATATAACAAAACCATGAGTAAGTCCATCATATGTGTAATGAATCCAATCATAACATAATATACTGATATCCCAAAATCATATCATGCCAAATCTAAGAAATAACCACAATACTAGCTCGGAGCTATGCAACCAAATCACACAAGTGGTGCCAAACAAACCATAAAAATAACATTTAGTAATCAAATGATGTTGAAGTCCATGTCCATCATAAATAGAAGTAATGAGTCAACAAATAAAATATGGTAAGAAAAAGGTGGGCACTACATATTGCATGGGCTCACAAGGGAACATGAGAATATACTAGAAACTGAGAAGTGTGTACTAGTTAATAGACAACCAGGAATCTCCTATAACACCATAAATTTGGGCTAATGGCATATGATAAATATCCTTTACATTTATCTCAACCTATTAATCAGTGTGCACTTAAATGACTAATTTGTACACACTTCTCACTCAATTTATCACTCCTTTGCCACTAGGTCACACTTTTTACTCATCTAAGACATTTTAAAAACTCACTTTATGAACGTAGAACACATCTTTGGGACACCTTCTCTAGTTGACATAATTCATTTTATAAATTCATAGGAAAAATTCACCAATGATGTGAAAATATCAACTATCAGTTTTATCCTAAGGTTGAATATTCTTTCCTCCTCTCTTTTAACAATCACTTTTTCGAATGTGAAAATTAGCGAAGTCATCCTAATGTCACTTAAATGGGAAATCCTTTAAAAATAGTCACATATAAAAGAAAACTTACCCAACCCATTCAAAGGGCCCATGATATGACATATTTGGGTTGCTTTAGAGATCACAACAAAGGACCCAATTGCTAAATTATTCTTTCAAGTGTATCAACCAACACTAAGTTTGCATACACCTTATATGGTTGTCATAAGCCATTTTAACAATTATATTCTACACCAACGGTCTTTTCCAATCACTGAAGGCCATTTTAGGATCTTGTTATACATTATATATTGCACATTCACACACATTTACTAGAAGGAAAAACAATATAAGGATTGATCTCTCTTCAAATTATTGGTATATAGTGTAACACCCATCAAACCAAGGGGGTGGAATGAGCTCAATCCAACCCAATTGAAGTAACATTTTAAAGGTCTTTGAAGAGAGATATAATGTTTCCTAAAATGATAAGCCATATCTTATTGGTGCACAATCATTGAAAGATCTAAAACTTAAAATAAGGGTTACATAAACATGCAAATAAGTATAGAAAATTACACTAAAAACATAATAGTGGAAGATATAATTGTCCATTTAGACGTAATTGTCCTACCGATATTAACCCTCTATGTCAGTTATGTAATACAATTAGTTTGAGATCTTTTAATTTTACATGAAGTTTTGTGACACTCTTAATAGCTTCCTCATCTAGTATCGTTAGATTGTCACACCATATGAGATTTTGTTGGAATGGTATTAAGAACTAAAATCTGACCTGGTGAATTTTGTATAATTTTGTACATTGTGCAATATATAATGTATGCCCAAAGGCCATATAAAAAAAATAGTACATATCTCATGCTCTTCTATCCATAAAGATATTATGAAGGGAATGAAAGCCCAACAATCTCCTTGATTAATATAAAACTATGCAACTGCATTGCACTGAAGGTTGGGTTGTTAATACTAAGTGAACATATTATAGATTGTTAGTATTATGTCTCCTACATTATTTTAATTCTAGTTATGTGAAGCATCTCTCTATCTTCCATGTTTTTGTTAGGAATTTATATGGTAGTGTGAACATTATTATTTTGTGTGTATTTGTAATATATGAGTTTTGATATAAACATCTCATATAATGTTGTAATAGTTTAATTATATTGGTGAGTTGTGAGAACAAATCACGCAGCTAAAGTTGTGTGAGATAATAAAGGGATGTTAGAGAGATATTAGGAGATGTGGTTGAGATTATGTAGGGATTAAAGATCATGTTTGACTCCACCATTGTAGGGGTTAATTGATCTATATATGTAACTCTCTATCAATGAATAAATTATCCTGGATGAATTTTACATAGTATTTTAGATTATGTGTTTTTATGATATTATTGTGTTAGATTATTTCTAATAATCTGGACCAAATTTATTAGTTCTCCCTTATGTTATTGACAGTTATGTAGCTATTGTATAATTTGAATGGTGTTTGAATAGCTTTATTTCTCCATGTTTTAAGATTTAGTACAAATTAACTATGTGAAATCTCTTAGAGTACAATTATATTATCTTTTGACGAGTGATTCCACGAAATGCTGTTAATAATGGTTCCATTTTTTAGGACTTTAAAATGCAAAGATAGCTAGCATGAAAATGAGAAGTAGAGAGATTAATATAGGAGAAGATGAAATGTTATGTCGAAGATAAAGAGGTTATGAAGGGATTTTATGTAAAAAGGATCAAGCTAGAAAACACGCGTGTGTGTGTGTGTGTGTGTGTGTGTGTGTGTGTGTGTGTGTGTGTGTGTGTGTGTGTGTGTGTGTGTGTGTGTGTGTGAGAGAGAGAGAGAGAGAGAGAGAGAGAGAGATTATAGTGCAAGATTTTGGAGTAGCTAACCATGTATGGTCACCTAGATTGGAACATGTATGGTTACCTATGGGTGATGTTATTGGCCTAGGGGGAAACCCTATGGTCAAAAGGTGAAAATCAAGTAAGATGGAATCCATACAGTAAATATAAAAAAATGATGAGGGTCTAGAGTGACCAAAGGAGGGATAACAGTCTGATACAAGAAAAAAAAATAGACATAATGACAGAAGTTAACATGATGGTTATAATGTGCGAAGAAAAGAAAGATATGAGGAAAATGTAGGATAACTATGGTGTAATAGTGACCTATATTAAATTTAATGGTCTAGCTCATGTGACCAATTCCAATCACACCCCAATCTTGACAGGCCCCTTATGGCACCCACTCAGGAGGAAGATGCAATAACAACCCCTACAAAAAATAAATGGTTATTAAGCATAAAAAAGTGAGGCATATATATATATATATATATATATATATATATATATAGATATATATATATATATATATATATATATATATATATATATATCTATATATATATATATATATATATATATATATATATATATGCCTCAACTAAAGATAATTGTGCTTCATAATAGTGAAACATGAGATGGTCTTTAGGAAAATATTTGTCTAACACGTAAAATCGAAATTAAATGCGGAAAGTAAAATAATAATTAAAGTGCTATAAATAAATAATGAAAATACAAGAAATGAAATATACATACCTCATACTTATCAATCAGTGTCTATTGGATTTCATGCAATAGGAACAATAGCTTTTTAGAACCCTAAATAAACAAGACTGAAAATAAACACTATGATATAATTAGTAAAATAAGGCATAAATCATCTAGCCAAGAGACCACAAGAAGGATGTAGAGGAGCATTAGAATGACAAAAATAGGGGTTTTAGTAATAGGTATGTCCAATATGTAAAAATGAGTGTCTTGCCACCATCATTATGGCCCGGTTTACTAAATTTTGTTAGGGTTTCTTATTCAAAAAATATAAAGGTTTCAAGATAAGAAGGAAAGCACATAAAACCCGTTATATTAATTTTGATTAGTAGTAAAGCAAGGAATTCATTTTTCACTTCGCTAATTTGAGTTTAAGATAAATTGAGCTATGATAATACCTAAATTGATTAATTTTAATGATGATGGTGAGAGTGTGAGGCTAAGGATGAGGTGGTTGAGATGGGGCACACGATGGTGCAAATCCTATGATATGATTTATTTTGAAATTGGGGATGGATAGTTAGGAGAGAAGTGTAAAAATGTATGCGAGGGAAAATTTAGCTACTAGTGAAATTTTACCCAAGGAAAGATTAGGTTGAAGGATAGGTGGTTTCGGGAGAATTTTGATTTTCAAATTCATTAGGTTAGTATTTGAATTTTAAGTTGGAAAATTCACATAATTCTGATATACATGGGATTAGACATGTTGGGATAACAAATCTTAGAGTGGCTGATGGTATTTGGGATTTCTAGGATATCTGATGGCATTTTTCCAAGAGTTCTGATGATGTATGGAACTAGAAATATTTCTTAGGGGCTGATGGATTAAGCTTGCAATGATGATTTAGTTTTGAGTAAATTATATATATTTAAGTGTTTGATAATTTGATATGTATATTTGATGATTATTATGGATTGATATCTAATGGGAATTATTGGTTGATAATTTTCAAGCTCCACGAAATATCTAATTGTGAAGATCATTGGATATGTTGTGCCTACAAAATTTATTGTGTGGGTTATCTGCAAAAGATATTCCACAGCTACAAGGCCTCACTTTTGGAGGGATTGTTCAAATGGTGTGAGTCCCATTGGATCCATATTTGATACATATATTTTTGGTCCATTCAGGGATTAGGTCCTATAGTTTTAGGTGGAGGTCCTGTCACATCCCGAGAACTAGTCATTTATTATTTTGATACATTGGAGAAATAAGAGGTGGTGATTGTCATAGATATAATATTTTGTTGATTGATTGATCTCACTTGAATAATATTTTAATATGTTTTGGATAAATGGAATTTATTATCATTAATTAAATAAATGATAGATGGATATTAAATGTGAATTACATATATGGAATAATGATTTATAATGACATGTCAATTTGATTTTATTTAGATAATAGATTTATTGTTTTGGACATTTAATGCACTTGTTATCGTTCTCTGTGAATGTGAAGGTTCTCAAGAAATGAGAAAGGGAATTAATAGAGAGAGAAGAAAAGATGGCATGATGGGTGTTGTGAGACATAGATACATGTGTATGTGAGTGCTCGAATTGGGTCAAACCATAAGTTGGCCAATATTATTTTTTATTAGAGCTCATAAATCCTTTTGTCATTATTTACTTTAGAGGTTTACAATATTATCATTTTTGTTTATTTTGTAGACCCAAAATCATGCACTTCGGGTAATTATCTTGTCTTGATTACATACTACTATTCATATGATTCCTAAGTAAGAATGGTACTAATTAACCAATGTCTTTGGCCACCTTTCTTTAATTTTTGCTATTACTTTCAGTCTTACACCCATATTTTCTCAGTCTTCCTTTTCATTCTTTGGAATTTTTCATCTCGGATGCCAACACCCAAACCAGGATGTCACTGCCAGGCACCCTTGTCAAATCTGGGTGCCCTTGTCCTCTTTGTACTTTACCCACACTTTTTTGGTATTTGGCCTTTTCAGGGTTAATTATGAAATTCAAGCATTAGAATCATATAAATATAAATTTATGTGATCATAATAAAGGACCAAGCACTAAGCATTTACTATCTCCACATAAGGTTGCATCCATCAAGGAATTTAATAGCTCCATTGCATCAATCTAGCTCCATCAAAAGGGGCACATGATATGATTCATCGACATACACTTCATAGGAGAGACTTTCATTCTATTTCATGCTCACATTTACTACATTTTTTTTACATCTAACTACTTTATCACTATCCAAGTGTGACTGACACAAGAGCAACCTAGGGCACAATTCCACACACACACACAGAACTACATTGAATCTAAGATGTAGTGCAATTCTCAGTTGTAAGTCCACCATTGTGGTGGCTAAGGACAGTCTGACCCCTCATTTTACATATTTTTTTAGAATTTGATGTCTATTTGAGGGTTTTGTAGGTTCATTCTTCATTGTAGGTTTCTAGCAACTCTAGTGACCACGGTGTAAATCTGTACTAACAAAAGGTAAACGTCAACGGACATCTTACGACCCTGAGAATTTGGTTTTATGAGCATTTCCACATACCCATGCGCTCAGAATTAGTACTCGGGTGCTCGCGAGCACCCTTGTTCTTCTCCAGGTACCCCAGTCCATCATGTTCCTCCAGTTCTACAATTTTTTGACCTCTAGTGCAACAGTTAGTTCTTTGCATTTCTCTATTTTCCATCTCTGTGCACTTTATAGAGCCCAAAAAATTAGATAAGGCATCTCACTATTCTTTGCACATTAGGGTTTTATTATTTATTACTTAGTTTGCTTTGGTATATTTTTGTATTTCATTGCATCATTTATTTACTGCTACTATAACATGAGATTAGGCTTGTGTATTTACATTTCAGCTTAATCAAATTTGAAATAATAAAACTAATAATAATATTATTATTAACAATGTCATATTATGATATTCGATTGGCAATATATATCGGACAGAGAATCAAACTTTACAAATACCTATAGTTTGCTTACTTCAAGTGTACCTTGATAGCACCTTCGCTACTACTTTACTCAACACTTCTTCTATCCTAGACGACACTTCCGTTCAAGGGGTATCAAATTTACTCATGTTTACCGGATATAAAATTACCCTCAAAAGGTAACCATTCATGATATAATTCTTCTCATGTTAAGTTCAAATAAAATATTCCGTAAAACGATACTACTCATGATATGAGATTTGAAAATGTATATGTATGAATTTGTAACAAGATTGAAATGAAGAGATGAAACCTTTAAATGAAGTGGTTTGTCTATATATCTACAACTACAAAGATACACTTTTCAACATACATGTTCGATTTTTTCTTTTCATTGTTGCTCGTTTCTTTATGTTAACCAACAACAACACATTTTTAATGTCTTTATCAGCACACAAATACCTACAATTTTAAAATACCGAGAAAGAACAATGCAATTTATAGTTTTTTCCATCCAAAGCTTTTTACATTATATCACTTTTTTACATTTTGAATAGTTTTAAGGGTTATACCTCATGTTTGTGCTTTTTAAATGAAGTGACTCATCTATATTTGTACACATACAAAATCAATCACCCATAGTTTAAACAAACACAACTACAAAAGTAAAAACTATCCCTCTAACACAAATAACATATACCGTTTTTTGTTTGTAAAATGCCTCAAAGAAATGTGGTCTCATGGAATGCTATGATTGTAAGATATGCACAAAATAGCTCTAACAATGATGCCCTCAAACTCGTTGAGGTAATAAAGAAATTTGGAATGTACCTTAACCATTTCAGATTTGTTTATATATAATTGCATATTCTGTCTCATTTTAGTTTCATGGAGAGATAATATGTTAAAGCACTTGGTCATTCTTTCAATCTACTTTGACAACAACACTTCACATTCACTACATTCTTGAGAGTGAGTATTAGCAAACTTACATGTCTCACTGGCATTTGTATTCAATTATTACACAACTAACTATTATCTAACATCCCTTCTAATGTATTTTGCAACATTTTTTCTAGCTTTAATAGAAAATCAGTATTGTCAATCACACCCCTTATCATCATCAACTACAAAAGTAATAATTATCTTTCTAAATCCGATAACATATACCATTCGGCGTTCACATTGCATTGTACACATGCGATTGCTAGTATGATTATTATTAACAATGTCATATTATGATATTCGATTTGTATCTACATCTGTGTGTTTAGGCAATTATACTAATGGACACATTATCTCTTGCTACGATAAAAACGCTTTCGTAATTATTCAATTACGAGATTCACTTAATTGACGATTGAAACAAATTAAATAAAAGAATAACAATTTCATTAAAAGAATTATGGAAACTGGGAAAAAATAAGTAAATAAAAATAAAGAGATGGCTTAAAAATAGATACGTGTTAATTATGGAGCACAAGATTTATAAAATAATATATACACATCTTTAGCAAGGGGAGATACTTCGTAGAGGAAATATAAGAGAACCATACTTTCAACTATTTCCTGATGTTTTTTAACCTTCCTATTTATCATGCTAAATTGTAAATGGATATAAATCTGGGAATATCATATGTATTTAGATTATAATAAATGCATAAATCTTTTTAATAGCAAGAAGGATGATTTTTTTTAATATATTTTTGGTTTATTTATTTATTTTTATTTTAAAAATAAAACAAACAAAACTCATGAAGTATATCCCCTCGCTAGGAATTAACTCCATGGAGGTAAAATGCTCAAGGAAGCTTATACTCTAAAATTTGAGTCTGATAAAGGTAATGGGTAACCGATCCGGGGTTTGATTACCTCACCTTCAACTGCAATTTTGGGGGGATGACACCCTGATTTCAATCGGAAATGCCTTGGGAAAATGTTTGGATATTGATACTAAAACTGAACTCTACACTCACACTACTTATGCTTGTATATTGGTGGATTTGGACACATCGGTTGATTCACTGGATTCTACTGAACTTAGGGTTTTGGATAGGATTTGGTCTAAACCATTGGACTATTAAGGAATACCCTTCAGATGTAGGAAATGCTTTGGCCTAGGTCACTTAGCTTCAGAATGTAAGAGTGTGAAACACAAGGTGAATGGGAAAATTTTCTAGTCAAAGGATTATCAGTCAAGTATGTTGGTTATTAGAGGAGCTCTAGATCATTGCTCAGAAGATTTAGAAACTATAGAAGATGAGATTTAGATATTGGTTGGGACTCATGATTCACCTCATGCTATGGGGTTGGAAGGAATGGTATTTTTCGTTCTGCCAAGGAGAAGCCTCTCCCTTCAGGGTCGGCCTCTGGTTTCATTAATAATGGTATCTTGAAAAAGGACTCAATTAATGGTAAAAAGGAGAAATTGTAAATTATACTTCTTATCTACTCAAATAAAAACATGAATTCAAATAGAAGTGAGTGTTGGACAATAGTGCATAGAAAAAAGAAAGGAGAGACTCTTCTCCCCTTAAGATAAACTTAAGATCCCACAAACAAGAGCTTCATGGGTAAACCACCATTTTTCTGGTAAAGCTCATTCATTAGGGGTTTAGAGTGTTCCTATAGAAAGGTCAAGTGTGTTTGACCATATTTTTGGTTTGTTCTTCATCCTTTTGTATCTCTTTCCTAGCCTTGGTGTTTGGGTTTTATTTTTGTTGGTTTTATTTTTTTGTCTGGTATCATGCATCACTTTATCTCTGGTTATGCTTTGTTGCATATATTTTAGTTGTACAGGGTTTTAGGTCCATTCATAATCATTTTTGTTTCGTTTTGGTTGTCGTCCTTAGGCCTGGCTCCTCTCTTTGTACAGGGATTTTTTGTCGCTTCAAAACCAAATATTTTTTAACCTTATCTAAAAAAAATCAAAGTTATGACCAAATGGCCCAATCTTGCAATATCTAGTTGGGGTACACAATTAGATTTAATGAATATTCATGCACTCACTTTGATCATAAAACCTACATTGAATTATTAAAAATTTAACAATTTTTTTTTTTTACATTAGTGGTTAAATTAGGAACTTGGCGAAGGTCCATTTCAACTAGAGAGAAGAGTAAAATATGGAAAAAGGATTTAAAGAAATAGGTTATAGTTTAATAAAGGGTAATGTTAAAACAACCACTAAAATCTAGAGATATAAATATATTAATAATTTATACCTGGAAGATGTTCATCAATAATTGAGACATAACATACGCAAATACCACAAAAAATTACATTATTTCAAGGATTTGTGTAGTGCCCACTTCCCTTTGACACTTATTATGTTTGATCTCGATTACTGTTGGTTATATACATGGATATTATTGTATCATTCGATAAAGATACTTTGGTTATTGATGGATATCGATTCATAGTATGATTTGTGTGGATTTCTTAGAGAGACATTTTATATTAATGATGATGTGTTTTTGACATATTTATATATTTCTGACATTTGACATTTTCGTCATCTTGAGTAGTTTTATGGTGTTATTCCCTTTTTAAAAAATGGATAGAAAAAGGAGGCAATGGTGGGGGGTTGAACTTATGACTTCGACCTTGAAAGTTCAATGGCACTTGACGAGAGTCTATTTAGGGAGAAGTATGTTATTTGTATATGCAAGAAGTCGATTGGATTTTGTAGGAGGTCAACAAACTAGTTTAAGGTAAAAAAATATTAGGTGTGTTTTAAGAAAAATCAATGCCCCAAAAATTTAAGCTTTATGTGTCTTGAATCTAGGCTTGTATCTGATCGAGTTAGAGGACCTAATGGGATGATATGTAAGAGGACTTTATTTATTATATACAAAATGGTTTGGAATTATTACTTTATTTAAAATTAGACTCACCCAACCATCTATGGGTGATGGGATCAAAACCAAGTTTTATGGTTCACTTAATTTAAGTATCTAGTCTTAGTAAGTTAATCATGTTACTAAACTAATTATCCATGGGATAGAAATAATTCACTCTGCCACCTTAGCATGACTCTTTGGTTTATGTGTTTTAAATTGAGTGTATGTGATGATCTTGAGTGTTGTACACTCTACCTCATCTAGAAAATTCAGATTTGGCCTTAAGGGCCAATTTTGGAGGCTTATGGGACAAGCTTGTCACACACCTCTTAAGTTCCTATACCAACCCTACCTATGGGTTGGGGGATCAAAAATAGACCCCATTATGTATTTTGGAAGGCAAAAGGTGAGCTTTTATTGCACTTTCTTACATGTGCTTATTTCTTTTTTCCTAAAGGGTGTGGGTTGTAATAGTGTGTGTAAGAAGTTTTTCCATACCTCTCAACCACCCATTTATTATGCATTGGGGTATGGATTTGACTTGGGTGATGTGGGATGGAGAATAATTGATGTGGCATCCTACATGGAGCCACATCATCTAGCTCTTCCTCTTTTCTATTTCTTGGAAGTTTTGGGAAGTAAATGGGGTTATATGCTTGGATTTAGATCTTGGATTTTGGCGAATTTTTTCTTGTTGGAGTTGAAGGGAGCTTGGAGTTGCTTGAGTTTGAAATATTTTTTGGGGACTTTCTTGAAAAGTGGAGCTTTATCATGGAAAGGTAGGATCTTGCACTCTTGTTTTCTTCTTGCTTTCTTGTATGATATGTGTTGTATGGATGTGAGTTCTTGTTTGAAGTGTTGGGTAGTAAATTGACCTTAGGTTGTGTTGAGATGGTGAAATGGGGATGAAATATGTTGGGAGGCATAAGATCTTCTTTGTGTGTTTAGGAGGGAGTGGGTTTTGGATGCCCCACCTTGTTCTATTTTGTTATTTTGTGTATTGTGGGAGCCATAAGAGTGAGGGAGGCATAAAAGACATATTTGTTGTTGTGGGGAAGCATAAGAGATTTTTGGGTTGATTGTGTTTTGGAGGATTTTTGAGGTGGGCATCCAAACCCTTGGGAGGCACAAGGGTATCCCCATATTCCTATCTCTACTTGGCTTATTTTTGAGCCATTGTTTTGGGAAGTTGTTGTACTTAAAAATGAGTATTTTTGTGTGGTTATCTTTCTTGTGTGTTTGTTGCTTGAAAGTAAGTGTGGAAGCATTGTATAGTTGCCATGAGTTTGATCCATCCCTTATTGCCTTGTGGTTGGGTCTCGGGGGCTAATGAGAATAATTACTTCTTCTTCTCATTAGATTTTTGGTTGGGTGGAGAGTGTTGCCTCTCCCCCATTGTTTGGTTGTTGTGATCAAGTGAAGAAAGATGGAGCTCTGATTGAAGAATTGGCACTTGGAGTTTTTGTTAAATCAAGAATTCCTTCCTTGTGAGTAAACCATTATTTTGTAAATTCCCACTTAGGTGGAGGACTTGTAGTATTATGTTCTTTTAAAAGAAATGTTGCATTGTAAGTTTCATTTACTAAGTTGTATTTTTTTTTAAGGAAATTCATAAAGGAATGTGTACTTTCCCTTCTCCTCAAATTTTAGAATGTGAATGAAGAAATTATAATGGAAATCATGTTTAAAATCTTAGTCGTAGTGTATTATGAGAAAGAAAATATCTTGTATTGAAAGAAATGAACTATGCTCAAGGGCAAGAAAGTTTGGTTTCATTGTTGAAGTTGCATTATCGTAAATAAGAAAGAAAGAACATAGAAGTTGTAAAATACTAATAGTGTATGTATGGCAAATGGGAATGTGGAATAAAGTTGTTTGTAGTGATTGAACAAATGGTTATAGTGAAGAATGGAAAGATGCAATAAATTTTAAGTAAGCCACCATGTTGCATTGTTGCATTTTGTTGTAAGGAGAAAATAACTTGTTCCTATTTTAGTTGATCATAGTCTTATTTTAGTGTGTATTTTCTTATTTAAAAATTGTTGCAAATCCACTATAAATTGTTAAGGGAAATGAAAATTATTTTCTTCTACTTCCTATACAATATTTATCAAATTGTTAAAGAAGAAAGTGTTAGTGCATGTTTTTCAACTTACCAATATCACTCTTGATAGTAATATTAATATTTTTAAATATTATTAATAATGAAATATTTTAATATTGATGGGAGTTGTTAATATGAAAATACATTAATATTGATATAGTATTAATATTATTGTATAAATAAAAGTATACTATTATCAAATATAGTCATTGAAATATAATATTATAATATTATTAATTTAAAGTGACTTAGAAACAATAATGTGACAATCGTTATTTTTGAAACCTTTTTGCGGGTGTTACACTTCGTATCAGAGCCATGGGTTCAAAGCTTTGACCCTTAGGCACACTGGAAAACATGAGAAATGAACATTTAACCTAGCGTAAATTGTTTTTTTTTTAAAACCTAGAAAACAACATTGTCTGATAATTTTACAAGATAGTAAACTTAGAAAACTGGAGTAAAACCTAGAATGATGAACTAACTCTCGGCTTGGTCTGTGTAGGAGGCGCGGACTAGATGAGGGGTTCTTGAATGAAGATCTAGACTTGCCACCTCCAGATAAGTCCGTAGCGGCCATTCTATCTCAGAGTTTACAGACACTTCAGGACGTTAATGTCACTACATGCGAAGGGTCCTTAGGAGGACGAATTTCTAGATAGGATAGGGAGCCATCAATTGAGGCTCATGCATCTCCATGACACCGCGAGGAGAAAAGGGTAGAGAACTCCTACCTGGAGTTGTCTAGAGCATAGTCATCGCAGAGGGGAAATGGAGACATGATTTTAGGACACATGGACAGATCTCAAAACCCTAGGTAGAGGGAAGAGCATGCAGAGAGACCTATGGGTCATCAAACGTTAGTTGAAGACCATACCAGGGAGATCCTGAAGCTACGTATATCTCACTATTTGAGAGATACATTTTGTTTTAAGGCATAGGCCTGGTTAGTGAGCTTCAGTGGGTGCTTCAAGATCTGCCCATGTACTAGCAACATGAAATCTTTTGTTGTGATCCATCTTCTGAGGGATGGAGTAGGTGTCTGGTAGAGGAATGAGGAGCAGAAGATTCATGTAGACTCAGAAAGAATTATCTAGGAGCTCTTTTAAGATTGGTTCAGGAGCAGATATTTATCCCATAGGTTAATTCATCAGAGGATAAATGAGTTCCACAACCTCCGTTAGGCATCCATGATTGTAGCTGAGTATGAGAGTTGATTTTTGGACCTACTTCAATATGTTGACTATATGAAGGACGAGCAGGTCCGGATTCACAGGTTCTTTAGGGGCCTGAATTTAGATTTGGGAGGTACGGTGCACATTCATTTCCCATAGACCTTAGCAAAGGCCATTGAGAAGGCCAACATTACAGAGGAGACTTGGGGGAAGAATCAACATGCCAGGGATAGAGTGTGGAGCCACATCCAACAGATGTAGGATAGCAGGTCGAGGGGGTCAGATCCTTCTCCTTGTGAAGGACATGGTTCTACACAGTCTTCATTCAGGCCAGCACAACAACCACCTCAGCAGCAGCAACATACTCATCCACCATATAAGCCTCCATAAAGATTCGATGCTCAGAGGGGACGTAGTATGGGGCCTCCTCCTAAGGGTCCCATTAGGACACGAGGTGCATAAAGAGATTAGTCTATAGGAGCTTGTCAGCAGAGACCTCAGCAGTCCATAGCCACATCATCATGATCCATGACACAGACCTCTAAAGTACCGAATGGAGCTGCATCTCATTGGAGAGGACCAAAAATTTGTTATGGTTATGGCGTTGTTGGACATCATTGGAGAGAATGCCCACAGACCCCTAGTAACAAAGGTAAGACATAAATTTCAGAGCTTATGGTTGGCGACATGGGACGTAGCCATCGAATCTACGCAGCGTTCGAGAACCGCCATGCTAAGCACCAGAGTACCATGATAGAGACTACATGTAGCATTGGTAGTATTCCTACCTCTATATTGTTTGATTCTGGTTCGTTTGATTCATTTATTGCACCATCTTTAGTAGAGTGTTATAGTCTGGTGGTAGTTAGGAAAGGTCTTAGTTGGGACGTCAAGATGGCTTCTGGAGCCAAAATATCTGTAGACTCCTTAGTTAAAGAGTGTGTAGTAGATTTGGGACCCTTCACCACTACCTTGGATCTTCGTATCCTTCCGTTGGGTTCATATGGAGTCATTTTGGGCATGAACTGGTTGTCTACACACAAATCCAAAGTGGACTGTTACCATAATACTATATCATGTACAAATGATATGGGAGTTGAATCAATGATAAACGGAGTTAGGAGGCCCATTTCCATCTATACTATTTCTGCTATGCAGCTTAAGCAATGTGTGTGAAGAGGTTGCCAGATGTATGCTATTACAGTTAGTGATAACTCTGAGGATGAGTCTAGTGGTCCGTCTCTTGATGACCATCACATCTTGAGAGAGTTTTTTGATGTGTTTCTAGGAGAGCTACCAGGGTTACCTCACCCACATGAGATAGATTTTCACATAGATTTGGTTTCGGGAGCAAAGCCTATCTCACGAGCACCTAATCAGACGACTACCCCTAAGCTCTATGAGCTCAAGTTACATCTTGAGGGCCTTTTGGAGAAAGACCTAATCCATCCTAGTGTATCCCCTTGGGTTGCACCGGTGATTTTTGTTAAGAAGAAGGATGGATTTTTATGTTTGTGTATTGATTATCACTAGCTAAACAAAGTAAAGATCAAGAATCGTTACCCCCTTCTACGCATTAATGATTTATTTGATCAGATGAAGGGGCCACAATATTTTCCAAGATAAATCTTAAGTCAGGATATCATCAACTGAGGATCACAGAGGAAGATATTCATAAGACCACCTTCCATACGAGATATGGCCACTACGAGTTCACAGTAGTGTGTTATGGTCTAACGATTGTGCCTGCAGTGTTCATGAGCTTGATGAATGGGGTATTCTAGAAATTTTTGGATCACTTCGTGCTCATTTTCCTTAATGAAATTCTAATATACTCACGTACGCGTGAGGAGTATGAGGAACACCTTTTTCAGGCTCTATAGTGTCTTCATGAGTAGCAACTTTATGGGAACCTGGAGAAGTGTGCATTATTTCAGTCTGAGGTGCATTATTTATCTCACATAATTTCTGGGGAAGTTATCCCAGTCGATCCTTCCAAGATTAGAGCCATTATGGATTGGCCAACTCCCACTAGTGTGACCGAGGTGCACAATTTTATGGGTTTGGCATGATACTATAGGAGATTTATATAGGAATTTTCTCAGGTTGTGCACCCCATCACTTCCCGTCAGCGAAAAGGGAAGAAGTTCCTATGCTAAGATAGATGTGAGCAGGCCTTAAGGACACTAAAAGAATGCCTCATGACAATGCCTATTCTTGTAGTACCAGATCCTCAGGGTGAGTTCTTTGTTTTCACATATGCTTCTTTGGAATCACTAGGAGGTGTGTTAATACAGTTTGGGCTGAGTGGTTGCTTTTAAGTCTCGCATAACTTCAAGGATTATGAGATCAATTATTTAACTCATGACAGTTGAGATTACAGCAGTTGTACACGCCTTGGTTTGATTGGAGACATTTCCTTCTTGGTTGGAGATATTCACATTCAGGACTGATCACTTGAGTCTTTGTCACCTCTTCACACAACCCAATCTCAATGCTTATTAGCAACTGATGGATGGAGTTTCATTGTGATTAAGATATGGAGATAAAGCATGTGAAGGGAAAGGAGAACATCGTTATTGCATACAGCCATGAATAGACAAAGACATGTGGTTATGGCTACTTCAGTGGGTACAAATTTACGGGAGTAGGATATTATAGCAAGCTCCCTTACGAAAACTTGTACTTTGCACCTAAAGTAGATATTGAGTCACGGAGAGCCCCTTCAGGGGATATTTGATGGATTTTCATTAGACACAAATAGTCTTATTAGGCACATGAGGTCAGATTAAATGTTCCTAGAGATGGAGTGCTTGAGATAAGAAATTTTGAAAGAGGCTCATTGTGCACCTTATTTATCCCATCTCGGGGTGAAGAAGATGCACACTACCTTGAGGCAATTGTACCATTAGAGGGTAATTTGGAAGAGATGTGGCTCAATTCATGTCACATTTTTTAGAGTGTTCAGAAGGTGAAGGTCGAGCATTGGCATCCAGCTGACCTTCTCTTCCCTCACGCCTATACCGGAGTGGAAATGGGACACCATTTCCATGGACTTCATAGTTGGGTTACCAACGTCGAGATACCACCATGATGCCATCATGGTCATGGTGGATAAATTGACGAAAGTGGCTCACTTTTCTCTGGTGAATACCACCTACATAGCTAGTGCAGTGGCATGAGTATACCTTGATGAGATTGTTGAGATTGCATGGGATTCCACGGAAGATCATTTGTGACCATGATCCCTTATACACTTCTCACTTCTGGACTACGATGTAGTATGCTCTCAGGGATGAAGATCAATTTCAACATAACTCCTATCACCCTAAGATAGATGGACAGATTGAGTGGGTGAATCAAATCTTGGAGGACATGTTTAGGATGTACGTCATGGACCATCAGTCGAGGTGGGAGGAGTACTTGTATATGGTGGAGTTTTCCTACAATAATAGTTTTCAGAGTTCTATAGGCATGGCTCCTTTTCAGGAGACTGTATGGCAGAGAGTGCAGGACACCCCTAAGTTGGGACATGTTGGAGGACAAGGTTTCTCTTGGGCCATGGCTTTACTACAGGATATGGAGCATTAGGTTGTTCTGATCAGGCAGAGATTGCAGAGGCATGCAGGACAAGCAGAAGAAGTATGTAGATCAACATAGGACAGCATCGTAGTTTTGAGGTGGGCACAAATGATTTTTCTTCATGTCATGGCCACATAAGAGCCCTATATCATTACGGAAAAGGCTCTAAGCTTACTCCTATATTTGTGGGTTCCTTTGAGATCTTGGAGCATATCATTCCTTTGGCCTATCGTCTAGCATTGCCACCTAGCTTGTCTCGTATCCACGATGTATTTCATGTTTATGTACTTAGGAGGTATATTACATATCCTTCTCATGTATTAGATTGGACCTCATTGTAGGTGAAGGATCAGGGGTAGGTGATGGTGGAGCTCGTCCGTATTTTAGAGCACAGGAACTTGGGCCTTTGAGGTAGAGAGATTGATCAGGTTCGAGGTATAGTGGGACATGTATGATGAGACTGCTGCTACATGGGAGGATGCTACATTGCTACGAGTCTAGTTTCCACACCTATTTCAGTGACTTCAGGAGGAAGTCAAATCTAAGGGGAGGGGGATATAGTGCCCACTTCCTTCGAACTTATTATATTTCTATCTTGATTATTGTTGGTTATATACATGGATATTATTGTATCATTTTAGCTTAGCATGATGATTAGACGATATAGATACTTTGATTATTGATGGATTTCGATTCATAGTATGATGTGTGTGGATTTCTTAGAGACATTTTATATTGATGATGATGTGTTGTTGACATATTTATATATTTTTGACATTCGACATTTTCATCATATTGAGTAGGATTTAGCAGTTGAACTAATCTTGTGATCTTATTGGTATTGATGAAATATAGAATTGAGATGTTGTTAGAATTTTAAAATAATAACATTATTTGCCTAGATGATGATTTAATTTATGTATGGATGATTGTTGACTTATATGCATATATTTTATCTTGGATGTTTTGATGCTGGCCACGAGGCCGAATGAGGTATTGTGTGTTTTGCAGGTGATTATATCACAAAAATCAAAGGGGGATTGGAGACCAACCACATCAGAATGCTATGGATGGATTCGACAATGGTCACCATGGCAACTTGTGTTATGTTGTGTGTGTTTTATTTGTTGTTAGGGGGTCCCCATGGGGGGATGACCTCCAATTGTGACCAAGGGTTTTGTGTGTTATTCTTTTCTTTTCCTTTATTTAATTTTAGAGTATGTGATTTTATGGTGATGTAATTCCCTTTTATCATTAATTAATTTATGTGTCTAGATTAGTAAATTAATCATGTTACTAAACTAATTATGGATGGGACAAAAATAAGTCATTTATTATATTAGATGGTTCTTTGGTTTATGTGTTTTAAGTTGAGTGTATGTGATCTTGAGTGTTGTACACTCTACCTCATCTTGGAAATTTGGATTTGGCCTTAAGGGCCAATTTTGGAGGCTTGTGGGACAAGTTAAAATTGTCCCACACCTCTTAATTTATTATACCAACCCTACCTATGGGTTGGGGGTCAAAAATAGACCCCATTATGTGTTTTGGAAGGCAAAAGGTGAGTTTTAATTGCACTTTCTTACATGTTTTTATTTCTTTGTCCTAAAGGGTGTGGGTTGGAGTGGTGTGTGTAAGAGGTTTGTCATACCTCTCAACCACCCATTTATTATGCCTTGGAGTATGGGTTTGACTTGGGTGATGTGGGGTGGAGAAGAAATGATGTGGCATCCTACATGGAGCCACATCATCTCCCTCTTCCTCTTTTCTATTTATTAGAAATTTTGGGAAGTAAATGGGGTTACTTGCTTGGTTTTGAATCTTGGATTTTTGGGAATGCTTGCTTGTTGGAGTTGAAGGGAGCTTGGATTTGCTTGATTTTGAAAGATTTTTGGGACTTTCTTGAAAAGTGGAGCTTTACCATGGCAAGGTAGGACCTTGCACTCTTGTTTTCTTCTTGTTTTCTTGTATGATATGTGTTGTATGGATGTGTGTTCTTGTTTGAAGTGTTGGGTAGTAAATTGACCTTAGGTTGTGTTGAGATGGTGAAATGGGATGAAATATGTTGGGAGGCATAAGATCTTCTTTGTGTGTTTAGGAGGGAGTGGGTTTTGGATGTCCCACCTTGTTCTATTTTGTTATTTTGTGTATTGTGGGAGCCATAAGAGAGAGGGAGGCATAAGAGTGAGGGAGGCATAAGAGACATATATTTGTTGTGGGGAGGCATAAAAGATTTTGGGGTTGATTGTGTTTGGAGGATTTTAGAGGTGGGCATCCAAACCCTTGGGAGGCACAAGGGAACATCCCTATATTCCTATCTCTACTTGGCTTATTTTGGAGCCATTGTTTTGGGAAGTTGTTGTGCTTAAAAATGAGTGTTTTTGTGTGGTTATCTTTCTTGTGTGTTTGTTGTCTTGAAAGTAAGTGTGGAAGCATTGCATAGTTTTCATGTGTTTGATCCATCCCTTATTGTCCTTGTGGTTGGGGCTCGGGGCCAATGAGAAGAATTGACTTCTTCTTCTCATTGGAGTTTTGGTTGGGTGGAGAGTGTTGCCTCTCCCCCATTTTTTGGTTGTTGTGATCAAGTGAAGAAAGATGGAGATCTTAGTTGGAGATTTGATACTTGGAGCACTTAATAGAAGACTAAATTCCTTTATTGTAGCTACCTTCTTGTAAAAAAAATTCCCACTTCAAGTGGAAGGCCTTGTAGTATTATGTTCTTTTGGAAAGAAATGTTGTATTGATTTTTAGTTTCATTAAGGAATGTGTATTTTATTCTTGAAAAGGGAAAGAAATTAAGAATGGAAATTATGTTTAAATTCTTAGTTTAGTTGTATAATGTGAAAAAAAAGTTTGTATTGAAATGGAAACATCTTGTTTAATTGTAAGTTGGATTTATTTTCTCACCATACATTGTGTGTCATTATTGTAAATAGGAAAGAAATTGGAAATATTGTTGATAAAATACTAATGTGGGAATGTTTGGCAAATCTGTATGTTGTAAAGAAAAGAAAGTATTAATTTTTATTGTATTAAGTTGCAGAGGAATGAAATGGAAAGATAGCAAGTAACATTTTAAGTAAAGCATATTTACATAATGTTACATTGTTTGAAGGAGAAAACAACTTGTTCCTATTTTAGATGATTGGTGAACTTTTAGTGTGTATTTTCTTTTTGATTTAAAAATTGTTGCAAATCCACTATAAATTGTTAAGGGAAATGAATTTTATTTGCTTCTACTTTCTATACAATATTTATCAAATTGTTAAAGAAGAAAGTGTTAGAGCAAGTTTTTAACTTACCAATATTACTATCTATATTTCAATATTTTATCTTGATAGTAATATTAATATTTTTAAATATTATTAACAATGAAATATTTTAATATTGATGGGACTTAGCTTAATATGAAAATACATTAATATTAATCATATACTTCAATATTATTGTATAAATAAAAGTATACCTATTATCAAATATAGTCATTGAAATATAATATTATAATATTACATCACACACACACACACACATGTATGTATACGGAAATATATATATGCATTATGTAATATAAATATTGTTATGTAAAAAATTTAAAAATAATTCATATCAATTAAATACCAACTAAATATAATGTAAATTTTAACAATAAAAAGATTGAAATTGTAGAAGTCGTATTGGCTGTGGCCTGCGTGAAGGATTTGTAGGGAAAAGGGTTAGGGGGAGGGTCGCCAAACGCACCCCCCACCCCATTATAAAATGGGATGGGGGTGGGGTCGGCGACCCTCCCCCAACCCCAAACCATTTTTAATAAACACAATAAACCCCAGCCTGTAACGATTTTTCTTAAATGCATTTTACCTCTTCTGCGGACTATATAAAACTAAAATCTGCGGCCGAGTTTTGAATTCCTTTTAATTCATTATATATATATTTACAAGCATATATGATCACTATAATTTTTGTGATTTCATTTTAATTAATATAATGTAATTTTAAATACACACACATGCATTTACGCATACATACATACACACACACACACACACACATATATACATATATATATATACATATATATATACATATATATATGTGTATATATTCTCTTACCCAAATGAAAACATATACCAAATTTAACCATATCATTAAAATGGGGCAAAACCCATATGCCCATTTGAGAAAATGTTAGTATAATGAAATAAATAAAATAAATAAATGCTTTGAAACCCTACATAGAGGTATAAATAAACCAAGAAAATAGATGGATCATGTGTATCCTTCCAAAAGATTGGGATGGCCTTTCATGGCTTCCTCATCCTCCTCCACCAATCTTCAAAATAAAATAAAGAAATAATTAGCCAAATAAAGAAGAAATAAGTCTTTCATAAGAAAACTTAGGGTTAGTGGAATCTCCCTGATCTTATGGCCCTAAATGAATCCATCTAATGGATGAGATTCATCCCTACAAAAGTAGGTGGGGAGTGGGTGAGAGAAAATTTAAATTTAAAATTTAAAATGAATGGGTTGACTTTTAGGGGGCAACTTTATTTGTGTAAGGGGTGGGATTATTGTTCTAACCCTTGTGCTAAATTGAAGACCTTGTTAATTGTTTTAAAACCTGTCACCTTGTGGGATTAATATAACTTTAGTATTTAATTAAATAGACCCCTTTACCCTTGGTATTAATTTGTGCAAGTTTGACTATAGTGGAATTTAAATGTTTATCAAAATAACTTTTAGAGGGAAACTAAACCATACCTTAGACTAACTAAGTTTATTAAAAGGTAATGAGAGTTTTATTATTTTATTATAATGGGGATAAAAAAGGGGGGAATTTATATTATTAATTTAAAGTGACTTAGAAACAATAATGTGACAACCGTTATTTTTGAAACCTTTTTATAGGCAGACTCAAATCAAAAAAATTATTCCATGATTTTTCTAGTTTGACCTAGGTTGTTCTTGGGTTTCGTGCGGGGAAAATTTTGTGGGTGTTATAATTTGACTTTAAAAGGGAACAAGAATCCACTAATAGAAATGATTAGAATATCCTGGAAAATATGATAAATTAGATGAAATCGGGAATGTGAAGAAAAAGACCTTTTGTGAGACTTCTTCTATCTAGGAAAAGTTGTAAGACGTTTGAATGATAGATTATCTTTTTATCTCTGGTAAAACATAAAAAAGTATTAGTGGACCTAGAAGCTTGTATAACTAAAATATATATAGGATACCTTTAATAATGTGTTTTAGTCATTGAATGTGGAAGTGGAATATTTGAAGGGAACTACCACCATGACGTCCTTAGGTATTAGCGAATGCCTAGGAAGGTTGAAATTCTCACAACTACCACATATTAGTTTTTAAATACTTCTAGATAAATTAGAGGTTTTCTTTTGAAAGGTTTCTAGGTGAGAAAAGATTATATTAATAGATGTGCTAATTTTAGGGGGAGTGTGATAGTACAAGATGTGATAGATAACCTGGTACATAGAATCACACTAAATGAATGGTAAGAGGGGACACAGGGTAGGTTATGGACACAATCATAGGCCACCTTTTTGAATTTTCATTTTAGATTATTCATGCTCTAGCATTCTATTGGATCTCAGGAATTATGTGGAAACCTAATGATATCGGTAGACTTTTGGCCAAAAGTAAATCATAGGCTTATTATTTAGGATGTATATTATACCTACCCCATAAATGTAACCAGTTCATCTCATAATGGCTTACACATGTGACTCTCTCTCACCTCATTGATTACCACATCTTTCTTCTCTTGAAGGGTGGGGATAATCTCAATATTTGAGAGGTTTTCAGGGATCGGTATGGCTCCTGGTTGGAGGTAAAGCAATTCGATGATGTTCTTTGTCTTACTACACCTAGAAAACAAATTGGTTCTCTATGACATTTGCATTGGCTTCATTTTCATTGAGTATTGTATCAAAGTATTTCTATTTGTGATTTATCTAAATTAAAATAAAGTGAAATTGTAAACCATGCAAATTGGAACAGTGAAGTTTATGTGAGTTTATAAATTTTTAGACTTTAAAGATGATGATTACATTGAATAAAATATTTAGGATTCTTCGATTTAATTATATATTTTAACAAATATCTTGTTCAGGAAATTGGACTAAAATTAGGAAGACCTTAGATCTTACAAATCAGTGACTAATTTCTAGTTAACCAAAATTTGTATATATTATGAAGGATTTCATGTGGATATATCTATGTGATGAAATTGTGTAAATTATTAAATTGACAAAGAATTGTAAATAAATAAACAAGTGATCTTAATTTACAAATTAGTCAATCAAACATTGTTGATTTATATGCATGGTGGTATTCATTTGAAATTATCAACTCATTTGTATTGAATTATATGAAGTGTTTACACAAAAATGGGTAACTGAATAAGCATGTATTGAATTACAATTTTATATTGAGAATTAAACATTTATAACACTTGTATCATGTAGAGACACATTGTAGCAATAAGTGAAATATTTATTTTTATTTTTAAGTTGAAAAAAACTTAGAATACATGTAGGAAAATTATGAACATCATAAACCTCTCAATGTGTAGGTATGATAAGTAGAAATAGGTAAACATTAGTAACATGTTATTCCTAACTTAAGAGAGATTATGTAGATATATCATAATCATTTTATTAAAAAAATTATGTGTTTTCATGTTAATTAGTAAGAGGGATGTTATGTCTTGGTATCATATATTAGGTTCAACACTATGACCTTATATGCGTTCACTACATATTCCGAGGTTATAATTACTTTTCTTGTGATATGTCAGGATATGAAAGGGAAAGAATAAGAGGAGCATCAGGAAGTGGTGAAGCTAAAAAATACCATTGATATAAATGAAATTCTAAATGTCGCAGAAAAAGCTGCAAGGAAATAACAAGAAAGTTTGGATCAAATTCTTGCCTTACTGACTGAAACCTGTGATAGGATTTCTACACTTGAGAAGAAAGCTTCAAATGAGGAGCCAATTTTTGGAACAAGGGAATGATACTAAACAGGGTGATGAGCGTGCCATGAAAATTTCTCATGATCATGTTGTTGAACCAGAGCCTAAGAGGGCTAAGTTTGAGACAGAACTGGATAAGAACCTTAAACGAATTATCCCACCAAAGTACTCAAGAGCACTATTAGGAGATGGAGATGACTAATTGAAATAGAGAAGTATTCCAATATTAAAAACTTTGCATAGGAAACAAAGGTAGTATGGGTTGTATATCAGCTGACAGGTGAAGCACCCCCTTAGTGGTCTAAAAAAAGGCTAAACAAAATTTGAGTGGTGAGAATACTAGTTGGAAGTTATTTGTGGTTGTTTTTAAGAAAAAAAAATGGTTACCAGAGTTTTATTTTGATAAGAAAGTGAGAATTTCAAAATCTAGTCCAAGGAGATTTGACAGTCACTCAATATTGGGAGAATTTTATTAAACTTCTTAAATATGTGCCCCAGTATCAAAAAGATGAGCAATTCCAAATCTGCAAGTTCGTTATGGGGTTGAGCTCTCTTATTGGACTAGAAGTGGATGTTCATAGCCAAAACATGATGGATGAGGATTTTGAAAAAGCAATGAAGTATGAGTTAAATCTACAGTTGATTTATGTTTCTAAAAAGGATTCTAGGGTGCCAATGGTTGGACCAAATCATTAGTCATCAAGACCATTCAATAAGACCTTTAATAATCTCAAAAATTAATGGAGGAAACATAAATGGTAATACTTGGAACCAAAAAAAAGTTTGGAAATTCACCAAATATAGGTAACAACTAGATTCATCAAACAAGTGAGAATGGTGGAAATGGAAAGAACAAGAGTGTAGGAAAGAATTTTTTGTGGAGAAAAGGACCAATTACAGGATGTTGTAAGTGCGGAGGTGATCATTATACTATCAATTTTCCCCAAAACACCAAAAATGACCTCCTATACAATCTCAGAGTCATCAACGCATTCATGATGCATTTGACAATAGTTAAGCTGATTTTTAGACCACTCTAGTAGAGGTGCCAGGTAAACTTTCTGGTGTTTCTATTTATATTATAATTGAGACTGGAGCTACTGAATGTTTTGTTGAATTGGAATTTTTGAGTAAAATCCATAGACAATCTAGTTATATGAATAAAACTTGGTCAGTACAATATGGAAATCGGATGGAAAAGAGAGTAGAGCAATGTCTATTCACAACAGAATTAGAGCTATCATGTTTTGTAACTAAGATGAACTTATATGTTGCACCCTTGGGATCCTATGATGCCATTCTACATGTGAATTGGTTATGTAAACACCATGCTAAGGTGGATTGTCATGAAAAAATAGTAACATGCCAAGATGACAGTGGTGAACATCAAATTTTCACAAGGATTCAAAAATCCACTAGGTTGAGACAAATCTCAGTGATGCAATTAAAGAAGGCACAAAGGAAGGGTCTTATGATTTATGAAATTCATATTGATGATGTGAGTGAGTAAAGAGAACCTACATTAGAGGACTACCCATTTCTTCAAGATATTAGTGATATATTTCCATAAGAGTTGTCAAGACTCCCTCCTCATAGGGAATTTTATTTCTCTATCGACATAATTCAAGGGTTTGAGCCAAAATCGAAAGACCCTTATCGAATGACCAAAATAGAGTTGTTTGAATTGAAAGTATAGTTGTAATATTTGTTAACTAAGGGATTGTTCCATCCTAGTGTCTTGCCATGGGGAGCACCAATTAATTTTTTGAAAAATAAGGATGAAAACCTTAAGCTTTACATTAATTCAAAATTTTTAATAAGGCAAAAATTAAGAATAGGTGCCCTTTACCACACATTGATGATCTATTTGAACAAATGCAAGGAGCTACAGTTTTTTCCAAATTTGACTTGAGATATGGGTATCATCAATTAAGAATAAAGGAAAATTACATACCTAAGACAAATTTCCAAACTACGTATGGCCATTATGATTTTATTGTCCTTTTTAGACTCATAAACACACTAGAAACTTTAATGAATTTAATAACTAGTGTGTTCAAAGAATATCTAGATGGTTTTGTGCTAGTTTTTCTAGATGATGTATTAATATAATCATGAACAGAGGAGGAACACATTCATCATCTACAACTAGTGCTACAAAGGTTGAGACAACATGGGTTGTATGCCAAGTTGTCAAAATGTAGTTTCTTCCAAAGGAAGGTGCATTATTTTGGTCATGTGATGTCGGATGATGGAATTACAGTTGATTCGGCCAAGATAAAGGATATCATGGAATGGTTAACACCTAAAAATGTGCATAAAGTACTATTTTTATGGTACTTGTAGGTTATTACAGGATTTTGTTTGAGGGATTCTCTAGATTTGGTAGTCCTGTTACCTCATTACAAAATAAGGGGATGACGTTTCTATGGACAAAAAAGTGTGAACAATATTTTTAACTCTTTAAGGAGAAGTTGACTATTGCCCCAATTTTGACAGTTGCAGATCCTAATGGTGAGTTCAAAGTGGTTATAGATGCATCAGATGAAAGTTTCAGAGGATTTTTTATGCAGGATAATGAGATAGTGGCTTATGATTCACAAAATATTAGGCAAGGGGAGTTGAATTATGCCCCACATGATCTAGAACTTCCAGCGATAGTTCATTCTTTGCAGATGTGGAGGCATTACCTTTTAGGTAAGCCTCTAGTTCTTAAGATTGATCATTCATGATTGCAATATATATTCACCTCACCTAGTTTGAATACACATCAGTGACATTGGTTGGAGTTTTTGAGTGAATATGACTTTGATATAAGTTGTATAAAGGGAAATAAAAATCGGGTTATGGATGCCCTTAGTAGGAGGTGACACGTAATAGCCATGGCCTCGTTAAGGGAAACTTTCAGACAACAAGTCTTGAGTATCCTTATCATATAATTTTTTATGGGAAAGTCAAATCTACGAGGAAGCTAAGTAGATATGAGTATTATCAGTTTGATAGAGATGGACTTATACGTTTCCACAACATAATATATATACCTGATCTCGATGGATTAAGGACCATAGTATTGGAGGAGGCACACAATGCTCCTTATTCAGGTCACCCCTGAGTGAAAATGATGTTAGTTGATCTCATACTATTATATTTTTATCCAGGAATTAAAAAAGGATGTTGTAAATTTTATTTCTAGATGTTTGGAGTGTCAGCGAGTGAAAGTTGAAAATTTGCATCCAACTGGGTTGTTATATCTACATGACCCTCCTAAATGGAAATGGTAGGTCATAAGTATGGATTTTTTCAAGGAATTCCAATGTCTAAGAACAAGCATTACACTATATTGGTGATTATTGATAAAATCACCAAAGTGGCCCATTGCATTCCTTGAAATTTAAAGGATGAATCACTAGTTTTAGCAAAGAAATGTATTCAGGAGATATTTAGGTTGCATGGAGTACAAAGGAAGATTATATTAGATAGAGATACCCACATAAAGTCAAGGTTTTGGAAAACCTTGCACTCTGCCTTAAGAACTTAGTTGAATTTTAGCAATGCCTATCACCTATAGACGGATGGTCAAATACAAAGGGTAAACCAGGTTCTTGAAGACATGCTCAGGATGTACTATATGGATAAAAAGTACAAATGGGATGGTTATTTTCTATTAGTTGAGTTTACCTACAATAATTCACACCATTCGACATTGGGTATGGCCCTTTTTGAGGATATATATATATATATATATATATATATATATATATATATATATATATATATATGGAAGAAAATGTCAAACACCTATCCATTGGAATCATGTTGAAGATAGGGTGGTTACATGCCTTGACATGCTTAGGGAGATGGAAGAGCAATTAAAATTTATTAGACAACGCTTATTTGAGGAAGCAGATAAGTAGAAAAATTATGTAAATAGGAAACAAACTCCTAGAGAGTTCATGGTAGGTGATAAGGTTTTTCTAAGAGTTAGACCAAAGAAGAGTTCAATCAAGTTTGGAAAATATCCCAAACTAAAACCTCATTATGCTAGGCCGTTTGATATTCTTGAAGTGGTCAATCTAGTGGCATATAGACTTGCACTACCTCCAGCTCTATCCTGATTGCATAATGTTTTTCATGTCTTTATTAAAAAGATGATGCAACCTAGAATTTTCCAAGAATAACCCAAGCGCATTGGCACATCAATCAGCCTAGACTGAGCACTCACCTGAAGCGCGCAAAGGTACCAGGCCCCTCTTTAGAGTTGCTTGTGTAGGATGTGAACATGATGAAGAGTTAATGCAATTAGATCCATAAACAATATAAACTTTCCACATAGCATATTCTATATCTAGATCTTAAATAATCATGAATCAAATGATAAACACAATGAAATTATCCATGGAATAACTAGTTATAGTCACGTTTGACACCATTATTCATCCAATACGATCCATTATATTAAATATAATAAATACACAAAAGCTTTTTACAATAATTAGTATCATAACTCATGTGCGCATGAGTTCTGGTAGCATAACTCCATATTAGCTCACTACTACTAAAATACATAGCTTACTATATATTTATAGGGGTGGGGAATTTCCCTTCACCACTTACATAATTCCCAAAATAGGTCACATGTAGAAAATAGCCATGTGCCTTTACAATAATAGACACACATGTAAGTGTGCTAATAATAGATCTCTTCTAGTTAACTAGCATTGGTAATTCTATTATTAACTCAAACTCATACAAAGCACTTAGTAGACGCTCTTCCAAAAATAACATTTGTGTGTTGCACAAGTTTCCATCTGGGTTCCCTACACGCTATCTCTAAAAATATCTCGTAACCATGAAAATGGATAAGTCCCAGATCATTCCTTGTCTTTCGTGCACGTGTTTCCTTCCCTATCCTTTCACGCCTTCAAATCTGCCTTGCTACCGCACGTGAATCTTCTGTGTGCCTTCTCCGTAGTGTCATACTTTGTTTGCTCAACATTACCCCACACTAAATTGCATTGTCATCCCGGAAATGGTTTCCTTTTGATATCTAAAGAATAAAGAATGGGAAGGGAAAGAAAATAAAGGATTATTGTAGAGTGAATAGATTTTACTCTGCATTTTCCTATTTTTGAACTGGAAGAATTAACTCTGGATATTCTTCCTTGATTTTAGCCTCCAAGGTTTGTCAATCATTTAGCGCGGCTTCTGTATTTTTTGGAATATCTGATGCAATAATTTCTAACTCATCTTGTGCAATCTCTTCCTTCTCATTTTGTAATACCAGAAAAATGTTGGACATTACAGACATCCTTCCTTCTAGAAGATCCATCTTTTGTGCAATAAGCTTTGCAACCTCATCCAACCTTTCATTAATGGGGACACAAGATTCTTCTGCACACAAATTTTCTTCTCCTGTGTCGGGTTTCACACTCTTCTCACCTAAATACTCTTCGCTCGGCTCGGTCACAACTTAGCTCGTTTAAATTCTTGCGCTCACAATGGTAAAAATGAACTCGCATTAGGTCCTTATATATATAAAAATTTAGTGCTTTTATTGCTCCTCCTCTTACCAACAATCCTCTCATTCATTGACCATTTTCAAACTTTCTGCGCGGTACATCTTCATGCCTAGGCTATAACCTTCTAGTGTGCCTTCCTACCTCTAGCCGTAGAATTCTCTTTAACGCACTTCCTTGCACCTGAGTACCTCGCCACTGCGCCTCCCTTGGTATTCTTCATGGCCTCTTCTTACCTCATGTTATACTTGTTCCTTGATTTATCTCCATCTATGGTCCTTGTTTGGAAGCAATCTCCTTTTTAACATTTCTCCAAACTTGTAGTAGCTTGTTCCTTTATGTGTATCCATTTGTCAATAACCACCCCACACAAATGGTATTTGTATCCTTTATGCATAAAAATACTTCAGACGTTAATAAGCTTCAAATGCGCAAACACACTTATTACACAAAACACCAACTAAATTGACAAAGCATAGTGAAGAAGAAGGAAATACATTAAGGAATTACATAAATGAAAACCTAATCTAAATGTCAACACTGCCTTATTACAAACATCAAGAAGACTTATTTATAGCAGGGATTCAGCCTACTCCCATTGAAGTAACTAGGTAACCATTTTTCGTCAAGCGCTTATAACTAGAAAGAACCTATTTCAAGTATGTGAGTGACAACATATTGTCCCAACCAATGCACTTTGAGCTTTCTTGGATGGCATAGAAACTTAAAATCATAAAAGAGCACCATCTGTCCAATCTCAAACTTTTTGTCCCTGATGTGCCTGTCATGCCATGCTTTCGACTTGGCCTTTTCCTGCTTCTGAATTCAATCGTGTTATTTCTTGTTGCTCATCTAACTTTATCAAATTTTCAATTCATTATTCTAATGATCTTGCTCATCATCTAGACCTCTAGCACGCGCAATAAGAAAATAAGGTAACATAAATTCTATAGGAAGAATTGCTTCTACGCCAAACACTAATTGAAAAGGTGTAGCCTTGTTCAATATTTTGTATGTTATTCGATATGCCCAAAGTATGGCAGAAACTTTAAAATCCCAATCTTTTCTTGCAACATCATAAATTTATGTCAATTTCTGGCACAACAATTTTGTTAAAGGCCTCAGACAGTCCCGTTGTCTTGATGATGATAAGGTGCACTTTTATGGTGCGCAACCATAAATTCATCCAATAGTATCCTGATTTTCTCATTCATAAAAATGGGTGCCCTTATCACTTGTCAAACTCAGTGAGGCATCCTTACCTTGTAAGAATATTTTCCCATAAAAAACCTATGGCTATTGGTAACTACTATACAATCCTTGGTAGGTGTTGCTTCTACCCACCTTGTAAGATAATCTACACAAGAAATGATGAAGTACGTTCCAGTCCTATGTGTGAGGCTAGAGTAATAGGACCCATAAAAGTCTATAGCCCATTTTAAAAAAGGTTTTGCACTAGTAATAGGTCGTAAAGGCATTTCATCTCTTTTCCCTGGTTTGCCAAGGCGCATTGAAAATGATCACACGTGTTGCAATACTGCCTTACAATCCTTATACAGGGTCTCCCACCACAATCCAATGAGTAGAATTTTGCACGTAGTGGCATCACATGCATATTGCCCACCTACAATACCACCATGAGCCTCTTCTATGATATTTATGCACTCATGCTTTAATACACATCGGTGCAATACTTCATCTCAGCCTAACTTGTATAGGTCACCACTGATCAACATAAAAGGTGTGTGCGTGAATTGCAAGTTGTTTCTTCTCTAAGGCTTTCAGTTCTTTTGGTGCCACACCTGTGCATAGAAAAAAATAATATCCTCCAAGTCTGAAGGCATGCGATGTAACATGTATAACTGTGCATCTGGTAGACATTGTATCTTGAATTGTTTGCATGTCTTCCCCTGTACTGTATCCTTGATAAATGGTCTGGGCCAGAATTACTTTTCCCTAGGTTTTACCACAACTGTAAAATCAAATTCTTAGAATAAAAGCACCCATCGACATATGCGCCCCTGTAAAATGGGCTTTTTTACCAAGTACTTCAATTTCATGTGATCGGTGTAAAATACAAATGGTGTTGCTAAAAGGTATTGTCTGAATTTATGTAGTGCATAGATCATGGATAAGGCTTCGCGCTCTAGTAGTTGTATAATTTTACTCTACAGAGGTCAAATTTCTACTATCAAAACAAGATAGAATGATCTGTAATACCTTCTCCAGGTTGAGCCAACACCACGCCAATGGTCGTGCCAGAAGCATCCACATGTACATGAAATGGTTGGTCCCACGAGGGAAAGTGTAGAATAGGCGTTGTAGTAAGTTTCTCCTTCAATGTCTCGAATGTGGGGAACTACAGTTCCCCCCAATAAAAATGTCCCTTTTCCTTTTAGTAGCTCTTCAAGGGAACGAAAAACCTTAGCATACCCTTTGATAAATTTTCTATAATACCCATTGTGACCTAAGAATCCACACACCTCACTTTGACTGGTAGGTTCTTCAAGGCCTATAATAACTGCAACCTTAGCTGGATCGACCAAAAAACCTTCCTTGCAGATGATGTGCCCTAACAAAGTTCCAAATGGTGTAGCAAATACACACTTCTTGATGTTCAAAGAAATGCTTAAATGTCTACATATTTCAAACACTAAGCACAAATTGTCATAATGATCCTTAACAAGTCCATACACTGTCCAATCATCCGAGTAAACCTACAAAAATTTGTTGATGAAATCTTCAAACTGATTGGACAACTATGCAAAAAAATACAACAGGTGCATTTTTCAAACCGAACAACATCATAGTATATGAAAAAATTCCCCAATCAGTGGTGAAGGTTGTTTTATCTTGATCCTCTTATGCAATCTTGACTTGATGATACCCAGATAATCCATTCGTAAAAAGGAATAAATTTCACGCCTTGCAATGCCTTCTAATATTTCCTCTGTGAAAGGTGTAGGAAAAGGATCAATCACACATGCAACATTCAGTTATCTGTAATCCACACAAATCCTGAATCCTACCATCTTTCTTTATACTAATAACCATGGGGCTAACCCAATCCAATTCTTCCAAGGGCTTGATGATTCTAGACTTCAACATTTTGTCAATTTCTTCCTTAACCTTTAACATGCAAGTTAGGGTTCATCCTCTAGGGTCTCTTCCTGACCGGTCACACACCTTCTTTAAGCTTGATCTTCATCTCTCCTAATGATTCATGCATGCCTTTTAATTCATGGTATCCCTTAGGAAATAAGTCCTGAAGTCTCATAGTAACTCTATGATTTTTTCCACTTCAGAGTCAGACCAATAATCCCCAATTATGGCCTCCTTAGGTTCAATATCTATGCCAATATTCAATTTCTTTGTCTTCATACATTCATGATATGCGCACATGTTCTTATCTGCACTGTCCAAAACTCCACGTGTCCCCGTCGAATGATCAACATCCATATTTTCTACTTCTTCATCATCCACTATGTAGACCATCTTCCCTTTTTCTTTCTCAAAGCAAGTGTGCTGAAGTAACATGGCATCTGTCTCTTCTTATTCATCAAAACACGCTCCTGAGTCTGTCTCACCAAATAAATCCTGAATGAGTTCTTCCACCTTAGAACTATCTCCCATAGTTAAGTGCTTTATAACCCTTAATGCATCTTCTACTAGAGGTTTAGTAGAGAAGTAGTCAAAATTCTAGATCATTCCTGTAATCAAATCCTGTCAATTTCTAGTATCTCTATGTAGCTCTGCATATACATACCAAACACATGTGCAACCTTGTAAAGTGGAATAAAAATTGTGCACCCAGAGTGAAGGTGGTAAAGATTCCTTCACCCCTCTGTCTAGAGTCTCTCACAGTGCTAAACGTGGTGTTGAACAGGTTGATTACCATGATAAGTGTATATTTGAGTAGGTGCATTTCTTCTAAAAAACCGAGTTTTTAGAGAAATCCTGACTTCATTCCATTCTATAAGATTATCTCTGTGAACCACCCACCAGCACGCTATTGTCCTGTAGGGTATATGCTAACATATTTCTTCTCTCAACTTGTTCTGTCCATTGCTCCTCCATGGCACACAGAAGACTATAGGGTCTTCTTCTCTAGTGTACTAAGGTATAGGGTTGTTACCTATTCTCCTGACACAACAGAGGTTTGTTGTTCCACACAAATGCGCTCCTTACTTCATGCCCTACCAACTCATAAGTACCATGAGCCCAATTATCACAAGTAATACTCGTAGTGTCACTAATAGATTGTGCATCTTCCCACTGAAGGATACCTTCTTTAGATGGATCAAGGACCTCTAGGTCTCGCATGGCCCATACATAAATCCTATTCAAATCTTCCTCACTCAAAGGCTCAACATAGGGCACAGATTTTCTATCTGTTAAAGGGATAATAACTCTTTCCTCCTTATTCTCAAAACTGATATATCCCTTGTTTAACCGTAATATCAGCATTATTGTCGTAACACCAAGGGTGTCCAAGAAGACCTGGGAAACTATCTACTTTTGCAAGTGCTAAAACCTCAAAGTCCCCAATGAACTTGGCCCCTTGTATAGTAATGGATGCATCTTTAAAAACTCCGAATACGAGTGGCCTTAGTCAGTTATCCATAAATAATACATTAGAAGATGGTTGCAATGGGGGTCTCCCCATATGTACCCATGCATATAAAGTAAGAACATTGACTTCCACGCCTGTGTCAATCAATATATTACTCAAAATCCATCCATCCACAACAAAATTAAGAGTGATCTCCTTGTCTTAGTCTATGCTATGAGGGGGAAGATTTACATGGAAATGTTGTCATCCATTCTCAGTACCTGCGCACAGAGTGTTTCCCTTCATCCAATTCCCTAACAATGGAATGATATTCTCCTAGTGCAACATTTTGCACACTTCCCTTAAGTCATCAATATCAGATGGGACCTTCTCTGCTACCTTCTTCTGCTCCATCTTTCGTGATTGCTCTTTTAAACACTATATTTCACCCTGACAATTTCTAAGGACCTCCATGGTCTCTTGATAAACATCCTTCTGATGGGTAGGATCTAGGTACTGGGCATGTAAAACCTCCTCTTTAGTGATGGTAGGATTCTATTGTAACACCTCTCTAGCATGTGCAAATTCAGCATGAGTAGTAATCTTTACTACGCAATACCTTAGGTTTTGGTTCCAACTTGGGCATCCATTGATTTTCCACAGCGCATTGTATCCTAACCATCCATGCACCTTTGTTATCTTATTTATGTTGCTTAATAAGATGCTCATATAAGTCTGGGAATTCCTCATAACTATGATTCTTTCCATAGAAAGAACATGTAATATTCTCGGGACATTCACACCTATAGTGGTTAGGAGATCCGCATGTAAATACACGTCCCACGAGGAAACTCACCTCGTCTACCACCACAACCTTAACCTCTGAATCTACCATGGTATCCTCGACCTATACCACGACCTGCCTCCATTATAGCACCCCTCATTCCGATCATAGCATGCAATTGATTGTGATTCTGATCCAGATGCTCACCTCTTACCTTTAGAGTTATCTGATACTCTTGTTATGTCGCACACCAATATTTATTGCATCATAGATCTGACCAATTAACTTGCAGTTTTCTATACATGAGTTGTGGACTGGAAAATCTTACAATAACAAGATACATTCTTCCTTATCACGTGTTGTAATAATTGGAAAGAGCTAGCCTCATGGTTCAGGTGACATATCTCACAATCTAGAAATAATGAACGTACCATTCTATGGGGAAAAATATCTTTGGTGTGACCTTCCACTTCACAATTCCATACACCAAATCCCAATGCGTGTCTCATGTGCCAAATTCACCGATAGTTTCTCCAACTATTTTGCCATGGCTGCAATTTGTGCTTCCAAGAATGGTCTGACTCTAGTGTTTATACTCCTGACTTCCTTAGCATGTAAATTTACTTCAAGTGATTCACGTGGATCAGTGTATGTCTTATGTGATAGATCCCTTCTAAAAGGTGTGATAAGACCTCAAACGAACCATTGCGCATGTTGGCTTGCATGAATATCATAAGAAATCTTAGATAAAAGTGTTTTAAAATGGGCATCATACTCCTCAAACACTTTCAGTAGTACCTTGTTTAATATCCTTGAGTGCACTTATACTCTTCTACTCAAATTCAGGGATATAGAACTCTTTTAATGAATGCATCTTTGAATGTTTCATAATCTACGCAAGTTTTGATCAAGGTCAAACTTCATGTACCAACTGTGTGTGCATCCTTGTAATGTAGTTACAAATTGACTTTCCTTGTGCTCAGAAGTTGGGATCCCTTTTACACACCACAGTATCTCACACATGTGCACATGTTCAACAGACATATTCTATGTCCCTACACTATGGAAGATGAAGAGACATCTCCATGTAAATATTTTGGGGCTGGTACAAAGCCTTTCCATCTGAGCCAAAACCCCCTGTGTTACCTGTACCTCCAAAACAACCAGATCCACCAGAACTAGAACCACCTATACACTCCCTGATCCTCCACTTGTAGCTGGAAGTGGACCAGAATATGTACTTCCCTGTGTCCCAACAATAGTATTGTACTGAACTCCTAGTATCTATGTGGAGTTACTACTCCCAGAAGTGAGTCTCAAATTTTGTGCTAAAATTTTGTGCTAGATGATGCACCTAAAAAGGTACCTCCAAACAACAATGAAGACGTTTTCCCTTCCATCGATGTGTTCTTGCTATGTGACTTACTCATGCTTCCCTACTTCCCAAATTATCTTGTTGACTATTGTATGTACTAAGTACTAGAAAACCAAGCACAAGGGCTAGGTTTCCAGGTAGATTCAGATGCACACCTTGTAGACCAGGTCATCTCTACTATCGCGCTTCCATGTGAGGCGAAAAAGGGTTCCATATGATACTTTTTGAAATGGGGGAGTTTTTTATGCTTTGGCTCCACGCCTTCTATGTGAGATCCAAATCCTTCACGATCCATCTCTCTCCTCAATTCCATCCTGCTCTGTAGTGTCACGCTTCTTCTCTATCTCCCTCTCACGTGCCTCATTATACTTAAGCCACCTTTCTTCTCTCTACCTCTCTTCTGCTAGGTCCACCATCTTTCACAAAACCTACTCCTGCCCCTATGTATGGTGGGGTTTAGTTGGCCATCAACGTTTCCTCTAAATTCATGGTTACCATCAAAATTTTAATCACTAGTGGAATGCCTTGCAAGTAAGATCTCCTAGGATATCATAAAAATTGGAACTCAGCTACCTCTAGGTCAAGAATAAGTGAAAATTTAGTATTCCAGCATATAGTTGTTCAAAACACCATGGAACCAAGTATCCATAGCATGTGTCCAAATCATATCAACATCATATAAGGCCTGAAATTATCCCCGTGTCTAGACAAGTGTGCGATACCTCCAGTTTCACTTTAGACACATAAGTAACCAGACACTCATGTAGTTCTACCGAGAAAATAGACAAAGAAGCTCTCATACAAGACATTCATACAAGTTCTTTACCACCCATCCGCATGCATCATACTCAGATCCAGTGCTAAATCTCTATGTGCATATTCTTCTTCCATATATTTTATCTCACTCCTCAAAACTTGTCTAGGGTCAACTGGAATGTCTTCATCATGAACCATCCTAAAAAAACCAAAAAAGAGGTCCCGACAACATAACCAATGATGTAACCTAGAATTTACCAAGAATAACCTAAGGCGCGTTAGCACATCACTCAACCTAGACTGAGCACTCACCCAAAGCATGCAAAGGTACCAGGCCTGTCCTTAGATTTTCTTGTGCAGGATGTGAACATGATGAAGATTTAATGCATTCATAGATCCATAAACAATATAAACTTTCCATATAACATATTCTAGATCTAGATCTTAAAGAATAATGAATTAAATGAATAAACATAATGAAATCATCCATGCAATAACTAGTTACAGTCACATTTGACACCATTATTCATCCAATATGCTCCATTATGTTAAATACACTAAATACACATAAGCTTCTTAAAATAATTACTATCATAGCTCATGCACACATCAGTTCTGGCAGCATAACTTCATATTAGATTCTCACAACACCACTCTACTAAACTACACAGATTATTATCATATTTATAATGGTGGGGAATTGCCCTTCACCACTTATATAATTCCAAAAATAGGTCGCATGCTGAAAATAGCCATGCCCTTTACAATAATAAACACACATGCAAGTGCACTAATAATAGATCTCTTCTAGTTAACTGACAGTGGTAATTCTATTATTAATTCGAACTCATGCAAAGCACTTAGTAGATGCTCTTCCAAAAATAGCATTTGTGTGTTGCACAAGTTTCCATCTATTTGTGTGCCCTGCACGCTATCTTCAAAAATATCCTGTAACCATGAAAATGGCTAAGTCTCAGATCATTCCTTGTCTTTTGTGCACGTTTCCTTCCTTATCCTTCCGTGCCTTCAAATCTTCCTTGCTACCATGTACAAATCTTCTGTGCACCTTCTCCTTAGTGTCCACTAATTCATCTGCTCAACATTAGACTACCTGGATACTACATGCTTTAAATGTATGAGAACATTTTCTTCATTTTCTCCCACCTACTCTACACCTGAAGTATCCAAGATTTGTCTATTGGTCATCATGTAACTCATGAAGGGACCTTTCTAATGATATATAATTTTATCAAATTTAGACAATCTGGTAAAAAAGATATGGTCAGTGCAAGGATCCAATAGGGCTGATATTCAAAAGAGAGTGCTACATGGGTTCCCAGGAATATAAAGAAGTCTACAGTGCATGCCATTATCAATTATTTCTACTATTTTCTTTGCTTTTAAACATTAATAATGGGTCGGTGGACGATGCTTCATTGATTAGAGGGGAACTGGATGTCACATCTTGAGAACTAGTCATTTATTATTCGTTCGACCACCCTCCATGCATGCACATTTAGAGGAATCCTTAGCATCTTTCGCCCACTTTCCCTTTGTTGTTGATTGGGCCTATTACCTTTATGGGGTTCCCCAATGGAACTATGTTCTTGGATGCAAAAATTAGTTCTCCTACACTACCTAAATGATAGACCCATACTCCATGTGAGCTCCATCACTATGGAATAATGATTTATAATAACATGTAAATTTGATTGTGGCTCCCATAGTCATTTTTATTGTTTTGGAACTAGTTTAATGCTCTTGCTTTCTATTCTCTATGAATGTGCAAGAGTTCTCTTATTTGTAACACGAAACTCGACCCCAAACTCCTCATAATAGCATTATCAACAAGGGAATGTTAGGGATACTCACAAGTTTGGGAACTTGTTCCAAGTCATTTTGTTGGTTCCTAGGCAACTTGCCTACTTACCCACACATATTGACTATTGCAACTATCACCCAAAATTCTTATATTGTGGACTTTTATTGCCAATCTACGAGATTCACTTGATTGACCCCTGAATCGAACTATTTCCTAAGTTAGATTAAGTCCAATAGCTTGGATTTGATGGGGATCCAAATACATCCATAATATGAACGCTTAGATCAAAAGTTATCTCAATGAGTTTTTTCTAAAGTGTTTTGGCCAAGTACCAACAGTTAAGAGAGATTAGGAAAAAGAACAGTCAGAGTGTCCTTAAAGCCATTTTTTCCATTGAGCTCTAACTCACGAGATTTTGGCTTAGTGTTAGATATTTTAAGCCTTGAGAAAATGAGATAAGTGTATCAAAATAATTTCTTCTTAGTGTCCCCACAGTAATCCATGAAAAAATCACATTATTTTTGACATATTCTTCAGCATGAATTGGTCCCATGCTAATTACCAAGTCCAGTTCTTTGAATAGTCGTAAGCCAATTGAGATGTAGGAGGGAAAATTGGATAATAGTTTTGGCTATACTCACGAGGTGTAATTTGCTTGATAGATTGAAAAGATTAGTTGAGGCCTTGACAGCCCATTGGGCATGGAGTCAGCCTAAACGCATGAAAACTAATCTAAATTTTGAATAAGTCTCTGAGGCACTGAATCCACTTGAATCACTAACCTGAACCCATAGCTGACTAGTGTCACACTTTGAATTTACCATCTCAGGGTCATAAGAATTCTTTGGAATTAAGTTTTTTCTCCCCAGAGTGGAAAATCACTAGTTAAGTGACCTATAGAGAATTTCAACATTTTTTCACTCTGCAAGCTGATTTATCCTGGGGTCATAATCCAGACTGAGCATCTAAAAAACTGATCCCCAAAAATGATGATTTTTGCTAATTTTGAAGATGTGTAATGGAGCCTTTAGTCCATATTAACCATAAGATGTGGAAAATTTGTTTTAATCTAGACCAAAAACACTAATTTTCTGGAGCAATGGATGATACATTTACCCAAGGAGTTCCCTGAATTGACACTGAGTATATTTAACTCTGGAATTGCATGCCCTTGAAACTACCCCAAACACTTTCCAAATCTTTTTCACCCTGAACAGGTACCTCAGTCAAATGGACTATGCAACAACCAGGAAAGGGCACAAAAACTTATAAGTAGGAAATGAGACTTGAATATCATCACACTGTTCCAAGTGAAATGAAATTCCTATCAGTAATGGTGGACAAGACACTTCATTTTTTGAAAACAATCCTATAATACCCTACTGGTAACTGTTGAGTTTACCTTCCATAAGGAGGCCTCCAATGGATCAATATCCAGTACAACAAGTAGCGGAGAGGTCTAGGAAGAGGTTGTTGAACCTCACAAAATTTAGCACCCATGTAATCTTGTTATGGCACTATTAAAATAGTCAATAATATCCAGTAAAAAACTAGCCTAACAGATGGTTTTCCACCCTTCTTCTCAGGAAGTATCAACTTGGAGGTAGGTATAGATGAATACCTCCTTTATTTCCTTCTAGCAAGCTTTTGGATGGACCTGAAGAGGTCCCCTCCTACATCTGACCTTCACAGGAAGCACTTGAATTTATTCCTCATGCTCTTAATTGACACATGAACAATTGTACACTCCTTTTTTGGGGGATATACCCTAGCAACACCAATATCCATAATTGGGACCAAGGGCTGATCAACTTTTGATTTCTTCCCAAACTCTTTGGAAGCATCAACCCCAACAAATGCCAAAGGAGCCAAAACCTGCAGCAACTTTCACCCAAGCAGTAGCAACGTTGTTTGCAAGCTGATAGTGAAGGCGAAGTTCTGCTTCCATGATGATATTTGATTTTGACAACTGATTCCTAATCGCTAGTCCTCCTCCTCAATCATAAATGTCCTTGAGAGATCAAACTCATCCATGATGCCAACTGGGAAATATTGTTGATTATCATAAGGATGAAGGGGAAGAAAAGTATGAATCTTTCTCAATGAAAGAAAGAAAGGATCTCTCATATGGAGCCCGTTCTTCACTCAAAAAAATATGAATCTTATTTGCATCCTCACTGTTATGGCATGAAGGGATCCTGCAATGACTGGTTAACAACATCTGAGAGATATTCTTGAGTGACATCACTATCGAGAGAAATCTCCAAAGAATGCAACAAGTTCATTAAAATAATGCATGGAAAATGGGGATCACTTACATTCAGATTACATATATATTATTGCGCACTTGGAATGCTTTTCTGTCCTTTATCTATCTACCACTTAAAATATATACATACCTAAAAAGGGGAGTTAACATATTTTTCAATGAAAATATGAAGGGTAATATTCCCTACGGTAAAACTGGGATGGGCCACTTACTCTCATCCCACTATGGATATCTCAGAATCATTGCTATTCTGGCAATGTTTAAAACTTCATGATATTAAAAAAATACTATAGAGCAGCTGATTTTGATGTACTTGGAAAAGGTTGAATGTTAGGTTCGTGGTGATTCAACCCCATTAATTACTAAATATATCTCCAATCCTTGAAGGCATTTGAATTTGTCATTTAGCTAGTTTATTGATCCTTAGGATGAAGACTAGTTAGTCCTCTTGTAACCTTTGTGCATTTGTTGTCTAAATAGTAAATGGATTAAATATTTCCATGACCCAGTTTCAGTAATTTATATTGATAATAAATGGCATACTCTAAGAATGTGCAAGAAGGGGCCCTTATTTTGTTAGAGTCTTAAGTGTTTTTTCTAGTGATTTGCAACTAGGATTTTATCATCAAAACTCAATTGAACATATAAAGCCTTGCTAGGATTTAATGTCTTTTAGTAGGTAAAAGGATCAGGTTAGCTTATACTAAACTTTGAGTCATGATCAAAGGTTCAAATCGGTGAACCGATTTAGAAATTGATTATTCAAAATATAGATAAATAAATAAATATTATCGTATTAAAAATCCAAACTTAACCATTTGTTTACTCATGAAACTTGGTTTCCTTCTTTTAACCCAACCACTAAAACCTAGTCATGTCAAGCCCATAACTAGGTTCGATTGATAGGGTCACCTTCCATTCGATACAATATTTGTGGGAAGGAGATGCCTAATTTCGATTGGAAATTCATTGGGAAAATGTTTGGGATATTGATACTAAATTTGAACTGTACACTCAGGACTACTTATGCTCGTATATTGGCTGGGATAAGTCGAACACATCGGCATGATTTACCGACTTCTATTGAACTTAACCTTGTTTTGGATAAACATTTAGTCCCAACCTTTGGACTATGAAGGTGCACATACACTTCATCTTTGATGTAGGAAATGTTTTATGGCTTGGGTCACTGTAGCTTCATGAATGTAAGAGTGTGAAACACAAGGTAGAAATTGGAAATTTTCACTAGTGGAAGGATTCTCAACCAAGTATGTTGGTTGTTGGAGGTGCTCCCGATTACTCCTAAAAAGATTCAAAACATAGAAGAAGATGAGATTTAGATTATCTGAAGGGGGGACTCCTAATTCACCTCATCTTGTGGGGGTGGAAGGAACGGTTTTTTTTGAATCTTCCAAGGAGAAGCCACTCCCTTCAGGGTTGGCCTTTGGTTTCATTAATAATGGTATTTAGAAGAAGGACTCAATTGATGGTAAACCAAGGAGTAACTTGGAAATTATACTTCCTATCTACTCAGATGAAATTACAGAATCCAAATAATTTAAGTGAATCGTTAAACAGTAGTGCATATAAAAATGAAAGATGAAAGGACTCTTACTTCTCCCCTTAAGATGAACTTAAGATCCCATAGACATGAGCTTCTTGGGTAAACCACCCTTTTTCTATGTTAGGCTCAATCTTTAGGGGTTTAGAGTATTTCTAGAGGAAAAGTTCAAATGTCTTTGACCATGCTTCTTGGTTTGTTCTTTGTCCTTTTGCATCTCTTTCCTAGCCTTTGTGTCTAGGTGTTGCTTCTATATGTTTCATTGTTTTTTGGTTTGGAACCATGGATTCAATTTAGTCTCTGGTTGTGCTATGTTCCATATCTTTTGAACTTGTATCAGGGTTGTTGATCCCTTCAAAATCATTTTTGTTTCTTTTTGAGCCATTTTCCTTAGGTATGGCTTCTCTCTATTGTATAGGGTTTTTTGGTCTCTTCAAAATTAAATATTTTTTACCCTTATCTATAAAAATTTCACTCAAACTTATGACAAAATGGCCCAATCTTGTGATATCGAGTTTGGGTTCATGTAGAAACAAAATCATGCACTTTGGGTAATTATCTAGTCTTGATTACATACTACTATTGATATGATTCCTAAGTAAGAACGATACTAATTAACACATGTCTTTGGCCACCTTTCTTTTCTTTCTATTGCTACTTTCAGTCTTACACCCATATTTACGATAATTGTGCCTTTTCAGTCTTTCGACATGTGTCATCTCTAGACAACAACGCCCAGACCAGGATGCCAATGCCAGGTGCCCTCATCCAATCTAGGTTGCCCTGTCCTCTTTGTACTTTACCCACACTTTTTGGTTCTTTCTAGCCGTTTGAGACATCTTATCTTTTTGGTAGTCGGCCTTTTCAGGGTTAGTTATGAAAGCTCAAGTAAGGGAATCATATCAAATATAAAGCTATGTGATCATAATAAACGACCAAGCACTAAGCATATATTATCTCCACCTAAGGTTGCATCCATCAAGGCATCTAAGAGATCCAATGTTGCATCCATCTAGCTCCATCACAAGGGACACAAGGGCAGGTTCATCTGCATACACTTCATAGGAGGGAAGTTCATTTTATTCCATGCACACATTTATTACATTCTACATCTAACTACTTGTTTATCCACATGTGCGATTGACACAAGATCAACCTAGGGCACAATTTTTCACACACACAGAGAACTACAATGGGTCTGAGATGTAGTACAATTCTCGGTTGTAAGTCCATGATTGTGGTATTTGAGGTTAGTTCAACACCTTCATTTTGCATCTTTATTTTTTAGGATTTGATGTCTATTTGAGGGTTTTTTAGGTCTATACTTCTTTGCAGGTTTATTGCAACCTTGGCGATCACTGTGTGAATTCATAGCGATAAAAGGTGAGCATCAACAAAAATCTTGTGACCTTGAAAAAATCAGGGTTTCTAAGAATTTTTGTTGACCCAGGCACCCAAAATCAGTAATCAGGCACCCATAGGCACCCTTGTCCCTCTCTAGGTGCCCCAGTCCAACTTGCTTGTCCAAATCTACATTTTTCTATCCTCTAGTGCAACTATCATTTCTTTGACTTTTTCTAGTTTCTAGTCCTATACAACTTCGAGTAATATTATGAATTAGCTAAGACATCTTACCCTTCTTTGCACATTATGGTTTCATTAGTTATTGCTTAGTTTGCTTTGTTATAGTTTTGTATTTCATTATTGCATTTACTAATTGCTATTATAAACATTATATTAGGCTGCATATATATACATATATATATTACATTTTAGCTTAATCTAGGTTGAAAATTATATTTAATGAATATTCATGCCCTCACTTTGATCGTAAAACTTGCGTTGAATTATTCAAAATTTTACAAATTTTGAAATTTTACGTTAGTGGTTAAATTAGGAATTTGGAGAAGGTCCATTTCAACTAAAGAGAATAGTAAAATGTGACAAGATGATTTTAAAAAATAGGCTATAGTTTAATAAAGGGTAATGTTAAAACAACCACTAAAATCTAGAGATATAAATATATCGATAATTTATACTTGGAAGATGTTCATCAATAATTGAGACATAGCATATGCAAAGACCACCCAAAAAAACTACATTATTACAAGGATTTAACTTTAAAAGGGAAAAAGAATCCACTTATAGCAACGATTAAAATATTATGGAAAATACAATAAATTAGATGAATTTGAGAATGTGAAGAAATATACCTTCTGTGAGACTTTTTCTATCTAGGAAAATTTGTAAGATGTTTGATTGATAGATTTTCTTTTTATCTCTGGTAAAACACAAACAAAATATTAGCAGACCTACAAGCTCACATAACTAACTTATATATATATATATATATATATATATATATATATATATATATATATATATATATAGGAGATCTTTAATAATGTTTGTAGGACATCATGTTTGTAGGACATAATGTTTGTAGGACATAATGTTTGCATTTCAACCTTCCAAGGCATCCCATACTACCTAAGGACATCATGTTTGTAGTTCCCTTCAAATATTCTAATTCCACATTCAATGACTAGAACACATTATTAAAGATCTCCTATATATATATATATATATATATATATAGGAGATCTTTAATAATGTGTTCTAGTCATTGAATGTGGAAGTAGAATATTGGAATGGAACTACCAACATGACCTCTTTAGGTAGTATGGGATGCCTAGGAAGGTTGAAATGCTTACACCAACCTCATATTAGTTTTTAACTGGTTCTAGATAAAAAATAAAAAATAAATTATTTTACAAGGTTTCCAGATGAGAAAAGAGTATATTGAGAGATGTGTTAAGTTTAGGGGGAGTGTGATAGTACAAGCAGGTGATATATAACCTGGTACATATAATCACACAAAATGAATGGTAGGAGGGGACATAGGGTAGGTTAGGGATTGAATCATAGGCTACCTTCTTGAATTATCATTTTAGATTATTCGTGCTCTTTAATTTTATTGGATCTCAGGGATTAGGTGGGTACCTAATGATATATGTAGAATTTTGGCCAAAATAAAAGCACAGGGTTACGATTTAGGATGTATATTATTCCTACCCCATAAATGTTTCCAATTGATCAAATAATGGCTTACACATGTGACTCTCTCTCACCTTGTCTGATTACCACATCTTCCATCTCATGATAAGGGTAGGGCCACTTTCAAGATTTGATAGGTGTGGTGGGGATCTATATGGCTCGTGGTTAGGAGGTAAAGCACTCTGATGATGCTCTTTCTCTTACTGACAATTGGACAATAAATTGGTTCTCTACGAATATTTGCATTGGCTTCCTTTTTGGTGAGTATTGTATCAAATGTATTTCTATTTGTGATTTATGTAAATTAAACAAAAGTGAAATTATAAACTTTGAAAATTGGAAAGTTTAAGTTTATGTGAGTTTATAAATTTATAGATTTTAAATACGATGATTACATTGAATAAACTATTTAAGATTCTTCGATTTAATTACACATTTTAACATATATCTTGTTAGGAAAATTAAACTAAAATGAGTAAAATACTTAGATCATACAAATTAGTGACTAATTTTTAGTTGACCAAAATGTGTACATATTATGAAGGATAAACCCATTTTGTTAGAACTCTAATTTCAAAATGTTTTCATGTGGAGAAATTTGTGTGATGAAATTGTGTAAATTGTTATATTGACAAAAAAGTGTAAATAAATAAACAAGTGATCTTAATGTATATATTATTCAATCAAAACATTGTTGGTTTATATGCATAGTGGTATTCATTTGAAATTATCAACTCATTTATATTGAATTATATGAAGTGTTTATGCAAAAATGGTTAGTTGAATAAACATGCATTGAATTGCACTTTTTCATTTAGAATTAAACATTTAGAACACATGTATCATGTAGAGACACGTTGTACCAATAAGGGAAATATTTATTTTGATGTTTAAGCTGAAAATAACTTAGAATACACTGTAGGAAAATTATGGAAATCGTAATCCTCTCAATGTGTAGGTATGATAAGTAGAAATAGGTAAACATTAGCAACATGTTCTTCCTAACTTAAGAAAATGTTTGTAGATACTATCTTAATCATTGTATCAACAAATTACGTGTTTTCATGGTTATTAGTAAGAGGGATGTTACAATTCCAATTGATAGAATATAGAGTTTGTAGTGACATCACAAGATATTCAATGTGATTTTGGGGTTTTCTATGTAGAGAGTTCATATGTATTTTGATGTGCTAAAGAGTATTATAGATAGGAGAGTGTTGGCATGGTGGGCCATGTCGATAATGAGGAGTATCATCTAAGCTCACTGATGGTGTGATTGAGTGTCATATTTATTGTATAAATTTGTGGAAATAATCTTGTGTCTACAAGGTAGATGGAGTAGTATCATTGTTTATATTAATGGCATGCAAGGATGCACTGAAGTTCGACATCCATTTTAGTTGGAAACAACCAAATGGGTGTATTTTATGTATGATGTTAACAACATTAATGTGATTAAATAGAGAGTGATGGGACCCATCATATTATTGGAATCTTTGATTTATGAGTGTTTCCTAATGTATAGGCCAACAGGGACACCATTATAGGTGTAGACACTCAAATTTGGAAATTTATATTTTCAAAAATATGTTGTTTGTGACTATGTTTCTTGGCTAAATAAACACCCACATCCTCTCCTCAGTACATATTTATATCTCTCTCCCAAATTTATTATTCTTACACACTGATGTGTTTACAATTTATGAATACAATTACATAAAATTAGTACCTAAACTCTATTTTTCATGATGCAAGTTCTAGATTTCACCCATCTTTGTTATATTATTTAACTGGTTAAGTTCAATGGATTAACATCAATGGTAGAAGATAAATGGTATTACTTATTCTCTTATTGAAATTAGGAACTATGTGTGTTTGGATATGATTAACTTGAGCTCTGCCTAATCGGGCACTATGATGTGCTATTGTGGTTTTAGCTTTCTTAGGTAAGCTATGAAGATAAAAATTGATTCTATTTCAAAAAGAATCAGGGTCTTAAAAATATCCTTAGAGGATGAATATCAGGCCTCAAAAAAATTTAGGATGAGTTTAGATCTAAAACTCTAAGGGAAAAAACTAGAAATGACAAGTTGCATGAAAATAATTAGAGGGTTTAATAAAATGTCGTGCAAATATTAGTATTAATAAATTTAAAGCATTATATATATATATATCTATATATATATATATATATATATATATATGAAATAAGATTATATTTCAGTAAATAACAACAAACATATGGATCTTAAATCATGTGCAAATAAATAATGGTAAGTTACAATATCCAAGGTGAGATAATAAATGAAAGGGAAACTTAAGGCTAGAGAAGATTTCACAAATTTCTTATTGAGATGGGATGTCAATGATCTGAGATTGTTTAAGAAGGATGAATAAAACATCATCAAGATATTTTAAAAATTTGTAGATGTGAAATTGAGTGTAGGATGAACTCACTAGCTATGGAAACACTTCAACAAAGAACTTTATCCATGATGGATGTATTTTTCCTATATTGATTATGATTGCATCGTGCCTTTAACATTATGTTCCTCTAAGCTTTTATCTTCACCTTTTTATGGTTGAATTTTTTGTGATTTTTGTTTTGGATTTGTTCATGGATTCTCTTCTACTTAGGGAGCTAAAATGGGATTGGTCCTATTGAGTTGAGTGGATCCTTTCACACATAAATACCATTATTATGATGAGACATCAAACCCTTATAGTTCCCCACCTAATGTATGTTTACAAGATGTATATAACAATGCATTCAGAAATGAAGACCCTAATATGACCTATGACACTTAGAAATTGATCATTGATGTGTGAGATATAACTTTGTGATTCAACCTATGAAATCCTTGTAAGACGTGTGTAGACTTAGAGCTAGCTAAATATTCTTGAGATACTGATATAAGAATTTGATGATTTGTTTTGATCTCCTACATAGACCAAATATGAAAGAAGTGAGGCCTTTCAAATAAGTTATGTGAGTGTGATTTTATAAGTGCCTCTTGTAATAATATTTTATGCTAAAATGGTACTAGATTGACAAATTTATCCAAGTGAATTTTTCTATCATGGTTTAATTCATTTAGGAATAGTGCAAAAGGTAAACTATTAGCTACAGAAGGTGTCTAGATGTCTAAAGATATGTTCTATATTATAAGAATGGGATTTTGACTAATCAATGATGGATAACAAGTGTGACCTAGAGGTGGGTAGTGTAAATTGAGAAAAGGAATGTGTGGGAACTAGTCAATTAAGAGCATAGTGATTTATGGGTTGGGATAAATGTCAATGATTTATTTTCAAATGTTAGAGGTCCATATATAAGTATCTAAAACAATACATTAGCGCACTGATGTATGATTGTGGTAAAAAATATAACACATTCATGCATTGTGCTTATGTTTGGTTGGATTTTCATTAGTGATAGTAAAGTAGATTCAAGAATTTTATGTCATAAGGACACATCAAGAAACATTCTAGTTATCAAACACAAACACTTATTCTCTCTATTTGAACTCGTATATCCTTCTTAGTTAGGAAACAAATGCAATTTCCTAGGGCACCCTTATCCAAAGAGAACGGTTATATAAGGTCCTTCTTTGATGTTATTTTAATATGATTTTTTATAAACAAGTTGCTAACTATCCCAATATTGTATAATATATTAAACATTTTTTTACTAGTTATAAGTGTGCATGCGCGCATGCGTGTGTGTGTGTGTGTGTGTGTGTGTGTGTGTGTGTGTGTGTGTGTGTGTGTGTGTGTGACACCCTGTCCTTCTTGCCCCTCTACTCACCACCTTATTAATACACTTAGATTTTAGACAACACAAAAAAATATTTAAGACATTAGAGGTATGAGATTATGTAGGGGCACCAATGTCATGACAACATATATTCAATTAGATTCAAAAATAATAGTGGATAATTTGTTGTGACATTATAGTAATCAATACAAGTGGGAGTTTAATGTATTCCATGTAATTAGCAAGCCTCTACGTGTTTAGTATTTATGTTCATAACTTGTGTAACATAAATTTTAAATTGGAGAATACTAAATAATAAGTGGTACTCAATTTAAAATAAATATGTAACCATAGGGAGGTAATAAAAGTATTTTGAAAAAGATTTTAAAATAAATACAATTTTAGGTTTGTCAAATACAAATTTATACCTGAAAATGCAGTTTATGAAGAATGTGACAAAGATTCTTTGATTTTTTTGGTTCTAGTAAAAATATTAAAAAATCGACATACTCCATAGAAACGAGAAAACATAGGTAGAAGAGAACAATTAAAATTCTATTAATAAACCCAACATAGACAAATACTTCATAGTAGATAATGATCCCAAAAAATGGGTCATAAAGAGAGGTATTGGCTTCAAGTGTTGCTTAGGGTGCTCAATATTGGTTTCTATTGATCACAGACATACCAACTATCCAACAATAATTATTATTCTCTTTTTTCATTTTAATCTCCTTATTGACTTACCCAATGCATTGGTGTTAAATAATTTTTATTTATTTAGAGTAATCTTTTGAACCAAGTTGTCTTAGAATACTTCAAATTTAAGAATTTCCTTGTAATAATTATTAGTATAATATCACAGTCATTCAAATTTAAACTATCTTAAATCTCTCTATTCACCATTACTTACTTATTCATAAACTATTTCTCTTTTACTATGAGTGATTTATATGTATATAGTCTTCTTAAATGGGAGATGCTATGAATGATTTATATGTATATAATCTTCTTAAATGGGAGATACTTAACCTCCACATGAATGAGAATTTTAGAATTAGAAAAACAATTAAATTATGTATATTTGGGGTAGTCAAATATACATTTAAAGACAATTAAATGGTAATAAGAAATATATATGAATCATATAAGAAAAAGAAAAAATACATACATTAACTCAGAAAAAAATTATATATGTGATATCTCTTTCAAAAGAAAAAAAAAATCTTCACCATTTAACTAAATCATGTAACTCATTGTACTCTTAGAAGTGCAAAGTATCATGCACAATTTATTAAATATGTTGTAGGAATTTCTTTTCTTGACTTCCCCAACTTCAGTTCCATTACAACATTTGTCTCCATTATAATTATTTTCCACAGATGCAAACCATCTCTTATGCCATATACCCACCGCTTCTTAGCTTCATATTCTTCTTATATAATAGAGGGGTAATGAATAGATTTTATATATCCTTTGAATTGATCTATCTTATTTGAATTTGGTACATTTAACTGCTCTAAATTAAGGAATTTGTAGATATTTTTAAAGTGGAAAATAATTTATTTTCTATTCATTCACAGTTTAGATGGCAAATGTGATTAAAATAATTAACCCAATATGGTTGTCTTTTGGTGTTTTTGTGCAAAATTAGTTACAGTATTGTGCCTTAACGGCAATTTTTTGTAACTAATAATGGTTATGTCATGTCCCTCTGATTGCACTCTAGTGTACCATTCCATAACACCGACTCCTTTATTAACTTCAAATTGAAATGGTGAAAGAATATTACTATTAGAAAAATATGACATAAGAGATGCCCTTATTTTCTAAATAGGGAAGTTGTAGTGCCCACTTCCCTTTTGACACCTTTTGATACTGATCATGATACTGTTTATTATATTATAGACATGATTATGGACTTTATTATGATGTTAGATGTTAGATCATGGATTATTGTTGACCTTGATTCAGTTATGATGCATGATGACTATTAGAGACATTTTTATATATTGATGATGATATGTTATTTGATATGGTTATATTATGAATGTTGTTTGGACATGTGATATTTGGATATTGTGAGTAGACCTAGAAATTGAAATTATTTGATGATGATATAGTTGTTGAGTAAAATTGCAAATGATCTTGTTGGTTGCTTGGATGTTCTTGTGATTCATATATCTAGATGATTTTGGAATTTTATTTATATTATTTTGGAAGTTTTGATATGGCCACGAGGCTGAAGGAGGTATTTGTGTTTTGTAGGCTAAAATATCACAACAAACATCAGGGGATTGGAGACCAACCGCATTGGAATTCTAGATGAATTCATCAAGGTCACCATGGCAACTTGTATTATTTGTATGTGTTTGATTGTGTTAGAGATTCCCATGGGGGGGATCACCTTTAAACGTGACCAAGGGTTATGTGTATTTATTTATTTGGTTCCTTTTTATTGATGTTTGTATGTGTTTATTAAGTGATGTGTTTATCCCTTTTATTTTAATAAATTGTGTGTTAATATTTTGAGTAATCATGTTGTTAAGTTAATTAATTAAAAGATATAATGAGAATGTAATTAATAGATTTTTTGGTCTTGGTTTAAGTGTTGTAAGAGATATGTAAGTGATGTGTAAGTTAACTTTTGAGTGTGAATCACTCCACCTTCTTGGAAATTCGAATTTTTCCTTGGAGGATGATTTTGGAAGCTTGTGGGACAAGTTAAACTTGTCCCTTACCTCTTAAATTTCTTTACCAATGATACCTATGGTTGGAGAGTTGAATTTAGACTTTCATTATGTATTTTGAGAAGAAAAATTGTAAGTTTTAAATGCACTTTTCATACATGGTTTAATTTTAGTCCTTTGGGGTGTGGGTTAGATTTGAGTATGTAAGTAAACTATCATATTATTCACCCACCTATTTATTATGTATTGGATAATGAATTTAAATTTTGGGGTTGGGGTTGACGATGTGTGATGTGGCATCCTACATGGATCCACTTCATCATCTTCTATTCCCTCTTCTATAAATTTTGAATTGCTTGCCTTGTTTTGGGATTGCTTCACTTTTGGAAACTCCGTTTGGGGTGAATTCTTTTTCTCTTTTGGAGCTATTACCTTGGATAAGTTTTTGGAAGATTTTTGAATGCTTGTGCTTGGCTGATTTGAATTTCTTGCATTGGGATAAAGCTTGTTGTTTTCAAACTTGGAACAAATCCATCATGGAGAGGTACGAGCTTGGATCTTGAAATGCTTATTTTTTGTTTATGAAACTGTTATTGTTGTGAATGTTTTGGCATGTTTGTGTGATTTTGGGTAGATGGCCTAGGAGTGGTGTAGGAGAAGACAATGGAGTTTATATTTTTGGAGGCACAAGTGTTTTGGGGAGGTATAAGTGTGGAGAGAGTTGGGATTTGGTTTCCACCTTATAAAGAAATAACTTACATTTCTTTACTCGTTATGGGGTGCCATAAGGGGTTTGGGAGGCATAAGGAAATGAGACGAATAAGGGGTACTTGGGGGAGGCATAAGGGCATGTCAAGGCTTTAATATACTATATTTTGGTGGTTTGAAATCAGGTGGTAATACCCATTTCCCCTTTTGGGAGGCATAAGTAGCACCCCTAGTTTCTTGCTCCTTTGGCTTGTATGATGAAGCCTTGGTGTTGTTTGTCATGCTTTAATGAATTCTAATACTTGGAAGATGAAAATGTCAAATAGATCCTTTAAAATTTGATCTTTGTTTTACATTTTCAAACTGGCAAATACTTTATCCAAAATGCACAGTTCAAACCTAAAACAATGAAATAACAAATTAAGCGATTAAATCGAAGTAGTATGCCCTAAACGAATTCAATTGGACAAAAACACTTAAGGAATTTCTTAGAAAACTTAGCAAAATCAGGCTCAATTGTTTGTTGCCATTTTGCTGTCAAAGTTGTATTTTTCTTAAATTGGGAGTTAATTAAACAAACTTACCTTCCAAATCCATCCTAAATCCATCTAAGAATAATTTTCCATGTCTAATTGACATGTTGAGGGAGGAAGAAGATCAATTGACTAAAATTTCATAAGTTAAAATTTACCAGCTTGCCTTTTAAAAGCCACCAAATAATTTTCATGAAATTGACCCATTAAAAATTAAAAAATTTAAATTTAATGATTTTTGTGCAAGGAGGACATCGATAGCTTTCCAAAAAGTCCTCGTTTTCCAAAAACCAAGTTTCTAATCAAAAGTTATGGCCTTCTAAAGTTTTCACTTCATTTTGGCTTCAAAAATATTCTAACTGTTAAATTTAATTATTAAAATATTGCGAGGCAAACTCATGGGCTGAAACTTACCTTTTTCATTTTTTTTGGTCAAAAATGTAAAAATCACAAAGTTTCCTGTCACCCTGCTAGACCGAAACCTTCTTTCATGTGGAAAAATAATCTAAGAAAAAAAAAAATTGGGAAAAATTTCTAAATTTTCCCCGCATCCCCGCCAGCCGCAGCCAATCATTGACTGACAGGTGGCTTAGAGAGGCATTGGTGGAGGCGCGGATCTTTTTTTTTACCTTAGCACTTCAAAATAAAATTTTGAAAAAAATTTCTAACTTCTTCCGCAGGCCCGCCGACCTGTAGCCAGTGGACAGCTGACACGTGTCTCCATGACGCATCAGCGGAGGCACGGAGTGTCCCGAAGCTTTATGCTTCAAAAGTCAACTTTTCCCCAAATCTCCCTACCGACCCACCAATCTGCAGCCAATGAATTTCTGCCATGTGGCATCGTGAGGTACTGATGGAGGCGCATGTGCCTTTTTAACCCTTAAGGAAAAAATGTTTGTTTGTCCCCACTAACTCACTCCCCCATGTTGAATTAGAATGTGCCATGTGTACTTTGCGGCCCGGGGTATAATATCATTTTCAGGCACAGAGTCCCATCGTGGACTCGCGGGTGCATGGGGGTAAAGTGTGATTTTCACCCCAAGTGCCAAGAATCCAACTTTCCTCCCTAGCTCCGCTGACCCAAACGTCCTTGGGGAATTTTTTCTTCCCCAAGCCCGCAAGCCCGCTCTTGGGGAAAAGTTTCACCCCAAGGCCCGTCGGCCCATAACTTGAGAAATATGAGGAGTTAGGAGGACTTATTTATATCACCAGAAAGGTGAGGAAATTTCCTATCTAATGAGAATGTTTTTAAGAAGTTTTGAGTGCATTAATTTTGAGAAAAATCAATTTGAATATTTTAAGCCTGTTAGAGAGTGGTATAGTGAGAAATTACCCTCTTAACCTAATTGATTAATATAACCCTAAGTTTGGACCTTGTGATCTTTTATAATTTTCATATTAATAAAAATATAAGCTATTAATAGTATTTGGCTTTGAAACTTTCTTGCGACAACTGTTGTCTTGTAACTTGGTTGTAGATTGTTTTAAACAAAAAAAATATTCCATAATTTTCCTAACTAATCCTAGGTTGTTCTTGGGTCTCAAGTGGATTGTTTTTACGGGTGTTACACTTGGTGTCAGAGCCATGGGTTCAAAATCTTGGGCCATTGGGCACACTAGAAAACTTGAGACATGAACTATAAAACCTAGCACACTTTTAAATCTAGAAAACAACTTAGTTTAGAAATTACATATTTTAGTAAACACGAAAACTAAGTAAAACCTAGAATAAGGAACGAACTCTCATTTTGCTCTATGCAGGAGGCACAGACAAGATGAGGGGTATTTTCACATATACCTAGACATACCACCTCCAAATCATGTTGTAGCAGCCATCCTACCACAGATTTTGTAGATTATTCAGGATGTTAATGCTTCTCTATGCGAAGGGACCGTAGGGGCACATTCAATCAGGCATGATAGGGTGACATCCATTGAGGCTCGTGCATCTCCTCGGCACAAACAAGGAGCATAGAGGAGAGAACTCTAATGAGGAGTTAGTTAGAGCTAAGTCACCATAGACGGGACATGTAGATAGAGTTTCAAGGAATAGAGAGAGGTCTCTAAGCCCTAGGCTTAGGGATGAGCATACATAGAGGCCTAGAGGTCATCAGACCACAGGTGCAAATCATATCAGGGAGATCCTGAAGCTATGGCCAACTCATTATTCTGGTGACATAGGTGGATTTTAGGTAGAGGCCTGGTTGGCAAGCTTGAGAGGATGCTTCAAGCTTTGTCCTTGTTCTAGCAACATGAAATCTTGTGTTGCAATCCATTTACTGAGGGATGGAGCTGATGTCTTATGGCGGATAGAGGAGTAGAAGCTCCATGTTGATTCTGAGATAGTCACTTGGGAGCTCTTTGAGGGGTGATTTCGGAGTAGATATTTGTCACGAAGGTTCATACAACAATGGATAGATAAGTTTCATGACCTCCGGAAGGCATCTCTTACAGTAACAGAGTATGAGAGTAGATTTCTGGATCTACTCCAGTATGTTGATTACATACAGGATGAGCATGTGTGGATCCACAAGTTCATCCGAGGCCTAAATCTAGACATTGAAGGTGCAGTACGGATCCATTTTCCACAAACATTAGCTGAGGTCATCGAGAAGGCCTATATAACAGAGGCGACTCGGGGAAAAACCCAGTAGGCTAGAGACCGAGTCCAAAGCAGCATACAACAGATGCATGACAGCAGATCGAGGGGGTCAGTACCTCTTCTTTATGGTGGATAGGGTTCAACATAGTCATCTTTTAGACCATAGTAGTAGCAGAAGTCCCACCCACCTTATAGACCTCCACAGAGGTTTGATGCACATAGAGGTCAGAGTATGGGGCCTCCTCCTAGGGGTCCCATCAGGACACAGGGTGCCCAGAGAGCTCACTCAACAGGAATTTTCCAGCAGATACCTCAGCAGACTACAGCTGGATCATCAAGATCCACACCACAGACCTCCAAAGTACCGGCTGGACCTGCTACATAGGGGAGAGGACCAGGAAGTTGTTTTGGTTGTGGTGTTACTGGACATTTTTTGAGAGACTTCCCACATAACCCTAATAACAAGGGTAAGATACAGATCTCAAAGCCTACTGTCAGTGACATAGGGCACAGTCACAGGATTTATGTAGCGGTTGAGAACCACCATGCCGAGCATCAGAGTATAGTTATTGAGACTACAGGTAGAATTGGTGGCATTCCTACCTCCATTTTGTTTGATTATGGTTCTTTTAATTCTTTCATTGCACCATCTCTAATAGAGCGATGCAGGCTAGTGGTAGTTAGATAGGGTCTTAGTTGGGACATTGAGATGGCTTTGGGAGCCAAGATCTCTGTATACTTCATAGTCAAGGAGTGTGTAGTGGACTTGAGACCTTTCACCACTACCTCAGATCTCTATATCCTTCTTTTGGGCTCATATGGAGTCATCTTGGGTATGGATTGGTTGTCTGCACATAGGGCCAGGATGGATTATTACTACAAGATTATATCTTGTGAGATGATTTGGGAGTTGAGTTGGTGATTTTAGGGGTCAGGAAACCCGTTTCTATTCACACCATCTCTGCTATGCAGCTTAAGCGGTGTGTGTGATGGGGTTGTTAGATCTTTGCTGTCACAGTTAGTGACTAATCAGAGGACAGGTCTAGTGGACCATCGCTAGATGATCATCCCATTTTGATAGAGTTTGAAAATGTCTTTCCAGGGGATCTACCAGGGTTACCACCCCCACGTGAGATTGATTTTCATATAGATCTGGTTCTGGGAGAGGATCCTATCTCACGAGCACCTTATCGGATGACTACCCCTGAACTCTGTGAGCTCAAGTTACAACTGGAGGGACTTATGGAGAAATACCTTATCCATCCTAGTGTATCCCCTTGGAGTGCACCGGTGATTTTTGTGAAGAAGAAGGATGGATCCTTGCGGTTGTGTATTGATTACCGCCAACTAAATAAGGTAACGATCAAGAATCATTATCCCCTTCCGTGCATTGATGACTTGTTTGATCAGATGAAGGGAGCCACAATATTCTCTAAGATTGATCTTAAGCCAAGGTATCATCAGTTAAGGATTGTGGAGATGGATATTCATAAGACTGCCTTTCGTATGAGATATGGGCACTATGAGTTCATAGTGGTACCATTTGGTTTGACTAATGCCCCCACATTATTTATGAGTTTGATGAATGGGGTATTCAAGACTTTCTTAGATCACTTCGTGCTCATCTTCCTTGATGACATTTTTATTTACTCACGAATGCGTGAGGAGCACGAGGGACACCTTCGCCAGGTTCTCCAGTGTCTTCGTGAGTAGCAACTTTATGGGAACTTGGAGAAGTGTGCTTTCTTTCAGACCGAGATGTAGTACTTGGGTCATATCATTTCTGGGGAAGGTATCACAGTCGATCCTTCCAAGATTAGAGTCATTATGGATTGGCCAGTACCCACTACTATGACTGAGGTGCACAACTTCATGGGATTAGCAGGTTACTACCGGAGATTTGTTCAGGACTTCTCTCGGATTGCACACCCCATCACTTCCCTTCAGTAGAAAGGGAAGAAGTTTGTTTGGTCAGACAGGTGTGAGCAGGCCTTCAAAACACTAAAGGAATGTCTCACTACAACACCTATTCTTGTAGTGTTGGATCCACAGGGTGAATTTTTCATATGCACAGATGCTTCTTTGGCAGGACTTGGAGGTGTATTGATGCAGGAGGGTAGAGTGGTGGCTTTTGAGTCTCACAAACTCAAAGATTATGAGCTTGATTATCTAACTCATGATCTTGAGCTTGCGGTAGTTGTGCATGCTTTGGTTCGATGGAGGAACTTTCTACTTGGTCGAAGATTCACACTCAAAACAGATCACTTGAGTCTTCGCCACCTCTTCATGCAGCCCAATCTCAACGCTCGCCAATGGCATTAGATGGATCTATTTTGTGAGTATGATATGGAGATAGAGCATGTGAAAGGGAAGGAGAATGTGGATGTAGATGCTCTTAGCAGACGGATACATGTGGCTATGGCCACATCAATGAGCACAGATTTACGGAGCAGGATTCTTTAGCAGCTTCCTCTTGATATCTTCTACATTTCACTTCAAGTAGAGATCGAGTCTCAAAGACCCCTCGAGGGGAAGTTTGATGGTTTTTCTTTATAGGCAGATGGTCTTCTTAGGAAAAGAGGTCAGATTTATGTTCCCAAAGGTAGAGACTTGAGGCAGGACATATTGATAGAGGCACATCATGCACCCTACTCAGCCCATCCTGGGGTGAAGAAGATGCATGCTACTTTGAGACAGTTGTATCATTGGAGAGGACTTTGTAAAGACGTGGCTCAATTTGTGTCACATTGTTTGGAGTGCCAAAAAGTGAAGGTCAAGAATCAACATCCAGATGGCCTTCTCTTTCCTCATGTTATATCGAAGTGGAAATGGGACACCATTTCCATGGACTTCATTATTGGGCTACCAATGTCGAGATACCACCACGATGCCATCATGGTCACGGTTGATAAATTGACAAAAGTGGCTCATTTTTCTCCAGTAAAGACCACTTATACATCTAGTGTAGTGATACAAGTATATTTGGATGAGATTATCAGGTTGCACGGGATCCCACAGAAGATTATTTGTGACTGCGATCCTTTGTATACTTCCCATTTCTAGACTACCATGCAGTATCCCCTCAGGACGAGAATCAACTTTAGCACAACATATCACCCCAAGACAAATGGATAGACTGAGCATGTGAATCATATTTTAGAGGACTTGATTAGGATGTATGTGATGGATCATCAGGTGAGGTGGGAGGAGTACTTGTACTTGGTGGAGTTTTCCTACAATAATAGTTTTCAGAGTTCTATAGGCATGACTCCTTTCCAGGCCTTGTATGGCAGAGAGTACATGACACCTCTTAGATGGGACAGGATAGAAGACATGGTTTCTCTTGGACTAGCTTTGTTGTAGGACATGGAGCAACAGGTGGTTTTGATCAGTCAAAGACTATAGGAGACACAAGACAGGTAGAAGAAGTACGTAAATCAGCATAGGACCGACCGTAGTTTTGATGTGGGCATGAAGGTGTTCCTTCGTAGTAGGCCACATAAGAGCCCTATCCATTATGGAAAAGCTTCTAAGTTAGCTCTTAGATTTGTTGGTACTTTTTTAGATCTTTGAACATATCGGCCCTTTGGCCTACCATCTAGCATTTCCACCTAGCTTGTCTCACGTACATGATGTGTTTCATGTTTCAGTTCTTAGGAGATATATTGTCATGGAGGGTTCACTTAGTAAAAGTATGATATAGCACGTGCATTAAAAGGGTATTAAAGAATGCCCTTAATTCTAGTTTTTAACTCTAATTCTTCAATTGATAATACCCCCTCCTGTTATATTATTAGAATAAAAATACCCCCTATTTTTTCTATGTACCTTACTTACCCATTTTTCAATTACAATTTTATTTACCCCTTTTTATTTCTACCATAATATATTAAACAGAAAATATATCATATTTCTCACTCAATTTTTTTTAATATGCATTTCCTCTCGAAAGATATTTGAATCCATTGAAGACCTATTACAAATCACCTTATAAATATTAAGCTTTAATCATTTATCAATAGTTCTTCAAATAATTAAGATGGTGAAATAATATCACTTGTGTTGAAAAACATACTCCTAGTTTTCTACCATCTTATTATTTCTTGGTTAAGAATCTCTTAATTGATATTTCTTTATTCAAAAAAAGATTATAATTTAACTTTATGAACACACTCCTTTTACAATTTTAAGGTATTTACTTTTAAAAGCAAGGACTCAAATGTTTTAGTTTTATATTAAAATTAAACCTCCATTTCCTTTGGCCCACCTCTCTAGCCTACCCCCAATACTTGATTCAAAATATTAATAAATTAAACCCTTTCACCCCCTCATATCTACCAGTATATTGAATTTAATTGTATTAATTTTGATTACCTCAATATGAACCCACGTGCTAGGATATTGCCTAGCTAATGAACCCCCCGTGTATATTGTAGATCCTTCGCCTGCGTTGGATTGGACCTCATTGCAGGTGCAAGATCAGGGGCAAGTGACGGTGGAGCTTGTTTGCATTATAGATTGCAGGACCCTGGGCCTTTGAGGCAGAGAGATTGACCAAGTCTGGGTGCATTGGGACAGATATGATGAGATTGCAGCTACATGGGAGGATGCTACATTACTACAAGTTTAGTTTCCATATTTGTTCCAGTGACTTCCAAGAAGAAGTCGAGTTTAAGGGGAGGGGGATGTAGTGCTCACTTCCCTTTTGACACCTTTTGATACTAATCATGATACTATTGATTATATTATAGAATGATTATAGACTTTATTATGATGTTAGATGTTAGATCATGGATTATTGTTGACCTTGATTCAATTATGATGTATGATGACTATTAAAGACATTTTTATATATTGATGATGATATGTTGTTTGACATGGTTATACTATGAATGTTGTTTAGACATGTGATATTTGGATATTGTGAGTAGACCTAGAAATGGAAATTATTTGATGATGATATAGTTGTTAAGTAAAATTGTAAATGATCTTGTCAGTTGCTTGAATGTTATTGTGATTCATATATCTAGATGATTTTGGAATTTTATTTATATTAGTTTGGATGTTCTGATATGGCCATGAGGCCGAAGGAGGTATTTGTGTTTTGTAGGTTAAAATATCACAACAAACATCGGGGGATTGGAGACCAACCACATTGGAATTCTAGATGAATTCAACAAGGTCACCATGGTAACTTGTATTATTTGTGTGTGTTTGATTGTGTTAGAGATTCTCATGGGGGGATCACCTTTAAACGTGACCAAGGGTTATGAGCATTTATTTATTTGGTTCATTTTTATTGATGTTTGTATGTGTTTATTAAGTGATGTATTTATCCCTTTTATTTAAATAAATTGTGGTGTTAATATTGTGAGTAATCATGTTAAGTTAATTAATTAAAAGATATCATGAGAATGTAATTAATAGAGTTGTTGGTCTTGATTTAAGTGTTGTAATATATATGTAAGTGATGTGTAAGTTAATTTTTGAGTATGAAACACTCCACCTTAGAAATTTGAATTTGTCCTTGGAGGCTTGTGGGACAAGTTAAACTTGTCTTATACGTCCTAAATTTATTTACCAACCATGCCTATGGTTGGAGAGTTTAATTTAGACTTTCATTATGCATTTTGAGAATACAAATTGTAAGTTTTAATTGCACATTTATTACATGGTTTAATTTTAGTCCTTTGTGGTGTGGGTTGGATTTGAGTATGTAAGTAAACTATCATATTATTCACCCACCTATTTATTATGCATTGGAGAATGAATTTGAATTTTGGGTTGGGGTTGAGGATGTGTGATGTGGCATCCTAAATGGATCTACCTCATCCTCTTCTCTTCCCTCTTCTATAAAATTTGAATTGCTTGCCTTGTTTTGGGGTTGGTTCACTTTTGGAAACTCTTTTTGGGGTGAATTCTTTTGCTGTTTTAGAGCTCTTGCCTTGGAGAAGTTTTTGGAAGATTTTTACATGCTTGTGCTTGGCTGATTTGGATTGCTTGCATTGGGATAAAGATTTTTCTTTTGGAACTTGGAACAACTCCATCATGAAGAGGAAGGAGCTTGCCTCTTGAAATGATTTTTTTTGTTTATAAAATTGTTATTGTTGTGAATTTTTTGGCATGTTTGTGGGATGTTGGGTAGATGGCCTAGGAATGGTGTGGAGAAGACTATGGGGTTTATTTTGTTGGAGGAACAAGTGTTTTAGGGAGGTGTAAGTGTGGAGGGAGTTGGGATTTGGGTTCCACCTTATAAATAAATGACTTGAATTTATTTACTCGTTATGGGGTGCCATAAGAGGTTAGGGAGGCATAAGGAAATGAGAAGAATAAGGGGTACTTAAGGGAGGCATAAGGGCATGTCAGGGCTTTGATATACTATATTTCGGTGGTTTGAAATTAGGTGGTAATATCCATTTCCCCTTTTGGGAGGCATAAGTAACATCCCCCATAGTTTATTTCTCCTTTGGCTTGCTTGATGAAGCCTTAGTGTTGTTTGTCATGCTTTAATGTAGTTGTAAACTACATTCCGTTTTGGACTATGTTTTAAATGTGAAAATATTGCTTGTGTGTTGTGGAAGCTTTTATTGACATGAGTTGAATCAAATCTTCTATTGTATTATGGTTGTGGCTTGGGGGCCAATGAAGAAGGATGACTTCTCCTTTTCATTGGATGTTTTGGTTGGGTGGAGAGCGTTGCCTTTCCCCTACTCTTGTTGTGATCAGAATTGGAAGAATGATAAATCTACATATTGCTGTTTTGGAGCAAAGAAAAAAAAAAGTTTGACAGTCCCTTGTTGAAATGAAATCTTATTGTAACATTTCCCACTTGAAGCACAGATGAACTTGTATATGTTTTGTAATGGAAAATATGTTTTATTGAATATGAAAGTTGTAATTTTGAAATGTAAATGAGAGATATACTTTGTTTTCTGTCTTGAAAGAAAGTGATGTATTTTGTATATTGTATTGTGAAAATCAACACAAAAGAGAAGTTGTAAAAGAAGGAAATCTTGTCTTTTGAATAAAACTTGCATTCTTTTCCACAAGTGGAACTACTATTGTTTAAAATCAGAGTTTGAAATGTATTTGAAATCTCTGTTTGAAAAGAAGAAATGCATGTGAGGAAAATAAAGAACTTCGTCTTTTGAAATGTGTAAAATTGGAAATCAGAATTGCATTTTGGTTTTGAATAGTTTGAATTGAATCAACTATATGTATATTAGATTAGAATTGGAATGAATTATAATACTTGGAAGATGAAAATGACAAATAGATCCTTTAAAATTTGATATTTTTTATGCATTTTCAAACTGGAAAATACTTTATCCAAAATGCATAGTTCGAACCTGAAACAATGAAATAACAAATTAAGCGATTGAATTGAAGTAGTATGCCCTAAACGAATTCAATTGGACAAAAACATTAAGGAATTTCTTAGAAAACTTAGCAAAATCAGGCTCAAACGTTTGTTGTCGTTTTGTTGTCAAAGTTGTATTTTTCTTAAATTGGGAGTTAATCAAACAGACTTACCTTCCAAATCCATCCTAAATCCATCAAAGAACAATTCTCCATGTCTAATTGACATGTTGAGGGAGGAAGAAGATCAATTGATTAAAATTTCATAAGTTAAAATTTACCACCTTGCCTTTTAGAAGCCCGCAGATTGTTTTCATGAAATTGACCCCTTAAACATTAACAAAATGAAAATTTAATGATTCTTGTGCAAAGAGGACGTCGAGAGCTTTCCGAAAAGTCCTCATTTTCTAAAACCTGAGTTTCCAATCAAACGTTATGGCCTTCTAAAGTTTTCACTTCAGTTTGGCTTCAAAAATATTCTAACTATTAAATTTAATTATTAAATTATTGTTAGGCAGACCCGCGGGCCGAAACTTACCTTTTTCGTTTTTTTTTATCAAAAGCACAAAAATCACGAAGTTTCCCGCCGCCCCGCTGGACCAAAACCTTCTTTCGGGCAGAAAAATAATCTAAGAAAAAAAAAATTGGGAAAAATTTATAAGTTTTCCTCGCATCCCCACCAGCCACAACCAATCATTGACTGACAAGTGGCTTAGAGAGGCATTGATGGAGGCACGGATCTTTTTTTTTTGCCTTAGCACTTAAAAAGAAAATTTTTGGCAAATTTTCCTAACTTCTTCCGCAGGCCCGCTGACATGCAGCCAATGGATGGCTGACACGTGTCTCCACGACGTGTCGGCAAAGGTGTGGAGTGTCCAGAAGCTTTACGCTTCAAAAGTCAACTTTTCCCCAAATCTCCTTGTTGACCCTCTGATCCGCAGCTAATGAACGTCTGACACGTGGCATCGTGAGGCACCAGTGGAGGCGTGGGTGTTTTTTTATCCCATGCGCCCTTTAACCCTTAATGCAAAAATACTTGTTTGTCCTTGCTAACCTGCTCCCCACATTGGCTTAGAATGTGCCACGTGTCTTTTGCGGCCCGGGGTATAATATCATTTTTGGGCACAGAGTCTTGTCGCGGACTCGCGAGCACAGGGGGGTAAAGTGCACTTTTCTCCCCAAGCACCAATAATCCAACTTTCCTCCCCAGTTCCGCCGACCTGAACACCCTTGGGGAAATATTTCTTCCCCAGGCCCGCAGGCCTGCTCTTGGGGAAAATTTTCACCCCAAGGCCCGTAGGCGCATAACTTGAGAAATATGAGAAGTTATGAGGAATTCTTTATATCTCCAGAAAAGTGAGGAAATTTCCTATCTAATGAAAATGTTTTTGGGAAGTTTTGAGTGCGTTAATTTTGAGAAAAATCAAGTTGAATCCTTTAAGCCTGTTAGAGAGTGGTATAGTGAGAAATTAGTCTCTTAACCTAATTGATTAATCTAGCCCTAAGTTTGGACCTTGTGATCTTTTATAATTGTCATATTAATAAAACTATAAGCTATTAATAGTATTTGGCTTTGAAACTTTCTTGTGACAATTGTTGTCTTGTAACCTGGTTGTAGACTGTTTTAAACAAAAAAAATTATTCCATAATTTTTCTAACTAATCCTAGGTTATTATCACTAAGTGCAAGATAACTTCATTCAAATCATAGTTGGCTTGCATCCGGTGGCGGGTCTTGAATTTTTGTTTCTTTGTATATGGGTTATGGTTCTTCATGGTTATTTTTATGAATTCGATCTTACTTCTTTTGGGATTTTATCCTTGCTGGTTGTCTTGATCACTTGTGACCTTGTTTGTTTTTCTTTTGGGCTATTGATATAGGCCTCTCCATGTACTATCTATTGTTATTATGTTATCTCTTTTCTTCAATTGTATTTATGGGTTTTTTGGTCCCCTTAAAACCAAATTTTTACCTAATCTAAAAAAAAGAAAATAATAACAATTATTGTCGTATATCATTTTATTAATACTCTATTTTTGTAATTTCTTTTATCATATTGTTATTTTCTCCTTCTTAAATCCTTTCGCTGCTCTGAACTAATGTTGATTTAGTTTTTGGTAGAGTTTCGTTCCTATTCTCATTGCATTAACTAAATTTTTTTAATGTGTTCTATTTTTTTGTTTTATGTTCCATCATATTTTGGGCACTGAAAATTCCCCTCGTAATATTGTGTTACCACCAAATACCAATCAACAATTACCATTAGATAAAAACAATTCAAAAAATGAGGTGCCTAAATCACTGTATCATAAAAAAATCAGGAGATAAGAAATATTAGATGTTGGGGATTGTGTCGACATTAAAATTTTCCTCCATAATTTCTATTTTATTCATGTATGTATTAGGAATAGGATGATGTTAAGTATAATTAGTAGTGGCGTCCAATAGAAGATAACAACGTCGTCAGTACGGTGTCGCCAATAAAGTAGAGTATGGTAACAGTCAAAGTACAAAAGGAATGTTGTGGTAAAAAGTAAATATTTATCGTAAGTGGTCCGGTAATGTAAAATGTCAAAGTTGGGGTAAGTAGAGAAGTAGGGTCTACATGATTAGGAATTAGAAATATTATATTTGTAATAAGGACAAGGAGTGATGTCATAAATATTTTGTGTATTTTATTTATAGAAAAGTCTAAAAAGGTGGAACCCATGTGAGATGATAAGGTTTATCTTATCTTAGAAGATAAGCCTACATGTAAAGGAAAGAGTTTAGGCATGGAATATGATTGGCCGGAAGAGATTTCATATCCTATCTTAGAGATAGGGTGGATAAGCCTGAATTCCTATAAATAGAGAGGCCATCCCCTCTCATTTATCATAGAGCAAAGTTGTAATAATTATTTTATGAATAAAGGATTCTTTGTGAAGGTGTGTTAAGGAAGTCATCAAGAGGAGTAATTGTGAAGTTTCTCCCATAACCATTGTTGGAATCAAGTGGAGTTGGTAACACTTGGAGTAATTCATGGGTGAGATTGTAATAATTCCATGTTAATAATATATTTTACAGTTGTATTTAAGATTTTTCATCATTCTTTTTTTTTTCATAGTCTGGGGTATTCTTGTGTTATGTTTGTTGTTGTGTTTCCAGATTACTACCACCAAACCAAAAGTTGTGCATTACTAAAATAATCATAGCACGAGGAGTTCCCGGTGAAATATTATCAGAGTGTCGGATTCGTGTTGACAATTGCAAGGAAAAAACTTGAAACTTGTGGTTTGGATTAGCTTTTCCAACACCCCTCTTAATCATAACTACCTCTATAAGAATTTTTAAATTTGAAAAATAATTCGGTGTTATTTTTGTGTAATTTCATAGCTTCATGTATATAGTTTGAAGCTACCAACTATATATGTACTTCAAAGATGACTGTATATATTTTGAGGCTAGGATTTTAAATGTATTTCAAAGATGACTGTATATATGCACTTCCTATACAAGTTTGGATCAATTTTTGTGCTTGTTGTGTAAAGAGTCTAAAGTTACTTTTATGACTAGTTTATAGTTAGATGTGATAGTCTGGAACTAATTTGGTGCTGAATGTATGATTCTGAAGCTAGTCCGTTCTTGCCACTGCAATATATGTGACACCAACATTTTATTTTAGGAATTCAAAAATTTCTTTTGATAATGGTTTATTATAAATATCAACAATTTGGTGCTTGATATGTAAAACTGAAGTTGTATCTCTCCATATTCTACAAGGTACCTGATAAAATGGAAAGGGAGCTTAATATGATTGCTTTGACTGCAGAAGATTGGATTCTACATCAGGGATATTGATGATACATTGTCACAATATACGATTATGCCATCTTATTGTTCCTTTTTCAAGTCTTCTAGGATTCTCCTAATCCAATTATCCTGACATGTAGTTATGTTTGTTATGATATACTCAGTTTTTGCTCTGGAGAGAGAAACAAAGGGTTAATTCTTGGATGCCTATATAAAGGCTCCGAGCTCAATGTGGAACATATATCTAGATGTTCTCTTCTTTTCACATACACTATCTACCCAATAATTATTAGTATAACCAACCAACTCAAACTCACTTATTACAGTATACAAAATGTCATAATCCTTCATTCCGTTGACATATCTTATGATTCTCTTCTCTACTGATGCGCCAAAATTAGCAGGAACTTGACAAGGTCATAACTTGAGCTCCGGGTTTCCGTTTGACTTTGTTTTTGTTTTGAAACCACATATTTCAATGGGACGAATGCACTGGCAACCTACCCTACCGATTGGGGAAATTTTCAGTACATTTTCGGGCCCTAAATCCACCATCTTGAGGCCGAAAATTAGGATTTAAGTTGTAGTTTGGTTTTTCCCTATTTTTGGGCATTAGTTAATTTTATTCTATTAGTTGCATTATGAATTAGAAAGTTGGAATTTCATCTAATTTAGGAATGTAGAATATGCATGGCAATTTTTGTGCCCATACGAATAAGCATGCGAACTTACTAAGAATAACAGGTTCTAGTAAACTGCTAAAAATAGTAAATTCTGCCACCTAGAGTAGATTTAGTCAAAGTTAGTTAGGGTTTGCTTGAAAACTCGAGTTGAGAGTTATTCTCCTATTTAGGAAACATTGTAATTGATTATTCAATAACGAAGAAGGAGATCTATTTTCTTTTGGAGTTCATATTATTTGCAGTATATCAAGTTTGTTTAAATTTAACTACATTATCTACTTATTAGTGCGTCTCCTTAGGTGTTTCCATAAATATGCAAATCAATCTTACTACATGCATTATAATAGGCCTAGTTATTTTCAAATACATTAATATTCCAATACTCTTGTATAAAGTTGTATTTACCTCATTTATGTAACCCCCCTTACTTAATATAACACATGTAAATTTTGGTATTGGTGCAGGGTTGTTGTTCAACATTTTAAAACTTATATAGCATACTTGGTTTAAGAAATGAATATGCCATGATCCATTTTTCTTACATAAATATCAAGAAAAAACTTTAACAAGCCCAAGCCTATCACCTCAAACTCACTTTACATTGCTTCTTTAAATTCAACAATTAACAAGTCATTATTGCATGTGAAAATAAATTCTTCTAAATATAAAACATCAAGTAAAACATTAGCATGATTTTCCTTGATATAGAGTGTGGGCTCATTGCTACTTCTGCTGAAGCCATTCCTTAGAAAATATGAGTCTATTCTATTGTACCACACTCTATGTGGTTGCTTAAGGCCATAGAGTGCTTTCTTTAGCCTATATAATTTAGCTTCTTTTCTTATAAGAATATCATACCCAGCTGGTTCAATGTAATCTTCTTCCTTAAGGAATCCATTTAGAAAGGAAGAATACACATTCATTTGAAATAACTTCCACTTGTGTTGGGTTGTTATTGCCAAGACAACTCATGTGGTTTCCATTCTTGCAACATGAGCATATGTCTCATCATAGTATCTTCAAGGATATTGTTTATACCCTTTAACAACTTCATTTATTTCGAGCCTTTCTATTTTTCGTTATGTTGTACTCTTAGTGTTATAGACCCACTTTACTCCAATCACTTATTTACCCATAGGAAATTCAATTAGATCCCAAGTTTTTTTCCTTTCTATTGCATCTATTCCTCATACATGGCCTAACACCATTTCTCTTCCTTTATTGCTTCTTAAAATTGCATAGGATCAATTTGAGAAAATAAAGTAAAATTCATACTTTCATCAAAATCAACTTACCTTGATTTTTCAAAAATTTCCCTCAAGCTCGTTTTGTTCTTTGGCATTTGTAACACCCGTAAAAAAAACCCACTTGAGACCCAAGAACAACCTAGGATTAGTTAGGAAAATTATGGAATAATTTTTTTTGTTTAAGAGTGTCTACCACTAGGTTACAAGACAACAGTTGCCACAACAAGTTTCTAGGTCAATTCTAATTTACTATATTATATTTTTACTAAGACAACAATTATTAAAGATTATAAGGTCAAAACTTAGGGTTAGAAATTTTACTTAGGTTAGGAGGGTAATTTCTCACTATATCACTCTCTAACAGGTTTAAAAGATTCAACTTGATTTTTTTTTCTCAAAATTAACAATTTCAAAACTTCTGTAAAACATTTCCAGTGGATAGGAAATTTCCTCACCTTTCCAATGATATAAAGAAGTCCTCCTAACACCTCATATTTATCAAGTTATGGGCCGGCAGACCTTGGGAGGAAATTTTTTCCAAGAGCGGGCCTGTGGACCTAGGGGAGAAAATTTTCCCAAGCATGGGCCAGCAGAGTGGGGGAGAAATTTGGCACATTTTCATACTTAGGGGAAAAAGTGTAATTTTCCTCCGTGTGCCCGTGAGGACACATGTCGGTGTTACAACACCTTAGCGGGAAATTGGGCCTTCAGAGCGATTTAAGACATAATGTCTTTTCGGCCGAAAAGCACTAGGGATCAAAATGATCCGTGCCTCCATCGACGCCTAAGTCTTCCATGTGTTAGCGTACCATTGGTTGTGAGCAGTGTGGTTGCAGGGAAACTTTATAATTTTTTCCAAAGAAAAGTTTAAGTTTTAAATTCCATAAAATCTCCACACTTCCACCGTCGCCTGGTGAAGCCACGTGTCATCGATTCACTGGCTACGGGCTAGCGGGCTGGCAGGGAAATTTTAGAAAATTTTCTAAAAATTTTCTGAAAATCAAAAGGAAAAAAGGAACCCCACTCCTCCACCGATGCCTCATGATGCCACGTGACAGCCTCTGATTGGCTGCGGGGCCGGCGGGGCCGCAGAGGAAACTTAGAAAACTTTCCAAATTTCTTTCTTCTAACTTAAGTGATTTTTGACAGAAAGAAAGGCCTGCGGGTTTAGCGGAGTAGTGGCGGGGGAATTCATTCCTTTGGAATTTTTTGACCAAAATTTCTAAGGGAAAATTTGGGCCCACAGGTCCGCAAAGGAAATTTTTCCCATTTTTTTTTGACATGTAGAATTATTTTTGACGCCAAATGGAGAAAAAATTCAGAAGGCCATAACTTTTGATAGAGAGCTTGATTTTGGGAAAACGAGGACTGTATAGAAATCTCTCAACGTCCTCTTTACACAGGAATCATTAATATTTGATTTTGATAAAGTTTAAGGGGTCAATTTTGTGAAAACGTTTTGTAAGCTTTTACAAAGCAAACTGGTAAATTTTAACTTATAAATTTTTTTGTTCAAATTTTTCATTCTTTCTCCTTCAACATGTCAAAAAGACATGGAGGTTTCCATTAGGAAAGTGTTAGGATATATTGCAAGTGTAAAATTGTTGGATTGATTTGAATTTCGAAATTACAAGTTTCTTTTTATAGCAAAAAGCCTGCAGATTTGCCTTGGCTCGATTGGAAGGTTTTCAAGGCATTTCCTTAAGTGTTTTTAGTTTGGTTTGGGATCATTTTGGCTTCATTAAGTTCAATTGATTATTTCATTTGCCCTCTTATCTATTTGCAGAGTTATTTGAACATTTGATAAAGGAATTTTACTAAGTATACAATGAATTGAAAGAAGTGTATACATTTCCAGAATAGAGATTAACTATCTCTTTTGCCATGAAATAAAACATTGAATTCATTCCATGCTGGTCTTAAATATTTTTCTTTCCTTCAATCAAACATTAAAACAAGAATGCAGTTTCTATTCTTTCCAAAATAATATATTTTAAATAGGGCAGAATAATACATTTTCTTCTCACGTGTTTCACTTTTTCCACTTTCCAAACAGGGATTTCATAGTGCATGTTAAACACGTATTTCCAATGGAAATAATATCATATGAACAAGACAACACTTCCATTAATTCAAATGAAACTCTTACAACCTACTTTCCATTTGATTTCAAAATACAACATACAAAATATGTATCATTCTTTCACATTCTTTCCAAAAAACTAAAAGCATAGTATAACTCTTTTACATTTCGAATTTCAACTTTCATTGTCAATACAAAGTATCTTTCCATTACAATTAATATACAGATCATCCACTTCAAAGTGGGAAAGGGCTACAATAAGATTTCATTTCACAAGGGACTGTCAAACTGTCTTTTTCTCAGCTCCAGAACAACAACAAGCAGATTTCTCATTCTTCTAATTTGATCACAACAAGAGCAGGGGAAAGGAAACGCTCTCCACCCAACCAAGACATACAATGAAAAGGAGAATCCATCCTTCTTCATTGGCCCCCGAGCCCCGACCATAATGCAATAGAATATGTGATCCAACTCATGACAAAAACAGGCTTCAAAAAACACACAAGCAATATTTTCACAACAAAAACACAGTCCAAAACAGAATGTAGTTTATAACTACATTAAAGCATGAAAAACATTATTGAGGCTTCATCAAGCAAGCCAAAGGAGCAAGAAACTATGGGGGATGCTTCTTATTCCTCCCAAAGGGGAAATGGGTATCACCACCTGATTTCAAACTGCCAAATATAGTATATGAAAGGAACGATAACCAGATTATACCAAGCCAAGAAAAAAGATGCTAATCAAACACCACGATCAATAAGATGAAAGTAATTCGCCAGAATAACTTTACATAAAACCTTTGCAAACAAATGAGAAACAATATCATATATTATTATGGAACTCAATGCAATACATTGAGAATGGGCCTTGCTTAAATAGGCAAGGAATAACAATCTAAGAACCAGTCAAGGTCGTAGATCAAGCCATAAATCAAGGAAATAACTAGTCATCAAAGAACTAGTCAAGACCATAGATTTAGGATGAGAACTAGACATCAAGGATCTAGTCAATACCATAGATCAAGGAAATAACTATACCTAACAACTAGATAATATCTTCTAATATCTAAATAAGATAAAAGAAATATCCACACACATAAGTGGGTGAGGATAAATACAATAAGGTAAATAAAGTACCTATGTGAACATGAGCTAAGGTAAATACCTACTCTAATAGTATATCAAAACCCTGACATTCCTTATGCCTCCCCTAAGTACCCCTTATTCCTCACATTTCCTTATGCCTCCCCAATCTTATGGCACCCCATAACGAGTAAAGAAATGTAAACTATTTCTTTGCAAGGTGGAACCCAAATCCCAACTCCCTCCACACTTATACCTCCCTAAAAACACCCTTGTGCCTCCCACAAAATAAACCCCATTGTCTTCTCCTACACCATTCCTATGCCATCTACCCAACAGCCCACAAACATGCCAAACATTCACACATTAACATTTACATTCCTAAAAGAAGAGCATTTCAAGAGCCAAGCTCTTACCTCTCCATGATGGACTTGTCCAAGTTCCAAACAGGAGTTGTTTCCAAGTAAACAATCCAAAAAACAACCAAGCACAAGTATTCCACAATTTTCCAACTACTCCAAAAGCAAGAGCTCCCAAAAAACAACAAAATAATTCACCCAAGAATGAAATCTCCCAAGCTAAGCAACCCAAAATAAGGCAAGCAAATCAAATTTTATAGAAGAGGGAAGGGAAGAGGATGAAGTGGATCCATGTAGGATGCCACATCACACATCCTTAAACCCAACACAAAGTCAACTTCATTCTCCAATAAATAATAAATAAGTGGGTCAATAATATGATAGTTTACTTACATACTCCAAAACAAACCCACACCCCAAAGGACTAAAATTACAACATGTAAGAAAAGTGCAATTAAAACTTACAATTTGTCTTCCCAAAATACATTATAAAAGTCTAATTTTAAATTCCAAACCATAAGTATGGTTGGAAAATAAATTTAAGAGGTATGGGACAAGTTTAACTTGTCCCATAAGCCTCCAAAATCAGCCTTCAAGGACAAATTTGAATTTCCAAGAGAGTGGAGTGTTTCACACTCAAAAGTTAACTTACACATCACTTACAAGGTCACTTACACATTCTTACAACACTTAAATCATGGCCAAAAGCTCTATTAATTACATTCTTATGACATATTTTAATTAATTAACTTAGCAACATGATTACTCACAATATTAAGACAACATTTAATAAATAATAAAAGGGGTAAATGCACCACATAAAACACATGCAAACGTTTAACGAAAGGGACCCATTAAAAGAAAAAAAACATAAAATCTCTTGGTCACATTTAAAGGTGATCCCCCCCATGGGAATCCCTAACAATAATTAAACACACACACAACGATACAAGTTGTCATGGTGACCTTGTTGAATTCATCTAGAATTCCAATGTGGTTGGTCTCCAATCCCCCGATGTTTTTTGTGATATTTTAGCCTGCAAAACACAAAAACCTCCTTCAGCCTTGTGGCCATATCAGAACATCCAAAAATGATGTAAACATAATCTCAAAATCATCTATACATATGAATCACAACAATCATCAAGGAAATCCAACAATATCATTTACAGTTTATATCAACAACTATATCATCATCAAATAATGTCCATTTTCTAGGTCTACTCACAATATCCAAATATCACATGTCCGAACAACAGCCATGACATATCCATGTCAAACAATATATCATCATACACATATATAATGTCTCTAATAATTATCATACATCATAACTGAATCAAGATCAACAATGATCCATGGTCTAACATCTAACATCATACTAAATCAAAACCCTAATAATGTCCATAATATAATCTGCAGTATCAAGATCAGTATCAAAAGGTGTCAAAGGGAGGTGGGCACTACAGCATTAGAGAGGCCAACGTTGGATTTGAACTCTCTCCATAGGGATACCTTGTAGTGTTAAAGATCTTTGAATATGGAATATTTAATGTTATTGATGTAAAAGGAAGTGTTGATGTTTAATCTTTCTAGGACATGATAGGTTAAACATCATTTCTGGAAAATATTTCATTTCCACCTTATAAATCAAATATACGTATACCATTGTTGAGATACCTAAGAGGGTGTCAATAATGTCATCTCATGACTCATTCTCAAAGAATTTAACATTTGTGCTAATGACAATCATCTTCGTAATAGGGTTATATAATATGTATGCTTTACATTCTTCACTACAACTAATGAAGAAGCAATTTTCTCCTCTACTATCCAATTTTTTACTTTTCTCCTTTGGCACAAATGAATATTCTAGCACCTACATCTTCTTTAGTGCTCCACACTGTATTTTCTTTTTTCTATATTTCTTTTGGAATATTATCACACATAGCCTTTATGGGACATTTATTTATTAAATGTATTTTTGTTGCAAAAACTTCACCCCAATAGACATTTGAAAGTCCCTCGGCCTTTATCATGCTTCTAGGGCCATCTCTTGAATTGTTCTATTCTTCCTCCTAGCTACACCATTTTTGTGTTGTGTATATTTAGCCATAAATTATTTTTTAATGTCTTCATATTTTTCCAAAATCAAGAAATTATTTGGCTACATTTTCCCCCTCTATCTATTTTGACGACATTGATGAAGTATTTGTTTTGTTTCTCTAAATATACAAACTCCAATTGTTCATTTTCCCTCCTAGTCTTCCTTGATTGAAAAGGTTGTCTATCTTGTTTTCCTAAAATGTAAGCCTCACATTTTTCATCAATCTCAACAGTAGTTGGGAGCCCCTTAACCATATCTTTCTTAGACAAAATAAGTAATCCAAAGAAACTTAAATTTCCATACCTAAGATGTCAGAGTATGGATAAATCCTTAATGACAGTCGTAAATTGTTCCTGCTGGAATGTGGATCTGAAATGTGCAAAATCCCAGGAATGTGCAAAAGAATAATTTTGCATCATAAGAGGAAACATTATTTTTTGTCATTTGTACAACTACAATCTTGTTTTCTCTCCCATATTTATCAAAAATTGTGCACTCTCAATTATCCATCAAGACTCTATATCTTTATTGAACCATTTTTTTATGCTCAATAAATTGTATTTGATACATGGGGTATAATAGATGGTTTAAATTATTTTTTTATCACCATGTTTGGTGGAACACTTGATTGTTCCTTTTCCCACAGTTGGAATCTTTTCATTATTCCCCATCTTAATCTCATATTTAATATTCTTATAAGTGAAGGAAAATGAATTTTCATTACCACCCACATGGTTGGTACAAATGTTTTCTATGTACCCAAATTTAATGTTCTTCTAGTCAAAAATATTACACATGATGAATTAATTTGGAATATGTTCATATCTATTTACCTTTTCATTGGATATGTTTACAATTTGCCTCGTCACAATGTCATTTTCTACATTCACTTGTAAAAGGAACATATTTATGACAATAACATCAATGAACATTACTTTTTTCATACCTTTGGTTTGAGATATTTTACTTCTGTGATTTACCTGGGAGTCTGATTGTGAGATGTTTTGTCCCTCTTAGTTTTTTGTGCTATCTTTTATGAAGTAGCTTCTTCCTCTTCCTCTACATCTAGGATTTCTTCCTTTGTTGTTTCTTCCTCTTCCCCTTCCTATTAGAGAGGTCTAAGCTTTAAAGAATTTTCCTAGGGAAGGAGTCACCAATTTATTCAAGCTCTACTCATGCATTTTAAGTGAACCTATCAACTAATCCACTATCATTTGAGACAAGTCTTTGGGCCCTTCAATTGCTTAAACAATTAGGTCATACTTGATAGGAAAATTCCAAATGATTTTCTCAAAAATCCTTTGATTTTCAAAAGCCTCTCAATTAGTTTTTAATTAATTTATCGAACCGAAATTTCTTGTATGAAAATTAGAGATGGACTCAACTTCTTTCAGTTGTTTTGCTCCAAATTCTCTCCTAACCAGTTGCAATTTGAATAAATTTACCTTTTCAGTTCCTTTATAATAGTTTTGTAGAATTTCCCAAGCTATCTTTGAGTAGAGAATTGCTGATATTTAGGAACAAATGAGTTCTTCCATTGAATATTCAATAAGACTTGGGGAGTTTACATATTTTCTTCTAACCTCTTTCAACAAGTTTTTTTTAGAATTTGACATGATTGCATAGATTGCATGGTTAGCTACATCTATAAATCCACTAAGAGGTCGGTCCCATATTGGGGGCTATTGATCCTATTTGTATGGGAAATGTGGTCCCATGTTTAAAAATTTATTGTTGTTGCTAAAACCTAACAAATTTCCTAAAATTTCTTAGCAGTTATATTTTAGGGAGAGGATTTCCAGCCCCATTAAGCAATTGGGGGCACAAAAATAATGTAGTTGCTTATAAATTTTAGGGAGCTTTTGTGATACTTGGTAGTTAAATTCAAGCTTCCCTCTCAAATTATCCTTCTAATAATATATTTGGGATTTATGGGACCATATTTCTTCTAGTGCTAAAGATTCTTATTTTTTCTCTGGGCAGAAAAATGAAAATTCATATGACCCTATTAATGCTAAAATATCCTATTTTTCCTCTCCCTCACCTGCTCAAAAAATTTGGCTTTCCCTTTCCATGAGACCACAACCTTACAACTAGTTCCCAAAAATCATTATCAATGAAAATGCTCTTCATTTTGTTTGACCATACAATTTACTTTCTAACATCAAATGTTAGTGGTTGTTGTCATACCTTGCTATCACTTTTGGCCATACTTAACATTAACATAAAAAAAACCTAAATAAAGATACCTTTAACTGGAATACTAGTTTGTTAGAAAAATATAAGATGAAAGATACTTAGATTTTCTAAACAGAGAGCTCCATATATCTCCATAATACAAGATATAATCACTAAATATAAGAGGACTTCATATAAAAGAATACACATTATGAAATTTGTTTACAAAAAATCAAATATAGCAAATATTGTTGTATGTCTTTTTACTTTTTCTCAACTTTTGTAAATCTATTTATCAAACTATGTTTTATCCTCTTCAAAATGATATATTCTTCATAAATCCTTCTACTGCTCCAAAATCTTGTTGGTTTAGTTTTTGGCATAGTTTCATTCCTATTCTCCTTGCATTAACTAACTCTATTTTTGTTGTCTTGTATTTTGTTGTTTTATGTTACTTCATATTATGGGCACTAAAAATTTCCTCCTAAAAATGTTTTATCTCGAATTCCCAATCAATATTAAATTCAAAAAATGAGGCTCCTAAATTATTGGGATCATAAGTAGATTTGAGAGATCATAATATTAAATGTCGGGGTTGCAACAACTACAACTACAACTAGTGGTTGTGATTACGTTTTCCAATAAGTATGTTGTTCCATAGTTCTAAGTGCCCTCTATAAGTTTGCGCTTGGGATCTATTATCATATTGTGTATATCCTTTGTAAACAAAATTTAAATAGAGCAAAAGGAACTCATTTGCAAATAAATTCTCATAGAAATTTTATGATTTGAATATCCAATTTGTAATTAACATTCATTTATCTTTTTGTTTGAAGATTCTGGTGGTTAAATTAGAGTGCATGGTTTTCACTTTTTTTTAAGTTCAATTGTGTATCCCCTTTTAACGATATATATCTTGTAGTTTTTAATATCAAGACTTATAAATCATTGATATAATGATATGTTTGTTGGTTTTAAACTTATGACAGAATTATGACATGAAATTATGAGAGAATTAGAAGGCGAGTTTCAACAAGTATGTCGTGGAGACGGTCGCGGGATAGATATGTTGCGAATTTTATGTACATTCCTGCAATTTCCGCCATACCTCACGCAACTTTGGTGATTGACTGACATATTCGGGTGAATGCTTAAACGATAAGTATATGTAGAATTGAGAATTATTCCATCATTTATAACTTAAAACTTGTTTTGATCTTGGCCTTTCTCAAGGAGTGAAAAGAGTTTTGCATTAGAAAGCTTGGCTATCAAAATGCACAGCAAGATTTATTAGGAATGTTTGTGTTATTTAAAGAATGTAAACATTTTATAGAAATAGGATAGTCTTCCTATTAAAATATAAAAGTACATCACTATTAAATGTGTGGATGGGGTAATTTTCCACGGACGGGACTTTCCTAACATCCAAGGTCAAACGTAATTCACCTGCATATGGTAGTTGAAGTAATTTCTCAAATAGGAGAGCTATATAGAAGACAAAGCTCCTTTCTTCACACGACCCATCGTATATACATAGCTTATCTTTGTATCCATTTCCTCATGCTTGATTAGTAAAGGAAGATCTAAACATGGCCTTGTAGTCATTTTAGTGAGATTTTTTCATCGAAGCAACAACACAGGCTTATGATCTTCATAGGTTCATTGTTTATACACTAAGTAGAAATGTTTGTAATTAGATGAGTAATTTCATGTTTAATTCATTGCAAGCATTTCAATAAGCTATGATCATGATGGTTCTATGGTAGATTTTTAGCTTAGCTTTTAGACTACTAGGTGCTAGTCTATTTTAATTAGCTTTGCAAAATTTTATGTAGTTCACATTTGGCACGCCCGGTGGGACCTATCATTCACTATCGTAACATCGATTTGGGAATATGTGGTCTTCCGTTAGTATCATATATCTACAACTTTAAAGATGAACACCACGGCTTGTATTTTCCACATGGATAAGTTCTTTCGTAGCAAGAACCTTGCAATCATTACTTTCATCTACCCTTTATCTACCAATTGAAAACATATTAAGGTGTCACGTGTGTAGTTTGTACACACATCTTTTTCCCTCCTCAAATGGTCTATTAGGCCTCCCCTCAACAAAATAAAAATAAAAAATATAGATTGATCCCTCGAAGGACAACTTTCAATCATACCATCAAAATACATGCTAATCCCTTGAAGGACCGCTGCCAATAAAAAACATAGATCCATCCCTCGAAGGAAGGCTATCTAAAATCAAAATAAAAAATTGTAGGCCACTCCCTCAAAGGATGGCTTCTTATAATCATTACAAAAAGGCTTCTTGCATTGATCAACCTTCGTATCAAAGTCAAAATATCAAAAAACATCCTAGGAAAGCTTCTCGCATCGATCGGCTTTGTCATCAAAAGAAAAATTCCCACATTGATTAGTTTGCACAATAAAATGTAGCTGAGGTATAAGTCTATAAACCATCAAAGAAGAACCTACTTTCCTATATAAACTACACATCAACCCTTCTCATGATTGCAAGAAGGTATATAAGTTCATGTCCATCTACATCCATGATCCTACATGTGATTAATTATAGTTAAGCTATATGCTAACATTTGTTACAAGGCCTAAAGTGCATGTTCATTTTCATTTAATTTACCATCAGATCACATATGTATCAAATCCAGTCCAAAAACAAACATTTCACATTTATTCTTAACCACGATTAAAACACACATTTTGAAACATACATCAAGATCACTACAAGTCACATCATATTAACATCAAGCATCACATCAAATATCATATCAACATTTATGCATATAAACATCATATCGATATTTGAAATTATTATCACAAAATTATATATAACATCAACATCAAAATAGCTCAACCATACATGAATCCAAAAGTCATATATATATCATCAATAATTTTTATACAAAATGCTTCAGAAGGGCTCATATACAAAATCATCCTCATTCTAGTCATATACAAAACCCATATATTATGCGGTAAAATCAAAATTGGCACTCATTCTCAACCCCAGCCTTATGTCGCTCCTCCATCAAGACCCAAATATCTCTGTGGGTGCACAAAACTCCCATTGCTTGTTGAGGTACCTTGGCAGCTCAATCTGCATTTTCTCTCCATGTACTCAGCATAATGAGGAACACATGGTAAATGCTTTGTGACGAGATTCTCATAATACCTCATCTTCTTGCCCAATGTACGATATTGCTCAATAGTCACAAAACCAGGAGGCCCCATATGCCCTCCTGTTATTGGAACTCCTCCAATAGGTACTACAACCTGTCCCCCACTCAATCGTGCACACTGTGCCACACTCCCGGCAACCTCCAAAGCTCTCCCCACCTCTCCATATTTCACCCGCTGCACCTCCCACTGCCAATGATATCCATCCCGATGTTTCTAATATGTGTCAGGTTTCAAGAATTTTGTATGTCATAAGGACACATATAAAGAAACATTCCAATTATCAAACATAAATGTTTATTCTCTCTATTTGGACTTATATATCCTTTTTTATGGTAATGTTCCACCCAAGACTAGATTAATGGTTAGGAAATGTATGCAAATTCTTAGGGCACCCTTATCCAAAGAGAATTTTTTTATTAGTTCATACTTTTATGTTATTTTTATATGATTTTTTATAAACAATTGTTAAAAATCCTAATAATGCATAATATATTAAAAAAAATTGTAAAAGTTTTTGTAATCTGTGTGTGTGTGTGTGTGTGTGTGTGTGTGTGTGTGTGTGTGTGTGTGTGTGTGTGTGTGTGTGTGTGTGTGTGTGTGTGTGTGTGTGTGTGTGTGTGTGTGACACCCCATCCTCCTCGCCCCTCTAATCATCACCTTATTGATACACTTAGATTTTAGACAACACAAAAAATACGTGAGACATTAGAGGTATGAGATTGTGTAGGGGACACCAATGTCATGACAACATATTCCAATTATATTCCAAAATTATAGTGGATAATTTGTTACATTATAGTAATAAATACATGTGGGAGTTTAATGTATTCCATATAATCAGCAAGTCTCTACGTGTTTAGTATTTATGTTCATAACTTGCGTAGTTCATAACTTTTAGAATGGAGAATACTAAATAATAAGTGGTACTACATTTCGAATATATATGTAACCATATGGAGGAAAAAAAACATTTTGAAAATGATTTTAAACTAAATACATTTTTAGGGGTGTCGAATAAAATTTAAGAGCCAAATGTGGATTATGATGAATGTGAAAAAGATTTTTTTATTTTTTAGTTCTAATAACAATACTAATAAAATTATACTCCATAGAAATGAGAAAACATAGTTATAAGAGAACAATGAAAATTCTATCAATAAACCCAACATATACAAATACTTCATAGTAGATAATGATCCCCGAAAATGGGTCATAAAGAGAGGTATTGGCTCCAATCGTTGCTCAGGGTGCTCAACATTGGTTTTCATTGATCAAAGACATACCAGCTATCCAACATCAATTATTATTCTATTTTTTCATTTTAATATCGTTATTGATAGTAATGTTTCATCTTATCATAAGCCTTCTTTTTTGTTAAAACTTATCCAAAGCATTTACTCTAGATTGTATTTCTTAGTGTTAAATAATTTTTAATTCTTTAGAGTAATCTTTTGAACCAGGTTGCCTTAGAATCCTTCAAATTTAATAATTTTCTTATAATAATTACTTATGTATAATATCGTAGTCATTCAAATTTAAACCATCTTAAATCTCTTTATTCACGATTACTTATTTATTCATAAACTAATTCTCTTTTACTATGAATTATTTAAATGTATATATTCTTCTTAAATGAGAGATAATCAACCTCCACATGAATGGGGATTTTAGAGTTAGAGAAGCAATTTAATTATGTATATTTTGGGTAGTCAAATATACATTTAACGACAATTAAATGGTAAAGAAGAGAAAGATTCTTTTATACTCCGCAAGGAAATATATATGAATCATATAAGAAAGAAAAGAAAAGGAAAGGTCCATTTACTATCTACAATCAAAACGCAAATAGAAGGTATGCATACCCTAACCCCCACAAAATTTATATTTGTTACATCTCTTTCAAAAAAATCTTCATCATTTAACTAACTCATTGTACTCTTAGAAGTGCAAAGTAGCATGCACAATTTATTAATTTTGTTATAGGAATTTCTTTTCTTTTATGTTGTAATATGCCAAATAGAGAGCAGGTAACGACGAGCTAGGGCATGTATGATATCAACTTGAAGGAGAGGAAGTTTTGAGTAAAGAAGAATCATGTGTTTTGGTCATTTGTGAGTAGTTGTGCCTACGAGGTGTTATGGACAAGATCCTACAAGACTTATGAAGACTTGAATAAGTTATAGGATCAGTAATGCAAAGGAAAGTGACCTAATCCTCCATGAGAGGAAAAACTTGAGCGAGTTGAAGGAGAGAAAATTTTGAAGACAGTTTGATATGTTTTAGAATTGCATTTGGATCACAATCAGCTATGGGATCAACATACTTTCAGTGGTCAGTTTTTTTTTATCAAAATCTCCTATGATGAGTCATATTCTTTTAATTCCTTTGTTATGCGTAATATCAACAAATGTTTAGGGGTTGGTGCTCCTTGTGGGGTTGGCGCCTCACTAAAGAAATCTCTTGTGATGTGTAATATTCACTTGAGTATTTGTTTGGTGTAATATCAACAAATTTTTTAGTGGGTTTTATTCCCCTTGAGGGTTTCCCACTTACATTTGGTTTCTATGTGTTCTCTCTCTCTTATTGCATGCTCTTGTGAATGGTTTTTGCACATCTAACAAGCTCACATGTGGTTATGAATGATAAATGGTTAAATTAATGTTGAATGTTTGTCATGGTAAAATAAGTTAAAGTTATGTAGGATTGATTCACCCCTTATCAGACCATTTTTCTTCCAACAAGGATGAGTTTTGATCTAAAACTATAAGGGAAAAAATGTAAATGATAAGTTGCATGCAAAAAATAAGAGGGTTGTTTTCATGCAAATGTGCAACAAGGAAATTGTCAATTTCCTTACATGACAATTATACCCTTGTGTCAAAAAAACTCAAGTTTCACCCTTCCAAGACACCTCGAGTCTACCCAGACAGTCCAGTGACCTCCCAATTGATGTTAATCCATCCCCCTAGGTGATTTAGGAAGGTCAATTCAAGACCCCAAGGTGATTTTAGGAGTTCATTGAAAAAGGAAAAATTCGGGCAGTTGTGGGAAGGGCTAGCACTGGCCTTCCTAGGACTAGTGCACCTCCCTAGAGTGGAATGAAGGAGAAACAATAACCTTTAAGGATTATTCAAGTGCAAAAAATGTTTTGGATTTTAGTTTTTAAGATTTAGGGAAGTTTTGGAGGTTTTGGAGCTGATTCAGTGAAAGCGGGGTTTTGGGCCTGAATAAGCATGCGTCGTGAAAAGGGACCTGAAATTCAAAGAAATATTTTGAGATATCCATATTGATTTGGAAGACAAAAAATTACCTATGGAAATTATTTTCAATTCTTTACATGATGGAAAAAACAAGACTCCTCGAAAGCCCATACTTTTTCCTATGCAACTCATTCTTCTAGTGCAAAGTTGGAGGTCCAGAGAAAAAAGGAGACATTTGGAGTTTTTTCAGTCCAAATTGAGCCTTTTGAGCATCACCATTCTTCTCAAAATTCCTTTTATAGTCAAAATCATATAAATAAGTGCCAAAACACTCATCCCAGAACTTAAGATATGGCCTTCACAAGTCGACTCTCAAGATACACTCTTTAACACTTAGTCAATTTTTTAATGGGGAACGTGGCTGCCTATGGTTAAAGTGCATTTTCATGTCCCTTATGTCTCTTTTTAAAAGTGAAAAAGGGAACAAAAAATTGCGCCCAACCCTTATTAGCCACCAGAACACCAATATGACCTTATGGATTGCCAGTTTAGCCCCTAGGAGCTAGTTGGAGGCTTTCCTCTCACTACACGGATGATCACCAAGTGTTGCGATGAGGTGAAAAATGGAAATTTATGTCACCTTCATCCCTTTTTCCAAAGGTATAAAATATACAAAAAAAATTTCCCTCCTCTCTCCTTTCCACGTGGTTTCTCATATGACCAAGTTTTAGCCCCTGTGAGGAGAAGGTAGTCAAAATAGGTACCTGATCTTCATCAGACAATTGCGGGATCTCTGTAAGGAGTTAGGAGGCAAAAAATAACTCATCAGAAATCTGAGAAGTGAATATAAAATATGGTGAAATTATATTTTTCACAACACCTTGGCACAATAGGTCTATAATCAGTTTTTTTATAAGCCTAGGCAGTGCACAGAGCTGAAAAGGATCCCGAGCTTCAGGAAATGCTTCTGGGAGCTATGGAAAGAGTTAGGATCTAAAAAAAATCTTTGGAAATTAAATTTAGATTCCTAAAATATTGTGAAATCATATTTTTCACAACACCTTGGCACTTTAGGTCTGCAGGCAGTTTTTCTCATGCACAGGTAGGGGACTAGATCAAAATTTCAATTTTTTAGGATATATATGGAGGATTAAAGATCTAATACCCCCACCATGGGATTCATAAGGTAATTTTTAGTTAAATTAATGTAAAATTTCACCTTGAAACTCCATCGGGAACTCCAGATATGGCCTTGAAAATTTCGCTCTCAAGTTCTCATACTTAGTCAATTTTTGAAGTGGACACGTGTCAGCTCCGAGGAGCCTGGCACATTTTGATGTCCCTTTGATCCCTTTAGAAAAGGTACATGAGGGATATAAAAATTGTGAACAACCATATTTTTAGCCTCCTGGACACCTAATATGACCTACTATAATCACTAGTTAAGCCCCAAGAGCTAGCTTGTCAGAGCTCATTACCTCTCACTTGCTATGGATTGATTGCCAAGTGTCACATGAAGGGCCGCAATGTCGTGAAACTTGATGTCCCATTTGTCCCATTTGTACAAAAGTAAATGAGGGAAAATGAAAATGTGACCAGCCCCTTGAATCCCTCAGGTCATCCATCATGTCCCTCTCCAATGTAAATTTCCAGCCCCAACGAGCTAGTGGAGCAAAAACACTCCATAGTTGGATCTCCGCCAAATGTCGCGATGAGGCGCGACATGTAGAATTGATGTTCCCTTTCATCCCTTTGGAAAAAAGGTATCGAAAGGGACATCAGGGGTATAAAATGCCCTCCCCCTCTCCCTGGAATGTCCATTTTTACAATGATATGAAATATGACACTTAGTGAATTTTTCCCCGCTTCTATTTCTTCCCAGTTCATACCTGTTATATGCTGCCGATAACTTGTGCCGACCATTTTCTCCAGATTTGACACCCAGTCCACCATTTTTTACATTCAATAAACTCCATGATTAATCATTTTTCATCTAAAAACATAAATTGATGAAAACACAGCAATATTCAGAAGAAAAATGGATCAGAAATAGATGAAGAAATGAAGAACAGAGAGACGAATGACTTTCTTCACCAGATAACTACTAATTGTCGTCCAAATCAAAAAATCTTCATAACTTGAAAAATACAAGTCAGATCAAGATGCCATATTTTTTCAAACTTTCTCATTTTTCAAGATGATCAAGATTCAAAAAATGGCAGGTTAAATGGTGCCCTAAATCATTTGTTTGAATAAAAATCCCATTTCATGCCCTAGCTCACATTTGTTGGATTTCTCAACAATCTAATAGATCAGATCTGAGCTAAAAACTTGCACACTGGACTCTAAATGAAAAACCTATCACAATAGAGTTTATTTCATCATGATCAGAGACAAAAACCAGACCTGCAAATTTTTGAGCTCCATTAATGGCCCGCCATGGCATCTTCTTGCCCAAAGCCATTACCAGGCGAATTTTTTAAATTTTAATTTCTAAGCATTCTAATGGGAAAAATCAAGAGAAATGTGGAGGATGCGACGACAATGACGAGATGAGTCCGAAAAAATATGTTCTATCACAAACTCGAGCAGTGGAAGTCCACTTTCTAAAAATAGTAATTTTTCCTATACAAACTTGGTATGTTTGGGAAGTCACCATCAAAAGTGGCTATGGCAAAGGCATTAAGTCCACTGAAGATCACCAGGAAGCTAGAATGATTGTCCAAAGCAAAAAATAGTGAAAATGACCACTTACTAAAAATAGTAAGACCCCCTATATGGGGTGCTTACTAAAAGTAGTAAGTCACCCCAATAAGAGGTCGATGTGAAGGCAGTGTGCGCAAGAACAAAAGAGGGAGTTCATCACATCAAGATGGTCGAGAAGAGGCAAAAATCACCTCTCTTCAAAAATAGTAAGTTTTCCATTTGGGCACTTACTATTAATAGTAAGTTACACTTAAAGGGAAGTTTTGACACAATGGGACATAAAAGGATAATCATTCAGGGGGAACATCATCATGTTCGAGATCATCTATGGGAATTTCTCATAGGGAATTCGAGGTCTATCCCAGGGAACTTGATAGTGTCTTTTGATACTCACTTCATGATTCATGGTAAGCAGGTATATCATGTGCATAGGGTGGAAGTTGTGGTCATTGGCAGAACAATTCATTTAATAGTGTTCTTAAACACTTAACCCAAGGTGTCCTGTGAACCAAGATAAAGGACGCTTATTAAGGAGAAAAGAGATTTAGAGATTCAGAGTTTCACTCACATTTGGATCATTTCCATCAAGTCATCTGGAAGGATAAGCGGGCTTCTATCAGAGGCATAATATTTTGTCGTCAACATCATTCTTGCTTCTTATCCTTTCTACTCTCCCCCCCCCCTCTCTCTCTCTCTTCTCTCCCATTCAAATTATCTCATCTGGGTTCTCAATGTTTCACAATTTTGTGTTGGAGTTGCACTTTTTCCTATGTCATAATGTTTCTAATGTAATAAGTTGCACCTTTACGTTATTAAAAAGGGACTTAATGTTTTTGTAGGAAGGCGAAGAGTCTTCAAGTCATGTTGAGACATACATTAGAGGGTCATATGAAGAATCGCCAGTATGATGAAGAGGTCGTTATCTCTTCCTATAAATTGTAAAGCACATTCCCATTTCAAGGGGTTGGTGATTAGCTATTCTTGTAAACTGAAGAGTGTATTGTAATCCTTGTAGAAGAACAAAGGAGATAGACCATTTTCTTCCATTCTCCCTCCCTCACTATTTATTCTTACATTCCTCACACCTATGTACAAATTTTGTTTAAGAAATAAATACAAGAAGGAGTTTCTATCTTTTTTTGACTGAGGGATTTATTGATACATTGTGCTCATTAAATTTTAATCGGTCTTGTTGTATATTTACAGTAGTTGTTTCTTCCTCATTTCAATGCATGTGTTGAAATTTCTAACTAGTGTGTGTAGGAATATGATTTTCTACCTATGCAACAGTAGTTCTCCTATCTCATATTCTCAATCCCCTTTCCCACTTTACATACCAAATTCCTCTCTAGCAAATAATTGCTATCTATTTTTTCACATAGGGTCAGTGGAGTGCCCTCTGTTGGATCCCGGATTGAAAGGCCACCACAGGAATGTCCACCCTTTGTACTCACACATGTATATAAGGCAGCTACACTGGTTAATTATAGGGATTTATATTCCCAAAGCATTTGTCAAGAAACCCACCAATTTAACTCCTGAAAAAATTTCTCACCAACAAGGGTTTATTAAAATTTAATGACACACACATTAGTATCAACTACATTTAAAGTCAATAAAAGGTAGATATCAACACTCAGTCGAAATAAGATCCCTCGTTTAGACAGATGAGGACAATCCATATCCCTCATTAAATGCATGTCCATTTTATTTTTGGTAAGGTTACAGTAAGCCGATTTTGAGAAAATAAATGTATAGGTCATTAGTTTATCGCAGGTTATCAGATGACATCACACAATTTCAGTTATGCAGATGGGATACTAGCGATCTGAGTAGTGTTCAAAGAGGATCGAATATATTGCAACATCATCCAAAGGAGGTTTTTTGAGAATTCTGAGTAGTCATAGTGCACCCATTGAGTATAGTATGCAATTACTCGTGATCTCCCCTGAACCCATTCTAGGCACCCCAGTCTAACATTATTCCAACATGGATCTACATTTTTCCGATGTTTTATTATGAATCAATCTTACACTTTAGCACTATTTTCCTCTAAAATTGTAGCTTCAACATTTTATGGTTGCACCTTTGGGATCATAGTTGAAATAACTGAAGTCATTTTATCATGAACTCATTGTACTACTTATGGTTTTGAAAGGGGTTGGTTACTTATTTACTTGGGTCAGATCTATATTCACACATGCATATTTAATATTACAATGATGCATACACCCTGTATAGATTCCCCAGGCAATGTATTATTGCAGGATGTATATAGAACATGTTTTCATGAATCAAGACCCTAACTATGACCTCTGACCCCAGGTGGGAACGAAAGTATCATGTAAAACGTGTGTAAGACATTATGTGATTGAGCTAAATGATGGTATCAGGTAATCGATAGTTGTTTAAAGGTGTGAGACAAGATTTGATATCCTGATGTTAGCACCAAATATGAAAGCAGTAAGGCATCTTCAACCAGAGTGTGTGATTGTTATTTGGGAGGTGACAAAAGGAGGAGGTCATTTTATCCTCAGATTTTAGTAGATGGAATAAGGTAGAATTGTCAAACTGAGATGGTTGTGGTCTAATGTTAGGGTGCCAAGGAATTTGGTGAATGGCTGAGGTCATCATCTGATGGTACTAAGATTCAGCTTGAAGGGCTTCAATCATAACTTGTCGATGGTTACGAGGAATTCATTTAGGCATAAGTTCATAAAGGGACAATTATTAGCTACAGATAGCTTGGTGTAGATTGTTTGAGGATGTGTATTATCTTATGAGAAAGGGATTGTGGATTGATTAATGATGGATAAAAAGTGTGACCTAGAGGTATGTAGTGTAAACCTCGAGCATAAGGAATGATGATGGGATTATATGGTTCAATGAGGAGCGACGGAGATAGATATATGGGTTGGGACTAAATGTCAATGATTTTCATCTTTCAAATGGCTTGGGTACATACTCTAGGTATGGCTAAAGTACATGCATAAGCATCTATTTGGAAGTATGATGGATGGTGAAAAATTACTAAAACATTGATGAATTATGCTTATAATTAGAAAGATAACTGATTGGTGATAGTAAATTATAGTCAAGAATATACTGATGTCATAAGGACACATAACACGAAGCATTGTAAAGTTGCTAAACTAGGAATATGAATATTAGTGTTTTATAACTTCTCTCTGTAAATTATGAGACCTGAGAATGTTATGCCAGACACAGGTGCTTGGTAACTGGAAATAGGGGTGCCTAGGTGCTAGTTTACTAAGTTAACCTAAATAGAAACTGAATGTTACTATTACAGAATGCTCATAACTAAAAATACTTTCTTTTGTTGTCTCTAGGGTTTATGGTGCCACTTTCAAAGTCAGTCACCTAATATGGTACTGACCTCAATTTGACTCACCTCACTGTGTGTTGGACCTGTAAAGCAGGTTTTTTTGCAAGACTAAACAAGTTGTGATAGGGTGCACAAGCTCATAGACACATCGAAATCAGAGTATCTAAAATTGACTAATATGCAAACTCAGGAGGATAACCCCAAAGGTCATCCAAAAGTGCATTGAACTAATGATTTGAGCATTGTGGACTACATTTTAGACTCTCATGTAGTTCTTTATGCTTGAAGTGTGACAATAATGTCCTTTAATATCTTCATCTCTGTCGCCATGGTGACACCAAGACTAGTGGGATTTTAGTGAGATAAAATGCAAATGTGTGATATGAATATTGAGCACTTCTCCTTCCTATATTTGTGTGATGTAGATGTAGAAGATGCCCAATTGCAGTCCCTTTGATGGTAGTAGATAATGTGTAGATGTGATTGCCTCTTAGAATTTCCATCCAGAATAATAGAGTGTATACTATGTGTATATATATGGATCTCTTGTTTTAATTTCGACACTAGTGACCCAAAAATGTCAACTAAAACCTAGGTGAATGCACAGGGTAACAACAAATACCAAATTCAAATAAATAAATTAGGACCAAAAATTACAAAAACAAAGGTGCCTAAAATCACAGACTGGGGTGCCCCGTGGCACCCCAGTGTAACCCTAGGAGCCCCAATATAGAACTGGATATGACGAATGAGAAAATTACGACACCTGAGACTCCCTAAAAGATGCCCAAAATTGAATATACATGTACAACTGAACTAGAAAAATAAAAATGATGAACGACTAACTGATAAGAAGACTAACGGATGGGTCACTAGTGAATACTCTTATTACGCAAGATCCATATACAAAATAATATGCCTGACAGTATAAATGTAATCGTGAGTGCGTGATTTTGTGACTACATTTTCCCCCACTTTATCTTGGTGAGTGGAAACCTAGGTAACATAAAGTAGATAGAGATGTGTACCTATGAAAAATTCAGAGAATCCCATGTTGTAGAAGAAAGCACAGATATGTAGTAGAAGTGTGCCGATAGAACTACAAAAGCATGTTGAACCATGGATCAGCAGGTTGATCCATTTAATGTAATTGAAAAGCGTAAATGTCATGATGAAGTGTGATAAATGAAATTAATGACCAGAATGTATGATGGGTTTGAACGTGGTTTAATGATGAATAGGTGGGTAGGGAGTGATCGGTTCCCAACCCAAACTCTTGTATACAAATGCATAATCGGAGGAGTTGGGAATCCTGCCAGTAGAGGAAGAGTGTAGGGAGAAAAGAGTGTTATTCTCTAATATTTAACTACATCCTCAAGATCTAGCCACTATAGACGGACTCAGATAAAAATTTGATTTAACAGTTGACCCATATATGAGTGATAGAGGAAAGGAACTCTTGTCCCTACTCCATGAGTTTCTCCGCAATGTGAAAGATTCCAAGCTGGGTTATCTGGAAGCAAACATGATATGAAAGAGGTAGCTTCCAAGTTAGGCCATCTATAAGAAAACACGTAATGAAAGAGGTGGCTTCCAAGTTAGGTTATATGGAAGTGAATGCGATATGAAATATGGCTTCCAAGTTAGGTCATCTGGAAGTAATCACAAACATACATGATGGTTTCCAAGTTAGATCATCTAGAAGCAAGCACAAAATATAGAATAAATTCCCAAGTTATGTCATCTAGGAAGGAAGTGGTGAATTTAAATCCTAAGTTAGGTCATCTGGGAGACTACTTATAGATTTTAATGATACGATTTTTATTTGAATGTATCAACTTTTATTGGTTGATTAATTAATTAGTTTTTTTTTAATATTGGTAAATAGTTTTTTGAAAGGGACTATACCCTTGTGTACAAAAGGAGGCCTAAAAGCCTGAATAAGAGAGAGGAGCAGAGAAGCTGTATCAAAGCACAAAAGTTACAGCAAAGAACACCGAAGCCTAGAAACAGCAACACAAACGAGACTTAACAGCAAAACAACGGCAACAAAACAGCAAGCCTACAGCCAAGAAGCAGTAGTAAAACTGGACTACTTCTTGGCCGCTTGATCAATACTCATCTTTACTTTTTTCCAAGCATGGTACATACCCAGCGTGGTCATATGAGCAGCATCCGTCTTATCGAGCTCCTCTCTGGTTCTTTTACTCTCTTTCTCATTGCCCCAAAGAGTCATCGGGACACCGCTGAGATGCGAAACACTTCTTGCATGACCTTCGATGAATTCCTCTATGGCCCTGAATGCTGCAATATTATACTCATGCCTAGTCTTCGTTTTCCCAAGGCGGGAGTCTAGGGAGGTCAGTTTTTTGTATATTTCATCAAGCTGGCTATTGCCAATGCTCCCTTCTCCCTCAATGCTTTTTTTGCCTTTTTGCTTAGCAAGATTTTTTACCTCATCCTTCAGCAATTTAAGCTCAGCCTCTAAGGCCTCCAATCTTCTAGAAGGGTTATCCGTTGGTGCCGCCTGGGGACTGGCACTACTAATGTTCAGCAGATCACGAGCAATGTCATCCAAAGGTTCATCCCCCTCAGCAGTAGACTCAAGGTTGAGTCTCCTAGAAGCCCTGGTGACACGTTTAGAAGTAGAGACAGTGTGGGTGGCAGGGGCAGCAGCAGGAGGAAAAGAAGGAGAAGCATGAGCAGCCTGCATGGGGGCATCAGCACCAGAGGCGGGGGCAGCAGCAGGGACAGCAGGGGAGACTAAACTGGCAGCAACGGAGCCCAACAAAGCCAGGCCGGGAGAGGAAGGGAGACCAGGGAATTTAATAAGGCAGTGCTTGTGAATAAGCAGAATAAGCCCTTGGTGAAGGGGAACCGCCCGGGTATGCTTCTGGAACTCCAAAATGGAGCGCTCAAGAGAGTTTAACAGATAGTGGGGGAAGCAAACCAACCTACTCCTACGAAAGTGATTCAAAAAGACAAGGTGCTTGGCAGGGACAGTAACAAACCTGCCTTCCAAGGATATGTAGCGAATCATCATGCGGGTGACTTCATCATACGGAGAAGGAATTGAATTAACAAGCAGACCCGCGGTGTTGAATATAAGCTTCTCCTCCTCCTCCACAAATCTTCTCTCTTCAGCCTCTTTGATAACCCTCTTGTTGAAGAAGCGGTATCCTTCCAAGCTGAGGCCAGTCGCTTCGGCTATGAGTTCGTCATTAATAAGAATCTTCTGCCCTCCATAGTCGACCATCCTCTCATTCCAATCCTTGGCAAAGCGAACAGAGATGCTTTGATCATGCCCTTGCACTCTCTCCACAAAGTTGGTGAATCCGCCAATACTAAGAATGTTCCAGAGCTCAGTGTTATCCTTCCAGTCAGGGTCTGCACACGGCTCAATCTGGCAGGGAGGCCCTCCCATCTTCACAAGGATGTGCTGGTTACTCATGGAGAGATTTTACTTTAATTTCCCCCAGGTTAGGTCATTAGAGGGAATTCGATAGAAAATTAATGCAATGTTGCGTAAAAATATTTTTAATCGCTTGTTGCCCCCAAGTTAGGTCATTAGGGGGAATCAATAGAAAGTAATGTGTGATCATGTTTAGGAAATTTTAAACATTTTTTACCTCCAGACTAGGCCATTAGGGGTAATTGATGGTGAAATATCACGTGATGTATTAGTAAGTGGCGGATTCATAACATTTAAGCACGTGGTGATGTGAGGGGGATTATAAGGGGACCCCCAATAATATGCTCCCCTTTCAACAAAAGAGGGGGTAATGCAAAAAATAGACATTAAGATGAAAGTAATGACAAGAGATGAAAATGTCTATGTATTTAATGGGAGACCGCAGTAAAGATATATAATGCATGCCAAACGTATATAATACGGTGGTAGGAGGAATTCTAAAAAAAATTATGTAAACGGGATGTAAATTGGAGTAAAAACACTCAAGATATGAGAAAAATGATGTAGTGTGTATTAGTTGTGGTAATAAGCATGAAATAAGGACCATAGTAAGGGTAGTAATGAAAAGTAACTATAAATAGTAAAGTGAAAATTTGTTTTGTCACTTCTTTTGTCTTATTGTGTGAGTGTGAGAGTGTGCACGAAGTGAGTTAAGATGCCACAAGGGAGAGCATTATATCCTCGCCAATTTGAGAGAGTGGCGACTGTCGTAGCATTGTGTATGACCGTAGAGTTGGTAGGTGCACTATTTTCCCAAAAATGTAGGGTATATTAGGTGTTTTTATTGAATTTTTGAAAATTTGAGATTTTTTATTTTCTCGGCATTTAGGGACCTAGAAAAGAGTAGTGAGGGAGCTAATGACCCTTGGGACTTGAGCACCGAGAACCGGGCACTAGTGTCCTACTCCAGGGTACCCCAGTTTTGCATCTAGGTGCCCTGGTCCAGAATTTGAGCATTTTGTGGATAATTTTAGGAAACTTATTGCTAGTAAGTTGAATAAGTGTGGTTGAATGTGTAAGGTTTCCGAACGTTGTGTTTGTTGTTGTTTTGTGTTATGCAGAGTGATATCCACTTGAGGGAGTTTCATGGTGTCCGTCACTTGAGTACATTATTTAGAATGGGGTTTTCGGATGATGAGTGGGATGTGATGGACCGTTCCATTTTGCGACATAAAACATGAATGGGGGATGTGCCCCATAATATGTCCATGTTGATTGCATTATGAGAGAGATGGTGTGCAGACACATGCATATTTTGGTTACATACGGGTGAGATGACAGTCACGCTAGAAGATATATTAGTTATTCAGGAGAGTGTATGAGTAATGGTAGTAGTGGATATGGAGCGACATATGTGCTTGGCGAGGTGATATTTTGCAGGGGCTCAATTACCTATCAAGGCTCATATCAGTTTGGATGCGATATTGCAATCTAGGGTTCCACACTCTCGCGCAAATTTATCATAGTGGTAATTGTTTTCATGTATAGCCATGGATGGAGGAGAGTTTGGCATCTTGTATAAGATGCATGACATTTATCAAAGGATAGAGGAAGAGGGTACGAGATTTGCGTGGGCACAATTTGTATTGGCCCATTTATACATATACTTGTATTGATTTATGCAGGATGAGAATGGTGGAGGTATAGGAGCCACCACACTGATGCATGTGTGGGTATATGAGCACATATCCGTATTGAGACCAGTTGCAGGACCACAAGGAGAGTGGGCTCACCCATAGATATATGCTCAATGTTGGGTGGATAGATACAACAAGAAGATGGATATATGGTTGAGAGCTATTATCATGGTAGTTTAGTATGGCGTAGGATGTGCCCCTAGAGCCATATATATGGTTGAGAGCTATCAGAGCAACTAGGATGGCTGGTGTTAGGCTAAGTCCCACAATAGAGTACTTAACACCATATGGACTGGATGAGACAGACCACAATCGATAGTGACTCTGGATGGATACGATATGAGGGTGTACTAAGGAATATTGAGCATGCTGGGTAGCGCATCATTGGGTATTACTATACCTAATATTCATAGGTCCTATTAAGCTACCACATGGAAGAGGAGGGGGGGATGTGTTCCCAACCTTGTAGCAGCGTCCGTGGCAGATCGTAAGTATCTGTGTATACCTACATTACTGTTTAAAGGATTGTTTAAGTTTTTTTTTTATGTGTTTAGCTAATGTGTGGTTTTATGTAATTTTTGCAGGGGATGTGTATTGGTCACTGATAGTAGACACATCAATCCGTACATTGACATAAAATGTGTCGAATGATGTACTAGGTGGAGGGATGCTAGAGCATGTGGATGACATTTGCAGGTGAGCATGTCCATATTTTTGAGCCACTGGTCATAGCAATGACAATATGTACAATGTTGTTAAGTGAGAGGGACGAGGCACGTGAGGAGACTTGACATGCCTTAGAGGCAGTAGATGGTGGTCCCTTACCTCAGGATGTGTTCGCCAACGATATGTTGACTTGCAGTGCCAATTTTTGGAGCAAGCTAAAAATATTACTATGCTACGAAGGCAGGTGGAGAAGTTTTGATGCCGTAAAATACAACTTCGCATTGGTGGAAATGCATCTAGTTCTAGGGATCTCGTAGTACATGAGAGTGACATTGATGATGAGGTCTTATTGGGATTATGTATATGATGTGGGGAGCTTCCCCGCAGTTGTTAGACATGTTTTGGGATGATGAATGTGCTAGCGATATATGTATGTACACCTATTTTTTATATATATTAAATCTATGTTGGAATGGTTGTTCATAGAGATGTAATGGATGTTGTATGATTCTATGGTTATTGTCCTAGCGTGTGTATTGTTTGTGTGTGATGAATATAAATTTGCATGATGATGTTAAAAGAGGTAGATAAAATGTGTAGGTGAATGATGACAATATAGATAACCAATGTAATTTGATTGATGAAATTTTGAATGAATAAAATATGTAACGTGTAGGTAGTGTAATGATTATATTAGAATAGAAAAATGTATGATAGTGAAATGAATGTGTGAGAATGGAATATAGTCGTAATAGGATAGGGTGATGAAAATAAGAGGAGGGGAGATTAATGATGCCCCCAGTGTGTGAATGAATAGGCTCATGTAATTAAGACATCTCAGTAGTCAATTATGAGCCACATAAGCAAGATTGCATCATCAGGAAATGATTGAGTGTGCTAGATGAAACAAAGAATTGCATGATTAATGGCTTGTAAAACTAATCCCTCAACAATCATGTAAGAACTATAAGAAAACAAGTGCATCATCAGGGGGGTAAGGTGATAATAATCACCTACCAAAGACCAAGACGACGTGTGATGGTGGAAGCATGTGGGATGGATACAATGTGAGTGTATGAACCAAATGGAATGTCATGTGTAGTAACCACAGGATATGCAGATACTGGCATAAAATCATGGGATGCAATAGCATGAAGCGGTGGATAGCATGGATACATCGGATGCAATGAATGTGATGGTGGAAATGATGGATGAGACAGAGAATAGACGTTTCACGGGTGGACCATGACAAATGAACTGAGTACCTGATGGAGAAGACTCAAGTGGGGTAGGCCTACACTGACAGGGTAAAGGAAATAATGACAACTCATGAGAGGCAAAGGAGATGATATAAAAAAATCTACTAGTTGTTGTATCCTTTCACATAGGGAAAGATAATAATTGTCCCGATGGCCAGTGATACGATGATGATTATAATAGTGTTGGTCACGTTGATGTTGTAAGATATACGGGGGATGATTATGGTTTGAGGGTAATCTAATTAATCGTTCATTGAGTAATATGCCTAGCACATCATGTGATCGAGCGTGAGGGGAGAAATACAAAGGATCTTGTGATGGAAGTGGAGTGGTGGATGTAGGAACTTGGTGTGGAACTGGAGAACGATGGGTTTGTGGTGAAGGAGTGGGTTTAGATTTTTTGGAATGTACTTTAGGAAAAGGTAAAGACTGCTTTGGATGCTCAACTGGAGGTGTGATTGGGAGACTAGAGGATGGAACTGTCAGAGAAACATGTGTAGGTTCAACGATATGTGAGGACATAAGGATTGTTTCTAGATCAATAAATTTATAGCATAAGAGAATGAATGACTCGAAAGTATCATATTATAATCTTTTCTTAAGTGGAGGAATGAGGCCATGACAAAAAAATGAATTTCTTTTCTAAGTCACTAGGTTAGAATATGAGTTGGTGTATACAGGCATTAAAGCATAAGATATAGTCCTGGATAGGTTCAGAGGAGCCTTGATGTAAATTAGGTATGTGGTCAGAAGTAACACTAGGGGCCATTATTGAGAATCAAACGATAGAGGAAAGCATTCTCTATGTCATAGAAAGTGCTAATGGACCCAAAGGGTAAATGGGTGTACAATTGTAGTGCCACATCAGTAAGATTATAGCGAAAGGCCTTAGGCAACAACTAATCATTAGAGTAAGAGGCCATAAGTATACGGTAGTGTAGGATATGAGCATGAGGATCACCAATACCATCAAAACATGTGAAAGTAGGCATGGTAAAGTATTTAGGGAAGGTGGAATTATGAATCTTTTAGGAACAAGATTTCCATGTAAGGAAATGTTTTCAATAGAGGCATAATAGGCTTTACTTTCTAAAGTAAGAGTATGAACTTGAGACTGGAGTTTTCCTACAACATGCATGAGAGATAGAATATCCTATGAGGGGATGGTAGGCAAAGGTAATAATGTATTAAGTGGTTTAATTTTTCCATTATGAGTGATCATAGGGATATCAAGAGGTTATATATTGGATTCAGATGCTAAAGGAACATAAGCAATATGTGTCAAAGGAGCTATAGTATATGATGATGTAGGAGCTATAGTATGTCTAGTATGAACAGAATCCCTAATAGGTGCAGTGATCAAGGAGGAAACATCTATAGGTGAAGATGTTAGGAAATAAGGGATAAAATATGCGGAATAATCCCTCACAGAATCACAACAGTAGAAACTAATATGCAGAAATTATTACATATCTCAAATAAAATTGCAGAATAAAATAACACAACACAAAGAGACAGTATTTAACGTGGTTCACCCCAATTTGGGCTATGTCCACCAAGAATCACTTGCTCATATTTTTATTACAAGCCACCGCTCTCTCAATACAATACCCAGATCCGTTTGGAGCTATGCTCAACAAACTCTACAGAATTCACACCCAAATTCAAAACACATCTACAATACATTTTCTTGTACATCTATCATATGCATAAGACCATATAAATAGACAACTGCTTAAGTAGTTTTACAAAACCGTGGGTATCAAAACCATGGGAAAAAACCCGTCCCATAAACCTATGGGTCAAAAAACTCGCCCATACGAGAAAATCACGTTTCCCCGATATTTCGGGTGTAATTTTTTCGAGGCCAAAAAGTTTACGCCTAAAAAAAAAAATTCGGGGGCTGCGCCCCCAAACCTCGGCAAGGATACATGAAAAGTGTACATTACTCTTAGTGTACAGTCTTCAACACTTTCACACATGAAAACAAGCTCCACAACCTAACAGAAGATGCAGCAGGAGTCATAGAGGATGTGGGAATAGAAGGAGAAGAAGCAATAACTAGCGGTGACTCATGCACAATAGTAGATGTACCCTTATGATAAGACAATAATCGAATGGGAGAGATACACTCAGTAGTATAAAAAATAAGGAGACCCATGATGATCATTAGTAGAAGATGGGGTTCTAGAAATAAGGTTGTTGTCATCAAGATGGTCAATAGGATCATCAATGTAATATGAAGGAGAATGAAAGCTATAATGAGATGTGGGAGGAGGACTATTAGAAGCAGTAGAAGACATAGGAGTAGCTATAGCAATAGGTGGAGTAGAAGTGGAGGAGTCATGAGGTACACCTGATTTTGGATCAATACCTAATAAGTAATCAATGATAGAGTCATATAAAGCATCGGGTGACATATCAGAAGAAGGACCCGCATGTAACTGGATGACATGGTGTACAACGAGTGAATGTAATAAGATCATCAACAAGGCAAATACCTATAGGATAATCAGCAAGACTAGTCATCACATGTTGTTAGCCTTCTAAGAGGGCATGTTGAGTATCATCTGGTATAGCCATTGGGGTATTATATAAATCTTTGAGTTCAGCTATGATGGCCTCATCATAGATAGGATTGACACCAAAATGAGACATGATGAGCAAAAAGAACTATGCTCAACCACTAAGGTATTAAAAAGTATCCAAAGGCAAAGTATTCTAAAAGTAGGGTTCATCAAAAAATGATTAACTAAAAATTGAAATATTTTTATTTTATAAGTTAACATGAATAGAAATATAAGGCTATATTAAAATGCTAAGAATTAAATATCTTTTTTTTATTTCTTAAATATATTGAAATGACAAAGCAAGACGGATATGGTACTGACCTCAATTTGACTTACCTCGTTGTGTGTTGGACTGAAGTAGGTTGTTGTGTAGACTGGGAAAGCTGTGATTGGGTGGCCTCGAGAAGGACAAAAGTTGAGTATCTGACTGGACTAAGACATCTGGGAGGATACTGGAGCACTTTGAGGCACCCAGGCTTGTGATTTGGGTACTATAGACTGCAAAAATAGTTGAGAACCTGGGTCTGGCAGTTTCGCAAGATCTTTGTAATATCTTCATCTCTGTCGCATAGGTGTCACAATATTGTCACTTGTGTGGCTGTAAATGCAGTGTGAAGATCCACCCTTTCCCCCTATGCTTGTGTGATGCATATATAGAAAATTCCTAAATGCATTCCCTTGCCCTAGTAGATAGTTGGCCTTAATAATGAGATGTCCCCCCATAATGTAGTGAGTATGCTATGTTTTTATAGGGATCTCTTGTTCAAATTTCAACACTAATGACCTGAAAATTCCGACTACAACCTAGGGGAATGTATGGGAACACAAAAATATAAACCTCGAATAAATAAATTAGGACCACAAATTACGAAAAACAAGGGCACCTTGAATCACGAATTAGGGCACCCTAGGGTGCCCTACTGCAACCCTAGGTGACCCAGTATAGGACTAGAGATGACGACTGAGCAAATTATAACACCTGGGACTCCTTAAAAGACTCCCAAAATTGTATAGACAAGTGACGAGTGAACCAGAAAAATAAAAATGGCAGCTAACTAACTGACAACAAGACCAAGGGATGGATCACTAGTGAATTCTCTTATTACGCAAGATCCATATATAAAATAACATGCCCTGGCGGTATAAATTCAATAGCAATTGCATGATTTTGAGACTACACCAGTTATCAAAGATAAATTCTTATTCTCTCTATTTGGACTCATATATCCATTTTTATGGTAATGTTCCACCAAGGCTCGATTAATGGTTTGGAAATGTATGCAATTTCCTAGCAAACCCTTATCCAAAGAAACTATTATGTAAGGTCCTAATTTTATGCTATTTTTATATAAGTTTTTATAAACAGATTCTAATAGTCAAAATAATGTATAATATATTCAACATTTTTGAAGTAGTTTTTGTTATTGGTGTGTGTGTGTGTGTGTGTGTGTGTGTGTGTGTGTGTGTGTGTGTGTGTGTGTGTGTGTGTGTGTGTGTGTGTGTGTGTGTGTGTGTGTGTGTGTGTGTGAGAGAGAGAGAGAGAGAGAGAGACCCCATCTTCTTTACCCCTCTAATCACCACCTTATTGATACACTTAGATTTAAGATAACACAAAAATACTTAGACTTTAGAGTTATGAGATTGTGCAGGAGCACTAATATCATGACAACATATATTCAATTATATTAAAAAATAATAGTGGATAATTTTTTATATTAAAGTAATCAATACAGGGGGGCATTTAATGTTTGCCATATAATTAGCAATTCTCTACGTGTTTAGTATTTACGTTCACAACTTGCATAACATAACTTTTCAAATGGAGAATACTAAGTAATATGTAGTACTCAATTTCAAATATATATGTAACCATAGGGAGGCAAAAAAACATTTTGAAAATGAATTTAAAATAAATACATTTTTAGGTTTGTCGAATACAAATTCCTACCCAAATACAATTTATGATGAATGTGATAAAGATTATTATATTTTTTAGTTCTAATAACATTACTAAAAAAATCATACTCCACAGAAATGAGAAAACATAAACAATGAAAATTCTATTAATAAACCCAACTTAGAAAAATAATTCATAATAGATAATGATCCCAAAAAAATGGGTCATAAAGAGAGGTATTGGCTCCAAGTGTAGCTTAGGGCACTCAACATTTGTTTTCATTGATCACAGACATAACAACTATCCAACATCAATTATTATTCTCTTTTTTCATTTTAATCTCCTTATTGATGGTAATGTTTCATCTGATCATAAGCCTTCTTTTATGTTAAAACTTACCCAAAGCATTTACTCTATACTTTTATTCTTGGTGTTAAATAATTTTTTATTCCTTAGACTAGTCTTTTGAACCAGGTTGCCTTAGAATCCTTCCAATTTAAAAATTTCCTTTTTCTCATAATTATTTATGTATAATATTGTAGTCATTCAAATTTAAACCATGTTAGATATCTCTATTCACCATTACTTATTTATTCATAAACTAATTTTCTTTTAATATGAATGATTTAAATGTATATAGTCTTCTTAAATGGGAGATAATCAATCTCCACATGAATGCGTATTTTGAAGCAATTTAATTATTTATGTCTGGGGGAAGTCAAATATACATTTAACGACAATTAAATGGTAAAGAAGAGAAACACTTTTTTATAATCCATAAGGAAATATATATATGAATCGTATAAGAAAGAAAATAAAAGGAAAGATCTATTCATGGTCTACGATCAAAAGGTAAATAGAATGTATACATACTATAAGCCTGAATTTTTTTATATTTGTGACATATCTTTAAAAAGAAAAAAATCTGCATCATTCAACTAACTCATATAACTTAGTTTGGTGTTGGCATGTATAGTTCGGTTCTTTCTACGACAACATATATGAAACCAAAATTGTATCTTAGGAATTCAAAAATTTCTTTTGAAACCGGTTTAGTATAAATATCAACAACATGTTGCTTGGATATGTAAAACTGAAGTTCTATCTCTTTAAATTGTTAGGAATTCTATGGTTTAGTGCTTATCATATGGTTTTATATTTATGTATTATAATATGTAAATGTTAATGGTGAAAGTAAATAGGGTGAAAAGTGGGTGAAAATAATTACATGAAGTAATTATTATTAAGGTTGTGGAAGTTACTAAAATAGTAAATAATAATTACTAGGGTAGTTATTATTTATAAATATGTTAATAATTTGTTATAAGTTGTTTTATATAAAACAACTATATCAAATATATTTATTGAGTGAGTTTTTAAAGCTCATGTTATTAGAGTTGGGAGAAAAACATGGAAGGAGTAGTTTGAACTACATCCTGAAATATAAGAATCATATTCCTATATATATGAATTGTATTGTAAAGTTGTAATTAACGAGAATGAAAGAATACAAATTATTGTTGTGTGTTAAATTATTGGTAAATTATTTCTTCTTCCTATGATTCTTCTGCAAATTTTTTGGATCCTCCTTTTCATTTGGTACCAGAGTAAGATTTTCAAAAGATAATGGAGTTTTAATATGAATTGAGGGGCAACCAGACTTTGTTGTTTATTGCCTTGGAATGATAGGAGATTATCAGAGAATATACATATTTTAGAATAGAGAGACATTTTTAATATCAATTATATCTCCATTATTGTTTTGTTTTTTGTGTTGCTCTTGTAGAGAAAGTGTGAATAAGCCAGTGATTTCAGTCTGGTCTGATAAAGAATTTTCACTAGCATTTGTATATGAAGTTACGACCTGTGTTCATTGAGGTTAAAAAAAATAATCATCTTGCACCACATGTATCTATGCCTTCATTCATTCCTTAGATTATTTAAGTTATGCATTTTAGTCATCCTATGAAGTTATTGTGGATGCTTCCTCAAATTTTCACAATATGTAGTTAACCATATTTGAACACCAGTAGAAAACGTGGATCTAGAAAGATCTGTTAAATTTTTACAGGAATCGCCAACGATTCTAGACCTGCAACACAATCACCATAAATTCAGGAAAATCGATAACAATTTTTTTGGATTTTCAATGATTCTTTAGAAATCGCTAGTGATTCTCTATAGCACCGGAAATATCTTGAAAATGGATATTTCCAACGCATTTTACTGTTTATAAAATGGAGCTATGATTCTCAAGTTATCCACACAACATCATAGGTTAGTTTTTTTTTTCATATTCAAAGTTTCATCATCAATTATTACATCATGAGTCTTAAAGATAAATTAGTTTGATTTGTAGCATGAAATTGGAGGTTGGAGGCAATGGAGGATGGAGGAAAAACAACATCCTCTTGTCAGTCACCTACAATGGAGCCACATCATTGGTTTGGTGACATGTGTGGTGGTTTCTTTTTTTATTTTCAGCATGGTGTATTGATTTCATATTTCTTTGTGTTGTGTTATGGAAACTTCACATTGTGGGGGGGTAAATGCCATAATGTTTCAATTTTTTATGGATGAATAATATTCTCTATCATGGATTTTGATATGTAATCTTCTGAAGATAAATAATGATGAGAGCCAAACAATGCGCTGCAGTATCATGATATTGTGGTTGTTATATCCTCTGGAAAACCATCTATAGTTGTGGTTTCCATTGGAAAAACTACCTATATTTGTGGTTGTTAGTAATCCACTGGGAAAACTATATTTTGTGTGGCTATTGGTAAACCACTTGGAAAAACCATCAAGATGTTTTTGGTGTTGTCCTTGAAACCATCCAAATCATGAGTAACATGGAAGCAACAGTTGCAATACACCAGTGTATTTTTCCTCATGATCGCACTAACGAGGGGGAATGTTAGGAATCCTATGGTTTAGTACTTATCATATGGTTTTATATTTATGCTTTGTAATAATTAAATGTTAATGGGTGAAAGTAAATTGGGTGAAAAGTGGGTGAATAATAGTTACATGAAGTAATTATTATTAAGGTTATGTAAGTTAGTGAAATAGTAAATAATAATTAGTAGGGTAATTATATGTGTGTGTGTAATTTTTTATAAGTTGTTTTATATAAAACACCTATAACAAATATATTTGTTGAGTGAGTTTTAACAACTCACATTAATTAGAGTTGGGAGAAGAATTTGGAAGGAGTAGTTTGAACTACATCCTAAAATATAGGAATCATATTCCTATATACATGGATTGTATTGTAAAGTTGTAATTAACGAGAATGAAAGAATATGAATTATTGTTGTGTGTTAAATTATTCATAAATAGTTTCTTCTTCTTGTGACTCTTCTACAACTACCATGTGGATCCTCCTTTTTCACATATTCTACAAGTTACCTGTTAAAATGGAAAGGGAGTTTAATATGTTTTCTTTGATCATAGAATATTGGATTCTTCATCAAGGATATCGATGATAAATTGTCACAATATATGGTTATGGCATCTTATTGCATCTTGTTCAAGTATTCTAGGATTCTCCTAATCCAAATATCCTGACATGCAACTATGTTTGTTATGGTATGCTAAAGGTTTTTTTCCGTGGAGAGGAAAACTATGGGTTACTTCTTGAATGACCGTGAAATGGCTGTTAATCTAATGTGGAACATATATCCATATGTTCTCTTCTTTTCACATACACTACCTACCCAATCACTATTGGATAATAACCAACCAACTCAAACTTACTACAGTATATAGAACGGCATAATCCTTCATTTTGTTGACATGTCATATGATTCTCTTCCCTACTTGTAAGTGTCTCCTTAGGTGTTTCCATAAATATGGAAATAAATATTACTACATGCATTACAATAGACATAGTTATTTTCAAATACATTAAAATTTTAACCAAGCTCCTTTATAAGGTTTTATTTAGCCTCATTTCTATAACCCCCTTACTTAATATAACACATGTAAGTTTTGGTATGGGTGCAGGGCTTGTTATTCAAACATTTTTAAAGAATTATATGGCATACTTAGTTTGAGAAATGAAAATTCCATGATAAATTTTTTCTTACATAAATACCAAGAAAATGCTTTAACAGATCCAAGTTTTTCATTTCAAACTCACTTTTCATTTCTTCCTTAAATTCCAAAAATTAATAGGCCATTTTTGCCTATGAAAATAAATTCATCTAAATATTAAAAAATATTAAAATATTAGCATGATTTTCCTTGATGTAGAATTTGAGTTTGTTACTACTTCTTCTAAATCCATTCCCTAGAAAATATGATTCTATTTTATTGTACCACGCTCTAGGTGGTTGCTTGAGCCCATAGCGTGATTTCTTTAACCTATATACTTTATCTTATTTTTCTTATAATATCATACTCAAGTGGTTCAATGTAATCTTCTTCCTTAAAGGAATCCATTTATAAAGGAATACTTTCACATCCATTTGAAATACCTTCCCACTTGCATTGGGATGTTATTGCAAAGACAACTCGCACGGTTTCCATTCTTGCAACATAAGTACATATCTCATCATAGTATCTTCTAGGATATTTTTTATACCCTTTAAGAACTATCCTTGTTTTGTGCATTTATATTTTTCCTTATGTTTTACTCTTAGTCTTATATAACCACTTTACTCTAATCACTTGTTTACCCATAGATAATTCAATTAGCTCCTGTAGATAGCTTAAAATATGCATACGCAGTTTTATTGATAAAATTGTACTAAATATCCTCTTTCCTATCATTTACTATTATAATTAGCAATTTTCCACTAATTAACTAATGTTGCCATCTATTTTTTTTCAATTACTGACACTTTGTTAATTAACTAGCCGTTATCCCATATTTGGGATGCCAATTAACGACACTGTCATTAGTTATAATCCTCTTCGCAACAATTAATTAATTACTTATATAGTTAATTAAGCCTTTTTAACAATTGTATTTAATCAATAAACCCTTTTATTTGTCTAAATACCTTTTTTAAAATGATTCAAATCATATCAAATTCCTCCTAAATCACCTCCAAATAGCCTAAAAATCTTATTCTAGCCTATTAATTAATCATAGTTGATTAATTAAAAGCGTCCTCCAGACTCCCATGAGTTGATAATAACTTGTTAATTCCTCTAAGTAAAAAATAACAAGTCTAAATATACTTTATCCTTTATACCACATTCATTGGGATTCAAACTTCTCTCCCAAATGGAAATATATATAAACAACCAAGCTCCTACATCCTTCACACCTTACACCATGCTTTCGATTGTATTATCATATAAAATATATGATTTAGAGCCTTTCTCCATTGATGTAATAGCTTGCTCATCTTTGCATCCATTTCTTCATACTTGATTAGTAGAGGAAGATCTAAACATGGCCTTAGTAGCCATTTTAGTGAGATTTTTTCATCATCATTGAAGTAATAACATAAAATTGTATTTCTTATGATCTTCATAGGTTCATATTTTTAAAGGCAATAATATATGAATTTTACTAGGAATGACTTGGTAGTTAGATGAGTATATTTCATGTTATTGCATATAAAGCTAGTTTCCATTAAGCTCTAATCATGATGGTTCTATAGTAAATTTATCTTTGCTTTGGAGACTACTAGGTGTTAGTTCTCTTTTAATTGGCATTGTACAACTTTAACATGAACATATTTGACACGCCTGAATAGGACCATACTCCATTGTCCTTTGCATTCATTTTCAATATTTTTAGATTACTTTCAATTTTTTCTTGCTAACCCTCATTTTAACATATTTTAGATAAATATGGTGCTTCTTAACTAGATTAGTTGAGTTTTTCCTTGTTTTGTTTCTCTTTGTATCTATGAAGGAGGTGAGGTGCTGCCAAAATTTGGATCAAATTGACAAAGTTTTGAGCTTTTATACTTTCATTTAATCGAATCTTGTGTTTCCGTGCTTACACAGGTGCCTTGCACTAGTGGGAAGGAACCCTTGCACACCACTTCTTTAAGGCTTGTGCTAGTGAGAAAAATATGCGCACTACCATTATCAAGCTTATGCTAAACACTTAACATGATTGCATTAGTGATTCTTGGTGTATGTTTTTGATCAACTACATTTTTACTAATCTCTATGTATGGCATGCACTACTGCACTATAAGCATGTGCACTACTGCTTAACTTAGCTTGTGTTATTACTCCTCTTCTTGTGCTAGTGAAACACTTCATTGTGTTTAATGTCTCACACCTGCATCCGTGACCTTATCCTTGCACTAGTGGAGAGCTTCCTTGCATTAGAGGGATTAGCCTTAGCGCTACTACTTTAATCCATGTGGTACTTCTACATAGGACTGCGTTACTACTCTGTGTTAATTTTTTGCTCAGGTTTTCAAGGCTTCAAATTCTATATTTCTCTGTTTCTGTTGTTTTACAAGTTTTCCTAACTACTTTCTATAGGTTTTTAACATTTTTAATCAGATTTGTAACATGTTATTAAGCTTTAATGAGATATCATATTTCCATGCTTTTCTTAAGTTAGAATAAAGTTTGTGTATACTCTTCTCTTGCACCTAAGGTTGATCTTGAGAATCAAAAGTAGCTTTAGTTTTCATTTTTATAACATTTGGTTGATTGGAAACTTAATCTTTCAGTTTTGGCTCAAGGGAATGGACAATTTTTCAATTTTTCTTTAGAGTTCATTTGATTTAAAGTTCATTTGATTTAATTTTTTGGTTTTCATTTGTCTAGCTGAATTAAATCATTATGTACACTCATTCTCTTTCGTCCTTGGACGATCTTGAGAATCTAAGAGAAAATTTGATTCAATTTCTATAGGAAACTAATAAAATCATTTATGTGCAAGACCTAACACTATGTCAAATACTTGGTATCTAAAAAAACTCTAACTAAAACGTGTATTGCAGGTTTGCCAAAGGTGTACAAAAACCATATGTCATAAAGTAAAAGATAACAAACACCCCACTTTTTTCAACACAATGTATTTACATGTTTCAGTTAAGAGCTACGGATCTTTTCCACTTTAAACTGGAGGAAGTATCTTTGTATAATCCATAAAAATCATTATGAGGATTACCCCAGGAAACCAAAAGTAGTCCACAACTTGAGAGACACTGGTGGCCCAAACAAGATAGTGCCCCGCTACCTACTTGGTTAGCTGAGTACACCATGTAAGAAATTAGCTTCAAAATTATATTCACGTGACCCTAGTATGGGGCCCCGTTGAACACAGTTAATTTCTCATTGTGGGGTAATGGGGTATATTAAAGTCTAGATACTCCTTGGATATTATAAACAATATGTACCTCCTATTAGGAAAATTGAATTCACATAGATGAGTTTGTTACATCAAGAGAGTGAACTAATAGGAAATGATTTTGGCATTAGGGTTGATTTTGAATTGATCCATTATGTTCTTATCAGAGTTGTCACAAAGCAAGAAATTATTTTGGATTCAAAACCTTTTTATTTTAAAACAAGGAGATAGTCCATTGAAGTTTACAGCCTATGTGTTATACATGATGCAACTTACAAAGTATTACTTTTTCCTAGTTTTTCACTTGTCTTAAGACAAGGAAAAAATATTTTTCACCACCACTTGGTCTAATCCTTTGTTTTATTATTTCCCATTTGGGAAAAAATAGAACATAACATACATAGTGTTATCAAAGATTGCGTCCACCACTTTTTCACCCTCTTACATCCTTCCTTATTGTGACTACGATAGTAAGCATTGAAAGTGTGTTGGTACGCCCTTTTTATCTTGGTATCTATTATAGTAATAGCTGCATCAATATTATCATTATAGTTAGGTTGTCTCATCATTGACTTCCTTTGATTTGATACACTATGTATCATATCAATACAGTTTTGATACTTATGTCTTGTTTCCTTTGTGAAACTTGGTCTAAGTCTCTAAGTTGTATTGTTATGTTTCTCACATAAAAAAACAACTTCTTGATATACTTAGTTTTGATCCCAAAATTACCTTGAGTTTTGGAAAGTGTTGTCATTATGTTTCTTGTATTTTGGTAACATCATTTTCATACTAAAATATTTCTTAGTCTACAAATCTTGATTAATGTGTCCAAATAGTGTTGTTGTGTTGCTCACATTTATAGCCTCCATTTTCAAGACTTCGACTTTGTTTATTTCAAAACTTGTTTTAGTATACTTGTTTGAAGATCATGTCAACACCTTATTACTATTTAGGCCTTATTTAATTTAAACAAGTGACCTAAGTTTTGATATTGTGTTGTCATTATTTGCACCAAACCTATCTTTGAGAACATATGAAAGAGTTATTCTTGTTATTGGATCATAGTCTTGTACTTGATTGTTTGTTTCTAGATACTTCTTGCTATACGGTGCCTTAGTCAGTGTGTCATTATTTATTCTTTGGTATTCTTGGTTCATATTTCCCTAATCCTTTGGATTGGTTACTATTATCCATTTTTGTACCCCCCTTGCGAAATGGATCAACCTATAGGTCTTGGCATTGATAGTTAATGGGAGCAGTTTAGAAGAAAGCTCGTTGCGGAAAAGGTTGGGAGCAGGATTTGCATTAATGGTCAAACTGGAAAAATGTACAGATTTTCACCTTGTTGATGCATGTCAACCTCCTTTTTCTGTAGCACATCAACCACTTCTTTTTGTCGCGTGACAATTCCTTCTTTTTGTTGGGTGACAATGCTCTCTTCCTATCACGCGACAATGCCTTCTTCTTTTCGCGTGACAATGCCTTCTTCTTATCACGTGACAATGCCTTCTTCTTGTCTCATGAAAATGATTTCTTATTTCACGTGACAACACCCTCTTCTTGTTGAATGTCAACCATGCTTATTTTCATGCATCAACGTTTCTTCCTGTCATGCGTCAACCTCCCCTCGCTGTCATGCGAAAAAATTTCTTCCCATCATGCGACAAGTCTATCCCTTGTTAGTGGCGACTCTTTCCTTCTTTTCGTGTGTCAGCTAGTGGTTTCCGTCGGGTGAAAACAAAGAGTTTTAGATACGGCCAGACATTAATGACACCATACAAGGTAGCTCAACAATCAGTTTAATGAGGTATGATACCCCTGTTCGCCATGAAAGAAAAGTACCATTGAAAATCAAACCATCATGGTTTCTCATAACTACGTACATGAATTTAATGAAGGATGTTGGTTGGTAGATCCTTTTCTCTATATATATGTAAATTACCCTCATTTGAAGGGGAGGGATTTCGAAATTGTAAAGGAACTCTGCCATAATTGTTCCAACATTTTTGTGAGTTGCAAGCCTCAAATTTATGCATTTTTTGAAGGATCCTTTCCTTGTGCCTATATTGTAATGGATCGTACATCATTTTAAGCAATAAAATTAGTTTTTTGTTGCTCTTCTTGCCCTAGCTTGATTTATATTACATTTCTTGCCTTCTATTATATTTTGCAGGTATATTGTGCATATTGTGTTCCATTGCAAGACTTTAATTTGTTGTGCTCCATGAGATTTGAGGTTTGAATGTGTTTTGGGACTGTGGCATTTTATCTTCCCTCTTCTTCCCCATTTCCCTCCACTTTCATTCTCTAGGAATCTCACTAGTCTTGTTTTGGTGTTATCTCCTCCCTTAGTTTAGGATTTACTTTTATGTATTTCTCTCTCTCCGGTCCCTTGGAATTGATAGTTTAGGAGTAGTACATCATTAGAATAAGTCAGGAACCGGCCTTCTCTAGAGTTTTATCTCAATTGCAAAGGTCCCACGCCTTGAGACAATCCCATGTTAGTCAAAAGTAGGGTTTTGTAATGTGCAAATCCTAGGGTGCTACTTTTCCGACATAACAGTTACCATTTACTGTTTGAATTTTTTTGACGATTTGATGTCATTACACTATTTAGTTTTTCCTAGGGTCCATTTTAAATCAACCTTAGTTAAAAATTTCTCATTATTCCTCCTACAACAAGGATGGGGCATCAAAAATTAGGGTCAAATCCCTTTGTAGATAACAAGTTAAACCCACTTTTTGAAGACAACACTATGGTTGATCATAATGGTGGTGAGGTTAATTTTCCTTTACCAGACTTTGAATCTAACCCCGCTCAAATAGACAACTTCTTGTTTTAAAATAGACCTAAGGTTTTATGTGTGTTGTAGAGTTAGGGGTCAAGTTTCCATCTACGGTTGATCCCTCTCTCCTTGTCAGCATGGTTCAAGAAGAGGAAGAAGTAGAGCATCCTCCACGTAACGTTGATGAAATATAAACCCAGGACATGCTTCTACTTTTGGCCAAAGGAATGAGGAAGAAGTGTCTTCTCAACATTATGGTGGATATCACATCCCCATTTTAAAAATACATTGTGAGGATCATGAACAAAATTATAATCATCAACAACCTCCCTCTCATAAAAATCGTAAAGAGATACCAACCCAATAGGTTACCTTAGAAAAAAATACAAGCCCTTTCTCACCAATTAGCAAGCTTGGCTTCACGTGTTAATAAGGAATTAACGAAGACTCCTAGACAGAAATAACATATAGCTTCATATCAGGAGTTTTATACTAAGACTCCTCATCAAGAAAAATGTAAAGACCTGTATGAGGAGTTATACATAGAAAATAACGTAAATAGCATAGGTGAAACATGTATATTTAACTATTTATATAGGAAAACATCACCTATACAAGGGAAACTCTTTGACCAAGAATGGTTATCCATGAAGAACGCCCTTACTACTTTACTAGAAGGCAATATAGGCAATAGTAAAAAGTATCATTTTGAGGAGCTATGCCCATTTACCTTCAGCAGGGATATGTTGCAAGTATATTTCCCTCGTCACTTTGATTTTCCCATGTTTGATAAATACAAGGGTGAATGTGCTCCAAAAGACCACATTAAATACTTTTATATGGTGTGTCAAGATGTTGTGTTTAGTGATAACTATCTCGTTTTCCTTTTCCCATAGAGTCTAGGGGGTCAAGAACTCAAATGGTTTTTACATATACCTAAAGGGTCCATTTCTACATAGCCAAAATTAGCAGAACACTTTATGCATCACTTCCCCTTTAACATGGAAAGTGAAATTGACATGACAGATTTATGCAATCCAAAACAACGTAATAACAAAAGTTTCACTAGTTTCTTACAAATATGGCGAGGGCTCGCTAGTCATTTCCCTTGTTCCATACCAGAGAAACAACCGGTTAGCATATTCATACCTAACTTACACCCTGAGATTACTTTCCACTTTCAGATGCATTGTAGAAACACATTTGAAGAGGTTATAGAAAAAGGTAGTCAAATTGAGAAAGTGTTGCTAGCAAAAAGGGACTTTGAAACGCTTCTCACGGGATAATCACGATTCAAATCCTAACAAAAAACCAAAGTTTGTTCCAAAAAAGAAAAAAATCATCATAGGTGATGGTATAACAGACTCCAAATGAGTACAAACTGTTCAAAACCATGCTCCTTTGAAACCTTATAAGGTACCTTCGGACCCTGAGTTTAAATGATGTGCTTTCACCCCTCTATCTGAATTTATGCCGTCAATATTAAAACAGTTAGAGGTGGTTAACAAGGTTAAATATCTAGAAACTATACCTTATGGAGATCATCTACCTAAGCCATCATGGCTTAGAGAAAATGAATATTGCACGTTTCATCATGTTAAGGGTCACAAAATTGATAAATCTTTTAAGTCAAAACACTTCATCCATGACTTAATTGATAGTGGTGATGTGGAAATAGATTCTACTACCCCTAGTAAATCTACCAATGCAAACTAGGGAATTTACAAAGATCGTTTCCCTACGCATAAAAGGGGAAAGGAAAATTTAGATAAAGGAAAATCACCCTAAATAAAAATTTCCAAGTATGTTGTAATAACAAATAATTCTTGTGATTCCCTAATTGGTTGTGTTATCCCACCTTTCAAGCATAACAACACTAATAAAATTAAAATGAAGGAGTGCATCATGGCAACGTGACATGCTCGCATTTTTATCTCAGAACCTCCTCCGCCTACCCCTCAAGATATTCATTATGGTGTTTTAGAGAAACTTGAGAAGAATAGTGCTAATATTTATAACTTGTATCTTCTCAAAATATCTAATGTTCATAAGGACATCCTTTTTAAAACGTTACAGGGGTTAGGAGTATCAGTTGATATTGACCCTACACGCTTCCAAGCCATGGTCATGCACTTTACTCCAATGGAGTACATAACCTTTATTCATGAAGAGATTCCTGAAGAGGATCCTAGCCATAACTTACCCTAACACATTGAGTTCATTATCAATCGTAAGAAGATAAAAAGGGTGCTTGTGGACGGTGGATCAGTTTTGAATATTTATACTTTGAAACTGGTTAGACAACTAGGTTTCACCGAAAATGATCTAGAAACTAAGGTCATTACCACTAAGGTGTGTGACAATGAGGAACGGAAATCAGCCGACATGATCACTTTCTCATTAGGAGTAGGGCCTACTACTCATGATACTAAGTTCCATTTTTTAGACTTGAAGCTTCCTTACAACACATTGCTTGATTGCCCATGGATTCATGTCATACAGGTCATACCTTCTATGTATCATCAGTGTTTGAAGTTATATTATGAAGGAGAAATTATTACAATTCAGGGGGATTCACAACCCTTTTCTCATTGCAGAGCATTGTTGGGTTATTTTCCCAACACTTATGAATTCCCTTCTATAGATATGGTCATTTTAATTCAATCAAAGGCACTCGCCTCATGAGTTAATCCAGACACCTTATCTACCAATGATAATTGTTTTTATACAACATATTATCCTTTTGCTTCATGTGAGATGATTTTTTTTACAAATGGCTACGGAGAATATGATCTCCAATAATTCCTTTTAGTTTCCAAACTCCCCCTATAACCCAAAGTGCATGGTAGGTCGTGCCATAAATATTAACGGTCCAGAGAAAATTGTAGCATAAACACTTTTACTCATGGTGGTTTATTATTAGATGAAAATATTCTTAACAATATTGTCTCCCAACCTTTGGATGATGAGATGTCTCCATGCTACCAATCACCCAAGTATGTTATCCCCAATAAAATGATGTATGATATGGGATACAAAGGATATGGTTGCGGCATAAATGAACAAGGTATGCGGGAAGCTCTTTTGATACCACATCGCAAGGTTTGTAAATATGGTATTGGCATTCGGTTGTATGGATCTCATTCCCCACAAGTTGAGGATTCCTCTTCTAAATGAAAAAATAGTTTGTCTAAATATGAGAGTGAAACAAATTCCCAGTGTAGTCTTTATGGATACCTTGCCTCCACGAACCTATTTTCTGACATGGCTATCTTAACTATAACCCCTATCATATTTCCTAACGTTCCAAAATTAGAATTTTTCTACCCATCACTTTTTAATTGTGACCAAAAACAACACGTACCAATCAACATATTTGAAAATGATGAGGATATTGGTGAGTTTATGGGCCTTTATGTTGGCATTCCAGTGGGTGATCATAAGAAATGCTTCTCCTTCAATCTTAATACATGCACATATTTCAGGGAAGAGGTTGAGTTATATGGTCATCAAAGTTAAAAATTAAGCAAGGGAAATATATCCATAGAGAAGCCTTGCAAAAATAATAATTCCAAGTCTTATAGTGAAAACATTTTTGAGGCACTAACGGACAAACAGAAAGAAAAATCAGTGGATAAAGAATATGATCGGCCTAAGGGTGAAAATATCATTAAGACACCCTTAGAAGAATAATATATTAATCTCCCCCCTAATCCTATGTGCATGGGGGAAGAATTAAAGTTTATTATGGAGGAGAACATAGATGTAAACATTGGTACAGAGGAATTTCCTAGAATGGTCAAGTTGGGGGCTTCGCTATCAACTCAAGAACATAAGACCTTTATGTTGTTTTGGCATGAATTTTCAAATATCTTTTCTTGGTCCTACGCGGACATGATAGGGTTAGATCTAGAATTAGTAGTGCATAACTTAATTGTGCACAAAGAGGAAAATACTATAAAACAAAATCTCAAAAAGATGCATACTCACATCGCCTTGTTGGTAAAAGAAGAGCTAGAGAAATTATTGGCAGTAGGCTTCATCAGGCCTATTGATTATTTAGAGTGGATTTCAAATATCTTCCCTATATAGAAGAACCCCATTGATATTAGAATCTATACATATTTCAGAGATATAAATAAATATTTTCCTAAGGATGACTTCCCTCTTCCTAACATCGACATGATTTTCAATTCAATAGTTGGCTATGAAATGTTATCGCTCATGGATGGATTTTTAGGGTATAATCAAATTAATATTGTTGAGAAAAATTAACATAAGACGTCTTTTATAACTCCATGGGGGGCATTTTTATATCAAGTCATCCCCTTTAGCCTTAATAATGCAGGTGCAACATATCAACGGGTTATCATTGTCATCTTTCATGAAATGATCAATGATATAATAGAAGATTATGTGGATGAAATCTTGGATAAATCCAAGACTAGAGAAGATCACTCAACTATATTACGGCACATATTTTGGTGTCTTAGAGATTATAAGCTCAAACCTAACCTAAAGAAATGTGTCTTCAACACGCTATCAAGAAAATTGTTAGGGTTTATTGTATCACAAAGAGGAATTGAAGTAGATATTACAAAGGTTACTGTCATAATAGAGATGCCTCCTCCAAAGAACATTAAGTAACTACATAGTCTACAGGAAAAGATTCAAGAAATTAGAATATTCATCTCTCAGCTCGTAGAAAAGTTCCACTCATTCACACATCTTCTAAAGAAATATGTTGACTTTCATTGGGGTTGAGAATAACAAGTGTTTTCTTTGCTTAATGAATACATATCCAAACTCCATGTTCTAATGTTGCCCACAATAGGTGAACCACTACTATTGTACATTTATGCTACTCAATTTGTAATTGGTGCACTTTTGGCCCAATATGATATAAAGTAGAAAGAAAACACCATTTATTACCTTATTCGTACATTGATTGCTTACGAGCTCAACTACCTGTAGATTGAGAAGGCTTGTTTGGTCGTTGTCTTTGATTTTCAAAACCTTTGTCACTATTTGTTTAATAATAAGACCAAACTCATATCAAAAGTGGACCCATTGAAATAATTGTTGTCAAATCGTGCACTTACAGGAAGGATGGCCAATTTGATCATCCTAATTAGTGAATTTGATATTGAGTACGTCCATTAGAAATTAGTTAAAGGGAAGATACTGAAAAATCAACTCACTGAAGCCCCTTTCTAGGTACTGAACCATTTAGTCTAGAAATTCCATATGCTTGTACAATGTATCTTGAGGAATATGTTACATGACAAATATACTTTGATGACTCATCTACATTTCATGGTTCAGGTGCAGAGTTGTGTTGATCACTCCTTCAAGAGATTTGATCCCTCAAGCATTTAGACTCGGGTTCTCATGTACAAATAATATACGAGAATATGAAACCCTTATTGCAGGGATGAAATTGGCTATCACGTGGGAAGTTAGAAAAGTGAATATAATTGGTGATTCTGTGTTGATCATCAAACAAGTAACTGAAAAGTACAAAGTTAAGGATGAAAAATTTCTTCCTTACAAAAAATGGTTAACACTAAAGGATTTATTTAAGAAAATTAAATTAGAGAAGATCCTTACAGGACATAATCGAGGAGTGGATGTTATGGCTACAGTTGGGTCTATGTTGCGCATCCCACCCAGAAATAACATGTCATTCTTCATCGATCATCTACAAAGACCAACACATGATATGCCAAAGTTTTGTTTGGTATGTGAAGTTATTGGTCCCTTTTCCCCTTAGTATAATGACATATTCAATTACCTTCATGATGGAACCTTCCCTCAAGAAATTTCCCATTGTGACAAATGAAACCTTATCCAACGCATAGCCATCTACACCTTAGTTGGGGGAACTCTCTATCGTAGAGGCCATGGCAGGAATATGTTGCATTGTATGAAGTCAGACAAATCTATCTTAATGGTTAAGGAGGTGCACGAAGGCATATGTAGAGCCCATACAAGTGGGATAATCTTCACTAAAAAGATACTGAGAGTAGGTTATTATTGGCCCACCATGGAGATTGATTATTGCAGGTATGTAAAGAAATGTTTGTTGAGTCAAAAATATGGTAACTTGATACATGCACTGGCACAATCATTGTAACCTATCACTACACCGTGGCCTTTTTCAAAGTGGTGACTCAATATCATTGATAGGATTACCCTTACATCATCTAATGGCCATATGTTCATTATTACTTCCACTTGGTACTTCACAAAGTGTGTAGAGGTTGTTCCTCTCACCTATTTCACTGATGCATAGATATCCAAGTTTATAATGAACAAAATCATTTTCTAATATGGCATCCCCTCTTCCATGATAGATGACAATGGTAAGTCAACCAATAAAAAAAATTTCAAGATGTTATTTCAATGCTTTCAAATCGGAATCAAGTATTCAAGCCCTATTCTCCTCAAGGTAATGGGTAGGCTGAAGCTTCAAATAAAACCCTTATCCATATTATGGAGAATATGGTGAATAAAAATGGATGTAATTGGCATTTGTAGATTCATCCTGCCCTTTGGACTTACAGAACATCCATCTGCACTTGATCTGAAAATGGTACTAATATTTTTTAAGTAGTACTTAGAAAAATATCAAATTTAAAAACTTGATAACTGACTAAGAGTATTAGCAATTTTGGGAATTATTGAAACCCAAATCCTTGATTTCTTATAGATAAATCAATTATCCTTAATTTTCAACTTAAGTGAATATAATGAATATATTACAAAACCATTTTTAAAAAAATCATAGTTGATTTTAGAATGCACTCAAATTGAATTCTTGATTCCAAATCTGAAATGTGAAATTCCCTTTTTGTTGTGGGTTATGGATACTGAAAATGTGACTTCAATCCAAATAATCAAATTTTATGCTTGCTTAAATAATTAATCAAATGAATGTTTTTATCTGATCCAAAGCTTCTAAAAAAAGCTAAAATCAAATCCACAACACAAGAACTTGATAATGGAGTTCACCCGAAGGATACATCTCTAGATTCTTGAAAAGAGAATCGATCTATTATTTCCCAATGAATTAAAATATCCCTTGACTATTGACTTAATAGATCTTTATACCTGCAATTGAGTTGATCTCTATCCCATGGAGCTTTGCACAAAATCATATTATGTCACAAGAATGATTTTTGGCTCCTACAGTGTTTCTTATGTTGGTTTCATGTGTAATTAAGTTCAAAAAACATCTACAACTTTAAATTTAAAACACCTACATAAAATAGGTTTACATTTATGGAAACTAGAAGAAATTTTGAAAAACTTCCCTTTCTACTCCATGGCCTGGTTCAGACCAGAAGTGGTTGGAAAATGTAGATCTTTGCCTGCTCGTAGTGCTCGTTCTGTGCAATTACTTCCGAAAAATGTCTACACTAGAAAATACATATGAATTCATGAGACAAGAATACCACCATCATATTTTTCTCATAATTTCAAGCAACGTTTCTTTTTACATCAAGTCTTGATTCAACCTCTAACTACCTCAAAACTCCTAATGATCGCTTACTGCTTCTTATCCTCCTTGACCCTTTTTCAAAACAAGAGCTTAAAGATATTTATATACAAGTGAGCTCCTTGTTTACTCTTTCGAGCCACCTAGTGAGTTGGTTAGAAGACGAGGTTTCAAGAGGATAGGTCATGGGTTCAAGACTTGGTGGCATAGTTTTTGGTGGGGTCAGATTTGCATGTGGGTAGGATATCCCACATTGAGAGGAGGTAGTCGTGGTTGGAGGTTTTAAATGGGGTAAGGCCCCCTATGTTTATCTGGATGTGGCAACATCTCCTCCTTTTTTTTAACGAACCAATGCTTGATCGAGCTATTGGTTGGACTTCTAAGTCATTTGCATTGTTCTTCGGCCGAGTGGTTGTTAGTTTGTTGATGCGCCGATTCCGTTGGTTGTTAACCGAGCCATGTGTTTAATTTACCGAGTCATGTGGTTGGACCACCCATATGGGTTGAGATATGTGGTTTCCCAAGTAGTAGAGAATAATGTAAATCCCAAATTATATGGAATATAATTCGATCCCGAGCATTGTAGATAGTTAACCATGTGGAAAATAATCCATTCAGTCTATGTGGAAATAACTCGATCCATGTAGTAATATAATGTGATCAAATCGGTGGGGATTTGATCACCCCACCAAGCTATAAATAGATCTAACGTGCTGGTTATCAACATGCAATGCAAAATTGACCTCGAATGAAAAAATTTCGTGGTGGTGGTGGTTTGAGAGCCCACCATGTCGAAAACACAAATATAGCTCTCACGGAAGCTGGGCTCCCTTCCGTAACAAAATTTGAGCCTCTTGTACCCACACACAACTTCTTGTTCATCAAAGACTGGTGGTGAAAACTGTACAATAGAAAAGTGACAAGTGAGCATGAGAATCATCAAGCAGCCTTTCTCCGTACCCAACCTCCCGAGGCCATGCCAAGACAGCCGATGGAAATGATAATATGTACGGATGTGGACAAATTAGTTGGGAAATCCTATATCCTCGACACACAATAATGAGATATGCTAATCCAAAGAAAAGAAGGATCTTCTAACTTGAACTGATGTTATGGATTGGTTTAACACTATAACTGTTCGAAGGATCCAATCAATGTCGATTTCTGTCGATATCCTATGTTTTGGTTATTGGATTCATCGGATAGTGACCTGTAGGTGCTTCATATATATTTTCAAATAGGGTCATAAAATTGGTAGTGAGAAGTGTAGTGGATTTACAGGAAATTATGGACGGTTTTTTGGTCTGACCCAGAAAGTATTGGCTTGATCAGTTTCCATGTTCAACACAGAAAGTTGTGTGATGATATCCGGCGGGAGTGGTGAAGATATAAATACCAGTATATGTAAACTGGTGTCAATGCTTAACTGATTAGCAAGCTCATTTGGTTGTGGGACGTGGGGATCATAACCAAAAGTTCATGGTTGCTGAGGACATTTTATCGTCATTTGAAGAAGTAATCTCTTCTTCCAACTATCCAGTAGTCATAAGCTTTTTTAGCCTCTATGTTTAATAGGCAAGAGTTGTGCAATCTTCTTGGAATACCTCATTGATTTCCTAGCAACTTATATGTGTAAGCCTGTGTCCATGTTAATCAGAATGTCTCTTTCATCTAGGCTGCAGGAACTAATGGATCAAAACCGAATTTTTTCTCTCTTTCGGGTTCTTGTATGCTCATATGGACATCCTATCAAGGCAATCTATAGTTGGGTTGATTAGACTAGAATTCGTATGCTTTGTCATCTTTGATGTTCAATTTTCTCAACTACTCACTAATTTCTTGTGGGTTTGTTGTTGTTTGGAAGACGTGGATCCTAATACCTTGATCTATATGTGATAAGGCCATGCAGAGATTTGACTAGGGTATCACTGGTTCGAATATGTAATCCTTAGGCTCTCTTGGTCCCATAATAGTCATGCAATAAATAGCCAAACTTAAATTGAATGAAGTAAACTAACTATGAAAATGAATCTACATTATGCTTGTTCTTTTTGTATTTTCAGAGATATAAACTTTAATTATTTTAAAGAGAAACTAATCTAATAAATTTAGATAATAAGTAACTAATCTAAGAATAAAGCTATAACAAGTAAGGTAGCCAGATGTAGCTATTTGCCTATGCACTTGTGAGTTGATACAAATATAAATATATAACTAATTTGATTGAAAGACCTCTAATCTTACCTCAGAATTGAGAAACAAATGATAGCTTCTCAGAAGCTATCATTCCTCACAGCTTCCCCGGCAATATCGAAAAGCAAGCTTTTAACTGAAATGAAATGATTCACTACTCTATTTGATATATTGCAACTGCAAATTTGGCAATTCAAACTTGGAGTCTGCATAATAAAGGAAAACCCAATTGTATCATAGCTTGTCCCCTCAGTGTGATTTCTTTATTCCTACGTGTTCTCATGAATCCAAAAATGTAAGAATGTGATAGTGGATAGCAAGAGAAGATATTTGAACAGTGGTAGCTTGGAGATAAACCGAATGGAATGCAAGTAGGAGAGAGATACCGCAAGAGAACAAAGCTTGGCTATGTGATTCCTAGCAGGATTATTGCAGGGATATGACAAGACACACCTAAAATTCTAGGACCTATTCTTCATGTGACAAAACAACAACCTATAACTCTAAGTAGAACCAAGTTTCAAATGAACTTAATCTAGAACTGATACTGTATTATGCTAAGCCAATTGTTTGGTGAACAACAATGGAACAAAATGAAACTATTGAGATCAAGTGATCTCTAAACCAAAAAAAAATGAGGAGCCTTAAACTGAGAGCCTGAGAACTTATGCTAAGTCTAAACCTGTTGAGACTTATTGAGGAACTTCCAAATGCATTGAATAATAAAACATAGAGAGAAAGGGGGCCATTTTATTATAAACAAGCTTAGTATTTATAACATTCTTACTCACTAGAAGGCAAGTCCAAATTGCCATGATTTATCATTAAAAATGGAGGACTACTATTACAAAGTGGCTGGAAACTCTAAACAAAGCAGAAGTAGTTGAGAGTTGAAAGTGTAACTTGATTTTTCGTGTTGTTGAGTGTGCCGAAAGGTTCTGGAAAGTAAGGTCAGTTTCGCCACCCTATGCATGGCGGAGGTTACAAGACCTTTGCCCTGTCCAGGGCGGCGGTCACGGGACCGCCGCCCAGGAAGGGTGGTGGTCCTATAACTTAAAGACCAAAATGCAAGGAAAAAGGGGGCAGAGGTTGGAACAAAACATGCAAAGGTCAAATAAGGTATTTTGGGATGCAAATGTATACTTGGTGAGCTTTTCTGGATTCTGAACACCTTGTGAAGAGATCTGAATCATCATTGGGGTTTTCGTAACCTCTTTTCGATAGTACAGTACATACAATTTTGGGTACGTAGATATTGCCCCCTCGGAGAAGTGTTTTAGCCATGAAGAGGTATAAAACGGTGGGTCCGAGTATGGCAGTCCCGAAATGGGGAGTTAGAAGCTATACCGGATATGCCCATGTGTCGCAATGTCGCCATCCAAATTCCCGCTATCTGCAAAACGAAAAGGGGACTCAAGTGTAGATAGATAAAATAAATACTAAATTAAAATGAAATGAGGACTCACCATTTATGTGGGGATAAGAACTTACCTCCGTTGGTGCTCCAACTCTGCATAAGAACACTCAAAACAAGATTAGAATACTATATATATATATATATATATATATATATATATATATATATAATGAGCTCATTTTATTATTCATTTGCACACATAAATTTGGTAATTTTTGAACTTTGTGACTCACGGTAACCATTTTCGATGAGAGTATAGTCAAAACATTCTTTATGAGATCGTGATCATGCCTCCGAGAGCAGGAGATCGACCCACGAAGTCTCAAGATAGTTTTTCTCAATTTATCGTTTTTGAACCTAAAATATAGAAATGTTGAAATCTTTGTCTTGGGGGGATAATTTTCAAAAATGTTAGTGTTAAATGAGTCTCTAAGGGGGGGCACCCATAGGGTAGGTTTTTATTTTGTTAAAAATGATGTATTTTTGCTTTTTTAAAGTGTTTTTAGGGCTTTGGGGGTGTTCATCGATTCGTGACAAGACTGTCGCCCTACACAGAGCGGCGGTCATGGGACTGCTGCCATATGATTGCGGTGGTCACAAGACTGCCACCTCATAAGGCAGAAGTCACAAGACCGCCACCTTAGAAGGCGGCGGTCATGGAACCGCCACTCTGCACAGGGCGTCGGTTCTGAACATAAAGTAAAAAATGTATATTTTAATTGTTTTTGCATTTTTGACATTTTTCTATATTTTTTATGAGCTTTCCTATTGGATTATGTTACTAACTTGTTATTTTTCTCTTCTTTGGATGGATGCAGAAGGAGGAGGAGTATATACAGTGGAGTAGAGAGAGGGAGTGTGATTGGCTCCCAGCAGTATTAGACTCACTAACCCAGACAGAGCGAGACACTCTGCAGAGGACCAGTATTTTGAGGATTTCACAGGTTCCTCATGTTGCTCCTACCAGTCACATATTGTGTGACTTATTTTCGTATTAGGATGTAGACCAGAATACCTTCCAGTTACCAGGTGTTAGGGGTGAGTGGACTATCACCTTGGAGGATGTTTATCGCATACTAGGCGTTCCGATTCTTAGGAGGCAGCTGTCTCTTAAGACAGCAGGATCTAGGTCTCAGATGGTTAAGTGGGCTACATATATGGGATATTTTGTTGTCTCCTTTGGTTCGAAGAAGGGGTTGAAGGTCCATTTTATTGCTTCTGCTCCTATCCCCACCATCCGTAAGGCCATTATGGGTATCCTAGCCTCACAGGTTGATTAGGGATAAGGGAGGAGACACTTTATTATATTGTTGGTCTCCCATGATTGCACAGATTGAGCCTCATGGCCATATTTATGCTTTGGGAGTAAACATTCTTGGGACCACCTACCATGAATTATACAAGGTGGTCAGGTTACAGGGGAAGTCTTTGAGTCACCCTACTTTAGTTATGAGTTGGGTGTATGAGCGTGTCATCCCCTATGGGAGGGGTGTACTAGCAGAGGATCCGGGGGTTGTCAAGGCAACGAGGTGGATGAGGATGACAGTACTCAGGATGCCACATCAGCCAGTGGCTTCACTGACTACTACAGACATGGAGGCCACTCCTTATCAGGCCATGGCAGGACTATGGGGAGAGGAGACACATACATTGATTTCCTATTCTACTACAGGTCAGCTGGTAGACAGGATAGGGAGGTTGGAGACCCACCCATTTGATCAAAGTGCCTTAGCAGTTTGGCCTCCCTTACGTGCTGATTTGCTTCCTCTAGTGGGGCTAGTGTACAGGTCTATTCGTGAGTCCCAGGGAGGTCCTAGAGGAGGCTGAGGTTGGACCACGGTTACTCCTGGAGTTCCTATTGCAGTTCAGGAGGGTGGTTCGTGCTTGAGGGGCAGCCAGTACTCCTCGAGCACCCTTACTTCAGATCAGGGTTGCTCCTGCTCATAGTGGAGAGGGAGATGGGCCCATTGATGTGGACTCAGACTCTGAGGAGTTCATAGGAGAGGAGACTGCGGAGGAGATGATGGGAAAGGGGATTGGAAGTGAGGACGGTGGGACAGATGAGGAGGATTATAGCGATTCTGAACAGCATGACACTCAGGATATCTTGAGGGTGGAGAGGGTGGAGGTGAGTGTAGAGTAAGAGGCCTTGGTCTCAGAGAGATTGCCTCACTAGGGAATTGAGGGAGATGATGAGTCCGTGGTAGAATGTCATTTTTGTTCCATATTTTGGGGAGGTCTATGCGGTCGGCAAAAATGTCAGTGGCAGGCGTAGATCCTAGAGACCCCACCTGGATGCCAGGAGATCCGAGTGAGTTACTACTCTTCTCTCGACTCTGTTAGTTAGAGATGTTAGTTAATATTTATTTTTTATTGTTTTACTTGTTTTTGGTGATTTTCAAACTTGTTATTTCTCTTTTTATTTATAACAAATGCTCAGGGATGGCGGGATTTGACTCAACGAGTGTCTACAGACACCCTATTGCTCCCCTCGGGGAATACTCGGGCCGAGTTTACTGAGGACATCGGAGATCCTTCAGTAGCCATGGCAGACATACTGATGTGTTTACCCCTATCTGGAAGGTGGAAAAGTTAGTATCCTCCCTTCGTACTGAGCTGGCTGGATACAAGATTGTTGAACGCCTAATGAGGCGGAACCATTCTCGTAGTGAGACCACAGCCAGTGGCCGTGATCCTGAGCACTCAGTTCATTCATAGTGTTGTCCATAACAGGATCCCTAGATGTGATCATGTACCCTCTGAGGGATCCCACAGGGATTGAGAGGCCATTTGGTCTTTTTGTAGTGATTTTTTTAGATGTTTATATGAGTTGTTTTTGTATTTTTTGGGCTCATTGAGCATTTTGACCATGCCTAGTGCATAATGGCATTGTATATAAAACACGATTTCTATATATATATATATATATATATCTTTTTGGTATTTAGATTTTCTTTGTATCTAGAGTTTTTTTGTGGTTTGTTTCTCATGTGTATACTAGATGCTTTAGAATCTTTGTTTTTACATGTTTTTCAGAATGTATGTAATGGATGACAAGTGATAACAAATGTTTGAACAGAATGTTTCTCTTTTTGTTTGTTTTTGTAATGCTGATATGTGATGATGCAAACATATTGTAGTACTGAACTTTTGGCTTTTTTGGGCAATATTCGTTGCTTCTTCTTGTTTTGGAAAAACGTGATGAATATGTAGTGATAATGAGATGAACTTGCCCCATTCCCTAACTCCACGCAACTAGTAAGATGCAAGGGCTCAACACCAAGAGCTTAGAAGGGCGCAAATTGTATGATTTTGACTGAATGGAAATGATGAGAGAAAGACAAAGTATTGACAGAAACCAAATTTAGACCTACGTACTTACCTTAGTCAAACCTGCTACATAGCCTCAGAATGCAACTTACTTTTCTAGTTTATCTAGACTTAGATTCATAAATGGCAACTTGGTTGACAAAATATGGTTTTAAGGATTTGATCTCTTTGGAACTTGGATGCTTAATTTCACTTTTCACAATACACTTTGTTTTGAATTTTTAAAACACTAAGATTCATTAATTCATGTGAATGGACCCCCTATGCCTTGCCCCATGCTACTAGTAAGAAGTATGGGCTTATCACCGAAGGCAGGACATAGGTGAGTAAGGGCACTTCTTTCCTTTCCCAACCTCGCATCACTAGTAAGAGATGTGGGCTCATCACCGAAGATTGGTAGGGCAAAGAAGTGTGTAAAATAAAATATTCTGTATGTTTAGTATTTTTTTTATTCAATTTGACTTTGACATTTGTGATCTATAATTTTGAAGTATCCTTATTTCAAAGAGATGTAAGAGGGATAGATGTGACACCAAGAAGCTTCTAGAATAGACCGTAGGTAAGAACATCTTAACCTAGTAGAAGAAAATGAGTATGACCAAGTATGCAGGCCTTGGTATGGTTTTTGTCAAGATTTTGTCTATCGAATTGATGAGATGATTTTGATGATATCATGAAAATCATTTGATGATATCATGAAAATTGAAGATATATTGTTGAATACTTTTACCAATTTTTCAGAAGCTTGTAATAAATTGCTTTAGGAATAAGTTCCTTGACCACAAAATTTACGAAATGAGGTGAACAGAATGAACTAACTGAATGACTAATGCAATGCAACTGCAACCATGTACATATGAAAATGCAGGTGGAACTATATGTCATGATGTCTAAGGTGAAGAAAGTTGACAAATATTGAAATTCTTCACCCCTAGAAGTACACAGTGGAGAACCATTATCCTCAAAATTTTCATTCTCTTGACGAGGGCCTACCATTCTGGGTTTGAACTTACAACCCTTGCCTAGAAGTGTATATGTCCAATTATTAAAATCATTTTTCTGAAAGAGACATTCACGTGCCTCTTTGTCATGTTTTTGAGAGATGATATGTGGGTGAGCATGACTATGCTACTCAACCTTTTCTCCCATGTAGGGCATTGTGTTTATTTGTAACTCTTGTTGAATGATGAGGTCTTGCCCCATGGATATAGAAAACTTAGTTTCAGACTGACATGGGTTGAAACCAGGTTTTAGAATAGGGCAACGCCTAGAGATGGTTTTGATAGGCATCATTTCAATTTCAAATTTCCCTTCTTTGTTTGTTAATTCTATCATGTTCATATCTAGATCTAGGTCGTCGGAGGGAAGAGATGCTATACCGAGAAGACTACCCATTCCCTGTGGTTCGAATGGGAGAAAGACCAGCTCGTCATTCTCTAAGAGTTTCATAATTCCTGTTGTGGTTTTAGTGGACACTGTTTCCATAGATATTGATTTACCTTTATCTGTCTTTACCACCTCAAATGTTTTTGGTTTAAAAAGCTTCAACCTCTGGAATGGTCTGGGTGACCGAGACTAACTCTTTTATTGGAGGTGGTTTGTTCAATTGATTTGTGGGAAGCTCATACTGTGTATGGACTCCTTTCTTTTTCTTGAGGTCTTCTAAGTGTATATCAAAGGTTTAGGATCCCCTTGAGTGATGAAGACCTTTCCTAGGTGTAAAAACCTTACTTCTTGTAATAACGTGGAAGGGATTGCCTTCATGCGATGTATCCAAGGGCGACCGAGAATCATATTATAGTTGGTTTCCCGATCTATAATATAAAATTCAGTGAGGATTGTCTTGGGTCCTAAAGTGACTGGTAGTACTATAGTCCTGATTGAAGTTACCTTGAGGCTATCATAGCCCCTTAGCATGTTTCATGTCGAGGAACAGTTCATTTCTCCATATCCTAGCTTTTGAAGAAAAGTGAAGGGGACTATGTTAACTGTTCCCCATCATCAATCATTACATGCTTAACGTAGTTGTTATAAACCAAACCTGTAAATGAAAGGGTGGATCACCTCTACATGAAATTTTAGCATCTGTTGGCATTTTACTTATGTCAAATATAAACTCGGTATCCCTATCTGGCTGCCCCAGAAGGGTAGAATTCAAAGTCTACATGGTTTACTTGCATTTCAGGGGGAGGGGTGATGTTGATGAGATGACCAAGACCTAATGCTTCTAAGAGAGAAGCTCTATGAGCGGGAGATTTCTTCAACAAATCCAAAAAGCAAATGTGAGAGAAGGTCTTTGTTAAGTCGTTAATCAAATCATAGGTGCCTACTGGTTTTACTGGTGTTTGCTAAGTGTTGTCTGGTATTAGTGAATAGGTTCGGACTGGTTGAGAGGAGTAGTCTTGTGTTCTTGTTATAGTTTCTACTTGCAACTCAGATGTCTAATTCTACCAGTCCAACTATCTTGGCTTGTGGTCGAGTTCCTAATTGGGGTGCGACTGTTGGATTTGATGAAGTCGAAGCTTCATGATTGTTATTCCCTATTATGACACCTTTGTTTGTTCTACTTGGATCTAACCCGTTTGTTGCTAGAATGATTCAGGAGAGGATCATTGAAAATATTGAGAGGTGCATTTTGAGGAGAAACCGATCCCTGGTAGGTATTTGATGTGGTTGGTATGGAATTTTCCAGAAACATATCTACAAAGAGTTGTCTTTGATCTTCTGGTAAATGTTCCAAGAATTTATTGTAATCATGGCACGGAAAGTTCTAGTATCATGACCTTGGATTTTATGGAAGCCACAATATAAATTGGGATTATAGTTCTGTGGTCATTGGTTTAAATCTTGTTGTGGCCCAAAGTTTCGATTGGGCTGTTGATTGTTATAATTGTAATTTTGAGGCTGCTACCTTTGGTTTTGGTTTTGATATCCATCTGGGCCTTGGGCAGGGCCTTGTGACTGGATTTGCGGCTGTTGTTATTTTTTTTGGTTGTGGAGGATGATTAAAATCCACCGCATTGATCGTTGGACTAAAGTTGTTATTGCATTGATTGTTAGCAAGTGCCATGGGTGTTCACAACATTTGGTCTTTTGGCTTGATCAGTGACTCCATCTGTTGTAACCCCACAGTTTTTGTTAAGGATTTTGGGTCCTTGATTGGTATTTCCCATGTTGGGATAAGTCATAGTGTTTTGATTGAGAGTAATTAATCTCCCATTCATTCCATAAGTCTTACAACCACTGTCTATTTCCGCTTGATCTATTCAGAGAGCAACTCTCAAGTACTTCATCATAAGTCCTTAGCGGGAACTTCTAGACTTCTTCCTTTATCTCTCTGCTGAGAGAATGAAGGAATAAATTGTATAGTTCCATCTTATCCATGTTTGGAGCACTTGTTGAAGAGTAGAGAACTGTACGCCATCTTTGAATGAAATGGGCAGCAGATTCATTGTGCTCTTGTTTAATGTGTAAGAATTCCCTTATCCCCATTCTTAACAGTTTGTTCATGTCAAAAGATTTAATGAATTCTGATAACAAGTTGTTTGAACAAATGTATCAAGGCTTCAGGTATTCTATAATACCAATCAAGGGCAATGCCTTCTAAGGTTTTAGGGAAGATTTTAGCAACAACTACATCCCAAGGGAGTAGTTCTCGAATGGTGGTGGCATAGGCCTTGATATGAGAATTTGGATCTCCCTCCCCTTTGAATTTAGGAAAATCAGGTAGAGGTCTTGGAAGCATGATCCTTCCTACATTGAAATCCAAAGACTCTTTTAAATATTCTAAGTAAGTTCCCTACCGTATAGGTTTCAACAATAGATGGTGTTTGTTGAGGGAGTGGAGGTGGAATGGGTTATTGATATGGCATAGCATATGTATTTACAGGGGCGTAAGGAAAACCATGTGGTTGAGCGAACATCCTAGGAGAAGAGAACATATCTCCCTGTGGTGATTTTGAATAAATGTTTAAGTAGGGAGGAGAATTGCTCTGATATGGATTGTTTGGTACTAAACCGGGAGGTATCATATTTTCAACTGGAGCAACATTTGAAAACATGGTTCTAGTTGGTGTTTGTTGTGGATAGCTATATGAATTGTTGAGGAGGCATGCCTAAAGTGCCTGTTCCTATAAGGAGGTCAACCTGGCTAGGATGATGTAGAGGGTTAGGAGTTCTCGCTTTCCCCAAGTGTGAAGCTTGATTTGCTTGAGCAAGTTCTAGTCCTCTAACCCTTTCAACTAGAGCTAAGATGAATTCAATTGATGATGATACAGTGTTCTATCATGGTGGCTGTTGCTGGATACCCCTTGAGGTTGCCGAGGGGTATGGTACCCTGCTATGAATTGATCGTTACTCTGCCAAGCTTCACCAAGAGTATTTTCCATAGGTGGAGGAATGGGGTTGTTTTCTTGGAGCAGGGTGTCGGGTTGTGTTTGCAAACTTCCTATAGGTGGGTACATGTTTTGGAAGCATTGTTTCACTTCTAGTGTAGCGTGCTAAGTACTCCTCATCCAAAAATGGGAGTGGATCTAACTGCCTACTGATTTGTGGTCTAGATAAAAACTGAGGAGATGAAATGGATTCTCTAGTAAACGTCATATTGTTAGAGCCTGAGGGCTCTGGTTTTTGTGTTTGTGTGAGTTGGTCCAACTCCTCAATTCAGAATGAAGAACTAGAGCTAGTTCTTTGAGGAGGAGTTTGTGATGAAAAGTAGTTTCTTGAGTAGTTATTCAGCCCATGCAGAAAGTGATGGTGATTGTTGTCTACTCGTCTGACCATAATATGCTTCAAGACCTAAGAGAGGTCTTCCATATGCATCGTATCCTGACATATTCGGGGGGTATATAAATACCCGCAGAATAATGGGAAGGAGCAAAGTTGGATGATAGAAAATGGAAATGAAAAAGGAACAGTTATTAGTTTCATGTTAGGTTCACCAATTTTTTTCGTGAAGCCGGTGTGAAAGCCAATGAGGTAGGAAAGATGAAAAAGTGAATCAATTGGAAGAACAAGTAAAAATCTGACTTTGGATCAGAAGGTTGTGTATTTGATTCACGTCAGGTTCACCAATTTTGTATGATAGAAAAGTGACAGGTGAGCATGAGAATCATCAAGCAACCTTTCTCCATACCCGACCTCCCGAGGTCATGCCGAGACAGCCAGATGGAAATGAAATATATGTAGATGTGGACAAATTAGTTGGGAAATCCTATATCCTCGATATGCAATAATGGGATCTGCGAATCTAAAGCAAAGAAGGATCTTCTAACTTGAACTGGTGTTATGGATCAGGTTTAACACTATAACTGTTCGGAGGCTCCAATCAATGTCAAGCTCTGTCTGAGATCCTATCTGTTGGTTGTTGGATTCATGGAAAGTGACCTATAAGTGCTTCGTATATATTTCCAAACATGGTCATGAAAGTGGTAGCTGAGAGATGTAGTGGATTTATAGGAAACTATGGATGGTTTTCTGGTCTGACCCAGAAAGTATTGGCTTGATCAGTTTCTACGTTCAACACAGAAAGTTGTGTGATGATATCCAATGGGAGTGGTGAGGATCTAAATACCAATGTATGTAAACTGGTGTCAATGCTTAATTGATTAGCAGGCCCATTGGGTTGTGGGACCTGGGGATCACAACCATGAGTTTGTGGTTGCTGAGGACCTTTTATGGTCATGTGAAGAATCAATCTCTTCTTCCGACTATCCAGTAGTCATAAGATTTTTCAGCCTCTATGTTTAATATCAGGAGTTGTGTGATCTTCTCGGAATACCTCACGGGTGTCCTAGCAACTTGTATGCGTAAGCCTGTGTCTATGTCAATGAGAATGTCTCCTGCATCTAGCTGAGGAACTAATGGATCACAACCAAATGTTTTCTCTCTTTCAGGTTCTTGTATGGTCATATGGACATCCTATCAAGGCAATCTATAGTTGGGTTGATTTGACCAGAATTCGTATGCTTTGTTGTCTTCAATGTTTAATTTTCTCAACTGCTCACTAATTGCTTGTGGGTTTGTTGTTGTTTGGAAGACGTGGATCCTAATACCTTGATCTATATCTGCTAATTCCGTGCAAAGATTCAGCTGGGGTATCACTGGTTCGAATATGTAATCCCTGGGCTCTCTTGGTCCCGTAATAGTCATGCAAGAAATAACCAAACTTAATTAAATGAAGTAAACTAACTATGAAAATGAATCTACGCTATGCTTGTTCTTTTTGTATTTTCAGAGATATAAACTTGAATGATTTTAAAGAGTAACTAATCTAATAAATTTAGATAACAAGTAACTAATCTAAGAATAAAGCTAAAACAAGCAAGGTAGCCAGATGTAGCTATTTGCTTGTGCACTTGTGAGTTGATACAAATATAAATATCTAACTAATTTGATTGAAAGACCTCCAATCTTACCTCAGAAGTGAGAAACAAATCATAGCTTCTCAGAAGCTATCATTCCCCATAGCTTCCTTGACAATATTGAAAGCAAGCTTTAACTGAAATGAAATGATTCACTACTCTATTTGATATATTACAACTACAACTTTGACAATTCAAACCTGGAGTCAGTAGAATAGAGGAAAATCTCAGTTGTATCGTAGCTTGTCCCCTCAGTATGATTTCTTTGTTCCTACGTGTTCTCATGAATCCAGAAAGGTGAGAATGTGACAGCGGAAACAAGAGAAGATATTTGAACAGTGGAAGCTTGGAGGTAAACCGAAATGGAATGCAAGTAGGAGAGAGATAGCGCAAGAGAACAGAGCTTGGCTATGTGATTCCTAGCAAGATTGTTTCAGGGATACGACAAGACACACCTAAAATTCTAGGACCTATTCTTCCTGTGACGAAACAAAACCTATAACTCTAAGTAGAACCAAGTTTCAAATGAACTTAATCTAGAACTGATGTTGTATTATGCTAAGCCAGTTGTTTGGAGAACAACAATGGAACAAAATTAAACTAGAGAGATCAAGTGATCTCTAAACCAAAAAAATGAAGAGCCTTGAACTGAGAGGCTGAGAACTTATGCTAAGTCTAAACCTGTTGAGACTTATTGAGGAACTTCCAAATACACTGAATAATAAAACATAGAGAGAGGGGGCCATTTGCTTGTAAACAAGCTCAGTATTTATAGCATTCTTACTCACCAGAAGGCAAGTCCAAATTACCATGCTTTATCATTAAAAATGGAGGACTACTATTACAAAGTGGCTGGAAACTCTAAACAAAGAAGAAGCGGCTGAGAGTTGTAAGTGTAACTTGATTTTTCACGTTGTTGAGTGCGCTGGAAGGTTTTGGAAAATGTGAGGTCAGGACCGTCACCCTGTGCAGGGCTGTGCAGTTACAAGACCGCCGCCCTTTCCTGGGTGGCGGTCATGGGATCGGCGGCAGGGCGGCGGTCCTGTAACTAAAGAGCAAAATGCAAGGAAAAAGGGGGCAGGGGTTAGAACAAAAGTATGCAAAGGTTGGATAAGGTATTTTAGGATGCAAATGTATACTTGGCTGAGCTTTTTGGATTCTGAACACCTTGTGAAGAGATCTGAATCATCATTGGGGTTTCTGTAACTTCTTTCCGACAGTACAGTACATAACATAGTGGCTCAGCTAACAGATCTTGAGCTATTAGATGAGAAGCTCCTTCACACCTTTGATCATCTCAAAGTGTATCAAAATAGATTGTGTCAAAATCATAACAAAAGAATCATACCTCACCAATTTGAGGTAAGAGACTTTGTTCCACAAGAAAATCATTTCAATACCACTAAGGATTGTGAAAAGAAAGGTAACTTTGAGCCTGACTATATAGGGCCATATGTTGACTCTGATGGTGATGAACTTAGGGAACCCATGAATTCCATGCATCTCAAGAATTTCTATGTGTAAGCATGGGTCCCTCAAAAATCAACAAAATCAACAAAAAAAAAAGAGAAAGCAATCCGTCCAAGTGTGAAAACCATGTTATTGTGGCACTTTGGACAAGTCCTTTAGTGAAAACCAGTTTCCAGCACCATTTGGGGTGCTTTTTCATAAACATCTCATACCTATTATCATTGTGGCTTTATCCTAAGCTAGTATTTTCTTATGTTTAAGATACTCTTGAGCCTATCCCTTTTGGCCTTGATCTGGTTGATCCTACTTCTGTATATAAAGAGTTTTCATTTTTACATTCCCATCTAACACTGGGGGAAACTTTGCATCATCACTTCTTGAACATATGAATGTAATTCTACCCTTATACATCCCATCTATCATTAGGGGCATCCACGTTTCTTTGTTTTCTTGCACATAGCTTCAGAAAACTTCTAGAAAATGTTCAAAACATTCATATAACTTTTGAAACTCCTGATTAACTAAAATGTAGATAATATGCACTCGTTACTCTAAGATTTGAACAACTATAAATGTAATAAATAAAATGTAGTAAAGCAATATGTAAATTAGTAAAGAAACATTGTAAAAGGAAATGCTAACCCTAATAAGAAAGAGAGGAGGAAATAACTCGACTGATTAAAGGAGCTCGCTAGAATTTGTTGTAGAGGTGATTAGAGAAACCAAAATTAAGAACGAATGTGCAGAAGCCCTGAAAAGGATGGATCTAGAGTATTTGTTGGACTGAATTTGCAGAATGGGCACCTGGTCTATGCAAAAGTGTTGGAACTAAATTTCACAGGTCTTGGAGGTGGTCCAAAACCTTCGATGTGTGTTGCACCAGATTTTCTTCCCTATATTGGATGTCATCAATAATCCAAGATGATAAAAAGACCTGCAGAAGACCAAAAAGGAGTATCAAAACCCTAAAAAATAAAATGCAAACAAATGGGTCAGACTGACCTCAACTACCACAAAAATTGACTTACTAACTAAGCACTACACTATATTTCAGACCCAAATGTAGTTTTGGTGAGTGTGTGCATTAAATGCCCTAAGTGCTCTTGTGTCACTTGCTTTGTGAAGTAGCAAACAATAACTAGATGTATAAAATGTAATAGAATGTGTGCATGAAATACAATAGAATCCTCCCCCTATGTTGTGTGTGATGTAGATGTCCTAGCTTTGTGCCTTGTGATGGAGCTATGTGGATGCAAGTGATCTCCAATGCCATAAATGGATATAACTCTAGGTGGATGATAGTAGTGACTAGTGCATGGTCCCTCATTGTGGTCTCATAAATTTATATATATAGGGTTCTCTTGATATAATTTCGTAATTATACCTGAAATTTCTAACCATCAAAAAAATAAGAAGCTAAAATGGCTAAAAATATCCCAAGAAGTGGCGAGAAAAATAAAAAAGGATTGGGGTGCCCTATTTGAGGCTAAAATAATGCAAAGCAGTGAAAGATGACTGTGCATGTGGATGTTAAAGGTCGGGAATGATGAAATAAAATAAAACAAGATGGCCAAAAGAAGCAGGTTAATTAGTATTTTCTTCACTCAAGAACCTTGTAAATAGTAGTATGAAACTAGGATTAAATAATATCTAAAGTACATGATTTTGTAGCTACATTTTACCCACGCTTTATGTTGGTGAGAAAAAATTCTATAATAGAAAGTAGATAGAGATGCGTACCTGATGTCTGTGAATATTGTACTAGAAAACGTCTCAATGGACTAGACAAATAATTGAAAGACAAAGGGATGGTTGAGCATGGAAACTAAAGATGAAAATGTGCAAAAACAGTGATGAGAGTGAACCTATGGTGGAAACACGTGTGTACATACCGATGTGTGTAATGTACCTACATGGTTAGTGTGGTGTGTACTGATGTGAGGTGTTGTTTTTGTTTCCCCCATTTAACTGCTTGTTTCTCATATAGTCAGACCTACAAGGAGAAAATGATCAAGTAGTCAAATATGTATGTATATATGTGTAAAAGCATAATGTAAAAGACACATGCATATGTATATAAATTTAAATACACAAATGAAAAATTGTAAATAGGACGTGTGCACCTGATCGTTGTTGAGAAAGAGAGTGTAGAAGGATATCCTATACTACTGAGGGTTTTTAGGCGATCTGACGCCATAGGCCAAAGAAGTATAGAGAGGAATTCAGTTTTATCTTATAACCTCTAACTTCTTGCCTGAATGTGTGTGAAGATATATCTATACATCCTATTTTTGGGGTGATATGACACCATTGGAAAAATTAGTACAGGGAAGCACACTCATTGTAACCTCTGATCCTGTAACTACTTCCCAGAAAGCTAAGGACATTGTGTCCTATAAAATCTATTGTGTATTGGATTCATAAACTGGTCTGAACCCACTCGTTGTATGCAACCCAAAATGTCAAGGGTAGAAATTTCACTAAATTGAACCAATGTAAATGTGTTATATTATTATGTAGTAAAACCGCAAATGATGCCCCCCTCTTTGGGGGAAAAAACAATGTCACTGATAGGAGAATGTGGCCCCAAAAGAGGACTTACCACATGAACTCTAAAACTATACCCTACAGGTGGAAGGAAAATTTTTTGGTAGAAACCAACGCACACACAAACAAGAAGGCTATCCAAAGACAAGTGTTAGTACCAAAAATCATTCATGTAAAATACAATGTGTAATATATGCAAACAATGTGTAAAATACCAAGACAAGTAATGAAAACACGTAAGAAGACAATTAATCCACACAAAGTGGGCCGCAAACATGGGAAATAACTCATGATGTTTCATGACACACAAGGTCATCATGACTGCATACAACAAACAAGTATGCACACTAAACAAAATGTAAGTCTCGCATATATAAATAAGTAATAACAGACAATGTAACAAACACGTATGGAAGAAAATATCCCTGCATAATAAATGTTACACATGAAGCACCCATTAGCATGTTAGAAAGATAATTAGTATGTCCAAATCATGTATAACTGAGTAATGTAAATTGCTAAGTACAAAATGAAACAATAGCACCTGTGAGAGACAAATGTGGATGCCCCCAATGACCAATGTAGGAAGGGTAGAAGGATAACATCTGTGTTACATGTAAGAGACTTGTATCTGCGATCACAACTGAAAAAAATATGTAAATGTGCATGTGTGGATGATATTGATAAATGACATACAAGTATTCTAACTAGCATGTGTAATAAAGTGACCATGAACAAGGACAAGTAAGCAAGAGTAAAATCAACCATAGTATGCAGTATGTTGTGGATGGATATAATGCAATGCAACATGGAGTGATAAGAGTTGCGTGCCCCCTGAGTGAATGTAAACATATGTAGTGAGGTTCATTTTTTTCCCCCTCAACATTCAAGAAATTAACCATAAACTAGAGTATGTCATCAGGAAATGGTCAAATATTTAACAACAATAAAGAATTCCTAGAGGCTTAAAGGGATATCTATGGTATTAATGTTAATCTAGTTAGGAGAACTAAAACACTACAAATGAACTAAAGCATTATGAAATAAATGTAAATAAACTACTCTAGATGAAATGAAACCCTAATTTATAAGAGAAGAGTAAAGAAAAGACTCAGCTAATAACACAAGATTGTCACACAGTGCCACATATCTGGAAAAAAACCATGGAATTACAGATGAACCCTCATAGACCCTATGAAGGGGTAGATCTAGACTGTCTGAGATGACACAGGCACCTGGTAGTGTATTGGGACACCCTGGGGTGCCCTGATCTGCAATCTGGGCACTCAGAACAATGTTAATCTTCATAATCTGAATTTGGTATGGTCACTAAGTATCTTGGAGTACTTCATGTCTTTTGCGTTGGATTCGTCGGATGAACTGGAGAATGACCCGTAATGCAAGGAGAAGTATCAAACCCTAGAAAAATGAAATATGCATATGAATGGGTTGGACTGACCTTAGTCATTAAACTAGTGGTCTTATTGATGAGTGTTACATTACATTTCGGACCTGAATGTAATTCTGGTGTGTGTTCATGTTTTTCCCTAGGCGCTCTTGTGCTAGCTGCACTTTTTGAAGTAGCAAGCAATAGTAGATATAGAAATGTAAGTAGAATGTGTGCATGGAATAGAATGGAATCCCTTCCCCTATAAAGTGTGTGTGATGCAGATTTCCTAGCTTGAATGCATGGCACCATGTGGATGTAAGTAATGCAATAGATGCAACCCTATATGGATTGATAGTAGTGATAAGATGTAACGTCCTAGGACCCTCATTATGGTCTTATAACTTTATATTTATAGGGATCTCAAGCTTAATTTCTTGATTAAACCCGACAAGGATGACTAACAAGAAGATAAGGATGACCAACAACTAGAATTGACCCAAAAATAAGAGGAAAAGAATGCGCATAGATCGAGGCACGTGAAATGGGACCAAGACCCCTCAGGGTGCCCTGATTTTAGGCTAAAATGTCACAAAGGTCATGAAATGCACTGATAGGTATTGGTAAATATGGGGGAAGGACGAAATAAAAGATAAGAAAAGGGGGGCTAAAAGGTGGGATTAATTAGTACTTTGTACACTTGAGAACCTTCTAAATAGTAGTATAAGACCAGGCTAAATATTGTCTAATGTACAATATTTGTGTCTACATTTCTCTCCGCTTTATGTTAGTGAGTGGAAAGCTCAGTAACATAAAGTAGATAGAGATGCATACTTAATAACCATGTAGAGTGTAGAAGAAGAAGACGTGTTGATGGACTAGACTCAAGTGTGGAATGACAAAAAGAAAAATGTGGAGGAGCATGAATTCTAAAGATGAAAAATATGTATAAAAAGTCATGAGAGTGAACCTAGGGTAGAAGGCATGTGTATCAGTTGTTGTGTGTAGTGTACCTACATGGTTAGTAAATATAAATTCCTATAGCGATGTGTTGTCATTGTCATTGTCGTCATTGTTATTTCCACCCCCAATTTAACTACTTGTTTCTCATACGGTGGACCTGCAAGGAGAAAACAATCAAGTATTCAAATATGTATGTAAAATCATTGTGTAAAATACGCTAGAAAAAGTTTAAATCGAAAAATGGAACATGTGCACCAGATCCATGTTAAGAAAAAGGGTGTAGAAGGATGTAGTGTCGCAAATTTTTTAGGAAATCTCACGCCACTCTGGCTGAAGAAGTATAGGGAGGAACCATGTTGTATCCTCCAACCTTTAACACCTTCTACTAAAATGTTGGAATATTTTTTGTACTGTCGTGGTTTTTTGGGTGATCTAATGCCACTGGATGGAGAAGTTTAGAAAGGCACACCCACTATAACCCCCAAGCCTAGAACTACTCTGCAGAATTGTCAAAGGACAACATGTCCTATTGAGGCCATTTTGTATGGAGTTTATAGACTAGTTTTAACTCACTCACTATGTGTGAACTAGTGTAGATACATTGTGTTAGTAGAAACCCTCAAAAATTCCCCCTACACTAGTTCACATACCCTTGGCAGTCGAGTATGGACCGGGGAACTAAATTACAATCATCGGGTGGTGAGTGCAACGCGTACAAGACAACGTAATATAAATGACCAGAGTATGTGAATGTGTAGTGTAGGCAATGTGATGTAGAGTGTGTAGTGGGTATGGAATGTAATGGAATATGTGGATAGGTATAAATATAATGTGTAATGATGATAGGTAAAACTAGACCCAAGTATAAGGAAATCTAGTGTAGGATGTAGAATAGGTCAATATGTATGAAGGTAATGATAGTAATGTATAATAATGGTGGAGTGAACAATGATAGGTAGAACTAGACCCATGTCTAATGTAATATCAGTGTAGTGTGTAGGATAGGTAAGGTGTATGAATGCAATGTGGGTGTGTAGGATGTATATGTAGTGTGCAAGATACGATGGTATGTGTAGGTATAATATGTAGTGATGACATGGAAAACTATACTCATATAAAATGACGGACTAGTGTAATATGTATAAGATGAATGATGTAGAAATAACTAATGGATGAGGGATGTATAGGATAATTTAAGATGTAGTCTATGTATAGAAATTATGATAGGGTGTAAATGAGTATACCCTAGCATGCAGTGTGTGGGGTTTAGTGTAATAGTAACCCCTATAATAGTCCTATGTAAAACCGAAGCACTAGGGTGTGTTATCGGGTATTGAGGGTGTCATAATAGATGATGAAAATGTCGATGTGTGAAGAAATGAAAATGTATGAATGTGAGAGGTAGCAATGCGAGAGTGCAAGATGGAGGTGGGAGTGTCTAATGGCTATGCCACCTCAACTGTTTAGGTAAGAGGAATAATCCAATAAGGTTGAGGGGTGGATTTCCATCGACCCATACTTGAGAGGAGGAAAGTGTAGAAGGATTCTCTAGTAATGGTGGTATATGAGATAAGCGTTTTGCATGGGAATGAATCCAATATGTATGCAAGGGGTGGATATAAGATGAACTTCATAGCATAGTAAATTGTGTAAGTGAGGGAGATTGAGGAGATGTCATGTGTAAAGAGGAGGATGATCAATGTGGGATAAAACTAGGTGTTAATTTACGATGAGAGGTGGTAATAGGTTTAGGAATAGGTAGATTTCGGTGTGTAGGACTAATGGAGTGATGTGACAACATGGAAGTCAACCGAGGTGATGAAAGAGGAACAAGAGGTGGTGTTGGTAATGGCAAAGGAGTTGTGTAAGGAGGGGGAGAAGCACGGGTAGCGGAATGAGAAGGTGATGAGAGTGGAAGGATAGGAAGGACTCTATTAATGGGGATAACTTGATTTTTGTAAATAAATTTGAGATGCAAGTGGATCATTAAGATAATACCTTAGGATTTATGAATCTAATTGATGCCCAGAAGTAGGTCACATTCATTGAATTTTTGACTAATAAGGAAGGGGATGATAAGAGTAAGAGGGGCCAACAATGATACTCAACTTAACAACACCAAAATGTTTTTTGAATGGATAATCGATGTTTGATGGAGTATAACTAATAGACCGCAAAAAGGGTAATGAACATACACTAATAGGGGAAGAGCGATCAATCTTAGTGTTCTTAATAGAGTTTCAACCAATAGCTACTTGTATATGTAAATTATCAGAGGTGAACGAAGTATGATAATCAACATTAGAAAAAGAGATGACAGGTGAGGGCATATCAGTGCTAGCGATTAAGAAATCAAGCACACCCATGGCCAGAAGGGATGCAACATGGTAAGTTTGATTAAAGGAAGAATCCACGGGATTTTTGTCACGTTGATGGGTATCATTATTAAAAAAATTGATTTTACCCTTATTTTGGGAGGGACCATGGCTACTAGGTTTGGGAAATTTGAGTTGATCGTTGTCATTGAGATCTTGTATAATGGTTTAAAGTTTGAGACATCGATTAGTAGATTGTCCCGCAAAATGGTAATAATTGCAATGGAAATTTTCATTATAGTTGTGTCCTTTGGGCTGCAATGGATCTAAGTCGAGTGGGGGAGGAAGGGTAATGATGTTGTTATCAAGGAGTTATTTTAATATGATATGTGGTGTCATAGGGAGGTTGGTAAATGTATGTCAAGGTGGTTGGGATGGTGCCTCTTTAGAAGGTGTAACTATGTTGACTGTGAGTTTAGTGTCGATAGGATTAGACGTAGAGGGTTGAAATGGTGTCTTGTTTGGAAAATGAGAGGAGGATGAAGGTTTTTCCTAATACTTTAGTTTTCCAATAGATAGAATCTTAGATTCACGAATATTAAGAGTATGACACAATTGGTCAAAAGAAGAAAATGTTTCAAAATAAACACTTTCGTAGAGATGTAGGAAAAGGCTTTGTATAAATAAATATTGCAACTCAAAATCATCAAGGACATTAGTCATTTTGGAAAGATTTTTTTTGTAGCGCAAAACATAATTAGTGAAGTGCTCATGTGGTCCCTATTAAAGCTATGCTAATTGGGCATAGGTCATCTTAGAACTAATGTTGATGTAGAAATGATTGATAAAAGCATCAGTGTGATATGTAAAGGAGGTGATGGAATGAACAGGTAAGTCATAGAACCAATGCATGGCATAGTCATAGATACTACGAGGAAAAAATTTAGCTATAAGGAGGTGATTGTTGGAAAATATGAGACAAACAACATGAAATGCACGAAGATGCTCCTGTGGGTCACACTGTCCATTAAAAATGGGAAATTTATGGGTGACAAAGTTAGGAGGAAGAGGGTAAGTAGAAATAAGGGGTGCAAATGGGGTATCCAATAACAAGGTAGAATCTAAATAGGGAGATGTTGTGGCTTGTTGTAGCTTGTGAATTTGAGCCTGGGGATCGTGATATAAGGAGGTTAAATCCTTATTACCAATAGAGGAGGTTTTTCACTGATGTGAGACGAAAGGAGGGGTGAAGTGATTAGTTGGAGTGGAACCAAAACTAGAACAATAGAAATGGGTGGAAGAGTAGAGGCAGGTGGTTGGGTGGGCAAAGCTACAGAAGTGTTGAGCTTAGCCAAGTTAGTGGATTATTCACGAGCCACATACAGAATTAAATCTAAATCCCGTTGGCATCCAGCAAGGTGATTATTGATGGATTTAAGGTGAGCTTTAGTAAATTCCTCATGAGTTTGAGCCATGGAAAAAGGGGGAACTACACGTCAAAAAGTGTGATAAATTCACGTCGGGTTCACCAAAATGATTAACAAAAATAAAGAATTCCTAGAAACCTAAAGGGATATCTAGGGTATTAATGTTAATATAGTTAGGAGGAATAAAATGCTACAAATGAACTAAAGCATTATGAAATAAATGTAAATAAGCTACTCTAGATGAAACGAAGCCATAATTTGCAAGAGAAGAGTAAAGAAAAGACTTAGTTGATAACATAAGACTATTGCACAGTGTCGCAGATCTGAAAAAAAAAACAAGGAATTATAGACAAACCCTCATAGACCCTACGAAGGGGTAGATCTAGACTGTCTGAGATGACACAGAGTTCCCGGTAGTGTACTAGAGCGCCCCGGGGCACCCTGGTCTACAATCTGGGTGCTCGAAACACTGTCAATCCTCATAATCTGAATCTAGTATAGTCATTTAGTATCTTCAAGTACTTTTCATCTTTCACGTTGGATTTTTCAGATGAACTATAGAATGACCTGTAATGCAAGTAGAAGTATCAAACCCTAGAAAAATGAAAGATGCATATGAATAGGTCAGATTGACCTTAGCCGCAAAACTAGTGGTCTTATTGTTGAGTTTGCACTACATTCCAGACCTAGATGTAAAATTGTTGTGTACATGTATGTCATTCCTTAGGTGCTCTCATGTCAGTCACACTTTGTGAAGTAGTGAGAATTAGTAGCTAATAAAAATGTAAGTAGCATGTGTGCATGGAATAGAATGAAATCCCTCCCCCTATGAAGTGCATGTGATGTAGATCTCCTATCTTGAATGCATGGAATTGTGTGGGTACAATTGATTCAATGGATGAAACCCTAGATGGAGTGATAGTAGAAAATAAGATACAATGACCTAGGACTCTCATTATGGTCTTATAATTTTATGTTTATAGGGCTCTCAAGCTTAAATTTATAATCAATCTTGATAAGAGAAACTAAGAAAAAGATAAGGATAACCAACAACTAGAAGTGACCCAAAAAGAAGTGAAAGAGATTATGCATAGAATAGGCGCCTGAAATGGGACCAGGGCACCTTGGGGTGCCCCCAATACAGGCTAGGGTACCGTGATTTCAAGCTAGAATTTTGGAAAATTCATGAAATGGACTGATAGGTATTAGAAAATATGCAGGAAAGATGAAATAAAAGATATGAAAAAGGGTGCCAAAAGGTGGGATTAATTAGAAATTTGTACACTTGAGAACCTTCTAAATAGTAGTATAAGACCAAACTAAATATTTCTAATGTGCAATATTTATGTCTACATGTGTATAGTGTCTAGCACATTGTGATGAGTATGTATGCATAATGATGAGAATATGTGACATATAGAAGAGATGTGTGTGAATCTTATAGCCTAATCATATGTCAAAACAAAAAAAATGTATGAGTGATGATTTAGCCCTAAAGTGTGTATCACTACAAGATGAATAATAAGGAGTAGTGATGATCTTAATGTGTATGCCACTACAAGATGAATAATAGGGAGTGGTGATTTAGCATAAAGCATATACCACTACAAGATGAATAATAGGGAGTGGTTCATCTTGTAGTGGTGATGTAGCCTAAAGCGTAAACCACTACAGGGTGAATAATATGGAGTAGTGATGTATCCTAAAGTGTATACCACTACAAGATGAATAGCAGGGAATGGTGATGTAGCCTAAAGTGTACACCACTAAAAGATGGTAGAGTAAGTGATGATTTAGCCTATAGCGTATGCCACTAACTTAGTAATGTCGCATGATGATATTTGGAATGATAAATGTGTGATGAATGTAAGGTCCATTTGATTTGTACACCCTCGAAATTCAAGTGTGAATAGAGGAACTAAATTGCATCATCAGGTAGTGAGTGTAGTGCTTAGAAGATGATATAGTATAGGTAGTGACCATGTGATGAGTGGAATGTGTAATGTACGATGTAATGTATGATGTAGAATGACAAGTGTAAGATACACGATGTAGACTGAGTGTAGTATGTATGATGCAAGATGTGTAGAATTTTTAAAGTGTAATGTAAAGAGTGGTATGCAATGTATGTAGATAGAATAGTAATGAAGTGTGTAGAATTATGTAATGCTAGACTCATATGTGAATGAAGACTAGTATTGTATGTATAATATGTGTGGTATGGAGATGCATAGTATAGACTAAATATGTAGAATGAATGATGAAAGACGTATGAAAATGTAATGTGTAGTGTCTATAGTATAGTGTGTGGGGTTCATGTGTAGTAATCCCTCAACAGTCAAGCATGAACCAAAGCACAAGAGTGTGTCATCGGGTAATGACGACACTAAATTTGTGGTAATTATGCCTATACAAGTATATGCACGGAAGAAAATAAAAATATAATAGATATTCCTATGCTAATATGATGAGTGGGGATGTGTGAGATGTTATGCCCCCCAAGTGTGTGCAAGAAGAGCATGTAAAGTCATCAAGAAGGTCGTCACCTACTAGAGAACAAGCTTGTGTGTAGTAATAGAAACATGTGGCATGGAAACAATGTGAGCATATGAACTGAAAAGCATATAAAGTGAAGCAGTGACAAGATGTGTGGACTATTGTGGTTTCCAACATGGAGTATTATCATGATGTGGTGGAGTTTGTAATGTGTACTGATTACTAGTAGGAGGGTTAGCTTCTTTGACAAAAATGATTGGTTAGAGCTTAGATTTGAGAGGAGGCCAAGTTGCACTAACTTTTAAGCAAGTCTGCTTAGGTTGAATTGGTGATATGATAAATGACTTATTAGTAGGTGATTTTGAACTAATTTTTGTAGGTGAGTGACTTGGTGATGTCATAGATGGCTGAGTAAGAGGAGATGGTGAACTAATTGTGAGATGTTTTTTCTTAGGAGGGTTTAGAGTAATGTTGGCTTGATGCTCATTATATATAGATGAATCAAATTTAGGAACCCAATGGGACTTATCATTTGTATTAGAATGTTGTGCAGAAAATGAAATAAAACCTTGATGCTCAAGATGTTTGATTATTTGTGGAAAAGTGTGGAAATAATTTTCATTATGTCAATTGATTATATGATAATAGCAATATGTATGACCTTGATATTTTATTAATCGATAAGGAGAATAGTAATGAGTAGGCGGTAGAGTGTCCAACTGATGACTAAGGATTTACATAAGAATGTCATGTTGTGTAGTATTATGCTCCAATATGAGAGGCTTAGGTAATGGCATGTCTTGAGGTTTAGCTAGATGACATGTAGTGGACATAGATTACATATAAGATGTAGAAGGAGAAAAAACACGTGATTGAGAAGCATCATTAAGTTGTTTAATTTCATATTTGAGATAAATAATCATGGATTCCATGGCCTTAAATTTATCTTGAAATAAATCATGTAGAGTTTGGATTGATTCCAAGAGGGGTTGATTAGATCACGGATCACTAGGTTTCGTTAGATAAACGATCGAATATAGGACTTATTTTTTGTGGCAGTGTATTGTCATCCAGATATATTGTGTTAATCTATTTTTGCAAAACATCCTAGTAATGAGGATATATCTTAAGTAAATCAGATAAAGAGACTTGAGAAAATTTTGGAGCCATGATAGATGAAAAATGAGGAACCTAAGCGTGAAAGCATTCGGGTTCACTAAAATGTAGATAATATGCACTAGTTAATATAAGCTATGAATAGATGTAAATGCAGTAAATAAAATGTAGTAAATAAATATGTAAATGACCTAAGAAACTATGAAAAAGGAAATGCTAACCCTAATAGGTAGGAGAGAAGAAGAAAGAACTCAGTTTATTAGAGGATCTCGTTGGACTGCGTCATAGAGGTGACTGGAGAAAACAAAAGTATGAATGACTATGCAAAATCACTGAAAAGGATGGATCTAGAGTATTTGGATAGACTGGATTTCCTAGAGAGGGTATGGGATGCTTGCGGGTACTTTGGTCTACAAAATGGGTGCCCTAGTCTATTTAAAATCTCTGGAACTGAATTTCACAGGGCTGGGAGGTGGTCAGAAACCCTTGTTGTGTGTGGCATCATATTTTTTTCCCTGTATCGGATATCGTCAATAATCCAAGATGATGAAAAGACCTATAAAAGACTAAAAAGGAGTATCAAAACCTTAAAAAAACAAAATGCAAATGAATGGGTCAGACTAACCTCAGCTGCCACAACAGTGTGCTTACTAACTTAGCATTGCACTACATTTCAAACTCAAATGTAGTTCTAATGAGTGTGTGCATAATGTACCCTAGGTTCTTTTGTGTCACTTACACTTAGTGAAGTAGCGAACAATAACTAGATGTAAAAAAATTAATAGAATGTGTGCATGGAATATAATAGAATCCTCCACTATGTTGCATGTGATGCAGATGTCCTAGCTTTGTGCCTTGTAATGGAGCTATGTGGATGCAATTGATCTCCAATGCAATAGATGGATGCAACTCTAGGTGGATGATAGTAGTGACAAGTGTTTGGTCCCTCATTATGGTCTCATAACTTTATATTTATAGGGTTTCTCCTAACAAAATGGCCGAACACCAAAATTATAAGAATCTAAAACAACTAGAAATATCCCAATAAGTGGCGAGAAATGTCAAAAAGGATTGAGGCACCCATAGTGGGACCAGGGCACCCTAGTACTAGCTTATACACCCCAGTAGAGGATAAAATAATGCAAAGTGATGAAATCTAACTGAGAATGTGGATGTAAAAGTTTGGGAATGACAAAATATAATTTAAAAAGATGGCCAAAAGAAGGGGGTTAGTTAGTACTTTCTTCACTCAAGGCCCTTCTAAATAGTAGTATGATTATGGGATCAAATAATATCTAAAGTGCATGATTTTGTGAATACATTTTTCTCCCACTTTATGTTGGTGAGTGGAAATCTCAGTAACATAAAGTAGATAGAGATGTGTACCAGATGTCTGTGAAGATTGTATTAGAAAATGTACAGAAGGAATAGACAAAGTGGGTAGTGACAAAAGGATGGTGGAGCGTGGAAACTAAAAATTAAAAAATACACAAAATAGTGATGAGAGTGAACCTAGGACGGAAACGCATATATAGTTGTTGGTGTGTGTAATGTACCTGTATGGATAGTATGGTGTATGTTGTCGCGAAGTGTTGTTTCTGTTGTTGTTGCACCAATTTGACTACTTGTTTCTCATACAGTTGGACATGCCAGGAGAAAACGATCAAATAGTTAAATATGCATGTATACATGTGTAAAAGTGCAATGTAAAAGACACATACATATGTATGTAAATGAAAAAGTGTAAATGGAACATGTTCATTTGATCCATGTTGAGAAAGAGTGTGTAGAAGGATATCCTTTACTTTCGGGGTTTTTTTAGCGATCTGATGCCATAGGTCGAAGAAGTATAGGGAGGAATTTTGTTGTATCCTCCAACCTTTAACTACTTCCCTGAATGTGGGTAAATAAATATTTGTATGTCATCATTTTTTGGTGATCTGACGCCACTGGCCGAAGTAGTGTAGGGAGGCACACCTACTGTAACATTTGATCCTATAACTGGTTCCCAGAATGTTAAGGACACCATGTCCTGTAAAAGTTGTTGTGTACGTGGTTCGTAGACTGGTCTAAACCCACTCACTTTATGTAACCTAGAATTCCAAGGGTGTAAATTGCATTGAAATAAACCATTTTAAATGTGTTATGTTAGTATGTAAACCCCAAATGATGCCCCCCTATTTGAGGGTGCATGCAAAGTTGCTATTAGGAGAATGTGGCCCCAACAGAGGACCAACCACATGTACTCTGAATCTCTACCCTATATGGGGAAAGGAATGTTCTTGGTAGAAACCAATTCATTCACAAAAAATAAGGCAAACTAAAGAAAAATTATTAGTACAAACAAGCGTGCATGTATAAGACAATGTGTAATATATGTAAATAGTGTGTAAGCTACCAAGAAAATTAATGCAAACATGCAAGAATACAAGTAAGCCACAGCAAATTAGGTTGTAAACTTAGGAAATCACTTACGATGTCGTAAAAAACACAAGGCCATCATGGCCACACAGAACAAACAAGTATGCACACCAAACAAAGGGCAAGTCCTGCATACACAAACAAGCAATAACAAACAATGTACTAAATAACTATGGAAGTAAATATCCTTGCATAACAAATGTTGCACATGAAGCACCCGTTATCATGTTAGAAAGATAACTAGTATGTCAAAATTGTATATAACTGAGTAATGTAAAGTGTTAAGCACAAAATGAAACAATAGCACCTATGAGAGATGAATATGGATGCCCCCAACAACCAGTGTAGGAAGGGTAGAAGGTAAGAATTTGTGTTGCATGTATGAGACATGTATCTATGATCACAACTAAAACTAATACGTGAATGCGCATGTGTGGATGATATAGATAAATGACATACAAGTAGTCTAATTATCATGTGTAATAAAGCGACCATGAATAAGCACAAGTAAGCAAGAGTAAAAGAAACCATAGTATGCAATATGTTGTGGATGGATAGAATGGAATGTAACATGGAATGATAGGAGTTTTGTTCCTCCCAGTGAATGGAGGTGTGTGCAGTGAGGTTCATTGTGTTTTCCCCCTTAGCATTCAAGAATGAACTATAAACGAGAGTGTGTCATCAGGAAATGGTCTAAGTGTGTGTTGTGTCTAACGTGCTATGATGAATGTGTAGGTGTAGTGATGAGATGTGACCTAGTGAAAATGTGTACGTGAAACCTATAGCTAAAGCATATATCTTGACCATATGAATGTATAAGTGATGATTTATCCTAATCGTATATCAGTATAAGATGAATGAATGAGTAATGATTTATCCCTAACCATATATCACTACGAGATGAAAATATGGAGTGGTGATGTAACCTAAGGTGTATACCACTACAAAATAATAGAATGGGTGACCATGTAGCATAAATTATATGGCACTAACCTATTAATGTTGAATGATGAAAGGTTGAAAGATAAACACGTGATGAATGTAAGGTCCATTTTATTTGGAAACCCTCAGCATAGTCGATTATGGACTGAGGAACTAAAGTGTGTCATAGGTTAGTGAGTGTAGAGCGTAGAAGATGATGTAGTATGTGTGATGATAGATGACCATATGATGAGAAGAATGTGTAAATACGTGATGTGTAGAATGCAATGCAAGATGTGTAAAATGTGTAAAGTGTAATGTATAGAGTGGCATGCAATGTATGTAAATAGACTAGTAAGGTAGTATGTAGGATGATGTAATGCTAGACTCATATGTGATGAAGACTATTATAGTATGTAGAATATGTGTGACATGGAGATCTATAATATATGATGTAAGGCATATGACACGAGATGAAAAGTAGTGAAGCTATGTATATAATGCAGTGTAATATGGGTAGATAGTCTAATAGTGTATGTAATGTGTAATATGAATAGGATATAACACCAAATTTGTGGATAATAGAAGTGTGAGATTTATATAATGATGAATACTATGATGTATGATGCACAATGTATGAATAGATGTGATGTGTAAGATCTACTATGCAGTGTGTGGGGTTCATGTGTAGTATTCCATCAACGATTAAGTGTGAACCGAAGCACAAGAGTATGTCATTGGGTGATGGTTGCATTGTGGTAATCTAAGTACAGTATTTCTTGAGATGTATTATGTTGAGTGGATTTTTGAGTGGTTTACCTAAAAAGGTGGCAAGGCGATATACTCCACCACATAGTTTATCTGTGATAATGTATGGACCAAGCTAGTTGGGCTTACATTTTCCTTTGAGAGGTGCCTTGGCATGTGTATTTTTTTAATTTTCCTTTAAGATGAGGTTCACTAATATGATTAACTAAAATGTAGATAATATTCACTAGTTAATCTAAGCTATTAATAGTTGTAAATGTAGTAAAGCAATATGTAAATGACTCAAACAACTATGCAAAAGGTAATGTTAACCCTAATAGGAAAGAGAGAAGAGGAAAGAACTTAGTTGATTAGAGGATCTCGTAGGAATGTGTCATAGAGGTGACTGGAGAAACCAAAATCCAGAACGACTATGTAGAATCCCTAAAAAGGATGGATATAGAGTATCTGGTTGTATGAAAGCGCTTAGAGAGGGACTGGGGTGCTTAAAGGAGATCTAGTCTAAAAAATGGGTGCCCTAGTCTGTGTAAAAGCTCTAGAATTGAATTTCATAGGGCTGGGAGGTGGTCTAAAACCCTCGTTATGTGTAGCATTAGATTCACTTCCCTATATTTGATGTCGCCAATAATCCAAGATGATGAAAAGTGCTATAAAAGACCAAAAAGGAGTATCAAAACCCTAAAAATAAGAAAATTTAAATTAATGGTTTGGACTGACCTCAACTACCACAAATGTGGGCCTACTAACTGAGTTTTTCACTACATTTTTTACCCAAATGTAGTTCTGGTGAGTGTGTGCATAATGTGCCTTAGGTGCTCTTGTGATAGTGACTCTTTGTGAAGTAGCGAGAAATAACTAGATGTAGAAAATGTAATAGAATGTGTGTATGGAATATAATAGAATCATCCCCATATTTTGTGTGTGATGAATATTTCCTATTTTTATGCCTTGTGATGTACCTATGTGGATACAAGTGATCTCTAATGCAATAGATGGATGCAACTCTAGGTGGATGATGGTAGTGATTAGTGCTTGGTCCATCATTATGGTAACATAAATTTATATTTATAGGGTTCTCTTGATATAATTTCATATTTGACTCAAAATGGATAACCACCAAAAATATAAGAAGCTAAAACGGCTAGAAAGAGCCCAAGAAGTGGCGGTAAAGATAAAAAAGGCTCGGGGCACCCATGGTGGGACCAAGGCCCAAGGATAGATTTCCCATAAGCACCCAAGTACTAGCCTAAGCACCCCAATAGAAGATAAAATAATGTGAAGTAACAAAATATTACTGCACATGTGGATGTCAAATTTCAGGAATGATGAATAAAATAAAATAAGATGGCCAAAAGACGGGGGTTAATTAGTATTTGTCTGAAACGTCAGTTCTATCAAGAACCTTCTAAATAGTAGTATGAAACCGAGATTAAATAATATCTAAAGTGCATAATTTTGTGACTAAAATTCCCAAAACATTCAAATGTGTTTAGTTAGAAAAATCAAAACATTCAAAGTTTCCCCGAGCTCTGAACTTGCCTTCCCCTTAGGAATGGTGTTTCCTGACGTCCGCGGGCCTCCCAACACAAAGAAAACTAAAAAATAATAAAACATTGTCTTGAGATAATACCCAAAACAACGCAAAACATTTCAAAAATTGTACTGCAAAAAAAAGTAGTGATTTTCTTCATTTTTTCGGCCCCAAGCCTGCAAACCTAATTTAGTTGTTTGATTATACATTGTTTTGTTGCTTTAATTTTAATGTTCATGTGATTTAAATTGAATTCATTTTATTTCTTAGATTAAGTATTACTTTAATCTATTGTGGAGTGCATTGGGCCAAAAGACGGGGGTGAATTAGTACTTTCTTCACTCAAGAACCTTCATTTTTATCTTGCATGTTAGTATATAGTTGTGTTGTTTTGATTAGATTTGATTAACTTGTGTTTGTCTTGTTTACTTGTACAGTTTAAATTGTTATCATTTCATCATTAGTATCATCTATCATCACATATAAAAATCATCACATATCAATAAATTCTAAGTTACATCATCTTACAAATGAAACTCACACATGTATGCTAAGCTAACATCATATAATATCATCAAAAGAGGGGAAAGAGGGATTATCTTTATCCCTGCCCCTCGTCATAGACCATAATAAATAAACATCATATCTCATAACATAGAATGTGATAAGTAAAGACAATCCATCATCATCATATATCCATGTAAATACAAATTTCCATGTACAAAACAATGTATCTCGATATAAATCAGATACAATAAGCCATCATGGGTATGGATAAAAAATGTGCGTTCATCTCGATGCATAATAAAAAATAATACATATACATGAGGTCAAAATTGTTCCTTCATCTCGAGGCATACATAAAAAAATAGTGCATCAATAATCCGAATCAGCCATGACTCTCACTCATACCTGGATTACATGGCCTTGATCTAGGTGGCGGTATTTTTTGTACAACACCATGTTGTGTGGAAGCTCCCTGATGAGGGGATGACATCTTCACTGAATGAGCTAAACGATACGACCTATGTGATCTCAATATAGATATGTTTCCGACAAGATCACTAAAATGGACTACTCTATGTCCCTCTAGAACTGTGGCATGATCTAGGGCTCTGTAGTGAGCTTCCTCAACATATATTGATGCAAAATCATATACCAAGTCTAGATACCTAGCTATTAATGTTGCATGATGTATAACATCATGCTTTTCTATGAGTCTAGCCACATCTACCTTTAGCTAAGTCATCTCCACTTCTAACTAGTCTCTCTCTGTAGTGACATGTTTTTGTTGTTTCCTCAAGGCAGTTAGATCCCCTGTACCGTGGGTAACATGTCTAGGAGATGATCTATGGGGTGATCTGTATGATTTTATCCATCATCCACCTACTAGACTATGTGGTGGATACCAGCATCCATCCCATCCATCTCCTCCATATTCATCATCCCCACATGTTTCTAAGTTAGGACTCACTACTCGTGGCAGTAAAGTTGGATCTTTTACTATGGGCACTTGATGTGATTATACCTATATACCCTATATAATGACATGTTGTAGGTGTACATGTGTCTATTATTGTACTAGTTGCTCTAGGGAGAACCCTGTTGTGGCGTGTGTCCCTGTGGACCCTAGCCCTATGCCTGTAAAGTTTGTCCCTGTCCCTATCTCTCAAGGCTTGTCCATGTAAGAATTGTGTTGCTGCGGCTACACCTACCTCTATTGTGGCATGTGGGATCGTAAGGCGTAACATAAGTACTATGGCATACCAAGCCCCATAATCTATCATAGTCCTAAGGTCTACTACCTGAGGCTATGTAATCCATTGTTGTCTAAAAACATAACAAAATCTATCCCAGTCTTGTTGCATTCTGATACATGGTCCAAAATCAAAATTCTTGCATGTCCTATGCACGTACCACATCTCATCTTCAGGTATGCCCTGAATGTATCCAAGTTTTCATTGTACCTGGTCAACATGATACCACTCTCTAATGTGAGTTTGGCACCCAATGATGAATTGATAAAACTCTATAGTGCTGAGCTCTATGACATCCTCACGCCACTGATGTAATCTGTATGTTTTCCAAGTGATCATACATAGTTTCAAGTCATCAAAGTCACATATATAGTACAATGTATCCCCCATGTTCGAGTGAACATCCTCACCCACTGGCTCCCATCCCATACAAGAAGGTTCATATGTAGCCCTAACTCATAATACTCCATGTGGGAAACCAATATTAATATAATCCCATGCCCAGATCTATAGGAATGTACCTGATCTAAGTTTTTTCTGACCTCGGTAAGCAATCAAATGTAGATTCCAATATAAGTGGGCCAAGATACATTGGCCCCAACAAAATACCTCTCCATACATTAGCCTATGCACTACTCCTGTCAAACCAATTGAGAAGTTCATGTCATTCTTGTCAAGAAGTAAGTAGCTACTGACAAGAGCCATCAAGTAAACTGGTATCCTGTAAATATGTCTTTCTATGAAGCACTCATAAAGATCTACTATCATGTCCTTTCGGGGTATGTCTAGATGTACAAACATGTCATAAATTTTGTCTCATATCTAGGTGTGATCCTTGTTATACTTCACCAAACGTCAATGAATCGGCACTCTAAGGTCACTGTCATCTCGCTAGTCGGTAGTCTAAAATTTTGGCTCTCACTCCATCATCTATCTGGTAAGGAAATCAGGAGAGCGTGATCCAATGTAATTTTAGGAATCTATGAAATGTGCATCAAATTGATGGCAGTCAGAATGGAAATCAATCCTCAATGCTCCCATCATGTAAATGTCTTATCATAAGCTCTAAGGTGCCCATGTTGTTCACGCATGTCCACATTTCACAATCTCACCTGCAAGATTGCACAACAGTTTATTAACATCTTTTTATTCTAAATATCTTCCTAAGATATTCTAATTGATTCTACATTCTTCTATAATGCCTAATTTTATCAAAAAATTTGGATTTTCTTCTAAAAACTTTCGTAAGGTAAAATAGGTGTACTAGCGCGAGCCTTCTTGTGCTAGAGTGTGCCTTTGCACGCTAACTTACTACTTTTCACACCTGTACACACATAAACTAACCTAGTTTCTAGTGTTACGCTAGTGCACACCCCCTTTCCACTAGAATGCAACCCATTCATACCAGCACACACCTTCACACCAACACGCCCTAGGGCTTGCACTAGCACAACTCCATAATTTTCCTCAAGCTATAAATGCTAATAAATGCACTTAAAAATAAAAGTTTTATTTTACGTACCAGTGTAGGGTTCATGGGAGGCCTCCCAAACTCTCATACTTGATATTCACAGTGTTTCCACCTTTAAATTCATGTCATTTCTCTCCAACGTCAGAGCACAAATATCTCCAAAACTTAAAAGGGTATAATAACAAATAACTCGCTGCGATGGATTTTACCCTTCTTGGCCTACTATATATAGTTTTTTATCCTAATTCATCATTTCACTCTTCCTTGAAACACTAGATGACCATCGTGATTCTTTTATATTCTTCTATCACTTGTCATAATGATTATTTTTATTAAATAGTCAATTGTTTCCTGTTTTCGCAAAGCTGATGCATGTTTTTGCTTCCCAATGACCCTTTCTGCTACCCTGGGCATATTTTTTCTTTCCAACATATTTTGGTGATGTCCCACGATATTTTCATTCTTCTCGATCATTTTATTCTTGTAAAATTCAAAAAACCCAAAAAAAATGGTAAACTTTTCAAAAAACCAAAAAATTAGTAAAAAAATTAAAAATCAAACAAAAAACTGTAAAATTCAAAAAAAATCAAAAATTGTTAAATGGCATGCATGCAGTTGAATCCTGTATCAAATGTATCTTCCTCAAATATCAAAATTTTCCCTACAAAACATCTTTCTTAGGTTTTCATTTGTTCTCATACAACGAATCATGAATCATCTAGATTTATCTCCATTAACAAAGTTGGTTTGCTTACTATGTTTGTACTCCCTAGCAACAATGAGTTATTTTGTACTGTTTCATAGTGCATGATTTATTTTTCATAGGACCCCTTTTTCCTTATTATATTCATGTTGCGTGTCTCATTTCTTTGGGTACCATTTTTACCCTTGTTGTTAATTCAAACATTTGGGAACTGAATCTTGATAACAAAAACATTAGTGCAACTATCTTGAACATTATTTGTTTGAGTAGGTGTGTTTGTACATGTTTCCCTGTTAGGTTAGCTTGCTTACTATCTCGTATTGCATTACATTATGTATCTTGCATTGAGTTAGTGTTTTAGCAATGAACAAATGTTAGTATTATAGTTTTTCATGTTATTTTACATTTTATTGTATGCCTATATTTTAATAAGAGCCAATGATGTAGATCATGAGCTACGTGATAAACAAAGTTGTTTATTAAACAAGATGGATGTACAAGATATTTCCATATTCTTCACTATCATGTCTTATCACTATTAAATTTTTCTTCCAAAACACCTAGGGTAATAGGGATCATTTATATCTCTCTCCCCCACCTTGTTTCTTCTATTTGTTTCCTTCATATTTTCAATCATCGATCGACCTCTTCTATCACCCCATCAAAACTCATGGGGGCATCCTTCATTATACTAATTTTTCTTCAAAATTTTCTTGTTTATACTTGTCTACTGTCTTTGAAGTGGTGTCACTTACGCCACCCCAAAAAGGGGCAAATGTAGACACCTAAAATCCTCATAAACATTTTTTGATAAAATTGTACTAATTATCCTCTTTCTTATCATTTCCATTATAATTAGTGATTTCCCGTTAATTAAATAACATTTCCCTCCATTTTTCCAATTAATTACACTTCGTTAATTAACTAGCCTTTACTCCACTCCGAGTGCCAATTAGTGACACTTTGTTAATTATAATCCTCTTTTAATTAATTAACTACTTATTAGTTAATTAATCCTTTTTAACCTTCTGTTTAATTAATAAACCCTTTTATTGGTTAAATTTCTCTTTCAAATGCTTCAAATCATGTCATATTCCTCATAAATCACCTACAACTAGCCTAAAAAGCTTATTCTAGCCTATTAATTAATCCTAATTGATTAATTAAAGCACCTTCCAACTCCCATGAGTTGTTAATCACTTGTTAATTCTTCTAAGCATGCTTAACAATTCTAAATATACTTTATCCTTTATCCCACATTCATTGGGATTCAAACTTCTCCCAAATGGAAAGTTATATAAAGGACCAAGCTCCTTCCTTCACACCTTACACCATACTTTTGATAGTATTTCATATAAAAAAATATGATTAAGAGTCTCTCTCCATTGATGGAACAGCTTGCTCATCTTTGCATCCATTTATTCATGCTTGAATAGTAAAGGAAGATCTAAAGATGGCCTTATAGCCATTTTAGTGAGATTCTTTCATCATCTTGAAGCAACAACACAAATTTGATGACTTATGATCTTCATAGGTTCATAGTTTTAAATTCAAATCATACATAAAGAGAGTAGGAATGGTTGGTAATTAGATGGGTTCTTTCATGTTTTTACATTAAAGTTATTTTCCTTTAAGTTCTAATCATAATGTTAATGGTAGATTTAGCTTTGCTTTGGAACTACTAGGTGTTAGTTCATAGAAATGTTAACATGAACACATCTCCCATATTTTGTTCCTTTATATTGCTTCTATTCCTCATCTATGGCCTAGTACCATTTCTCTTCCTTTATTTCTTCTTAAAATTTCATAGGATCAATTTGAGAAAATAGAGCAAAATTAAAACTTTCATCAAAATCAACTTACCTTGAGTTTTCAAAAATTTCCCTCAAGCTCTTTTTGTTCCTTTGCATTAGAGAGGCCAACATTGGATCTGAACTCTCTTTAGAGGGATACCTTGTAGTGATAAATACGTTTAAATACAAAGTATTTAATGATATTTATGTATAAGTAAGTGTTGATGTTTAATATTTTTAGGATATGATAGGTTAAACATCATTTCTAGAAACTCTTTCATTTCCACCTTATAAATCAGCTATACATGTACCATTGTTGAGATACCTAAGGATGTGTCAATAGTGTCATCTCATGACTTATTCTCAAATAATTTAACATCTCTACTAATGAAAATCATCTTGGTAATAGGGTTATATAATATGTATGTGTATGTATGCTAAATAAGATAATCTCATTTAATGGAAACTAACACCAAGTAGTTTCAAATGAGCTTAGTTAATCTACCATTAACATCATGATAAGGTTATGCAAGATAAAAATCTTAAACTAATGCATCCAAATGGAGCTTTAAAAACATCAAGCTAATTCTTACTAATTTGGATATGCCTTCTAAATTGTAACTTGCTCATTAAGATCTCAAAGGGATAAAAGGATGGCTATCTCTCACAAGAGGAAAGGATCTCTCCAAAATGGCTACAAGGCCATGTATGGATCTTCCTTTACTACTCTAATGTAAAGATTGGATGAATGGAGGTAATATTAACAAGCTTCTTCAATGGTGGAGAATTTTCTTATCATATTCTCGACATAAAGGTATGATGTAAGTTTGTAAGGAAGAGGGTAGGTCTGTTATATAGTTTTCCAATTTCAGAGAAGCTAGAAACCTAGTGAATGTGAGATAAAAGATAAAGTAGGATTAGAAGAAATAAGCAAGAGATTTGATTAGAATTGGCAACTCATGGGAGTTCGAGATCATTTAATTAATCAACTAGGATTAATTAATATGCTAGGATAATCTTAGAAAGTTATTCAGAGGGTATTTAGAAAACAATAGGTAGGATTGAGATGATTTAAAAAGTGAATTTAACCAATAATAGGTTTTATTGATTAAATAGAGGATTATAAAGGGTTAATTAACTAATGATAGCATGGTTTATTTTAGGGGCGAATATTCGTGAATAGGTGAATATTAGGAATTTTTCATTTTGAATTTGGTGATTTTTTCTCTATTGTACAGTAGCATGTTCGTCAAAATTTTACGGGTGCTAAATCCTTTTGAATATAATTCTACCTTTGTGTTTCTAGTAAGGGCTGACCAATGTTAGTGTATTCGACTTCAAGTTATAACATACTATTATATATAGAATTAATTCTCCATAATATAGTAATACAATTTACTTTCAATTTTTTTTAATAAACCTGTGAAAAAGCTAAAAGTAAAAGCCAATATACCAAAGGAATAAGTGAAAGAGGTAAGTGAAAAAATGAATTATCTATCTGTCAAGTTTTTTTGTAAAATTGTTATTGGTCAGAAATATTAATTTTTGTTTTCGTAAGCCTAAGGTAATATGATTGCCTAATGTCAACTGGTAACAAGAACATGTTACCGGATGGTAACAGTTTAATTGTGTTACCGTTCAGTAACATTTTTTTGTGTTGTCATACCGACAACTTGTTTTGTCATTCGCCAATATTCATTTGTGTTTTCATTCACTAGTGGTAGTTTGTGTTACCGTACGGAAGCATTAATTTTTGTTAGCATTTTTGTAACATGATCTTTGTTTTTTATAGTTTTTCATTTATTTTTTTACATATCATATTTGAAACTTCTACATTTTTGTCGCATGTGTAGACTTAAAAATCACCCATATGATGGCCCATGCTATAAATGAGAAAATAACTCAAGGAAAAATAAAAACGCAACATGGAGTCAAATTATGTTAATGTTACTTTATTTTTTGATTTACTTAGGAATGTTGTAAGCAAACCAATTTCTTTCAAATGTAGAAAACCCTTTTTAGTAATGACCTTAATCTAGATTAAATTCTCAATCAGTAGAGTAATTCAATTCAAATTGACAGTACTGATAATCTCATTTCTCATCCAACTCAAACTTATGATAAACATTCCATAAACGTAAGAGTGAAAAGTGGACTATAGGAAGGACTTATAAATTTGAATGGTAAACCAAATATCCATTCATTGATAGCTATTGAACCAAAAAATAATATTGATACTCCTACATAATGTAGATGTACTATATGTAGTTGGAAAATAGGTAGAGACCAAAAAATGCAATTGAATTTGGACACAATAGAGAAGCATTGTGGGAAGGTATATGAGTCTAAAAAGAAAGATGATGGAATAATAATAAAAAAACTAGATGGAAAACTGAGGAAGATTTTTTACATATGAGATATGCAGCAGAATATGAAAATCATCATAAACATCTTCAAGACATAGTTGAGAAAGGTGGAACAATAAAGGATAAATTCTAAAAACCTATTGACCCAATTCTTCTAGAAAAACTCATACATTCCGGAATAATGTTTCACATTTTAAAAATGGGTAGACCAATTTTAGATCTCATTGATTATCAAATGACACACTAGTCAAATACCAGTGCATGGGAAATGGCAAAGTATATGGGAGAAATTGAAACCATTGATTTGAGAGAGATGGTAAAAAATTGTGAATTTTATCGCATTGTCGATTGATGCAGTAACAATAGTAGAAAATATATTTGTGGATATGCATGCATGTCTACACTTTCAGTTTCAATAACCATTTCAAGGAAAATCATCTACTAATTATGCACAAAATGACATAGAACTACAATTCTGAGAACCTCTACAAACTTATTATTAGAATTTTGAAGGAAATAGCTGGTATGGATGATCATTAAATCTCTACAAAGCTAATTTGTGTAGGATTTGATGGTGGATTTTTCATGCAAGGTCACAAAATTGGGATTTTTATTCTTCTTCAAACAACCATATCCCCTTACATGATACCTATTCACTACATGGCTCACAGAATGAATCTAGTTTACAATATTGCAAGTAATTTTGAAAATGTTGCTAAAGTAGAGGAACTTATATGGGACTTGCATTCATATATGTCAAGAAGTCCTAAAATATTTTTCAAGTTTCATAGATTTTCTATAAGAATAACAAATTGTAAGAAATTGTTAAAATATGTTGACAAAAGATGGATATCATTGTATGGTCTAGCTTGCAGGATTTTTGAGGAATACATGTCCTTAGCAAGGTATATGTAATGATATGTTATATCACTTGATATATTTAGAGACATTATTAACTTTATGTTGTATTTTTTTCCAATGTTGAAGGAAATAAAAAACTTGGTGAAATAGGCTCAGGAAAGATCCATATACATTGTTGATTTTATAAACTTAAGGAGACAAGTCTGTATGATTTTGGATACCTTATATTCCACCCAAGACTGGTTTTAGAAGCCAATTTTTAGTAGATGGAAGGTTTTGATAGCTACAAAAGATCCCAATAACTATTTGAAGTTCAATATTAGTTGTCATCTTTGTATATCATTTAATGGGAAAAATATTCTAATGCAAATGTTTTATAGAGATCCTGATTCTATAAAATTTGAATTTTATTAAGAATTTAAGAGTACAATAATGTAATAAATGAAATATACTAAAATGTAAATGTCAAGTAATTTATTTAGTAATTTAAAATGAAATAAAATAAAAGGATAAGGTACTTTCCTGAATTGGATTTACCTAACAGTGATCTGAGACTGGACAAAGCAATGAAATGGAAGAACAGATTGTGGCAACAATCTTTAGAAAATAATAGCAGAGGTAGATCTAGTTAGACTAGGGCACTTAGAGAGGGATAGTGGCACCTCTGGGAGCCTTGGTCTACAATATAAACTTGGAATATAATCCTGATATGGTCACTAGGTATTTACAATACCTTTCTTTTTTCTGGGTGAATGTCACACTTGTTTTGTTGATGTCACCACAAACTTACAATGAAGAATCACCTAAAAAACCCCACACAAAGCATCAAACCCTAAAACAATAAATATGTAAATGAATGGGTTGGATTGTCCTTAGATTCCAAATGGATGGACTTATGACTAAGTGTTGCACTACATCTCAGACCCAATGTAGTTATATGTGATTGTGTGTGTAATAATTTTCCTAGGTTTTCCCTAAAGCCAATGATGTGGAGATATCAAGAAATAGATAGATAAAATGCAAAATGGTGGATGGCATATGATGAATACTCCCCTTCCTATGCAATGTGTGATACAGAATAGTGCCCAAATGCAGTCCCTTGCTCTATGTAGATAGCTATCCCTTGAGTAGAAATAGTCCACCCATAAGGTAGTATGTATGTTGTGTTTATATAGGGATCTCTTGTTCAAATTTCGACACTAATGACCCGACATGCCAACTAATACCTAGGGACATGAGAAGGAAAACCGTAAAGAAAAACCTTGAATTCCCAAAGTAAAACCAAGTGTGATGGGGACCAGGGCAGAAGTGCCAAGGCGCCCCAATCACCTATCCTTATCTAGGCACCCTAGTCAAAGACTAGTGATGACACCGAGTGAGTACTAATAGATAAGATTCCCTAAAACCTGACCAGAACTGTGCAAGTGAGTGATAAATGTGCAAGAAAAACAACGACAAATGCCAACAACATAGACGACTAACGAAAATAGAATGGGTCATTAGTGAATACTTTTCTTATGCAAGATCCATTTATATAAAACAACATACTTGGCAGTATAATAATAGTAGTAAGTGCATGCTTTTGTGACTACATTTTCCCCACTTTATGTTGGTGAGAAAAAGCTTAGTAACATAATGTAGTCAGAGATGTGTACATGAAGAAAATCCAGAGAATACCATATTGTAGAAGAAAATCATCAGATGTGGTAGAAGAGCGTGCCAAATGTGAACATATAGCATGAAAAACCATGGATCAGTGTGTTAATCCATGTAGTGTAGCGAGAGATGGAAAATCGCAATTAAGTTCACTAAATGTGAGTGATGCATGTAATGTTCAATGATTGATGCTTTTCAAATGTTGTATGATGACGATGTGATGGGGTACGGAGTGATCAGTTCCTTTGGAACCCAATTGTGTGTGTATGAAAAAATGGGGGATTAGATGGGCATCCTCACTACTAGAGGAAGAGTGTAGGGAGAAAGGTTGTGTTATTCTACAACCTTTAACTACATCCTCAAAATATCTAGTCATTGTAGACAGATATAGATCAAATTTTCATTGATTTTGGATCCAAAATATTTTTATCAAACATGTTGACCCATATAGGATCAGTATAGGAAAGGAAATTACATTTCATTGCCCCCATTCCAAGGGTGTCTCCACAATGTGTGATGGCTTCCAAGTTAGGTCATCTAGAAGAAAAAATTAAACGTATGACGGCTTCCAAGTAAGTTCATATGGAATTAAGGTGAAATGTGAAATAACTTCCCATGTTAGGTCATATGGGAAAGTAACGAATGTAACTCCCAAGTTAGGTCATCTAGGAGGCCGCATGTAACTCCCAAGTTATATCATTTAGGAGGCCAAATATGTTGCATTATGTCGATTGAATGGTATGATTTCTATTAATTATAGGTACTTGAACACATTTTATTGGTTGATTTATTGTTTTACTCATAAATATATTTTATGCTTTTTTCCCCCAGGTTAGGTCATTAGGGGGAATCGCTAGAAAATGATGAAATATTGCATGATGTATTAGTAAATGTTCAAAAACGATGAATTAGAAGTGTTGAATGATTGCGTTGTGGTGTAAGGGGAATTATAGGATGACCCCAATTATATGCCCCTCCTTTGGGTAAAATGGGAAGTGATAATGAGAACGAATGTCGAACCAAAAGTAAGCCCGTTAATAGGCAATGTATGATAGATATCGCAAAAATGTGTGTATGTCTAAGTAGAAATACAATTTCAAGGAAAACTAGTGTGTGTTTCATGTATACAATACGATGGTAGGCAAATTTTTCAAGAGAATTTCACAAACAAGATAGAAATTGGCAAAAAAAAATGCTCAAGATATTAGCAAAATCGTGTAATGTATATTAGTTGAGTAGTGAATGTGAATTATGACCATAGTAGAGTGAATAATGAAAAGTGGCTATAAATAGTAAATTAAAAAAGTGATTGTATACATTTAAATTTCCGACATGATTAATTATGATTAATTTGTCTGACAACATCATCTACATTCATATAATAACTAATCGCATGTTTAATTATTATACATTTCATCATTAATCCCTTTATTCTAATATGTCATCAATTATCTAAATATTCCAGTTTATTATTTATCCCATTAAAAATCCCTTTTATCACGTTTACCCTTTCATCATTTATCATTTATCTCATTTCATCCTTAATCTCATTTATTTCATTGTTATATCCTATTTGATTCTAGGGTAATCAATATGGACATCTTCAATAAATTTAGTAGCTTTGTTACATGTCACCTACTAACTACCCTACAGGATCCTGAGACCTGATCCTTTCCAGTGTTTTCTCTTGACCTTATTAAATTGGATGTAATTTTATCTAATCCTTAGATGTCTCTAATAAATTAGGGTGGGCATACCTCTATATCTGGTGACCATTCTAAATCTAGAAGCTTACTCTAACTTTTCTCAAAATTCTCCATTGAGGTTGATAACATTCAATAGTGCCCAGAATGATCTAATTCTCGAATGCTAGATACCACTTGGGAGACGGGTTTGTGGCAGCTTGGACTAATACCAGAAGGTACTACTCAAACTTTCTACGAACCTATCCTATGATGAATTTTAAACCCTGACATAGATGGAGGGTGTATAACATATATTTAGAATTAATCAAAATCTCAAGTGTTTCTAGATAGGTTATAATTCTATAGAAGGCGGTCATCTAGTAGACTGTCCAGGGTTCTCCATTGAATTTTGAAGGGGAAGGTGATATAAGTCTATTGATAATAGTATGAAAATGGAAGATATCTTAGGATAAGTATAAACTCTTTTACCTTCTCATTCAATACGAGACCAGTGATCTGTGGCCATCTATTTGGGGTAATACATCCTAGACGTCCATTAAAATCTTCCAAAAGCTATTAATTAGCATGTCACTTTCCATAGCAATTTAATCCTCAAGGAACTTTGAAAATCCTTTAAGAAAAATATATGTCCATTTCTAACATAACATACACAACAAAGATAAAATCCATCATGTAACTGGAGGCTATCGTCTGATTTATCTTAACTCCCAAGCATTAATCAATGCAAGCTAAATCAAAAAGAGGTGTTTACAAAGTACCTACTCGAATCTAGGAAGCTATCAAAACATCAAAGAGATAGATCCAATACTTAAAAGTTGGAGTATTACTTTGTGGATATTGGTGAGGTTTTAAGTGATATCACATATAGGAACATGTTTACATCTGGATTGCTCAATCTGAGGTCATTATCTGAGAAGATTAGCACCTAGAGAAGCAAATGTCACCTGGTTTCAAATAGTTTCACACTACTCTTTTAAAACCATATACAGTGAGTAGTCAACTGACCCTTCATTTGTATGATCTTCGACAGTGAGCTCTGAGATTTGTAAGCTCTGTTGCAAGTGTATTTGCTTCATGACCTAACTGATGGAAGATGGTAGTGACATTCTCTATCGGTCTTCTTCATTCTCATGGTCAGAAGCTGGCTTAGTGTGACTCTTATCAAACCCTCATAATGCAAGATATAATTCCTATAAAATAAATTTAGGTGGGTTTTTGAACCCCTGTGCACCATCGACATTGCCATTACTCTTAAGAGGGCTCAAACCACACGTTGCTCTCCTAGCATTTTATATCTACCATAATGTAATCAAAATTTGAGCAAAACATTATTTGAAATTCCTCGCTTGAGTTTCACACTTTCTCACACACTTGGCAGAGAGTCTGATTTTTGTCATGAGTGATATAAATGTGAAATTTTATATGTAGTGATATCATAAGTGGTTATGTTTACAGATATATAATATTCTAATGTGTTTTTTGTTTTTATTTTAGTGTTGTACAAAGGGGTATCCATTCAAGAGAGTTCTATGGTGGTCATCATTTGAGTACTTTTCTTGGGTTAAGTTTTTCAGACAATGATTAGGAGGTTATAGACCATGTCAGCCTGCGGAACATAGTGAGGATGGGGATGTGCCACATAATATGCCTATGTTGATAGCATTATGTGAGAGATGGTGTGCAAACACTTGTACATTTTGGCTACCTATAGGTGAGATGACAGTAACATTAGAGGATGTATATCACATAATGTGATTACCTATTATTTGAAAGAGGGTACATGTCATGGTTATGGAGAATATGTAGAGATATATGAGGGCCGCTAGGTGGTATTTTGTGGGGACTCGAGTTCCTGCCGAGGACCATATTATCTTGAATGCAATTTTGATATCAAGGGTTTCGTGCTTGCGGAATTTTATAGCCATGGTTATTATGTCATCGATTGTAGTGGAGGGAGGTAGTGTGGGCATCTTATATAAGATGAATAATATTTTCTGCTAGATAGATGAGGAGAGTACCAAGTATGCTTGGGCACGATGTGTGTTATCCTACCTGTATAGGGATATATACAAATTTACACAGGAAGAGTATAGAGGTGGGATTGGAGCTACTACATTATTTCATGTATGGGCATACCAACATATAGCAATAATGAAGCCAGTTGGTAGTCCGTGAGAAAATTGGGCTAGGAAAGACATATTTTCTAGGAGATGGGTTGGTGTGCATAGGAGGAGGATGGATACTGAAACTTATAGAGCCTTGATAAATCAGATGAGGACATAGGCATTGATATGAAGGCCATACCAAGATTACGGAGGATTTCTAGAGGATGTTGTAGAGTTACGATGCACTTGGAGGACTATGTGGTTGCAGGATCAGTTTCAAGGTGTGTCTGAGTTATTTCAGGTGGAATGGGTATCTAGACAATTTGGTATGGCTGAAGATGTGCCCCCAAATCCATATGTGTGGGTTAGATATTTTTGAGCACCAAGGAGGTCTGAAGTTATACCAGGGCCCACATAAAAGAATCTAGTACCTCCTAGGCTAGATGAGACTAATGTGGTGATAGATTCAATGGACGTAGATGATGTGGGGTGTACAAAGGCATACCATGCATGGTGGATAGTGCATCGATGGGTGTTTTTGTTTCCATTATTTGTAGATGTGGAAATATTATCACAGGGAGGAGGGTTGGAGGGAAAACATTCCCCTGAAAATGTAATGACAACAATAGTAGAGCATGGGTATCTATATAGTTATGTTATATGATTGGATGCTTTCTTATGTGATGGTTATGGTTATGTAATGTGTTGTGTTATTGAGTATAGATGATGTGTATTGGATCTTGATTATGAACACATTTATCCACACATTGACATGGAATGTGCCGACTGACATAATTTTCATTGGAGGGATGATAAATCATGTGGACAACATTGTAGGAGAGCATGGCCATTTGTTTGAGTTGGTGACCATAGCAGCAACAAAGTGTATCATGCTACTAAGCGTGAGGGGTGAGGCATGCGAGGAGACACAATGATCCAAAGAAGCTACTGGTGGTAGTCCTTTAGCACAAGATGTGTTTGCATAATTCCTTATGTTGTAGAGTCTCTTTACGGAGCATTCTGTGGAGAACACACTATTACGTAGGTAGGTGGAGAGGTATAGGGATCACGATCAGCAGCACTGAGTTAGTGGCGAGGCTTCTAGTTCGAGAGCACTTGTAGTACTAGATAGTGATAGTGATAATGATATATGATTCATATGGATGTATGTGATGTAGGGGGTTGCCTCCCAGTTATGAGATGTTTTATAACTTTGATTGATATATAGACATATTTATATGATGATTATATTTGTTGTGTATTGATGTTATGATGTGATGATGATTTTTATGATTGACGTTGCTATGGATGATGCTTGATGTGTTAATTTTTATTCATATTTTTTAATTTTATTTTTAATGCATAGTTATCCAATAATGTGTAATGTGATTATGATATAGTGTAGATGATAATAGGTGATGTTATAATATGTTTGTGTACATGAAATTGTGATTCAATGATCAATTTTCATGTAAAAATATGATATAATCATTATAGTGTAATGAAGTGAATGTTAGTAAGATGAAAATAGGGGGAAGATTAGTGATGCCCCCAGCATATAGATGATGAGGTTAATTTAGATAAGACTCCATAGTAGAAAAGATTGAACCATGTAATGAAAGAGTGCATCATCATGAAATTATTCAATAAAATGTGCTAGATGAATTGATAAAATGTGTGAATAGAGGTTCTTATTGTAACATATCCCTCAAATGTCATGTAAGAGTCGTAAGAACACGAGTGAGTCATTGGGGGGTGAGACAGTGCACCCATCTTAGCTCAGCTTCCACCTTGGCCTGCATATCATGTTTTAGGAATCTTAAAAAATATTTCCTCATAACTTCCCTTGCATCCATGCATCTATTTCTTTCCTCCATGCATATTTAAGACTGATTTATAATCATCTAGCCAATGACAAGTAATTAGGTGATGTTCTTGACTCCCCCACTATCTCATTACCCTTCTTCTCTTTTATTCCATCAGTTCAAACCTCCACACTTGACTCCTTGATATGCTTAACTATACCCTTATTCTTGTTCACACAACCCTGGTCATAACTGAGATACAAACTGTCTTGGCTCAGCTTGTTCATTCTATGAGTCTTCTTCCCTTCTTAATGCATGTTCTAGACTTCATGTGTATACAAGGTCAATGAGTTGTCTTATAGTCCTCAATATAATGATTCAAGGATGATGTGGTTTCTTATTAGGCATCCTACCAAGTTATAGACCCCTGGTCCAAGGAAAATTAACACTCTCCAAAATGCATATAATACAAAATCATCAATTCATAAGATAATACTACTTCACTTACATGCTTGACATATATATAAATATTTCCTATGCCTAGTATCTTGAAGAAACAAGAGGGGATTCACTTGATAATATTCAAGTAGATGTCTAATGGCCTTTCTTACTCTTCACATTCTTTTTCCCATGCATGAGTTGTATAACCATCAACCAATCATGACAAATATGCCTTGTTTCAGTCCTAGGTACAGTTCCTGCTCCATAAGCTCTAGTGGTATACATTAGGTCTAGAGGTCATTCTTTAACATCTTGAGGCAATATTGATCATTAGTCACTACCTTATAAATGTTCAAACCTCCTACAATCTTTTTTATATTATTTCATACTACAAAACCATTCATGATTATGTTTGACACACATACCTCTTAAACTCTCTTACGAACCTTACTTACAATGGAGTCCTCAATTGTAATAGAGTCACAATGTCATACATATCTTGTTGAACCTGTCTTTTCCATCACCAATCCACATAGGATCATCCCTTTCCTTCTTTCAATTTTTTACCTCCCTCTCAATGTGAAGACTTTGTCCCAAGCTTCTTTAAAGGTTCAAACTTTCCCAATTCAAGGCTTTAAATGCAATTAGGTGGCTTTCAATACATGGTTATCTATTTTATAGGTCATTTTCATCCTGATTAAGATGATATCAAGATTCTATCTACTATGTTTATGGCTAATTTACCCAACTCACCTATCACAATAGCCCTTAGAGTGATCTAACTCACTGTTACCAGCTACACAATCCAATTTTACTTAAAATGAAGGAACTTTCTTGATGTAATTCTCCCTAAAACATTTCAAACACATCAATTTGACCTTATTCTGCTTCCTTACTCAAACTAGGGTCATGAAAATCAACAATAATTTCCAAACTCTATCTTTTTTGTAGCATTTCTATACATTGTGTTCTTCATTTCAAGCTTGAAATAGATGTCAAGTGTATCTTCTATTGTACCCATCCATTTACAATGAAAATTTGGGGATGTCTAGTTCATATATAGATAAAGATATCTTGATATTTTTGGCTCAATTCTCCCTTACATTAGAAATATATGAAAGGCCCTTATTTGAGGCTGAGAGAGAACAATTTGTCTTAGAAATCATTTTGCATATTTTAACCAAAGATTTTAAAAATTATGAAAACATTTCCTATCACATGTAAGATCTTCCCATCTTAACAGTAAAGAAAATTCAAACATATAAACATCATAGAGGGTTTTATGGCTACTACCCTGACACAGTCTTTATGCACAGTCTACTGAAAATAAGCAATTTTACTCAAACCAAAGCAAATGCTCTATTTTCATACTTCATACATACATTATTCCACATCCTTCAATTGTTACATGCCTATTCTTCTCGATTTATTCCTCTCATTATATTTTTCATACCTATTCTAGTTCCCTACGAATCTCAATTAGCTTCTAAATTGACCAAGTCACCCTAAGAAGGCTCAACCATGCCTCTAATCATAGCAAGAATGGATAATCTATATCTCAAAACACCTCAAACTCGTTAAATATTCCTTTTTATGGTATTCATGATTTTATCAACCTCATGACAACTAATTCTTACCTATTCAACCACTCACACCTAGTCAAACTTGACCTATTATCCCTACTACAAGGTTTTTCACCTTTACTACAACACTGTACACACACATTTGAATTTCAACAATATAAACATGGAGATATAAAAATTTGAAAATCCCTTATATAATCTTATTGAATTTTATAGGCTTATTCAACCTTTATTATGTTCTCCAAACTATGAGGATGATGCTCTTGCATCACGAGATGATAATAACCACCTACTATAGACCAAGGCAATGCGAAGCAGTAGAAGCATGTCGAATGAAAGAAGTTTCAACGTATGAACCAAACTAAATGTCATGTGGAATGGCAGTGGGAGGTATGAATGTCGAGTTTCAAGGAAGCCAATGTGGAGTGGTAGCATGATGTGATGGATGAGATGGGTGATATGGTGCAGTTATGGATGCACACGATGGAGAGCACGCATGAGTAATAATCTATGGTGATGGATGAAAAATGACCTTAGCACTAGGAGGAGGAGATAAATCAACTGGAGTAGTAACTCATGGATGGGAAGAAGAGAGATTGACCCCTCATGTGAGTGAGATCTAAAGGAGATGATGCTCTTATTCTCTAACTGTTGCAATCTATCATGAAGGGTGAAGAAATCATTATCGCTATGGCCATTTATACAATGATAGTTACAATATGGTCGATCATGTTGATGTTGTAAAAAATGTTGTGGATAATTCTAGTTAGATGGTAAGTGAATTAAATGCTCATTGATAAAATAATACAATACATCATGTGTTCGAGCGTGATAAGAGAAATGAAATGGATCACACGAAACAGGTGTAGAAGATTGAGGTGTATCCTGCCGCGGATTAGGAGAAGGATGATTTTTGATGTAGTAGGTTGGCCTTTCTTGTGAGGAGGAGATGGATATCATGTAGGACACTCAAATTATGGAAATGGAGAAGAACTAGATGATACAATAATAGTAACCATAGGTGGGGGATTTATAACATGAGTGGCAATGAGGTCTTATTATAGATCAATGACTCTATAGCATATAAGTGTGAATGATTCACATTTTTCATATTGCAATCTTTGTTGTTAATGATGGAATCAAACCACGATAGAAGATAATATTTCTTGTCTAGATTGATAAGTTGAAATACATAATTGGTTCTTACAAAGCATTGAATTGTAAGATGTAATCCATGATATGTTTTATTTTTCCCTGATAGTAAAGTAGGTAGATGATCATATGTAACTCTAGGGACTATTGTAGATGATAAAGCGATGGAGAAAAGATTCTTCCGTCTCATGATAAGTGCTAATAGATCCATATTGTAGGTGAGTATACCATTGTAAATCATAATTCATCAGTAAGGCTATCTCAAAATGATTTAAGCAATAAATGGTCATTAGAATAGGAATCCATAGCCATACAATAATTTTTGAGATGTAAGTCAAGGGTTTCCAATATCATCAAAACATGAAAAGGTAGGCATGTTAGAATCCTTAGGAAATGTTGAGCTATGAATATCCTCTTAGGCATAGGATTACCATGTAATGAACTGTTATTATTAGAAGCATAATACAATTTTATTTCTAATGTGAGTGATTGAACCTGAAATTGTAATTGACCCACTACATGCATGAGAGAAAAGATATCTTGTGAAGGAATATTAGAGGATGGACAATAATGTGTTAAGTGGTTGTAATTTGTCATTATAAGTAATCATAGGGATGTCAAGAGGAGATGTAGGATAATTTTATTCTAAAGGAACACTTAGTGTAGGTTCCAAAGAAGCAATAGGTGATAAAGGACATGGAAATTCCATATAATAGCGGTAGGTATAGCATTAGAAACATCCCTAGGAGATGGAGCATCATATGGAGATGCAGTGATAGGAGAAGAGGTGATGAACTAGACAAATGGAGATGAAGTGACAATGAAGGGAGGAACTAATAGAAAAATATGATTTGTGCATAGGAGTAGATAAGACCTCAAAATAAGATTACAATGGAGCAAGATATTCACAATCAACTATATGTAAATGAGTAGACTCATGACTAACAATTGTTTCATAAAAATCAGAGAGAGTCTCAGATATGGGAATGCCATTAAACGTACTATCAATAGGATCATAAACATAATATGAAATATTATATGGAATAGTATGTGATGGATCATGAGAAGACAGTATAAAAAATAGGAGAAGTCATGAGATGTAGACTATAGTAGTTTTCTAACTAGGAAGAACAATCAGTATGCACATGTGCAGCTATTTTCAAGACCAAGCATGTAATCAATAAGAGAATCATCTAGAATTTATTTCAAAATATTAGAAGGAGGATCATGAGCTAGTCATATAACATGGTTTACAACCAAGTAAAATCCATCTGGATCAGAAACAATAGCCAATAGGATAATTTTCAAAGCTAGTGGGAAGAGTATCATTCGGCATTGGAGACCTAAGAGTTGTTACTGAATATCATTCGTGCAGAGTAAGATTTCTACGAGATGGTAATCGTAAGCTCAGCAATAGACGTTTCCTCATCATAGATTGGATTGATATCTTATATGAGGCAGTGATTAGTCAAGAAGGATAAGAGCTATCATTTTTCATGAGGGTTTGTATTGCAGATCCTAAGGGGAAAATGTTCTCTAAGTCTACGGGTTCACCAAAATGATTTCTACTAAAATATGAATTGTAATATTAAACTAAGAGTACAACATTGTAATAAATCAAAATATATGGAAACTATAAATACTAAGTAATTTATTTGATATTTTAAAATGAAATGAAATAAGAGGGGAAAGGTACTTAACCTGAAATTGAACTTACCTCATAATGATCTGAGACTAGATAGGAGTGATGGAATGACAAAACTATAAGTGTCATAACGAGACTTCAGAAAATTACATTATAGGTAGATACTGGCTAGAACTAGTGGTGCCTAGGGAAGGATGAGGGTGCACCTAAGGAGTTCCCTAGTTTGTAATCTAGGTTCTGTGGTCTACAAAATAGCTCGGAACCTGAGTCCTGAGATGGTCTACTAGGTCTTTGCACATAATTTCACCTTTGGCTCATGTGGATATCACACTTTCTTCATTGGAGATTTCATAAACCTACAATAATGAATCACCAAAAAAACCCTACACGAAACATAAAATCTTCATTGGAGATTTCATAAACCTATAATAATGAATCACCAACAAAACCCTACATGAAACATAAAATCCTAAAAAAATATGCATACGAAGGGATCAGACTAGTCCTTAACTAGCCACAATGGTTGAACTTATGTACCAAGCATTGCACTACATCTCAAACTTGAATGTAGTTCTATGTGATTATTTGTGCAATAATGTGCTGTAAGAATTTCCCTAGCGCCAAAGAGACAGAGACATCAAGCAATAGCTAGATAAAATATAAAATGGTGGATAAAATAGAATAAATATTCCCCTTCCTATGCAGTGTGTGATGTAGAATAGTACCCAAATGTAGTCCCTTGCTCTATGTAGATAGTTATTTATTGAGTAGAAACAGATTTTCCCATAAGGTAGTATGTGTGTTGTGTTTATATAGAGATCTCTTGCTCAAATTTCAACACTAATAACCCAACATGCCAACCAGTACCTAAGGAGATGGGAGGGGAAACCAAAGAGACCAACCTTGATTGCCCATAAATTAGAATCAAATGTGACTAGTGACTAGGGCACCTAGACAATGAGGACCAGGGTGCCTCGGGGGCCCTAATCCCTATCCTAGGTGCACCCAAGTCAAAGACTAGTGACGATGACCAACTGAGTGAATAATGAAAGATAAGACTCTTTGAGAGATGATTAGAATAATGTGAGTGAGTGACGACTGTGCAAGGAAAAACAATGATGAAGACCAACTAGACTGATGACTATACTAGGGGATGGGTCATTAGAGAATACTTTTCTTATGACAAGATCCATATATAAAACAACATACTCAATGTGTGTAATAGTAGTAGTTGTAAGTACACCCTAATTTCACATCTTTCCTAAATCAATTAATGTCCCCTACCTCATTTCCCACAAAAATATGACTTTAAATACTAATCACAAGCGTATAATTTGATTATGTTATCAATTTCAAATACATAAAAATAACCTAATTTATCACATGACATTATTCTGAAACATGTTTCTTCTACTATTGAATCAGAACATTTTTAAAATCAAATCCTCACCCACTCTTCGTGGTCCCCACTGGGACCTGTAAATCCTCCACTTTATATAATCCTATGATTGGTCCAGAAATTAAATAGCTCACCCATTCTTTGTGGAAATCCGTTTCTGCACCTAATCGTGCCCAGCAGTTTTACAAATCTTCAGATGATTGACTTAAGGGGACTCTGAATGGTAATCACTTCCCTAGGACTATAAATACAGCCTTACCCCTCCCACAGTCATAAGACATGGAGAATATAGCAATGAATTCCTTGATCTAAGTATCTTGACTATTCTTTAAGCATCAGAAATAGGACATCCTATCACACTACTTTGTCCTAATGCCCATATATCAGCCTAGCATCTTGAGAGCACCCCAAATCCATAATTGAATACTTCAAACTCAATTAACTCATGCAAATAATAAGTCTTGGATGATTGTTGCAGATGAAAGGCCTTGCTCCGTCTTTAGAAAAGAACCTACATATCATGAGAATCAGGGCTTTGCAATCCATGTTTGGACTAACCCATTCTGGAACCTTTTTTGAGACTACACGTTTCAAGATACAGAGTGTACACCTTTCCATATGAAATAGTATTAGCTACTTGAACTTCTCTTACAGTAGTGAAAAAATTTTAATCCTATAGAAAGCAATGAAATATCTATTTATGGGGATGCTCAGTTACTTTTGACTTTGTTGGACCATTAATTTCCCAATTAGATGGTTTAAATGATGGACCATTCTTTTTTATTATTGTTCATTATTATCTCATTTTCTGTGCAATTGATGGCCTTCTTTGGTTCAACCTTCACACTATGGTGACTCAGTGATTTTTTTTTAATTTCGGTGTACATATATGGTGCACATATGCAGGTTGTTGTAACAATGACATTACACCACTCGTTATCTATATTGATCTTCGCAGTGCTCAGTGTCTAGAAGAAAGAACAGATTCATCCCATAGCTCTAGCTAATCGTGCAAACTACCATGATATGACAACGTCAAAGTATGGACAAACACACATGTTCAGCAAAGATTACTTATATTCCATTTATCCCATCTTATTTATTAGGATACAATAATTGTTTTGTAGTCTATATCACTCTTAGTTACTGATCATTGGAGATATTCTTTCCCTGACGAATCATATTATTTATTTTCACTGTGTATCTGTTGGTCGTCAGATAGGACATTACGGAGAGCAACAGTCAGGGGACAAGAAGTCCCTCCTCTTTAATGGGAGAGGTTCCCTTATTAAGAAACGAACTTATTTACAAATATACAAAACATTATTTGTCTGGTTAAACTTGGATATCACGAAAGTGTTTTATATGAAGATCATCAATTACAAAAGGACTGAGGAAATGAGAGTACGGGAAAGAGTAGAAAGTAAACATGTAGAATTATAGATATCAGAGTAATTCTTTATGTATGCAAAAGTCACAGTGAATTGAAACAAGATCATTTGTATCAAATAAATAAGATGGAATTTAAAGACACAAAGTTCTGTAAATAACATCTGCTTAGAACACAAAGTTTCTTAACATAACACAGATTCATTAATCAAGGACACAAAGTTCCTTCTTGGTTATACAAGATCACCGTTCTTGCAAAGTTGAAGAGTAAGCAATCGGTAAGACTAACGAATTTATGACAAATGATCTTCACACAAGGAAATTAAATGAAAGCTTAGGAATAACAAAGATCAGATAGACAAAGAATGGAAAAGTCCTTCCGTACTGATTTCTTTATAATCTATTTACACTTTCAGAAAATATGCCAAGTTCTTCCTTTCTTCAAAATGGCATGGAAAGGCCATTATATAGCTTACAAGTCAGTTACTCTTTGTAACTACTTCTTTTAACTAAATATTAGTTAAGGATTGCCAATCGCAATACCTCAACCTAATTACAATGAATCCGAGAAAAAGAAATAGAAAAGAAGAGAAGAATAACGGAGAAGAAGACAGGTGGTTACGGTCACTTGAGAGGGACCCACTGACTTTAGAATTCGCTGCCTGAATCTCTTCAATGACTCGGCTATATCTCTGCCATGAGGGACTGACGTGTTAGCTCGTAGACTGAGTCCAAAATCCCAGACACTTCTCCATCTCTTTATCAAACTCGACATGAGTATGATAATCTTTGTTTGCTTCTTCAATGGCAGATTGAAGAGAGCAAATCTCCTTCATTTTCTCCTTGGAGATGGAATTTTCCTTGAATAGGTTATCTTTGACAAAAGCTCTGAAGTTGAGCTTTGATTTCTTGCAAGGAAAGAGGAAGTACCAGAAGCTCTCATCCTGAAGATGACAATGTATATCTTTGAAAGCAGAGACCACCAGTGTCTTGAAAGCTTCGCCCTTCTGCCAACTGTTCTTCAGTTCTCTTAAAGCCTCCTCTAGGACTCTGATCTTCCATTCCACGCTGTAGACCCAGGACTTTGACAGATTATCCTTTGCATCATCAAAGACTTTACTCACCAACAAAAATGTTCTCATTTGCCTGTCCCATGAGTCGGAGGTCTACTATGAAACTGCTCCATAGTTTGAGCTCTTTATCAATGATTCCAATACTGAGAGGAGAGCTTCAGTTGCACATTGCTCACCTTTTCATGGAGTTTGAAAGCTTCATCGATGAATTTTAATCCAGTAACAAGCATGTCATCCACCAGGGCTTCAATAGCTCTGCCATAGACAGAATACTTGTGCATATATTTTATACTCTACACTTCATCTTGGCTTAGAATTACAGGAGGTGGAAGAGTAGTCAATGGGGTAGGATCCAAAACTTTTTCCTTAGACAAAAGAGACTTGATGAAACCTGTGAGAATCTTGGGCCTATTCTTCCAACTGTTCAATAGTTTGTTGCCCTTTCTCTACCCTCCCAATGACTCATGTGATTGTTTCCTGGAGGTTGTGAATTTCACCTTCAGGGGTAGACTCTCCCATTGGGATTCTCGAGAGCTCTAAGTCAGATACCTGCAAGTCCTACTTTGATTAATCTGTTGATAGGCTTGGCAATCTCCAAGAATTGCTGGCCTTGAGCATCAGACACTATTCTGGAGGTAGTTCTGGCTTTCTTGGCACGAGAAGGAGTGGTGCCCAACAAGGCTGCGACAGCATCAAAATTTTTCCCTGAACTCCGAGAGGAAAATTTCCTCTTTCTACTGTCAACCAGAGGTTGCACCCACGCAAAAGAGGAAGAGGAATCAGCAGGAGGAGCAAGGGGACCAAGAGACAGAGAGCTCATGATGCTCAAGGTCTGCGCAGCTGTTGACTCGAGTTGAAAGGTGAGTGGGGCACTTGGGGACAATTACGGCAGAAGAATCAACATTACCTGAAAGCTCAGTGCTCTAGATTTCTTTATCTTTATCAGCTGGATCTTTCAGGAGCACTTGCAAGAGTTGGTACTTCGCTTTCTTCACTTTCACTGAGAACAATGATGTTCTCTGGTCCCATAGGAAACTTTTACCTACTTTCTTTGAGGGTCACTTTCCACAGGTTCCTTCTTAACCTCCTTGAGCTTCTTCTGGTACAATTGAGTGGATGAAGAAGGAGTAGAAGCTGCAGGTCCTTGTATTGATGAGGCAGGAGGAGTCTTGCACTGGCGTTTCTGACCTATGGAATTCGATGCTTCTCTTCTTGGTGTTGAAGCATCCTTAGAAGAGGATTCTCCTGAATGCCTCCTTAATTGTCGAACCATTTCCTGTCAAACCAGACCTTAGTCCTGACTAAGACTGGAGCAAGGATCTCAGCCAGATCATCCCTCTCTTTCCTGTTCCAATCCAGGTCCTCCGAAGGGAGTGTGCTTAATCAAATTTTCATACTCATACGAGTATAGATCAGAATTGTCATCCTGGAGACCTTCAGGAACTTGGTACAAGACCGAGTTCTTGGATCACTTGTAGGGAGAACCTGCCACAATGCCTTCTCCTAGCTTCAAAATCATCTGCACAGTCAGCCCAGTAGTCTTCTGTATCTGCCCTATGATGATAGATTATCTTGATGTTCTATGCTCAATAAACTTCTTCAAGTCAAAGCAGGTTCTTGGCTTGAAGAAATGAACAGTGATAGGGACCAGGCCTCTTTCTATGTTCTGAGCATCTAGAGCTGTTTTGCAAGTGTAGTTTCCCAGAGAGATGGGAAAGTGCAAGCCAGAAATCTTCTTATCTCTGCAAGTTCTGTGCAACTTGTCTAGTTGCCTGCATATTTCTATCAAGGCCATTTTATCATTGCAGAACATGGGAAGCCGTCAGAGGAGTGCTCTCATAGCCAGCAAGCCTGATATAAGAAAATTTCCTGAATTGGATGAAATAAGCACCATATTGCGATATCAGGTTCATGGCTTCATCTAAAAACCTTCTAGCAGTATCACCTTCAAGCAGTCTGACCACGTACATGGTGAAAGCATCATTGACCCTTCTGAAATTACGATTGCTAGTCTCCAGGGTGAACTGCAGGCAGTAAGCATATACTAGGATCATCTTTGTGTGCATCAATGTAAGAAAATCCAAACCATTACCGTGACGCTGCCAGGGTATACATCAAGTACGAAGTCATGTAGAATTTCTTCATTTGCTGCACATTGGACAGCTACTCTATCAAATTCATGCTTATGATTTCCGCCCAATTGATATTTTGCGTTCCTTCGCACACCATGCTGATGAGCGGGCACATCCAGAAGTGAAACTCGTTGGTAGAGGGCAAACCCATCAACCCGAGCCAACAGAGATTATGAATTCTGATAATTCTTCATTGAAATCTGCTCGGAAGAGAGGTTTTGGTTAGACGAGAAGCTCCCTTCCTAGGGTTTTTAAGCCAGGACTTCGCCACTCGTGCCTTATATTTGTCACTGTCTCTGGTCGAACAGGGCCTGTGCTTGATCCCGGGAAATGACTATGGCATTATCCATCTCTGGGAATCCTCAGAGCAGTGCTAATGGTGGCAGCATCAAGTTTGGCGATGAGTTCCCCATGTATATTGGTCAATTCACTCGAAGCGGGGTCGAAGTGAGCTCCACATGAAAGCACGGTATCAGCACACTGTACTGAGATTGGGAAACCTCCAGCAAAAGCCAAACCACTATCGTGAATCATCTGCGCCATTGGTGTAGGGTTTGCGTCCACCATTCTTTCCCAAAAATCACTGAAATCAAGATGACGAGCTTCGTTGTCCCCAATATTACGTGTTGTCCACTCAAAATTCCCTACTCTTAAAGAAAGTGAAATTTCAAAATTTTGAGTTTTAGTGTCTTCTCTGTCGAGCTGGTAGTGTGAAAAGGTCGTGAGATTGAGAAAATCCATAGTTTTGGGTCATTTTGTATGTATTTCGGGCCTGTCGGACATTTTTGTCCCGCGTGTCCCAAGTTCTGAAGTGCGCTCTGTTCCCCGATCGGCTGAAATCCCCGAAGTTGTTCCATTTTCGGGCCTGTCGGAGCTTTTCGTCCCAACTGTCCCAAGTTCAAAAGTGCGCTCTGTTCCCCGATCGGCCGAAATCCCCGAAGTTGTTCCATTTTCGGGCCCGTCGGAACTTTTCGTCCCAAATGTCCCAAAGTTAATTGTGCAAGTTGTTCCAATTTCGGCCGAAACACCCGAACCGCGTACTTCGTGCGTCTTCAATTCCCAAACTTCTCCGGACCTATTGTAACATTTTCACCCGAACCGCCCGAGTCACGTACTTCAGAAATTTTTGTCCCAAATGTCCCAAGTCAAAGTGCAAGTTGTTCCATTTTCGGCCGAAACACCCGAACCACGTACTTTGCTCTTTCATGTCCCAAATGTCCCAAGTCAGATTGTGCAAGTTGTTCCATTTTCGGCCGATTCGCCCGAACCGCGTCCTTCGCGCGTTTTCATCCCAGATGTCCCAAAATGCATTTGTGCGTCTTCTCCCTGTTTCGCCCGAGTCGGCCGAGCCGCGTGTTTCGCGCATTCGCGTCTCACATGTCCCAAGCGAACCAAATGCCATTCATACTTAGTTTTTCCCGCTCTACCCGAATATGTTGTTTTTCAAACTGATAGATATGAATTTAATGCGCATTGATCACCCTTCTCTCTCCTCAACGGCTATATAACGAGCAAGCCACCTTTGCAATTCTTATTTGTTTCTATGCTACCCTTGCTCGAACCCTTGCAACCTAATTCCCTGCTCGTGTATCCCTTTTCTCTGTAATTCCTCCCCGAATTTAGGTTGCGGCTCTGATACTATCAATATCATGGATAAAGAGCTCAAACTCTGGAGCAGTTGCATAGTAGACCTCCGACTCATGGGACAGGCAGATGAGAACATTTTACTGGCGAGTAAAGTCTTTGATGATGCAAAGGACAATCTATTCAAAGTCCTGGGTCTACAGTGTGGAGTGGAAGATCAAAGTCCTGGAGGAGGCTTTGGGAGAACTAAAGAACAGTTGGCAGAAGGGCGAAGCTTTCAAGACACTGGTTGTCTCTGCTTTCAAAGATATACACTGTCATCTTCAGGATGAAAATTCTGGTGTTTCCCTTTCCTTGCAAGAAATCAAAGCTCAGTTCAGAGCTTTTGTAAAAGATAATTTATTCAAGGAAAGCTCCATCTCCAAAGAAAAAATGAAGGAAATCTGCTCTCTTCAATCTGCCATTGGAGAAGCAAATAAAGATTATCATACTCATGTCGAGTTTGATAAAGAGATGGAGAAATGTCTTGGATTTTGGACTCAGTCTACAGCCAACACGTCAGTCCCTCATGGCAGAGACATAGCTGAGGCGTTAAAGAAATTCAGGCAGCGGATTCTGAAGTCAGTGGGTCCCTCTCAGTGACTGGCCACCTGTCTTCTTCCCCATTCTTTTCTCTTCTTCCCTTTCTTTTCCGTTTTCTTTGTAATAAGTTGAGGTACTGCGATTGGCGGTCCTTAACTATTCTTTAGTTAAAAGAAACGGTTACGAAGAGTAACTGAATTGTAAGCTATATAATGGCCTTCTTTACGCCATTCTAAAGGAGGAAGAACTTGGCTTATTTTCTGAAAAGTGTAAATAGATCATAAAGAAATCAATACAGAAGGACTTTCCATTCTTTGTCTATCTGATCTCTGTTATTCCTAAGCTTTCATTTATTTTCTTTGTGAAGATCATTTGTCTCAAGTTTATTAGTCTTGCCGATTGCATACTCTTCGACTTTGCAAGCATGGTGATCTTGTATAACCAAGAAGGAACTTTGTGTCCTTGATTAATGAATCTGTGTTATGTTAAGAAACTTTGTGTTCTAGCAGATGTTATTTACAGAACTTTGTGTCTTTGAATTCCATCTTATTTATCCGATACAAATGATCTTGTTTCAATTCACTGTGACTTCGCATACATAAAGAATTACTCTGATATCTATAATTCTGCATGTTGCCTTTCTGCTCTTTCCCGTACTCTCATTTCCTCAGTCCTTTTTGTAATTGATGATCTTCATAGAAAACACTTTCGTAATATCCAAGTTTAACCAACAAATCATGTCTTGTACATTTGTAAATAGGTTCGTTTCTGAATAAGGGAACCTCTCCCATTAAAGAGGAGGGACTTCTTGTCCCCTGACTGTTGCTCTTCTTAAAAGTCCTATTTGACGACCAACAGTTTTTGGCGACTCCGCTGGGGAAAATCATATTCCAGTTCTGTAATTTTTTGATCATCCTTTGATCTGGCGACTCCGCGTTTTACTCGAGGGAGGAGGGCCCTCGGTGTTGAAGATTCTCAGTTTCAGCTTTTGGAGCAGCAGGGTTTTCCTTTCCCTTCAACAAATAGAAGGACTCGTTCGAAAAGCACTCCACCTGTTCAAGACAGAATTCCCACAGGTGGTTTTTCTTCAGAGCCAGCTAGCCCTAATCTTCAAGCTTTGATTCTTGCTGGTGTTGCAGTCCCTCTCCAAGCCGTTTTTCCAAGAATGGCGGCGCCATTACCATGGGGTCATCATGTCGGGCCCCTGGCCCTTACTCAGCCTTTGCATGAGTTACCCAGAGGTAACCGGAAGAACTTCCCTAAATTCAAAGGTGATGGAAAAGTGCATCCTGATGAACACATCGCAGCCTTCATTGTTGCATGTGGAGTTCTGGGAGTCGAACATGAAGACGTCTCCGTAAGGCTTGTTCGTTGAGACGTTACAAGATAATGCTGCTGATTGGTTCTACCACCTTCCGGCTGGCGCTATCACCGACTGGGACACAATGAGAACTCAGTTTGAAAACCGTTTCAAGCCGGCAGAAGATGTACATGCCTTGCTAGCCCAAATCTCTCAGATAAAGAAAGATTCACAAGAGCCCATGAGAGAATTTGTGGCCCGATTCAACAAATTGATCAATAAAATTCCGCAGCTTACCCGACCTGTTGATCAAATTCAAAAATGTTTCTTCCTAAATGCTCAATCGCCCAAAGTTAGTTATGCACTAAGAAGGGCTAATCTCACAACATTGGTCGAGGATCAAACCCTCGCTGTTAGTATCGAGGATGACTTGATCATGTCAGGGAAGTTGAGAAGAGACCCTTCCAAATCTAAGTCTGCTGCTTCTTCCTCTTCCACCCCTGGACCTAATACTGATCCGTTAGTTCAAAAGCTTGCAAATGATCTTCTTGCCATAAAGAAACAATTAGCTCAGCATGCCCCTTATGCAGATGTTCCAAGGAGAAATTTCCAGCCCAGAAATCGTTTGCCTGCTTCTCAAACAAGACTAGCACTTGAAGGACCTCCTGTTAAGGTTCCTGTGAATGCGACCTGTGAAGTTGAAGAACCAGATGATGATGAAGATAACGAAGCTTGCGAGGAGTTTGTGAAGAAGAATGATGAAGCAGATGAACTTGAGGGATCTCGAGTTAATTTCTTCACCACTGAAGGCACTGATGATGGTGATGACTATGATGAAGTAGTAGCAGACATGAATAGCGAATCATTCGCTGTCATGACTCGAGAGCAGACAAGTCAGAGGGAGAAAGTGACACAGCCCATCAAGAAATCTAAGGAGCAGTCGACAACTATTCCCGTGATTGCAAAAAGAGGATCTCCTATCCCTACCTCATCTACACCAAAGGTGAGTCCTGTTAGTTCTGCTTCAAAATTTCTTCTTCTTTCTCTCCTAAAGTTGATAAGCCTAGAATTTCAAATGATGATGGCCCGTCCACTTCTGGGTCTTTTGATATTATTGATCATCTGAAAAAGACTAAGGTTCAAATCTCAGAGGCCGAGTATTATCAAACTCATCCCAAAGCTTTTGCCAAAATGATCCACTTTGTCAATTCCCACTCTAAGACCACCTCTAAAGGTCTTTTACCTACTCCTTCTTCTGCGCCACAGCCTAGTCTGGTAGCCGCTGTCACCTCGCCTAATGACAAAATCAAGCCTTTTTATGTAACACTTCTTATAGCTGGTCATAGGCTCAGTAATTGTGTCATAGATTCCGGAGCCTCAGATAATGTGATGCCTGCTAAAGTAGCTCATGCTTTAGGCCTAACTCTCACACGCACTTATGGATCTTGTTACTCTATGGAGAGTAAAGAAGTGCCCCTGGTCGGAAGAATTAAGGATGCACAAGTGGCTTTTGCTGCTTTTCCTGAAAAGAGAGTTTTGGCTACCATCTTAGTTGCAGATATTCCTCCTTCATACGGGATGTTGCTAAGTAGGAACTTCTGTAAGGATGTGGTGGAGAAATCCAAATGGACTGGTCACATGCACTCGTGCCTGTCAATGGACAAATGAAGAAGTTGCTGCCTGAGAAGCAGTCTGAGTATATTGTGCAGAAAACGGATGATCCTAAAGCACAAATACTCTACGAGGATATGGGGCATGGTAACTACATGATTATGTCCCCTGATGAAATCCAACTTCCCAGAGTGTCACCTAAAGATCCTAATGGGGTTTGGATTTTAGAGTTTGATGGAAGTTGTTCCTCAGCTGGTTCTGGAGCCGGTGTCCTGCTGGTGTCACCTGAAGGAAGTCTACACCCCTTTTCATTTAAGTTGCAGTTCGAAAATACTAATAACACAACAGAGTACGAGGCTCTCATTCTCAGATTGCAAGTGGCCAAAGAACAAGGTGTAAAGAATCTTCTGGCTCGTGGTGATGCAGAGTTGATTGTAAAGCAGGTCAGAAACCTTTTTCAAGTAAAAAATGGAAGGCTGAAACATTACCGGAATCAGGTTTGGGATTCCATTGAATTCCTTGATGCTTTCTCTATTGAAGCAGTACCTAGGGAAAAGAACAGCAGGGCTGATTCACTAGCTGTCTCAGGGTCACTACTGATTCCTCATCCTGACTTCTCTCAGGATAAGTTCACCATTGAGATGATCCATCGACCTAGTGTACCTGATAATACCAATAACTGGCAGGTTTTCAATGATGATCAACATTTGCTTTCTTTCCTTGAACTCAAGGGTAATTTCGAACAACTGTATTTTGAGGGAAGTGACAACCTACCTCGTGAGAGTGTGTCCTTTGACAAAGCAGTCACCCAAGGGGAAGAAACAGATCAGGATGGGTGCATTAAACTCAAGGGGAATAAGATTCCTAAAGGATTGGTAAGCTTAGAGGAACTATTTGATAAACATGACAGGTATGTGAAGTCTAGAGCTTCTACTGGACCTCAACAATCAGCTGAGTATGACAAGATCAATATTGGGAGTTCTACTGACCCTAAGCTCGTGAACATTGGAAAATGTTGCATAGCAGATGAGAGGAAGAAAGCAATTGCTCTTTTAAAGAGGTATAAGGATGTTCTTGCTTATTCTTATGAGGATCTAAAAGCCTTCAAGCCAAAAGATATGCAGCATTCTATTCCTCTCAAACCAGGAATTAAACCTTTTAAGCAGAAACAGAGGCAGTATAATCCCAAAATAGCTGACACCATCTTTCAGGAAATTCAGAAGTTGTTGAAGGCTAAAATCATTTTTCCCATTCACCATTCAACATGGATTGCAAATATTGTGCCTGTTAGGAAGAAAAATGGTGAGATCCGCATCTGTGTTGATTTCAGGAATCTGAATCAGGCTTCTCTGAAAGATAATTATCCTTTGCCTATGATGGATCAAGTATTGCAAGCAGTAACAGGATCTGAAATGTTATCTATGCTTGATGGATTCTCGGGATATAATCAGGTAGAGGTTGATACTGTAGATCAACACAAAACAACTTTCACTACTCCTTGGGGTACCTTTGCTTACAAGAGAATGCCTTTTGGGCTTATTAATGCTGGTGCCACTTTCCAGAGAGCTATGGATCTGGCTTTTGGAAGTTTGAAAGGGAAGTGTATTGTCATATATCTTGATGACCTGACAGTATTTTCCAAGACAAGGGCGGATCATTTTGATCACCTGGAGACAGTTCTGCTAAGATGCAGAGAGCATGGGATTTCTTTGAATCCTAAAAAATCTGTCTTTTGTGTCACAGAGGGAAAATTATTAGGGCACATCGTTTCCAAAGATGGTATTAAGATTGATCCTGAACGAGTACAAGCTATCCAGCAAATTCCTCTCCCAACAAGTAAAAAGGGCGTGCACTCTTTCTTTGGTAAGATCAATTTTTTAAGAAGGTTCATCCCTGATTTTGCAGAGTTAACTTTGAATATTTCTCAGATGATGAAAGGGAAGCAAACATTCGGTTGGTCTTCTGAAGGAAAGGAATCCTTTGAAGGTATCAAGAGAGCTATCGCTAAAACTCCTGTTTTAGCCTGTCCTGATTTCAGCAAAGATTTCATCATCTATTGCTATGCTACAGATAATACCTTGGCTGCTGTGTTAACTCAAGAAGACTCTAATGAGCATGAAATCCCAATTGCGTTCATGAGCTATATTCTGAAGGATCATGAGTTGAAATACACCATGATGGAGAAACATGCTTTTGCAGTGGTTAAAGCTGTCAAGCAGTTTCACTTTTACATCCTCAACTCTCATTCCATGGTATTGGTCCCAGATACAACTGTCAAGTCGATTCTCACACAGCAAGAATTTGGATCCAAGAGAGGGAACTGGGTTGCTAAGGTCCAAGAGTATGACATTGACATCAAACCGACCAAGCTGGTTCGTGGAAAAGGCCTTTGTGAGCTCATTGCTGAAGGAGCCAAACATGAGTTGCTGGAGGAGAAAGTTGACCTTCCTACCATTCTGTTCCTTAGCTCAGTTGATGAATGGTATGCTGACATCGCCCATTTTCTCACCTATGGGGAATGCCCCTCTCATTTAACTGCCAAAGAAAAGAGGACTGTTAAATTGAGGTCAGTGCAATATGTATTGTGGGAAAATGCTTTGTTCAAGCGTGGCTTAGATGGGAGATTTTTGAAATGTGTGGACAAGGAACAACAGAGAAAGTTGCTCTCAGCTTTTCATGATCAGGCATGTGGAGGGCACTATTCATCAACGGTCACTGCTCACAAGATACTTCGTGGAGGATATTACTGGCCTTCCCTGTTCAGAGATGCGTCCAGATGGGTGGATAAATGTGAGGCTTGTCAGACCTTTGTGGGAAGACCTAAATTGGCTTCTTTGCCTCTCAAGCCAGTTGTGATTGAGGAACCATTTCAACAGTGGGGTTTGGACTTCATTGGAACACTTAATCCTACTTCTAGTGCTGGTCACACTCATGTGCTAACTGCCACTGACTATTTCACCAAATGGGTAGAAGCTATTCCAGTCAAGAGTACTACTTCTGAAGTGGTGTGCAGCTTCATTAAAGAGAACATCTTGGTAAGGTATGGTGTACCTAATAAGATTGTAACAGATAATGCTTCGAATTTCTCTTCAACTGAGATAATGGATTTCTGCTACGGGTATGGCATCTCCCTGGCTCATTCTTCAGATTATTACCCCCAGGGAAATGGACAAGCAGAATCCACTAACAAAAATCTGGTGACTATTATAAGGAAGTTAGTAAATGAGTCTCAACGAAACTGGCACAAGAAGCTCTACGATGCTCTTTGGGCAGACAGGATTACACCAAAGAGAGCTATTGGAATGTCTCCTTTTCAAGTGGTATATGGAGTAGAAGCTCAACTGCCAGTAACAGTGGAACTGCCAGCCTTGCACCTAATGAAGGCCATTGAAGATACTAGTTTCAGAGATGCTTTGGACAAGAGAATTATGTACCTGCACAAACTGAATGAGGACAGATTGGTGGTTGCTGATAGGATATCTGTTCACCAGCAGAAGGTAAAGGTCCTGTTTGATAAGAAAGCTAGGTTCAGGGATTTCCAAGTTGGAGATACCGTGCTGTTATGGGATAAAAGGCATGAACCTCGTGGCAGCCATGGAAAGTTTGATTCCCTTTGGCTCGGACCTTTCAAGATCAGACACTTTGCTGGTAAGAATTCTTTCTACCTTGATTACATGGATGGTTCTTCTCTCCCACTTCCTTATAGTGGGCAGTATCTCAAGTTGTTCAAGTCCTAGGTGATTAGGGAGTCCCTTGTATATTCTGTACAGCGTTTTTGCTTTTTCTTTCCTTTTTGTTTTGGTGTGTTGCCCTCTGTATTGGTCTACTTTTTGACTCCGTTGCCCAATGGATAAGGTACTGGTCTGCTTCCCCTGAGTTTGTCTAAGTTCTTGCCTTGTCTCATTCCTTGAATTTATGCCAAGTCATCCCCAGAAGGAGCCAGCTGTTGTCCACTCAAAATTCCCTACTCTTAAAGAAAGTGAAATTTCAAAATTTTGAGTTTTAGTGTCTTCTCTGTCGAGCTGGTAGTGTGAAAAGGTCGTGAGATTGAGAAAATCCATAGTTTTGGGTCATTTTGTATGTATTTCGGGCCTGTCGGACATTTTTGTCCCGCGTGTCCCAAGTTTCGAAGTGCGCTCTGTTCCCCGATCGGCCGAAATCCCCGAAGTTGTTCCATTTTCGGGCCCGTCGGAGCTTTTCGTCCCAACTGTCCCAAGTTCAAAAGTGCAACTTTCGTTCCCCGATCGGCTGATGTCCCAATCCGTGAAGTTGTTCCATTTTCGGGCCCGTCGGAACTTTTCGTCCCAAATGTCCCAAAGTTAAAAAGTGCAAGTTGTTCCATTTTCGGCCGAAACACCCGAACCGCGTACTTCGCTCTTTCATGTCCCAAATGTCCCAAGTTCTCCAGACCTATTGTAACATTTTTCGCCCGAACCGTTCGCGTACTCCATTTTTGTCCCAAATGTCCCAAGTTAAAAAGTGCAAGTTGTTCCATTTTCGGCCGAAACACCCGAACTGCGTACTTCGCTATTTTTCCCAAATGTCCCGAAAACCCAAACTGTACTTCGCACGTTCCCCAAGTTAGATTGTGAAAATTGTTCCATTTTCGGCTGATCCTTCGTCCTTCGCGCGTTTTCGTCCCAGATGTCCCAAAATGCATTTGTGCGTCTTCTCCCTGTTTCGCCCGAGTCGGCCGAGCCGCGTGTTTCGCGCATTCGCGTCTCACATGTCCCAAGCGAACCAAATGCCATTCATACTTAGTTTTTCCCGCTCTACCCGAATATGTTGTTTTTCAAACTGATAGATATGAATTTAATGCGCATTGATCACCCTTCTCTCTCCTCAACGGCTATATAACGAGCAAGCCACCTTTGCAATTCTTACATTGTTTCCATGCTACCCTTGCTCGAACCCTTGCAACCTAATTCCCTGCGCGTGTATCCCTTTTCTCTGTAATTCCTCCCCGAATTTAGGTTGCGGCTCTGATACTATCAATATCATGGATAAAGAGCTCAAACTCTGGAGCAGTTGCATAGTAGACCTCCGACTCATGGGACAGGCAGATGAGAACATTTTACTGGCGAGTAAAGTCTTTGATGATGCAAAGGACAATCTGTCAAAGTCCTGGGTCTACAGTGTGGAGTGGAAGATCAAAGTCCTGGAGGAGGCTTTGGGAGAACTAAAGAACAGTTGGCAGAAGGGCGAAGCTTTCAAGACACTGGTTGTCTCTGCTTTCAAAGATATACACTGTCATCTTCAGGATGAAAATTCTGGTGTTTCCCTTTCCTTGCAAGAAATCAAAGCTCAGTTCAGAGCTTTTGTAAAAGATAATTTATTCAAGGAAAGCTCCATCTCCAAAGAAAAAATGAAGGAAATCTTCTCTCTTCAATCTGCCATTGGAGAAGCAAATAAAGATTATCATACTCATGTCGAGTTTGATAAAGAGATGGAGAAATGTCTTGGATTTTGGACTCAGTCTACAGCCAACACATCAGTCCCTCGTGGCAGAGACATAGCTGAGGCGTTAAAGAAATTTAGGCAGCGGATTCTGAAGTCAGTGGGTCCCTCTCAGTGACTGGCCACCTGTCTTCTTCCCCATTCTTTTCTCTTCTTCCCTTTCTTTTCCGTTTTCTTTGTAATAGGTTGAGGTACTGCGATTGGCGGTCCTTAACTATTCTTTAGTTAAAAGAAACGGTTACGAAGAGTAACTGAATTGTAAGCTATATAATGGCCTTCTTTACGCCATTCTAAAGGAGGAAGAACTTGGCTTATTTTCTGAAAAGTGTAAATAGATCATAAAGAAATCAATACAGAAGGACTTTCCATTCTTTGTCTATCTGATCTCTGTTATTCCTAAGCTTTCATTTATTTTCTTTGTGAAGATCATTTGTCTCAAGTTTATTAGTCTTGCCGATTGCATACTCTTCGACTTTGCAAGCATGGTGATCTTGTATAACCAAGAAGGAACTTTGTGTCCTTGATTAATGAATCTGTGTTATGTTAAGAAACTTTGTGTTCTAGCAGATGTTATTTACAGAACTTTGTGTCTTTGAATTCCATCTTATTTATCCGATACAAATGATCTTGTTTCAATTCACTGTGACTTCGCATACATAAAGAATTACTCTGATATCTATAATTCTGCATGTTGCCTTTCTGCTCTTTCCCGTACTCTCATTTCCTCAGTCCTTTTTGTAATTGATGATCTTCATAGAAAACACTTTCGTAATATCCAAGTTTAACCAACAAATCATGTCTTGTACATTTGTAAATAGGTTCGTTTCTGAATAAGGGAACCTCTCCCATTAAAGAGGAGGGACTTCTTGTCCCCTGACTGTTGCTCTTCTTAAAAGTCCTATTTGATGACCAACAACGCGCAAGCGCGAAGTACGTGGTTTGGGTGAATCGGCCTGAAAATGGAATAACTTGCCCGATTGAACCTGGTACACTTGGGACAAGAAAGTGCAAAGTACGCAGTTCAGGTGTTTCGGCCGAAAATGGAACAACTTGCACAATTTGACTTGGGACATTTGCGACAAAAAGTTCTGACGGGCCCAAAAAAGACAAACTTCGGGGAAAGTTGGCCGATCGAGGGAACAGAGCGCACTTTTGAACTTGGGACACGCGGGAAAAAAATGTCCGACAGGCCCGAAAAAACACACAAAATGACCCAAAAATGCATATTTTCTCAATTTCACGACTTTTAACATTTTCAGTACAATAGAGAAGACACTTAAACTCAAAATTTTCAAAATTCACTTTCTTAAGAGCAGGGAATTTTGAGTGGACAACAGCTGGCTCCTTCTGGGGATGACTTGGCATAAATTCAAGGAATGAGACAAGGTAAGAACTTAGACAAACTCGGGGAAGCAGACCAGTACCTTATCCCTTGGGCCACGGAGTCAAAAAGCAGACCAATACAGAGGACAACACACCAAAACAAAAAGGAAAGAAAAAAACAAAAACGCTGTACAGAATATACAAAGGACTCCCTAATCACCTAAGACTTGAACAACTTAAGGTACTGCCCACTATAAGGAAGTGGGAGAGGAGAACCATCCATGTAATCAAGATAAAAGGAATTCTTACCAGCAAAGTGTCTGATCTTGAAAGGTCCGAGCCAAAGGGAATCGAACTTGCCATGGCTGCCACGAGGTTCATGCCTTTTATCCCATAACAACACAGTGTCTCCAACTTGGAAATCTCTGAACCTGGCTTTCTTATCAAACAGGACCTTTACCTTCTGCTGGTGAACAGATATCCTATCAGCAACCTCCAATCTGTCCTCATTCAGTTTGTGAAGGTACATAATTCTCTTATCCAAAGCATCACTGAAACTAGTATCTTCAATGGCCTTCATTAGATGCAAGGCTGGCAGTTCCACTGTTACTGGCAGTTGAGCTTCTACTCCATATACCACTTGAAAAGGGGACATTCCAATAGCTCTTTTTGGTGTAATCCTGTCTGCCCAAAGAGCATCATAGAGCTTCTTGTGCAAGTTTCGTTGAGACTCATTGACTAATTTCCTTATAATAGTCACCAAATTTTTATTAGTGGATTCTGCTTGCCCATTTCCCTGAGGATAGTAATCTGAGGAGTGAGCCAAAGAAATGCCATACCCATAGAAAAAATCCATTATCTCAGTTGAAGAGAAATTCGAAGCATTATCTGTTACAATCTTGTTAGGTACACCATACCTTACCAAGATGTTCTCTTTGATGAAGTTGCACACCACTTCAGAAGTAGTACTCTTAACTGGAATAGCTTCTACCCATTTGGTGAAATAGTCTGTGGCAGTTAACACATGAGTATGACCAGCACTAGAAGCAGGATTAAGTGTTCCAATGAAGTCCAAACCCCACTATTGAAAAGGTTCTTCAATTACAACTGGCTTAAGAGGCAAAGAGGCCAATTTGGGTCTTCCCACGAAGGTCTGACAAGCCTCACATTTATCAACCCACTTGGATGCATCTCTGAACAAGGAAGGCCAGTAATATCCTCCACGAAGTATCTTGTGAGCAGTGACCATTGATGAATAGTGCCCTCCACATGCCTGATCATGAAAAGCTGAGAGAAACTTTCTCTGTTGTTCCTTGTCCACACATTTCAAAAATCTTCCATCTAACCCACGTTTGAACAAGGTGTTTTCCCACAACACATATTGCACTGACCTCAATTTAACAGTCCTCTTTTCTTTGGTAGTTAAATGAGAGGGGCATTCCCCATAGGTGAGAAAATGGGTGATGTCAGCATACCATTCATCAACTGAGCTAAGGAACAGAATGGTAGGAAGGCCAACTTTGTTCTCCAGTAATTCATGCTTAGCTCCTTCAGCAATGAGCTCACAAAGACCTTTTCCACGAACCAGCTTGGTCGGTTTGATGTCAATGTCATATTCTTGGACCTTAGCAACCCAGTTCCCTCTCTTGGATCCAAATTCTTGTTGTGTGAGAATTGACTTAACAGTTGTATCTGGAACCAACACCATGGAATGAGAATTGAGGATGTAAAAACGAAACTGCTTAACAGCTTTGACCACTGCAAAAGCATGTTTCTCCATCATGGTGTATTTTAACTCATGATCTTTCAGAATATAGCTCATGAATGTAATTGGGAGTTCATGCTCATTAGAGTCTTCTTGAGTCAAAATAGCAGCCAAGGTATTATCTGTGGCATAGCAATAGATAATAAAATCTTTGTTGAAATCAGGACAGGCTAAAACAGGAGTTTTAGCGATAGCTCTTTTAATACCTTCAAAGGATTCCTTTCCTTCAGAAGACCAACCAAACGTTTGTTTCCCTTTCATCATTTGAGAAATATTCAAAGTTAACTCTGCAAAATTAGGGATGAATCTTCTTAAAAAATTGATCTTACCAAAGAAAGAGTGCATGCCCTTTTTGCTGGTTGGGAGAGGAATTTGCTGGATAGCTTGTACTCGTTCAGGATCAATCTTAATACCATCTTTGGAGACAATGTGCCCTAATAATTTTCCCTCTGTGACACAAAAGACAGATTTTTTAGGATTCAAAGAAATCCCATGCTCTCTGCATCTTAGCAGAACTGTCTCCAGGTGGTCAAAATGATCCGCCCTTGTTTTAGAAAACACTGTCAAGTCGTCAAGGTATATGACAATACACTTCCCTTTCAAACTTCCAAAATCCAGATCCATAGCTCTCTGAAAAGTGGCACCAGCATTAATGAGCCCAAAAGGCATTCTCTTGTAAGCAAAGGTACCCCAAGGAGTAGTGAAAGTTGTTTTGTGTTGATCTGCAGTATCAACCTCTACCTGATTATATCCCGAGAATCCATCAAGCATAGATAACATTTCAGATCCTGTTACTGCTTGCAAGACCTGATCCATCATGGGCAAAGGATAATTATCTTTCAAGGAAGCCTGATTCAGATTCCTGAAATCAACAAAGATGCGGATCTCACCATTTTTCTTCCTAACAGGAACAATATTTGCAATCCATGTTGAATGGTGAATGGGAAAAATGATTTTTGCCTTCAACAACTTCTGAATTTCCTGAAAGATGGTGTCAGCTATTTTGGGGTTGTATTGCCTCTGTTTCTGCTTAAAAGGCTTAATTCCAGGTTTGAGTGGAATAAAATGTTGCATATCTTTTGGTTTGAAAGCTTTCAAATCTTCATAAGAGTAAGCAAGAACATCCTTATACCTCTTTAAAAGATCAATTGCTTTCTTCCTTTCATCTGTTGTGCAACATTTTCCAATGTTCACGAGCTTAGGATCAGTAGAATTCCCAATATCAATCTTGTCATACTCAGCTGATTGTTGAGGTCCAGTGGAAGCTCTAGACTTCACATACCTGTCATGTTTATCAAATAGTTCCTCCAAACTCACCAATCCTTTAGGAATCTTGTTTCCTTTGAGATTGATGCATCCATCCTGATCCGTTTCTTCTCCTTGGGTGACTGCTTTGTCAAAGGGCACACTTTCACGAGGCAGGTTGTCACTTCCTTCAAAATACAGCTGTTCAAAATTACCCTTGAGTTCCAAGGAAAGAAAGCAAGTGTTGATCATCATTGAAAACTTGCCAATTATTGGTATTATCAGGTACACTAGGCCGATGGACCATCTCAATGGTGAACTTATCCTGAGAGAAGTCAGGATGAGGAATCAGTAGTGACCCTGAGACTGCTAGTGAATCAGCCCTGCTGTTCTTCTCCCTAGGTATTGCTTCGATGGAGAAAGCATCAAGAAATTCAATGGAATCCCAAACCTGATTCCGGTAATGTTTCAACCTTCCATTTTTTACCTGGAAAAGGCTTCTCACTTGCTTTACAATCAATTCTACATCACCACGAGCCAGAAGATTCTTTACACCTTGTTCTTTGGCCACTTGCAGTCCAAGAATGAGAGCCTCATACTCTGATGTATTATTAGTATTTTCGAACTGCAACTTGAATGAAAAAGGATGAAGGCTTCCTTCAGGTGACACCAGTAGGACACCAGCTCCAGAACCGGCTGAGGAACAACTTCCATCAAACTCTAAAATCCAAACACCATTAGGATCTTTAGGTGACACTTTGGGGAGTTGGATTTCATCAGGGGACATAATCATATAGTTACCATGACCCATATCCTCATAGAGTATTTTTGCTTTAGGATCTTCCATTTTTTGTACAATATACTCAGATTGCTTCTCAGGCAGCAACTTCTTCATTTTTCCATTAACAGGTACGAGTGCATGTGACCAATCCATTTGAATTTCTCCACCCACATCTTTACAGAAGTTCCTACTTAGCAACATCCCATATGAAGGAGGAATATCTGCTACTAAGATGGTAGCCAAAACTCTCTTCTCAGGCAAAGCAGCAAAAGCCACTTGTGCATCTTTAATTCTTCTGACCAGGGGCACTTCCTTACTCTCCATAGAGTAACAAGATCCATAAGTGCGTGTGAGGGTCAAGCCTAAGGCATGAGCTACTTTAGCAGGCATCACATTGTCTGAGGCTCCTGAGTCAATGACACAATTACTGAGCCTATGGCCAGCTATAAGAAGTGTTACATAAAATGGTTTAATTTTGTCATTAGGTGAGGTGACAGCGGCTACCAGACTAGGCTGTGGTGCAGAAGAAGGAGTGGGTAAAAGGCCTTTAGATGTGGTTTTAGAATGGGAATTGACAAAGTGAATCATTTTAGCAAAAGCTTTGGGATGGGTTTGATAATACTCAGCCTCTGAGATTTGAACCTTAGTCTTTTTCAGGTGATCAATAATATCAAAAGACCCAGAAGTGGACGGGCCATCATCACTTGAGATCCTAGGTTTATCAACTTTAGGGGAAAAAGAAGTAACTTTAATAGTAGGATTGACAGGACTCACCTTTGGTGTAGATGAAGTGGGGATAGGAGATCCTCTTTTTGCAATTACAGGGATAGTTACCGGCTACTCCTTAGATTTCTTGGGGGGCTGCGTCACTTTCTCCCTCTGATTTGTCTGCTCTCGAGTCATGACAGCAAGTGAATGATTCATCTATTCATGTCTGCTACTACTTCATCATAATCATCTCCATCATCAATGCCTCAGTGGTGAAGAAATTAACTCGAGATCCCTCAAGTTCATCTGCTTTTATAAACATCATCAAGATGAAGTGGGGATTCCTCCATAGTTACCGGCTACTCCTTAGAATCACTCCTCGCAAGCTTCATTATCCTCATCTCCATCATCAATGCCCTCATCTGGTTCATCTGCTTCATCATTTCAACCTTCATAGGTTCCTCAACTTCATTGACAGGAACTTTAACAGGAGGTCCTTCAAGCGCTAATCTTGTTTGAGAAGTAGGCAAATGATTTCTGGGCTGAAAATTCCTCCTTGGAACGTCTGCATAAGGAGCATGCTGAGCCAATTGTTTCTTTATAGCAATGAGATCATTCGCAAGTTTTTAAACTAATGGATCAGTATTAGGTCCAGGGGTGGAAGAGGAGGAAGCAGCAGACTTAGATTTGGAAGGGTCTCTCCTCAACTTCCCTGACATGATCAAATCATCCTCGACACTAACAGCAAGAGTTTGATCCTCAACCAATGTTGCGAGATTAGCCCTTCTCAGCGCATAACTAACTTCAGGCGATTGGGCATTTAGGAAGAAACATTTTTGGATTTGATCAACAGGTCGAGTATTTACCGGAATTTTATTAATTAGCCTGTTGAATCGGGCCACAAATTCTCTCATGGGCTCTGGTGAATCTTTCTTTATCAGAGAGATTTGGGCTAGCAAGGCATGCACATCTTCTGCTGGTTTGAAATGGTTTTCAAACCTAGTTCTCATGGTGTCCCAGCTAGTGATAGTACCAGCCGGAAGGTGATAGAACCAATCAGCAGCATTATCTTGTAAAGTCTCAATGAACAGTCTCACGGAGACATCTTCGTGTTCAACTCCCAGAACTCCACATGCAACTATGAAGGCTGATGTGTTCATCATGGATGCACTTTACCATCACCTTTGAATTTAGGGAAGTTCTTCTAGGTTACCTCTGGGTAACTCATGCAAAGGCTGAGGAAGAGCAAGGGGCCTGACACGATGACCCCAGGGCAATGGTACCGCCATTCTTGGAAAAACGGCTTGGAGAGGAACTGCAACACCAGCAAGAATCAAAGCTCGAAGATTAGGACTAGCTGGCTCTGAAGGAATACCACCCGTAGGAACTTCTATCTTGAATAGGTGGAGTGCTTGTCGAACGAGTCCTTCTATTTCTTGTTGAAGGGAAAGGAAAACCCTGCTGCTCCAAAAGCTGAAACTGAGAATCTTCAATACCAAGGGCCCTTCTCCCTCTCCCTCGAGTAAAATGCGGAGTCACCAGATCAAAGGATGATCAAAAATTACAGAACTGGAATATGATTTTCCCTAGCGGAGTCGCCAAAAACTGTTGGTCGTCAAATAGGACTTTACGAAGAGCAACAGTCAGGGGACAAGAAGTCCCTCCTCTTTAATGGGAGAGGTTCCCTTATTCAGAAACGAACCTATTTACAAATATACAAAACATGATTTTCTGGTTAAACTTGGATATTACGAAAGTGTTTTCTATAAAGATCATCAATTACAAAAGGACTGAGGAATGAGAGTACGAGAATGAGCAGAAAGGCAACATGCAGAATTATAGATAACAGAGTAATTCTTTATGTATGCGAAGTTACAGTGAATTGAAACAAGATCATTTGTATCATATAAATAAGATGGAATTTAAAGACACAAAGTTCTACAGATTCATTAATCAAGGACACAAAGTTCCTTCTTGGTTATACAAGATCACCATGCTTGCAAAGTTGGAGAGTATGCAATCAGCGAGACTAACAAACTAGAGACAAATGATCTTCACAAAAATTAAATGAAAGCTTAGGGATAACAGAGATCAGATAGACAAAGAATGGAAAGCCCTTCTGTATTGATTTCTTTATGATCTATTTACACTTTCAGAAAATAAACCAAGTTCTTCCTCCTTTCAAAATGGCGTGGAGAGGCCATTATATAGCTTACAAATCAGTTACTCTTTGTAACTACTTCTTTTAACTAAAGATTAGTTAAGGATTGCCAATCGCAATACCTCAACTAATTACAATGAATTCGAGAAAAAGAATTAGAAAAGAAGAGAAGAACAAGGAGAAGAAGACAGGTGGTTATGAATGGGAGGGACCCACTGACTTCAAAATTCGCTGCCTGAATCTCTTCAATGCCTTGGCTATGTCTCTGCCACGAGGGACTGACGTGTTGGCTGTAGACTGACCCCAAAATCTGAGACACTTCTCCATTTCTTTATCAAACTCGACATGAGTATGATAATCTTTATTTGCTTCTTCAATGGTAGATTGAAGAGAGCAGATCTCCTTCATTTTCTCTTTGGAGATGGAGCTTTCCTTGAATAGATTATCTTTGACAAAAGCTCTGAATTGAGCTTTGATTTCTTGCAAGGAAAGGGGCACACCGGAAGTTTCATCCTGAAGATGACAATGTATATCTTTGAAAGCAGATACAACCAGTGTCTTGAAAGCTCACCCTTCTGCCAGCTATTCTTCAGTTCTCCCAAAGCCTCCTCCAAGACTTTGATCTTCCACTCCACGCTGTAAACCCAGGACTTTGACAGATTATCCTTTGCATCATCAAAAACCTTATTTGCCAATAAAATGTTCTCATCTGTCTGTCCCATGAGAATCGGAGGTCTACTATGCAACTGCTCTAGAGTTTGAGCTCTTTATCTATGACCCCGATAGTGGAGGAGAACTTCTGTTGCAAATTGTTCACCTTTCCATGGAGTTTGAAAGCTTATCGATGAAGATCACCCTCAAGCATATCTTCCAATGGCAGGGAAGTAGACAGAATACTGAAAGCATCATTGATCTTCTGCATGATTTGGTCTCAAAATTAAGCATAGTAGTCAATGGGGTAGGATCAAAACTTTGTGAGCCAATGTACAGAAAGGAATGAAACCATCCTTGCATGTTCCTCCAGAATAGTAACTGCCATAGTCAAGAATACTTTGTGTTGCATGTATTTGATAGACTCTGTACATTTCATTCTTGAGAGTTCTAAGTCAGCCCAAAGTTGCTCTAAATCACCGAACACCAGGTGACCGGGCACATCAGACACTATGGAAGAGGTAGTCAATGGCCAGGTTAGGGAAATTCCAAAACTTTGTCCGTAGGCGAGATGCTCCCTTCAAAGAGATTTGATGAAACCTGCGTGAGAATTGTCTTGGGGCCTGTGCTTGATCCCGGGAAACAACTATGGCATTATCCATTTCTGGGAATCCTCAGAGCGGTGCTAATGGCAGCAGCATCCAGCTTGGCGAATGAGTTCCCCGTGTACATTGGTTAATTCACTCGAATCAGGGTCGAAGTGAGCTCCGCATGAAAGCACTGTATCAGCACATTGCACTGAGATTGGGAAACCTATAGCAAAAGCCAAACCGCTATCGTGAATCATCTGCGCCATTGGTGTAGGGTTTGCATCTGCCATCCTTGCCCAAAAATCACTGAAATCAAGATGACGAGGTTCACTGTCCCCAATATTGTGAATGACAGATTCAAGTGGCGAGATTTGTTCCTGTCCCTGAAATTTGATCTTCATATTGATAGTAATTCGGAGGACAGAGCCACAAACTAGACTTAGGAAGGAATTACAGAGGGAGGGGATACACGCGCATGTTTTCTGATTGCAAGGGTTCGAGCAAAGGATAGCATGGAAGCAATGTGAAAAATGCAAAGGGGGTATGCTCGTTATATAGCCGATTAGGAGAGAGAAAGACAATGAATGCGCATTTAATACATACCTACCAATTTGAATAAGCATGATATTCGGGTAGAGCGGAAAAATAAGCATGAATGGCACTTAGGTTCATTTGGGACATGTGAGACGCGAATGCGCGAAACACGCGGCTCGGCCGATTCGGGCGAAGCGGGGAAAAGATGCACAAATGCCTTTTGGGACATGCAGGACGAAAGGCTTTGAAACACGCGACTCGGCCGGATCGGACGAAAAGGTGACAATGGGTCTGGAAGAGTTTGGGACATTTGGGACGCGAAAGCGCGAAGTACGCGGTTCGGGTGTTTCGGCCGAAAATGGAACAACTTGCCAAATTGAACCTGGGACACTTGGGACAAGAAAGTGCGAAGTACGTGGTTCGGGTGTTTCGGCCGAAAATGGAACAACTTGCACAATTTGACTTGGGACATTTGGGACAAAAAGTTCCGACGGGCCCGAAAAAGACAAACTTCGGGGAAATCGGCCGATCGGGGAACAGAGCGCACTTTTGAACTTGGGACACGCGGGACAAAAATGTCCGACAGGCCCGAAAAACACACAAAATGACCCAAAAACACAGATTTTCTCAATTTCACGACCTTTAACATTTTCAGTACAATAGAGAAGACACTTAAACTCAAAATTTTGAAAATTCACTTTCTTAAGAGCAGGGAATTTTGAGTGGACAACAGCTGGCTCCTTCTGGGGATGACTTGGCATAAATTCAAGGAATGAGACAAGGTAAGAACTTAGACAAACTCGGGGAAGCACACCAGTACCTTATCCCTTGGGCCACGGAGTCAAAAAGCAAACCAATACAGAGGACAACACACCAAAACAAAAAGGAAAGAAAAACAAAAACGCTGTATAGAATATACAAAGGACTCCCTAATCACCTAAGACTTGAACAACTTAAGGTACTGCCCACTATAAGGAAGTGGGAGAGGAGAACCATCCATGTAATCAAGATAAAAGGAATTCTTACCAGCAAAGTGTCTGATCTTGAAAGGTCCGAGCCAAAGGGAATCGAACTTGCCATGGCTGCCACGAGGTTCATGCCTTTTATCCCATAACAACATAGTGTCTCCAACTTGGAAATCTCTGAACCTGGCTTTCTTATCAAATAGGACCTTTACCTTCTGCTGGTGAACAGATATCCTATCAGCAACCTCTAATCTGTCCTCATTCAGTTTGTGAAGGTACATAATTCTCTTATCCAAAGCATCACTGAAACTAGTATCTTCAATGGCCTTCATTAGATGCAAGGCTGGTAGTTCCACTGTTACTGGCAGTTGAGCTTCTACTCCATATACCACTTGAAAAGGGGACATTCCAATAGCTCTCTTTGGTGTAATCCTGTCTGCCCAAAGAGCATCATAGAGCTTCTTGTGCCAATTTCGTTGAGACTCATTGACTAATTTCCTTATAATAGTCACCAAATTTTTATTAGTGGATTCTGCTTGCCCATTTCCTTGAGGATAGTAATCTGAGGAGTGAGCCAAAGAAATGCCATACCCATAGCAAAAATCCATTATCTCAGTTGAAGAGAAATTCGAAGCATTATCTGTCACAATCTTGTTAGGTACACCATACCTTACCAAGATGTTCTCTTTGATGAAGCTGCATACCACTTCAGAAGTAGTACTCTTAACTGGAATAGCTTCCACCCATTTGGTGAAATAGTCCGTGGCAGTTAGTACATGAGTATGACCAGCACTAGAAGCAGGATTAAGTGTTCCAATGAAGTCCAAACCCCACTGTTGAAAAGGTTCTTCAATTACAACTGGCTTAAGAGGCAAAGAGGCCAATTTGGGTCTTCCCACGAAGGTCTGACAAGCCTCACATTTATCAACCCACTTGGATGCATCTCTGAACAAGGAAGGCCAGTAATATCCTCCACGAAGTATCTTGTGAGCAGTGACCATTGATGAATAGTGCCCTCCACATGCCTGATCATGAAAAGCTGAGAGCAACTTTCTCTGCTGTTCCTTGTCCACACATTTCAAAAATCTCCCATCTAACCCACGTTTGAACAAGGCGTTTTCCCACAACACATATTGCACTGACCTCAATTTAACAGTCCTCTTTTCTTTGGCAGTTAAATGAGAGGGGCATTCCCCATAGGTGAGAAAATGGGCAATGTCAGCATACCATTCATCAACTGAGCTAAGGAACAGAACGGTAGGAAGGCCAACTTTGTTCTCCAGTAATTCATGCTTAGCTCCTTCAGCAATGAGCTCACAAAGACCTTTTCCACGAACCAGCTTGGTCGGTTTGATGTCAATGTCATATTCTTGGACCTTAGCAACTCAGTTCCCTCTCTTGGATCCAAATTCTTGTTGTGTGATAATTGACTTAACAGTTGTATCTGGAACCAACACGATGGAATGAGAATTGAGGATGTAAAAACGAAACTGCTTAATAGCTTTGACCACTGCAAACGCATGTTTTTCCTTCATGGTGTATTTTAACTCATGATCTTTTAGAATATAGCTCATGAACGTAATTGGGAGTTCATGCTCGTTAGAGTCTTCTTGAGTCAAAACAGCAGCCAAGGTATTATCTGTGGCATAGCAATAGATAATAAAATCTTTGCTGAAATCAGGACAGGCTAAAACAGGAGTTTTAGCGATAGCTCTTTTAATACCTTCAAAGGATTCCTTTCCTTCAGAATACCAACCAAACATTTGTTTCCCTTTTCATCATCTGAGAAATATTCAAAGTTAACTCTACAAAATCAGGGATGAACCTTCTTAAAAAATTGATCTTACCAAAGAAAGAGTGCACGCCCTTTTTGCTGGTTGGGAGAGGAGTTTGCTGGATAGCTTGTACTTGTTCAGGATCAATATTAATAACATCTTTGGAGACAATGTGCCCTAATATTTTTCCCTCTGTGACACAAAAGACATATTTTTTAGGATTCAAAGAAATCCCATGCTCTCTGCATCTTAGCAGAACTGTCTCCAGGTGATCAAAATGATCCGCCCTTGTTTTAGAAAACACTGTCAAGTCGTCAAGGTATATGACAATACACTTCCCTTTCAAACTTCCAAAATCCAGATCCATAGCTCTCTGAAAGGTGGCACCAACATTAATGAGCCCAAAAGGCATTCTCTTGTAAGCAAAGGTACCCCAAGGAGTAGTGAAAGCTGTTTTGTGTTGATCTGCAGTATCAACCTCTACCTGATTATATCCCGAGAATCCATCAAGCATAGATAACATTTCAGATCCTGTTACTGCTTGCAAGACCTGATCCATCATAGGCAAAGGATAATTATCTTTCAAGGAAGCCTGATTTAGGTTCCTGAAATCAACACAGATGCGGATCTCACCATTTTTCTTCCTAACAGGCACAATATTTGCAATCCATGTTGAATGGTGAATGGGAAAAATGATTTTAGCCTTCAACAACTTCTGTATTTCCTGAAAGATGGTGTTAGCTATTTTGGGGTTGTATTGCCTCTGTTTCTGCTTGAAAGGCTTAATTCCAGGTTTGAGAGGAATAAAATGCTGCATATCTTTTGGTTTGAAAGCTTTCAAGTCTTCATAAGAGTAAGCAAGAACATCCTTATACCTCTTTAAAAGATCAATTGCTTTCTTCCTCTCATCTGCTGTGCAACATTTTCCAATGTTCACGAGCTTAGGATCAGTAGAACTCCCAATATCAATCTTGTCATACTCAGCTGATTGTTGAGGTCCAGTAGAAGCTCTAGACTTCACATACCTATCATGTTTATCAAATAGTTCCTCCAAACTCACCAATCCTTTAGGAATCTTGTTTCCTTTGAAATTGATGCATCCATCCTGATCCGTTTCTTCTCCTTGGGTGACTGCTTTGTCAAAGGGCACACTTTCACGAGGCAGGTTGTCACTTCCTTCAAAATACAGCTGTTCAAAATTACCCTTGAGTTCAAGGAAAGAAAGCAAGTGTTGATCATCATTGAAAACTTGCCAGTTATTGGTATTATCAAGTACACTAGGCCGATGGACCATCTCAATGGTGAACTTGTCTTGAGAGAAGTCAGGATGAGGAATCAGTAGTGACCCTGAGACTGCTAGTGAATCAGCCCTACTGTTCTTCTCCCTAGGTATTGCTTCGATGGAGAAAGCATCAAGAAATTCAATGGAATCCCAAACCTGATTCCGGTAATGTTTTAACCTTCCATTTTTTACCTGAAAAAGGCTTCTCACTTGCTTTACAATCAATTCTGCATCACCACGAGCCAGAAGATTCTTTACACCTTGTTCTTTGGCCACTTGCAGTCCAAGAATGAGAGCCTCGTACTCTGCTGTATTATTAGTATTTTCGAACTGCAACTTGAATGAAAAAGGATGTAGGCTTCCTTCAGGGGACACCAGTAGGACACCAGCTCCAGAACCTGCTGAGGAACAACTTCCATCAAACTCTAAAATCCAAACACCATTAGGATCTTTAGGTGACACTTTTGGGAGTTGGATTTCATTAGGGGACATAATCATATAGTTACCATGACCCATATCCTCATAGAGTATTTGTGCTTTAGGATCATCCGTTTTTTGTACAATATACTTGGATTGCTTCTCAGGCATCAACTTCTTCATTTGTCCATTAACAGGTACAAGTGCATGTGACCAATCCATTTGAATTTCTCCACCCACATCTTTACAAAAGTTCCTACTTAGCAACATCCCGTATGAAGGAGGAATATTTGCTACTAAGATGGTAGCCAAAACTTTCTTTTCAGGTAAAGCAACAAAAGCCACTTGTGCATCTTTAATTCTTCCGACCAGGGGCACTTCCTTACTCTCCATGGAGTAACAAGATCCATAAGTGAGTGTGAGGGTCAAGCCTAAAGCATGAGCTACTTTAGCAGGCATCACATTGTCTGAGGCTCCTGAGTCAATGACACAATTACTAAGCCTATGACCAGCTATAAGAAGTGTTACATAAAATGGTTTGATTTTGTCATTGGGTGAGGTGACAGCGGCTACCAGACTAGGCTGTGGTGTAGAAGAAGGAGTAGGTAAAAGGCCTTTAGAGGTGGTTTTAGAATGGGAATTAACAAATTGAATCATTTTGGAAAAAGCTTTGGGATGGGTTTGATAATACTCAGCCTCTGAGATTTGAACCTTAGTCTTTTTCAGATGATCAATAATATCAAAAGACCCAGAAGTAGATGGGCCATCATCACTTGAGATCCTAGGTTTATCAACTTTAGGGGAAAAAAAAGTAACTTTAATAGCAGGATTGACAGGACTCACCTTTGGTGTAGATGAAGTGGGGATAGGAGATCCTCTTTTTGTAATTACGGGGATAGTTGTCGGCTGCTCCTTAGATTTCTTGGGGGGCTGCGTCACTTTCTCCCTCTGATTTGTCTGCTCTTGAGTCATGACAGCAAAAGATTCACTATTCATGTCTACTACTACTTCATCATAATCATCTCCATCATCAATGCCCTCAGTGGTGAAGAAATTAACTCGAGATCCCTCAAGTTCATCTGCTTCATCATCAACTTCTTCCACAAATTCCTCGCAAGCTTCATTATCCTCATCATCATCTGGTTCCTCAACTTCACAGGTTGCATTGACAGGAACTTTAACAGGAGGTCCTTCAAGCGCTAATCTTGTTTGAGAAGCAGGCAAACGATTTCTGGGCTGAAAATTCCTCCTTGGAACGTCTGCATAAGGAGCATGCTGAGCCAATTGTTTCTTTATAGCAATGAGATCATTCACAAGTTTTTGAACTAATGGATCAGTATTAGGTCCAGGGGTGGAAGAGGAGGAAGCAGCAGACTTAGATTTGGAAGGGTCTCTCCTCAACTTCCCTGACATGATCAAATCATCATCGACACTAACAACAAGAGTTTGATCCTCAACCAATGTTGCGAGATTAGCCCTTCTCAGTGCATAACTAACTTCAGGCGATTGGGCATTTAGGAAGAAACATTTTTGGATTTGATCAACAGGTCGAGTATTTACCGGAATTTTATTAATTAACCTGTTGAATCGGGCCACAAATTCTCTCATGGGCTCTGGTGAATCTTTCTTTATCTGAGAGATTTGGGCTAGCAAGGCATGCACATCTTCTGCTAGTTTGAAACGGTTTTCAAACCTAGTTCTCATGGTGTCCCAGCTGGTGATAGTACCAGCCGGAAGGTGATAGAACCAATCAGCAGCATTATCTTGTAAAGTCTCAATGAACAGTCTCACAAAGACGTCTTCGTGTTCAACTCCCAGAACTCCACATGCAACTATGAAGGCTGCGATGTGTTCATCAGGATGCACTTTCCCATCACCTTTGAATTTAGGGAAGTTCTTCCAGTTACCTCTGGGTAACTCATGCAAAGGCTGAGGAAGAGCAAGGGGCCCGACACGATGACCCCAGGGCAATGGTACCGCCATTCTTGGAAAAACGGCTTGGAGAGGAACTGCAACACCAGCAAGAATCAAAGCTCAAAGATTAGGACTAGCTGGCTCTGAAGGAATACCACCCATAGGAATTCTATCTTGAACAGGTGGAGTGCTTGTCGAACGAGTCCTTCTATTTCTTGTTGAAGGGAAAGGAAAACCCTGCTGCTCCAAAAGCTGAAACTGAGAATCTTCAATACCAAGGGCCCTTCTCCCTCGAGTAAAACGCGGAGTCGCCAGATCAAAGGATGATCAAAAATTACAGAACTGGAATATGATTTTCCCCAGCGGAGTCGCCAAAAACTTTTGGTTGTCAAATAGGACTTTACGAAGAGCAATAGTCAGGGGACAAGAAGTCCCTCCTCTTTAATGGGAGAGGTTCCCTTATTCAGAAACGAACCTATTTACAAATATACAAAACATGATTTTCTGGTTAAACTTGGATATTACGAAAGTGTTTTCTATAAAGATCATCAATTACAAAAGGACTGAGGAATGAGAGTATGAGAATGAGCAGAAAGGCAACATGCAGAATTATAGATAACAGAGTAATTCTTTATGTATGCGAAGTTACAGTGAATTGAAACAAGATCATTTGTATCATATAAATAAGATGGAATTTAAAGACACAAAGTTCTGTAAATAACATCTGCCAGAACACAAAGTTTCTTAACAGATTCATTAATCAAGGACACAAAGTTCCTTCTTGGTTATACAAGATCACCATGCTTGCAAAGTTGGAGAGTATGCAATCAGCGAGACTAACAAACTAGAGACAAATGATCTTCACAAAAATTAAATGAAAGCTTAGGGATAACAGAGATCAGATAGACAAAGAATGGAAAGCCCTTCTCTATTGATTTCTTTATGATCTATTTACACTTTCAGAAAATAAACCAAGTTCTTCCTCCTTTCAAAATGGCATGGAAAGGCCATTATATAGCTTACAAATCAGTTACTCTTTGTAACTACTTCTTTTAACTAAAGATTAGTTAAGGATTGCCAATCGCAATACCTCAACTAATTACAATGAATCCGAGAAAAAGAATTAGAAAATAAGAGAAGAACAAGGAGAAGAAGACAGGTGGTTATGAATGGGAGGGACCCACTGACTTCAAAATTCACTGCCTGAATCTCTTCAATGCCTCGGCTATGTCTCTGCCATGGAGGGACTAACGTGTTGGCTGTAGACTGACCCCAAAATCCGAGACACTTCTCCATTTCTTTATCAAACTCGACATGAGTACGATAATCTTTATTTGCTTCTTCAATGGTAGATTGAAGAGAGCATATCTCCTTCATTTTCTCTTTGGAGATGGAGCTTTCCTTGAATAGATTATCTTTGACAAAAGCTCTGAATTGAGCTTTGATTTCTTGCAAGGAAAGGGGCACACCGGAAGTTTCATCCTGAAGATGACAATGTATATCTTTGAAAGCAGATACAACCAGTGTCTTGAAAGCTTCACCCTTCTACCAGCTATTCTTCAGTTCTCCCAAAGCCTCCTCCAAGACTTTGATCTTCCACTCCACGCTGTAAACCCAGGACTTTGAGAGATTATCCTTTGCATCATCAAAAACCTTATTTGCCAATAAAATGTTCTCATCTGTCTGTCCCATGAGACGGAGGTCTACTATGCAACTGCTCTAGAGTTTGAGCTCTTTATCTATGACCCCGATAGTGGAGGAGAACTTCTGTTGCAAATTGTTCACCTTTCCATGGAGTTTGAAAGCTTCATCGATGAAGTTCAATCCTGCAACAAGCATATCTTCTACCATGGCCTCCATAGCTCTGCCATAGACATAATAATTGTGCATGTCTTTGATACTCTGTACTTCATCTTGGCTCAAAATTACAGGTGGTGGAAGAGTAGTCAATGGGGTAGGGTCCAAAACTTTGTCCTTAGACAAAAGAGATTTGATGAAACCTGTGAGAATCTGGGCTTGTTCCTCCAACTGTTCAATAGTTTGCTGCCCTTTCTCTACCCTCCCAATGACTCTTGTGACTGTTTCCTGGAGGTTGTGGATCTCACCTTCAGGAGTAGACTCTCCCATTGGAATTCTTGAGAGTTCTAAGTCAGATGCCTGTAAGTCCTGCTCTGATTTGTCCACTGTAGGCTTAGCAATCTCCAGGAATTGCTGACCTTGAGCATCAGACACTATCCTGGAGGTGGTTCTAGCTTTCTTGGCATGAGAAGGAGTAGTGCCCAACAAGGCTGCCACAGCATCAAAATTTGGCCCTGAGCTCCGAGAGGAAGATTTCCTCTTTCTACTGTCAACAAAAGGTTGAACCCATGCAAAAGAGGAAGAGGAAGCAGCAGGAGGGGCAAGAGGACCAAGAGACATAGAGCTCATGACGCTCAAGGTTTACATAGCTGTGGTCTCAAGTTGAGATGTGAGTGGGGCGCTGGAGACAATTGCTGCAGAAGAATCAATAGCACTTGGAAGTTCAGTGCTCTGGACTTCCTTATCTTTATCTGTTGGATCTTCAGGAGCATTTGCAGGGGCTGGCATTTCACTCTCTTCACTTTCACTGAGAACAATGATGTTCTCTGGTCCCAAAGGCACTTCTACCTGCTTTCTTTGAGGATATTTTTCCACAGGCTCCTTCTTAACCTCTTTGAGTTTCTTCTGGTACACTTGAGTGGATGAAGAAGGAGTGGAAGCTGCAGGTCCTTGCGTTGATGAGGCAGGAGGGGTTTGCACAGGTGTGTCTGATATGGGAGTCGATGCTTCCCTCCTTGGTGTTGAAACATCCTTGGAAGAGGATTCTCCTGAGTGCCTTCTGAGCTCTCGAACTTTCCTGTCAAACCAGACCTTAGTCCTGACTAAGACTGGAGCTAGGATCTCAGCCAGATCATCTTTCTCTTTCCTGTTCCAATCCAAGTCCTCCAAGGGAGTGTGCTTAATCACATTGTCATACTCATATGAGTATAGATCAGAATTGTCATCCTGGAGTCCTTCAGGAACTTGGTACAAGCCGAGTTCTTGGATCAATTGCAGAGAGAACCTGCCACAGTGCCTCCTTCTAGCCTTCAAAATCATCTGCACAGTCAGCCCAGTAGTCTTCTGTATCTGCCCTATGATGATAGATTATCTTGATGTTCTGCTCAATGAACTTCTTCAAGTCGAAGCAAGTTCTTGGCTTGAAGAAATGAACAGTGATAGGGACCAGGGCTCTCTCTATGTTCTGTGCGTCCAGGGCTGTTTTACAAGTGTAATTTCCCAAAGAGATGGGAAAGTGCAAACCAGAAATCTTCTTGTCTCTGCAGGTTCTGTGTAATTTGTCTAACTTCCTGCATACTTCAATCAAAGCCATCTTATCATTGCAGAACATGGGAAGCCTCAGAGGGGTGCTCTCATAGCCAGCAAGCCTGATATAAGAGAATTTTCTGAATTGAATAAAATAGGCACCGTAGTGCGATATCAGGTTCATGGCTTCATCTGAAAACCTTCTAGCAGTGTCACCCTCGAGCAGCCTGACCACGTACATGGTGAAAGCATCATTTACTCTTCTGAAATTGCGATTGCTGGTCTCTAGGGTGAACTGCGGGCAGTAGGCATATATAGGATCATCCTTGTGGGCATCAATGTAAGAAAAACCAAACCATTGTCTTGATGCCGCCAGAGTATACATCAGGTACAAAGTCATGTAGAACTTCTTCGTTTGCTGTACATTGGACAGCTGCTCCACCAAATTCATGCTGATGATTTCTGCCCAGTTGATATTTTGAGTTCCCTCGCACACCATGCTGATGAGCGGGCACATCCAGAAATGGAACTCGTTAGTAGAAGGTAAGCCCATCACCCGAGCCAGTAGGATTATGAAATCTGACAACTCTTCATTGAAATCTGCTCGGAAGAGAGTCTTGGATAGGCGAGACGCTCCCTTCTTAGGGTTTTTAAGCCATGACTTCGCCACCCGCGCCTTGTATTTGTCGTTGTCTTGATTAAACAGGGCCTGTGCTTGATCCCGGGAAACAACTATGGCATTATCCATCTCTGGGATCCTCAAAGCAGTGCTAATGGCGGCAGCATCCAGCTTGGCGATGAGTTCCCCGTGTACATTGGTTAATTCACTCGAATCAGGGTCGAAGTGAGCTCCGCATGAAAGCACTGTATCAGCACACTGTACCGAGATCGGGAAACCTCCAGCGAAAGCCAAACCACTGTCGTGAATCATCTGCGCCATTGGTGTAGGGTTTGCATCTGCCATCCTTGCCCAAAAATCACCGAAATCAAGATGACGAGCTTCACTGTCCCCAATATTGTGAATGGCAGACTCAAGTGGCAAGATTTGTTCCTGTCCCTGAAACTTGATCTTCATATTGATAGTAATTCGGAGGACAGAGCCGCAAACTAGACTCGGGAAGGAATTACAGAGGGAAGGGATACACGCGCAGGAAATTATATTGCAAGGGTTCAAGCAAAGGATAGCATGGAAGCAGTGTGAAAAATGCATAGGGGGTTTGCTCATTATATAGCCGATTAGGAGAGAGAAAGACAATGAATGCGCATTTAATACATACCTACCAATTTGAATAAGCATGATATTCGGGTAGAGCGGGAAAAAAAAGCACGAATGGCACTTGGTTCATTTGGGACATGTGAGACGCGAATGCGTGAAACACGCGGCTCGGCCGATTCGAGCGAAGTGGGGAAAAGACGCACAAATGCGGGGACATGTGGGATGAAAGGACGCGAAACACGCGACTCGGCCTGATCGGACGAAAAGGTGACAATGGGTCAACCGAAAGAGTTTGGGGACATTTGGGACACGAAAGTGCGAAGTACGCGGTTCGGGTGAATCGGTCCGAAAATGGAACAACTTGCCCGAATTGAACTTGGGACACTTGGGACGCGAAAGCGCGAAGTACGCGGTTCGGGTGAATCGGCCGAAAATGGAACAACTTGCACAATTTGACTTGGGACATTTGGGACAAAAAGTTCCGACAGGGCCTGAAAAAGACAAACTTCGGGGAAATCAGCCGATCGGGGAACAGAGCGCACTTTTGAACTTGGGACACGCGGGACAAAAATGTCCGACAGGCCCGAAAAACACACAAAATGACCCAAAAACGCAGATTTTCTCAATTTCACGACTTTTAACATTTTCAGTACAACAGAGAAGACACTTAAACTCAAAATTTTTAAAATTCACTTTCTTAAGAGCAGGGAATTTTGAGTGGACAACAAACAGCAAGAAGCACATCCAAGTTTTTAATATTGTGTGCTTACATGTTTAAAACTAAATTGAACAATGTAAATCAAGATTCCAAAATCCATGTATACTATTCATCAACTATAAAATCTTTAAAAAAATATAAATCTTTCATTCAAAAATAGCCATGAGAGTCAAATAAATAAAAATATTGACAATTTCACATAATGATAATGTTTTCAAATTTCATTTGTGAAATACAATGATATACATCAATAGTTTTAATTCAAGTTCATTTGGACCCTTGTCCTTGAACAGATTCAATAACATATACAACATTTGAACTATCTTTTACTACACCAGACTTTAATAATTCTTTTGCAGTTGCATTAATATTTTCTAAATTTTATCTATCTTCTCCAGATGCATCTCTTGCTGAAAGGAGAGAAGGATCCTCATCATTTTTTTCTTTGAAATAATATCCAGATCTATTCCATTCTCCTCTATAGTCATCTGCAAATTATTATTTTGTTTTTTAAATGGAACAAGTTTTTTCTTTAAAACCAATTGCCCCACATAAACTCTCTTTCACTTTTTTCAAGTGCTCATCTAACACTTGCACCTTTGTCTTCAAAGTCTTGTATTTTGATTACAATTAAAAATCCCATAATTAGTATTTAGAAGCAGATAAACGATAACAATACATATATATAATAAGCTACAAAAAATCAGAGCTTACCACAACCAAGTCTTTCTCTGCATTAATAATAGTGACAAATTTCTTGTCTCTATTCCACTTATTGTAGTAACACTATGGGTCAGTATTATAAATATTATTGGTGACTACATTACCAGACTGTGCTTAAACAAGTAAAGCATCAATCGTCATCGGTTCATTTTTAATCAATGAAAAATTTATTTCTCTACGTTCAAAATTATGATATCTATCCTTAATTTATTTTATCATAACTTTCAGTCTGATCTCCCAAATCTTCATCTCCTTAATATCAAGAATAACATTTTTCATGACAAGGGTTGTAGCATTATTAGACACAAGGTTTTCTACTAAAAATTTGGCCTCCACATCATCATCCAAATTTTCTTTCCTGGTTGGGGAATGAGGATCTGAAGATGATGGCACTTGCACCTCCTTGCGTGTAGATTGAGTGAGATCTTTAGTATGTTTCCCTAATGCTAGCATGTCATAAAGGCTATCAAAAATGGGATACTCCTCATCCATATCAATATTATTTCAAATAGAAGTACCTCTGGCACTTTGCACACCACCAATTGAAAAATTGGGGAACTCTGATGTTGTGAAATTATGTGTCCCCCTTCTCAATCCAGGGAACACAATCCTCTTTCCCCTACTATAAGATAGAGCTAGAATGGGAGTTCGGGCTCCTTAAGCGCTGAGCTAGAGCAGTGGGGATGGAAATGGCTATAGGTTGAATTTCATATTGCATTTGTAAAAGATATGAGAGCATCAATACTTTAACAATATCAAATTCATTATGTTGATTCTTGAAATAACGAAGACAAACGAATAGTAAGAACTTCAAATTAATAAAAATGAAAGCAATTGAGCTTTCTTACGTTCTGAATGTTATTATCCATAATCAATAGATTGTGGCACTGGGTGGAACTGTAGTGATGGCACTGCAAAACCTAAATTTAGTATAAACCAATTAAAAAAAAAATTAAATTCCTTAAAGAAAGACTAATATTAAAAAAATTGAATTCACTATTTATTAGTTACTTATTATCGAAACTTAAAGGGCTTGGGCGACGAAATGGTGTAGAATCAATCTCTTCTTACTCAAGTATGTTTGTAGTGTCTACACTAGAATGAGCAGACACCATTTGTCTCAGAGTCATTAATGTGCTAGACAAGGCTGCACATTAGGATAATGAAATACATCATTGTCAAGAATCATATATTTCTAGATTATCATTAATCTTTTTTAAAAATTAAACAAAATTAAAACGAATGTACATTATAATTTATGGATAAATCAAAACTTGGATTGACCATAGTGGTAGCACACATTTTTTCCTGGCTTCGAGACCGGGATGAATCCATAGAATCATGCATCTGTTTGGTTCCTTTTATGTTTCTATGTTGTTGGCTGCTAGTGACAACCATAGAATCATTGGTTGTGGTGACATCAATTGGATTATTGTCACCAGAGCCCTCAGGCACAACAGAGTTATGTGTGTGAACTGTTACATTACAATGATCTATTGTTTCGCTAGATTTGACCTGTTCAAAACAGAGTTATAGATCATATATTTATAAGAATTGATTTAAAAATGATTTTGTTTTTAAAAATAATCAAGATAGAATTATTTTAAAACAAAATAAACACCAAATGTTGGTCCATAGGAACTCCATGTTTATCCATATTTTCATGTAGATAATTTGGAACCGTTGTTGATTTGATTCCATAAAAGCCCTCATAATGTAAAGCAATAACATGACAAGAATAAAAAATAACAGCAACAAGATTCAATTTGGCTCTAGCAAGGTTAGAATGAATCCTTTATGAAATAAATATGCATTAATTAAATCTAACACTGGAAATGGTTTAGATAAGGGAGTATTATTCCCACTCATGAATGTCAGTGTATCTTCCCTGTAGCACGATGCGCAACTGGAAAAATTATACCGTTTCCAGGAGAAAGGGGTATTTGATAGATTGTGTGTTAATCTCTCTTTTGGAGGGATTATTAAGCTCAACCTCAATAGATATATCATAATGAGACTCTAAATATAATTTTTTTCATCAGTTATAACGGATTTTTTGGTTACAGAAAATGTGTTTTAATGGGGTAATCCTGAGAGATGATGAATATCGTCAGGTGTTAATCTGATGAAAAATCAGTGGGATGGTAATGCAAAAGTGAAAGTGTCATCATAACTATTATACATTTTCATTAAATTATGTAATAACGTGTGTTCTGTCTGATATTATGACATGTAAATAAGTCCATGGAACACTGAGCTACCAATCCAATCAGAATGACTAATTATTTGAGGGTCTTCCAGTAGTTGTAATAACTGCGGATACAAAATGCTTCAGTAACATAGGAAGTTGTTTTAATGGAATTTTATCTTAGTGTCATTATTATTAAAGCTTGAATCCTTGATGTTTTGATTCTTTGAAAAAAAAAGCTGTTGGAAAATGGCAGATACATGTATACGAGGATTATAAAACAAATCATGTGGCTACAATACTAGAAGTGGACGAGAAGACTGGAGGCTAGAGATCTGAAAAAAAATATCTTGGAGAAGCTTGAAAGTGAAAATTAGACAAAATGAATGGGGATGTGTATATATATATAGGCAAGGAAAGTATCGTGGGCCAAGGTCCGTAGATTGAGGATGGAAGACATGTGGCCTGGGGAATGTTGAAAAAAAACATAACCAAAAGCATTGTCAAGTGACAAGGGAAACAAAAGCATGTGGGTTGTTAAAGTATGGGAATATAATAGTAATGCCAAATTTCAACAAAACTATGTTCCTAGACGATAATGCATAGTTGATAAACTAACGTCTGGGAATGGTATAATTCAATGAAATTGTGTTATCATACGTCAACAAGATATTGATGTCCAAGAACGTAACGATAGTGGAAACAATGTGTTACCATCTGAGGAGTAAGAACATTTGGTTACTATCCAGAAATATTGTGTTTTCATCTAGGAACAAGTGTATTTTGTTACCAGCCAACAACAATGTGTTTTCATCTTGGAATAGCTGGAATGTGTTACCGACTAGTAACACATGTGTCGGTGTTTTCATTCGAGAACAAGTGGACTGTGTTACCATCCGATAACATATCTATTTTGTTGTCTTCAAGTGGTACTTTGTACATGTCGTCTTGTAACATTATGTACTTTTTGACCGATAACAAACCAAAAAAGGACTGTCACCACCAATGACTTACAAAAAACCTCCATTCATCATCATCATGAAACCCCCTTTCCTACATTCTCCAACCATGTGACTTACATTTTCGTCAAATTCACTACCCATTCTATAAAAAAAATTGGACAGGGGTTCTTAAAATAAACCTTGAATGATAGTTAATTAATTGATTCGAAGAGGATTATAACTAATGAAGTGTCATTAATTGGCATCCGAAATGGGGGAAAGTCTAGTTAATTAATGAAGTGTCGTTAATCAGCCAAAATTGAGGGGAATATTAGTTAATTAGAGATAAATCATTAATTGTAACAAAATTATGGGAAAGAGGATAATTACTGCAATTTTAGTATTAAAATTGCGTAAGTGGATTTTAGGTGTCTACATAATTTTTTGCATTATTCACTACAACTAATGAAGAGGTAATTTTCTCCTCTACCATTCAATTTTTTCCTTTTCTCCTTTGGAAAAAATGAATATTCTAGCACTTAAAGATTATTTAGTGCTCCACACTGTATTTTTTTTTTTTTATGTTTCTTGTGGAATATTATCACACATAGCCTTTATGGGACATTTATTAAGTAAATATATTTTTGTTGCAAAAATTTCACTCCAATAGACATTTGAAAGTCCTTTGGCCTTTATCATGCTTCTAGCCATCTCTTGAATTGTTCTATTCTTCCTCTCAGCTACAACATTCTGGTGGTGTGTATATCTTGCCACAAATTATCTTTCAATGCCCTTATGCTTTGCCAAAATTCAGAAATTATTTGGAGACATTTTTCCCCCTCTATCTATTTTGAGGACATTGATGAAGTGTTTTCTTTGTTTCTCTACTAGGTCCTTAAATTGCTTGAACTTCTCAAAGGATTTTGACTTGTGCTTAAAGAATTATACCCAAATATTTTTGGTTCAGTCATCTCTAAAGGTCATGAAGTATTCCATTTTGGATAGGGTGGGGGTTTGCATTTAACCACATAAATATAAATGCATAAACTCAAATTGTTCCTTTTCCCTCATATTATTCCTTGATTAAAAGGGTTGTTTATGTTATTTTCCTAAAATGTAGGCCTCACATTTTTCATCAATCTCAAAAATAGTTGGTATCCCCTTAACCATATCTTTCTTATACAAAATAATTAATCGAAAGAAACTTAAATGTCCATACCTTAAATGTCAAAGTATGGACAAATCATTAATGATAGTCATAAACGGTTCCTGCTAGGATGTGAATCTGAAATGTGCAAAATCTCAAGAATGTGTAAAATAATCAAATCACATCATAAGAGGAAACAAAAAAATATATCGTTTATATAGCTACAATCTTGTTTTCCCTCCCATATTTATCAAAAATTATGCAGTCTCTATTCTCCATCAAGACTCTATATCTTTATTGAACCATTTTTTGACACTCAATGGAATGTGTTTGATGCATGGGGCATAATATATGTATTGAATTATTCTTTTATCACCATGCTTGGTGTAACACTAGATTGTTCCTTTTCCCACAACTAGAATCTTTTTATTGTTCCCCATCTTAATATATTATTGAATATTCTTATAAATGAAGGAAAATAAATTTTCATTACCACCCATGTGGTTGGTATAAATGTTGTCTAAGTACCCAACCTTGATGTTGTTCTACTCAAAAATATTACACATAATGAACAAATTTGAATTTTTTTATATGTAGTTACCTTTTCATTGGATACATTTACACTATGCCTTGATTGGTCATAATGTCATTTTCTACATTCACTTACAAAATGGCCATATTTATGTCAATAATATAAATGAACATTACTTTTTTCATACTCTTGGTTTGAGATAATAATTTTTTGCTTGTCATGAGAGTCTGATTGTATAATGCTTGGTCCATCTTGGTTGTTTGAGATACCTTTTCTGAATTAGCTTCTTCCTCTTCCTCTACATAAGGGATTTCTTCCTTTGTTGTCTCTTCCTCTTCCCTTACCTATTAGAGAGGTCTGAGCTTTAAATAATTTTCTAGGGAAGGAATGATTAAGTGAAATGTGAATTTATATGCTTAATCTAATTGATATTATAACAGTAAATAAATAAACAATTAAGTGCAAAAATCAAGCCAAGCAAGCTAAGCAAGAAAATATGAAACCCTAAGTACAAAGAGAGAATAGAATTCCTTAGTTTATTCGCAGTTGTTTTTGGATTGTGCTGAATTTTTGACCAAATGAACAGAGAGGGAGGAGCAACATATAGAACCCCATAAAAGTGTTTTATCTGACAATCTACCTAGACTGGGGTGTCTAGAGAGGGATAGGGGCACCTGTGGGTGCCCTAGGCATATTTTTAGATACCTATGTCTGCCGAAATTCTCATAAAACCTCCTCTGAGTGGTCATTAGTTACTTTTTGTTCACATTTGGTTGTTATGAGGTCACACAATGATCTCTAAAGTCCCTGGAGACATACAATAAAACAATGACCTAGAAAACCCTCAAGTAGATATCAAATCCTAAAAATGAAAGAGTCAAAATGAGGGGTCGAACTGTCCTCCGTTATTACAATAAAAATGTTACAACTGATCATTTCACTACACCTCAGACCCAATGTAGTTTTGTGTGCGTGTGCGGAATCACGCCCTAGGTGGCTCTTGCGTGTGTCGCACTTGATAGTGATAAAATAAGCTAGATATAAAGAAATGGAATAGATGTGTGCATGGAATAGAATGAAATTTCCTCCTATGAAGTGTTTATGTAGAGTAACCATCCCTTATGTCCCTTGGATGGTGTTAGATGGATGTAATGGATCTCTTAGATGTTTGATGGATGTAACCTTAGGTGGCGAGAGCTAATGCTTACTGTTTGGTCCCTTATCATGATCACATAAGTTTATAATTATATGATTCCCTTACTTGAATATCGTAATTAAACCTGAAAAGTTTGACTACAAAAAATATAATATTCTCAAATGGCTAGAAAGGACATAAAATAAGTGAACAAAGTATACTAAGGTCAGGGCACCTAGAGGGGATGAGGGCACCTGGAGCGGTGTCTTGGTTGGGCGTTGATGTCTAGGATAATAAATTTTGGGGTATAAAAAGGCATACTAAGAAAGTAAGGGTACAAGACCAAAAGTGGCAACAAAAATCAAATAAAGGTGGCCAAAGACATTGGTTAATTAGTACTTTTCTTACTTAGGCATCATATGAATAGTAGTATCCAATCAGTACTAGATAATTACCCAAGGTGTGTGATTATGTGCCTACATTTTCCCCCACTTTATGTTGGTGAGTGGAAAGATTAGTAAAATAAAGTAGATAGAGATGTGTACCTGATAACAATTTAGATTGATGTAGAAAGAGTGTTTCAAGGGAAAAGATAAAGTGTGGAGTGATAAAAATATAAAGTGTGGATGTTAAGGAGGAGAAAGTGTAAAACGTGATGATGAAAATGACCCTAGGGTGGAAATGCATGTGTAGATGTCACGATGTGCCTATCGTTGATGTCGATGTTGATGTTTTCGATGTTGTGAATGATCTTTGAATGATGTTGACTACCACTTCCCATACGGACGAACTTGTAAAAAAGAAGAACAAACAAGTAGTCAAATACATATGTATATGTGTAAAAAGTATGTAATGAAGCATCTAAAATGAAAAATGTGAAGCATAAATATGTTCACCTAATCAATGATGAGGAAAGAGTGTAGAAAGGATCATGTACATGTTGTAGAAGAATGATTTTTTATGGGGATCTCATGCCAGCTGTGCCGGCCATGATTTTTTGGGGCAATCTCTCGCTAATGATATGGAAGAAGTGTAGGGAGATAAATTTGGTGTTATCCTTCAACCTTTAACTAATTTCCCCAATGTAGAACAACACTGCATATGGTGTGTAAAATTTAAAAAAATCAATCCAACGTGAAAGTGTGTAGTGCATGCATTCCAAAATCCTAAGGACTGTTTGCCCTATAAAATCTGTTATGTGGAGTTCTGTAGACTGTGCTAAACTTCCAAATATTGTGTAAATCCCTCCTAGTTATAGGCGTCAAGGAAGGGCTTTGCTAGTTGTGTTTTTTTAAAGAAAAAAGTCTGATTCTGAGCCTTGAAACTGAAGGATACGATGTACCAGTACTATGGTGTGTTGTGTGATGATTGTAGACTGTTATATGGGATGACTAATTCACCTAGATGATGCCCCTTGATTTATGCGATGTCACTGAAGGAGTATGCATCCCAAAGGAGGACCGACCGTTGTGGTGAAAATTTTCCCTGCAGGGGGAAGAGAATTTCCTTGGTAGAAACCAAGGCACTTGCACACAAAGTGTCTATGAGACAAGTTTTATTACAAGGAAATACAAACACGCATGTAGAATACAAAATGTAAGCTAAGATGCAAGAAGATAATGTGAACACAAAAGAAGAAAATGTGGACCGAAAAAATTGAGTTGCAAACATGGGACACCACTCATGATGTCACAAGACAATCAAGGCCAATAAATCCAAAATCAGATAGTGTGCACACAATACAAAGGGTAAAGCCCGCAAACAAGATAATATAAAGAGAAAGAAATGGAAACCAATGTAACAAACAAGCATGGAAGAAAATATCCCTGCATAAAAAATGTTTCACATCAAACACCCATTAGCATGTTAGAAAATATAAAGCATATGTCAAAATGTGTATAATCCTATAATGTAGTGTGTTATGAAGCAAAATGAAACAATAGCACCTATAATGTACGAAAGTAGATGCCCCAGGAGCTGTTGTGGGACTGGTAATAGGTATTGTGCTAATCATCCATGTTGCCTGTAATATTTATGTATAATCTACGATCACAACTAGAAAGCAATTGAACGCACATGTGTGTATGATAAAGATAATGACATATAAGATAAACATCTAGTATGTGTAATAAAGTGAAAATGTAAGCAGATGTAAGCAAGAGTAAATACAACCAAGATATGTAGTATATTGTGGATGAGACAGAATGGAATGTAGTATGAATGATAGGATAAATTTTCCCCTCGAGCATATGTGTATATATGAGATGAAGTTCATTTATTTATTCCCCCTCAGAAATCAAGAATGAACCGTAAACGAGAGTGTGTCATTGGGAAATAGTTTGAATTGTGTGTACTACAAAGATGTGATTGTCAAAGCACAAAGCATAGGGTGTAAATGTGTGAGTAAATTTGCAGGTGTTGTGATGTCCATTTGATATACATACCCTCAACATTTGAGTATGGAGTTGTTGTATCAAACTCACAGCACCCCTAAAATCTGTAACTTGATGGGTTGAGATCCTCAGTGTGACTGTACAACATGGAGCATCTCTTAAAGTGTGGGACTTTGCAATTTGAGAGAGCTCTTTGGATGAAGGTCAGATCCTATTCCTCTGTCTAGGTACACATGTTCAGATTGCAAAGGGTCATTCTAAATCCCACTTTAACTTGCCAAGGAGACAGGGTTAAGAAGATGCAAGAAAATAAAACCTAAACTAACAATGGTGATGCTCCAAAGGAATGTTGAAACACCTACTTTGCAATAAAGAAAAACCATAAAAATGCAATAGGATCACCATGTAAAAATAACCATGACTGCAATAAGAGATCAGAAAGGATACAATGAACATAAGAGAGGGTTGAAAATCATCCACAGACATGCATTATCGCTCCAAAAGTTGATACAGTGCATTACAATGGCCAAGAGGCAAGAAATTGCATTACAATTTAAATGGGAGGCTTGGACTCCAAAAATCCACTTACGGGAAAGGGAAGAAGGGAGGGTGCAGAGAAGAAATGTCCAACCCTTTGAAATTTTCCCTCTTGTATAATATATAGGAAAAATGAGAGAGAGAAAAGGAAGGAAAAATCCAACCCTGTTCCGACTGCCCCTGAAGGAGCATTGAATTCCCCTACCACAATGATGGGTCTCGCCGTAACACCCATGCCCCCATCACTGTTCCTTACTGGATAGGAAAGGAAATCCATTCTTCATCATCGTGGCAGGTGGGAGACTTGACGACCTCAAAAATGGTGGGCCGAAACATTAATGGTGGCAGGTGGGTAATAGGTGTCAAGAGCTCTCTAAAATGTCCGCTCCCGCTCAATTCTAAGCTTCTAATCAAAATATATGGCCGCTTGAAGGTACTTCAGGTCTGGATTCTATTCACGCATATCCACGTGGCAGCCCCACGTGTCTCAAGGTTTTTCCCCCTCTTCTACACTCTTGAAGTTGTGTCAAAGAGACATGTGGCATCGTTCACGGGCATGCTCTATTTCCTTTGTATTCTTCCTAAGCCCCCCTGTTAGCAGAGACATTGTTCCTGACTTTAGACACGTGGAGAGCTGGTGCATGTTTGGGGACCACTTTTGGATTCTTCCTTTGAAGTTATGTGGACGAGGTACATGGAGGCCTCCACTGGTCCTTTACTTTTCAATAGCCAGCTCTACCTTTCAGACCTTGGGACACGTGGAGGGCTGGTGCTATTTCAAGGTATCTCTTTGGGCCACGCCTTTGAAGTTACGTCGATGAGGTATGTGGAAGCTTCGTGCTCGTTTGGCATCTACCTGTAAATTATAACCTTGAATTTACACCAATGTGACACTCATTTCTTTATACTTAGCCGATTCGGGCCTGTTCTATCCCTTTTTCAGACCTGGGACACGTGGAAGCTCCATGCACATTTGGGAACCCGCTCTAGATTTTTCCTTTGAAGTTGTGTGGATGAGGCATGTGGTGAGCTGGTGCATGTTTGGGGATTGCCTTTTGGGTCGTGCCTTTGAATTTGTGCCAAAGAGACAAGTGGAGGCTTCCGCTGCCTTGAGACTTTTTAACTACCGAATCTGTCTCCTTTTTGGACCTGGGACACATGAAAGCTTCGCGCTCATCTAGGGACTATCCCTTGGGTCTCACTTTTGAAGTTGCATCGATGAGGAACGTGAAGGCTTCCGTTGTCTCTTCTTTCCTTAGCCAATTCGGGCATGCTCCTCTTTCTCTATTTTCTTTCCTGTTGAGCCTCTGGACTCTTTTAATGTCATTGGCCTCCCTCTCGGACCTTTCTTGGAATCCATTGTCAAGCCTACCTGCCCCTTAATTTGGGATCGATTGTGAGATCGTAGGACTGAACTGACCCTTACGATTTTCTTCTGTGCAGGGTCATGTTTGATCAATTTTTCCGGGGGGAAAAATTGGGATAACAGGACCATGGAGCTAGAGTGTGTCATAGGGTACAATGAGTGCAATGCGTAGTAAGAGAGGTGATAAATATATGTCATGAATTTTTTGAGTAAATAAGATGTAAAGCGTGTAATGGAGGCTACAAGAGAATATTTCGTAGGTGTATAACTCGCACATTGGGTGAGGTTCATGTGTATATTATGCCCACACCAATCAAGTCTGAACCAAAGCATGAGAGCGAATCATCGGTAAATGATGATACAAGCATGTATCAAGATGTATATGGTGTATACGAAATTCTAAATGTGAAATGATGTGAATATAAGACATGTGTCGATGTTAGGGGGAGAAATAGGTGTGATGTTATCCAAAGTGTGTGATGATAATTTTGTTATCTAATAAAATTGAAAGAGGAGGGTTCTCCACCTGATGCTCATGGAGAAAAAATCTTGTGATCATGCTCTAAGAGTGTTGGTATATGAAATAGACATTGTATGAGTGAATGAAGCCTATATTCATGTGACCAATGAGTATACGATGGGCACCTTTGTGTAACAAAGTGTGGTAGTGATGAAGACTTATGTGAAGAAGAATGTAGAGATAATGGACACCTATGTGAAACAAAGCGTGGAGGTGATAGACACCTATGTGGAGAAGAGTGTGAGGTTGATCGATACTTATGTGGAGTGAAACGAGGTGGTGAAGTATGTCGAGATGAAGGAATTGTCCTAGTGATGGACCTAGATTTATTTGATGAACTAGAAGATCGATGAGACAGTGCAAGCCAAGTGTGAACAGTCGAGCTAGGAGCATATTGTGCTTTAGGTTCGATAGAACATGGGGAACTAGATGGTCTAGGTGATACACTAGAAACCTCAAAAGGAGGTTGCGAACATAGAGTAGATGGAGGCACACCATTGATAGATATAACTTGATTTTTGTGAATTAGCTTCAAACATAATTGATTCATGGAGATAATAGAATGAGACTTGCGAATCCAAGTGAGACCTAAGAGCATGTCACGCCCTTCGATTGTTTTTGCTACAAGGAAAGGCGTGAGCATGAAGAGATGACCAACAGATACTTAAGCTTGACAACCCCGTAAGAGTTAGGCATGTGATAGGAAATTTACAAGATTGGATAGCCAAAAAACAAGAAGTGGAATAGAACATGAGATGATACGCCATGATGGATCAAATTTGGTATTATTGATATGGTTGGACCCAATAGAAGCACTAATATGTAAGTGATCAAAGTATAATGTAGCATGATAATCATGATCAGAGAAAGAAATGATTGGTGGAGAAATATCATCTTGAGTAAGTAGGAAATCCAGAGTCCCCGATGCAAGAGGAGGCATTGCGTGATATGTATGATTAGTTGAGGAATCAGCCACTTTCTTATCATGTTTTAGAAGTGGATTATTGAATATTTCGAGCTTATGATTATCATTGACTAGTGCATAAACCATAGGATTTGGAAGCTCGATTTTGTTATCATCGATAAGATCTTAGATGATAGTGCATAGTTTTAAAAACCTATATGTAGAATGTCCAACAAATTGATGATAGTCACATCAAAAGTTTTCATTGTAATTTTGACCTTTAGGATGAGATGGATCCAAGTTGAGCTGAGGAGGAAGTGTGATAAGATTGCTCTCAAGAATTTTTTGTGATATAAGATGTGGAGAAATAGTCAACTTTGTATATGTATGCTTAGGAGGTTGTCATTTGAGTTCTTTGGTGTTGAAGATAGTGTTGATGGTGATTTTTATTTACATAGGTGTTGGTGATGGTTTGAAAGTTGATTTTCTTTGGAAGCACGTAGAAGATGAAGCATGTTCCTGATACGTAATCTTGCATATAGATAAGAGTTTAGTTTCACATAGCTTAAGAGTATGCCATAGTTGATCAAATCATGGAGACATCTCAAATAGAACACTCTCCTAGAGAGGCAACAATAGAATTTGCATAAATATTTCTTGAAGTTCAGACTTCACAAGCACATTAGACATCTTAGCTAAGTTGTTTTTGTATTGTAAGACATAGTCTTCTAGATGTTCATTATATCCTTGTTTAAGTTGTGTGAGTTGGGCATATGATATATTATAGTTGATATTTATAAAATCATTTGCTAGATGCGTGAAAAATGTTACCGAGTGGATAGGTAGGTCATAGAACCAACGCATTGCATAATCATGGAGATTGCAAGGAAAGATCTTAGCTAGAAGAATGTGATCATCCATAAAATATAGACAAGCCACATGGAATGCTCAGAGATGCTCTTGTGGGTCACCATGCCCATTGAACATGGGAAGCTTGGGGTGATGAAATTAGGAGGAAGTGAGTAAGCGGATATGGCGGGTGCAAATGGAGTGTGTAGGAATAAATTAGAATCCAAAGATGGAGACAAATGAGAAGTAGCATGTTGTAATTGAATAATTTGTGCTTGAATGTCTTGATAAAGGGAGGCTAAATCTTGAGTTCCAGTGGAAGAAACTTGTTGCATGTGAGAAAATAAGAGGTGGATTGAAGTGGTTAGTGAGAGTAGGGACAAAAATAGGACAATAGAAATGGGCGAAAGAATATAAGAATGTGGTTGAGTAACAAGGGAGGTGGGAGTAGTGGCATAAACATTAAGCTCTACGAGGATTTTGGCTTGCTCTCGAGTAGTAAATAACAACAATTATAAGTCTTGTGGATGCTCAATGATATGATCATTAAGGTCTTTGAGATGGGCCTCGTAAATTCACCATAAGATTGAGCCATGGTAATAAGAGGATAAAATTCTTCAAGAGAAGGTGGATTCGAAGATCAGGTTTACTAAAATGATTAAAATAAATTTGAATTTATATGCTTAATATGAAATTGTTATTGTGACAGTAAATAAATAAACAATTAAATACATAAATTAAGACAAGCAAGCTAAGAAAGAAAATATGAAACCCTAAGTGCAAAGAGAGGATAGAAAGCCTTAGTTGATTCACATTTGTTCTTGGACTGTGCCAAAGTGTTGACCAGTTGAAAAGAAAGGGAGAATAATCATACAAAACCCCAGAAAACTATGTGAGCTGACGATCTTTCTGGACTGGGGTGCCTGGAGAGGGACAAGGATGTCTATGGGTGCCCTAGGCCTGTTTATGGGCACTTGTGTCTACCGAAATACTCAGAAAGACTCCTCTAAGTGGATGTTATTTTTTCATTGTTGTTCTCCTTTGGTCGCTATGAGGTCATAAAATGATCACCGAAATCATTAGAAACCTGCAATAAAACAATGACCTACAAAACCCTCAAATAGACATCAAATCCTCAAAAAGAAAGATGCAAATGAGGGGTTGGATTGTCCTCATTTATCATAATGATGATCTTACGACTGATCATTGCACTACATCTCAGAACCAATGTAGTTTTCTTTGTGTGTGTGGAATCATGCCATAGGTGGCTCTTATGCATGTCGCACTTGATAGTGAGAAAATAAGCTCTATGTAAAGAAATGTAATAGATGTGTGAAAGGAATAGAATGAAATTTCCTCCTATGAAATGTGTATGCAAAGTAACCATCCCTTATATCCCTTGGATGGTGCTATATGGATGTAATGGAGCTCTTAGTTGTTTGATGGATGCAACCTTAGGTGGTGATAGCTAATACTTAGTGTTTGGTCCCTTATTATGATCACATAAGTTTATATTTATCTGATTCCCTTGCTTGAATTTTGTAATTAACCCCAAAAAATTTTACTACCAAAAAGATAAGATGTGCAAATGGCTAGAAAAGATCCAAAAGATGTGAACAAAGTATACTGAGGTCAAGGGCACCCAGAGGGGACAAGGGCGCTTGGCCCTGACGTCTTGGCCGGTCGTTGGCGTCTTGGTTGGGCATTGATGTCCTCGTTGGGCACGGGTGTCCATGATGATAAATGTTGGGATATAAAAAGTCATGCTGAGCAAGTAAGTGTGCAAGACCAAAAGTGGTAATAGAAAGCAAAAATAGGTGGCCAAAGACACGAGTTAATTAGTACTTTTCTTACTTATGAATCATATGAATAGTAGTATGCAATCAAGACTAGATAATTACCCAAAGTGCGTGCTTTTGTGTCTACAAGAAGTGGCTAATTTAATCAAGATATACTCCTGGGTTTGAATTGAACCTATAAACTAATCAACTATCATTGAAGACAAGTCTTTGGACTCTTCAATTACTAAAACAATTAGGTCATACTTGATAGGAAAATTCCAAATGATTTTCTAAAAAATCCTTTGATCTTCAAAATCCTCTCCATTAATTTTTAATTAATTAACTGAACCAAAATTTCTTTTATGAAAATTAGAGATGGACTCAATTTCCTTCAATTGTTTTGCTCCAAATTCTTTGCTAAGCAGTTGGAGTTTGACTAACTTTACCTTTTCAATTCCTTTATAATATTTTTGTATAATTTCCCAAGCTTCCTTTGAGTAGTTAGTTTTTGATATTATGGAAATGATGAGTTTTTCCATTGCATCTTCAATAAGACTTAGGTATTTTGCATATTTTCTTCTAACCTCTTTCAACAATATTTTTTTAGCATTTGACATTACTACATAGGTTTCTTAGTTAACTACATCTATAATCCCACTTAGAGGGTGGTCCCACGTTGGGGGCTATTGCTCCTATTTGTATGGGAAATGTTTTCCCATGTATAAAAAAATTATTGTTGCTGCCAAAACCCAACAAAATTCCTAAAAAAAGTCAGTAGCTATATTAGGGAGAGGATTTCTCACCCCATTAAGAAATTGGGTGCACAGAAAAAACAACTGCATATAAATTTTAGGGAGATTTTGTGACACTTGGCATTTCAATTTAAGCTTCCCTCTCAATTTTTCCTTCTAATAATATATTCGGGATTCATGGGACCATATTTCTGGTAGTGTTAAAGACTCATATTTTATCTCTACACAAAAAAATAAAAATTCATGGTACCCTATTAATGCTAAAATATTTTATTTTTCCTCTCCCTCACCTTCTCAAAAAAAAAAAACTTTCCCTTTGCATGATACTGCAGCCTTAAAACCAGTTCCCACAAATCTTTATCAATCAAAATGCTCTTCATTTTGTTTGACCATACATTATACTTTTTACCATCAAATGTTGGTGGTTATTGTCATACCTTGCTATCACTTTTGGCCATTCTTAATACTAACATTAAAAAAAAAAATCCTAAATAAAGATACCTTTAGCTCTGATATCAATTTGTTAGAAAAATATGAAATGAGAGATGCCTTGATTTTTTAAACAGGGGAGCTCCATAGTATAAGATATATTCACTAAATGTAAGAGGACTTCATACAAAAGAAACACACACATTATGCAATTTGTTTACAAAAAAACAAATATATCAAATGTTGTTATATGTCATTTTATTGTTGCTCTACTATTGTACTTCCATTTATCAAACTATGTTTTGTCTTCTTCAAATTGTTATATTCTTCATAAATCCTTCTACTACTCTAGACTTTTATTGGTTTAGTTTTTTCTAGAGTTTCATTCCTATTCTCTTTGCATTAACTAACTCTATTTTTGTTGACTTGTACTTTGTTATTTTATGTTACAACATATTAGGGGCACTAAAAAATTCCTCCTAAAAATGTCTTATCTCCAATTGGCAATCAACAATCAATGTTAAATAAAACAATTCAAAAAATGAGGCTCCTAAATTATTGGGATCATAAACATATTTAGGATATCATAATATTAAATGTTGGGGGTTGGAAGAACAAAAACTAAAACTAGTGGTTGGGATTACGTTTTCCAATAGGTATGTTCATAGGGGGATTAAGACCTAGGCAAACTAGGCAACTGCCTAGGGCGCTAACATTTAGGGGGCACTCATTTATTTATTATACTATTGTTTTTATGAAGCGTGGATTAATTTATTAGTTCTATATATGCTAGCAGCATTCATCGTCCAACCTTACATACCAATTCAATTCACTTCATTCAAATTAAAATTAAAATTACATAATTATATTAAGAATATGATATTGCAGAGGCCTCAAATATTTATGCAAGTGCCTTTTTTACATGATTCTTAAATTTAATTCATACTAATGTATTTTTCATATGTTGTTTTGTTTTGAAGTATGGGAAGCTTTTTTGGATGAGAGATCAAGAAAAGTGAATATGTAAAGAATGTGGAAAAAATAGTTGGTAAATATATGAGAAGAGAAGGATTATAATAGACCATATGTTAGAGAATTAACTGGAGATTTTAGACAATAGTACATACAAAAAAATTATTAGTAAGTTTTTCTCAGATGGTAGAGACATAACATATCAAGTAATACAATATTTGATTACGATTAATTATTTTTCTACTATAGAGTTTATCTATTTATAGGAAGAGTTAGCTCTTTGTAACCCTTAATTTGACCCGGATATGTTGTTCAATAGTTCCAAGTACCCCCTTAAGTTTGAGGTTGGAGTCTATTATCATATTGTGTGTATATTCCATTGTAAACCAAATTTAGATAAATCAAAAGGAACTCATTTACAAATAAATTCTCGTAGAAAAGTTGTGATTTGAATATCCAATTTGTAATTAACATTCACTAATCGTTTTCTTAGTAGTTTTTGAAGATTCTAGTGGTTAAATTTGAGTGCATGGTTTTCACATTCTATGTAAGATGTCTATGAACACGAAGCTTATGGTAGTTAGTATATTTGGATTGGATATGTAAGAGTATTCTAATTTTTTAAAGTTAAAAGTGGCTATTCTAAGGAATATAAATATATTGTGAGATAGATATTCCAACCTGATCTTACGGGAGTAAATATGATCTTTCCTACTAAACTTTTTACATTGTAAAACAAAATAAATTAAATTTTTCTGAAAGGTTATTTCAATTTATGAAGGCTTTGAAGTGCAGGTATAGGCATAACTAGTTTAAAAACCGTGATTTTGGTTGAATGAAGGAGATTTTTTTAACCGTTAATGGAATGGAGTTTACAAGTATTTTGCAGAGAAGATCTTGGTGTTGCAAAATATATATATATATATATATATATATATATATATATATATATATATATATATATATATATATTCTACAATGCACTTAAATGGTAATTACAGAGAAAAGCTTGTTGCTACAAATATATGTATATATATTATTGAATTTTTTAATTTTCAAATGAAAAGAAAAATTTGTTTTCCCTATTAATGTTATTTTCATATATGTTAATATATTTTTCTAGAACCTAACAAACGAATATGCCAACTATGGAAGCAGATCTTAATTGGAAAATGGTGGGATACTAGTTTTTACATAATATAGAAATTTGATGGTTCAAATACTTGTCCTTCTTGAACAATATATATGTAGCAGTTTATGTTTGTTTATATAATCTTCTAGAACCTAATGGAAGATGGTGGGAAAGTACTTTTACATAATAAGGCATTTTTTTAAGATCAAAATGATTATCTCTTGAACAATATATATCTTGGAGTTCTCAATATCCAGACTTAGAAATCATTGATATAATATGTGTTTGTTGGTTTGAAACTTACAAATAAATTGGGTAATTATCTAGATTTTCGTTTGATCTAATTATTAAATACAAATATACATACCAATATTCTTATACTCTTCTTACTTCAATGTGCATGCTTGAGTCTTACTTCGGTGTGCATGTTTGAACCACCTTGGGCTATTTTTATTTTTTTTTGGATATTAATGTTTACACTCGTGTAAAATATGCAATTTGTTTGTAATATACTACACAATATTAATGTAGCATATTGGTTTAGAATGCGGTTGGATGGAAATATTTTATATTTAATTTTTGTATATAATCTACATTATACAATACATCAAAAAAAAAAATTACGTAGTTTATTGGTTTGTAGTGGGACCATCCTCTTCTAACGATGATTTATAGAAAAGTGAACATATTTTACAGCCTAACATACATCCACATTAATAAAAGAATTGCATAAACTTGGTCCGACTCTTCGGAGTCCTTTGGAGAATTCGGTAATGTCCCCTTTTTTAATTAAAAATTAAAAAGAAGAGAAAATCGATTTGCACATGTAAATTTAAAAATAAAATATATTTTATTGTACAAATCAAAAATAAAAGAGAAATTCGATTTCACCGTGGAATTATAATTACTTATTTTTAAGGTGAATTAAGTGACTAAACAAGTCGCATTTTTTTAGAATTATTTAATGTTTGGTATTTGAAATAAATCAATTTCTTCTAGGCATGGGTCGATCCATATGGGGCCCCATTTGATTTAATTTCCCTCTACATTTAATATTTTCTTTGAGTATGATCTCCAGGCGCTTTTTAAAATGATATTCCCTCCTAACTTTTGGCGCCAAAGATGGAGAGAGAACTTTGGAGGATGTGCAAGGAAAAAGATATAAAATAAAATTTAGGTACTACTTTTTTGCATGTTGACGGTTTATGAAACTTATCTTCATACTTGAAGAAGGGATGTATGCCCACTAATGATCTAAAACAAAAGGTGTTCTTCAACACCACCTTTGAGGGAAGTGTGTATGCCCTTTGAGCTTGAGTTTATGAGTTATTTGCATGTCTATTCAATCCAAGTAAAGTCGTCATTATTGTGAGAGCTTGTGAGTTTATTTGGGGAGTGTTTGGGCCACTACGTGGTCAATAAATTCTGGAAAATGTTGTTGGTTTTATCATTATATACGTCGACTTGTGGAGGGAGATTTATGGTGTTTCTTAATAGTATTTTGCAAGGATAAAATCTGAATTGTTCTTGTCTATTACTCTATTGTTAATGCACTTATTTCATGATATTTAGAACTGCTAACCTTGTTGGAATTTATGATAAATAAATCGACTAGGTTATGTGATTTTCTATCATATTTTGGAAGGGTTTGAAGTCTTTTTAAAATCTGTTGTTACAGATCTATTAATGCAGATCTGAAAGTGGTAATTTTGAGTGTGGAGAAGTGTATGTTTGAGCTGGAATCAATTTTATAATTTTCCTTAACCCTAGCAACTTGAACTATAATTTTGAGGGCTGTTTTGAGTGGGTTCTTATGATCAAAAAACTCAGATTGTTAGTTCATTAGAAAGTGCATAATTTTATCATCATTCTGCAATTTATTTCATTCAAAACGGATAAAGATTGAGGAAGATATTAATTTTTAAAGTTTGCAGTCATTTTCAACTATTTACAGGCATATTAATTTATTTTTCTACTTCTACAAGTTTATTGGTTAAAAGAGTGCAAATTCCAACTAGATAGTTCATCTTAACCCTTACCTTGGCTCACTCCAACACCATTTGGGTTATATTGAAGCCGACACTGGGTTAGTTGAGGTGAACCTGAAAGAGTTTCTCTTCTAAGTTTATTTCTTTTACAAGTAGATTAATAAGAATTAATTAATATCCCACAAGGGGATATTACAAATTTATGGCACATATCCATTACGTGAGTTCATAGTCAGTGGAGATGAAGTTGCACAAAAAGTTCATTCCCAACTCTCAACATCTAATTTTCAATGCCAACAAGTTATTGTTTCGTTGCATGTTTTGCTTTGAATATAATCGACACGCATTGCAAAAAAGGTAATAGCACATTACGTTGTTACCTTTTTTGTTACATTTAATAGAAAAGGTCACAACGTAATGTGTTGCTATCTTTTTAAATATCAACATAATTGGCCGATAGGCCTTCCTAGAGACAATTTTTTATTAAGTCCCAGTTTTCTCGTCGTCTTCCTCTTGCCATGCGATTTCATTGGCCTTATTAGCCCATGCGGATTTATTGGCCTTTGTGATATTTTATATTAAGACTTCACATGTTTTTTCCAGTACGGTTTTATCGGAGTATATTATGGTTTGATTTTTTTCACTACTTGCCCATATTATCGAGGATTCAGTGAGCATTCTAAGGATGGAGGAGTCACTGATGGCCACTAAATTTGTTGGTAACAACATGAAATTATCCTCTTCCTGACTTTCAAAATATTTGTTCAAAATACCAATCTCCTGCGCATCAGTAAGAAAATCTTTAAATCTATGCAAAACTGGTAAGCCTTTCCCATCACCTCGTCATTTCTAAGTCTTCATACCAACCAAAACAAGATTGAACGAATTAATAAAAAATTCAATCACAAAATAGTCCTTATAAGCGCTAACTTGTCCCATCGAACAGAAAGCTAGATATGAATCTTCTACTTAAAAATAAACAACTAAACTAACCCAAATTAACCTCAACTATTACTAGGCTTTCACAAGTGCAATAGCCATAAATAAATAAATAATGGATTGAATAATTTCATTTCTCCTAAAGATATTCATTGTCATTATTAAAAATCGGGGTTTATTCATGCTAATGCAATTAGAATTCAAATTCTAAATATCCACCATTATGACTTCTTCTAAAGGATTTAATTTTTTAATTTATTTTATAATTTTTTTGATGTATTCCCAAAAGGATAATCATATTGTGCAAGTAAATGTGAAATTCTTTCTCTTGTAACTACGTGGAAAAACCCTTTATTTTGGTTGTACCAGGGTAAATAATAATAATAATAATAATAATTAATTAATTTTAATTATGATCAATACATATGCTAATTGGTTTTTATCCTACTTTTTTATTTATTTTTATTTTTCAAAATTTTAAATGTGTTCGGATTCTATTATTTAATATTATTCTTATAATTTCTATAAGTTTACAAATATCTTTTTTTTTTGTTCCGAATTTTAATAGGTTATAAATAAAGCAATCTTAAAAATAACGAATGTTATGGAAAATAATATCATAATAATTGATGTCGATAGACATCCTATATCATGGAGTGGGGTGGAGGAGGAATCGTGTAATGTTGTGGTGTAAGAAAAATTAGGGCCCACTCAACTTTAAGATTTGTTATTTTAGCCACATAAGATTTTTTAATATGACTAAAATACCAAATCTTAAAGTTGAGTGGCTTTAGTTGATTCATGCCACATCCTACAATTGTATTACAGAGTGGAGTGGAAAAGGGCTTACTCAACATATAAAATTTGAGGGAAATATTTCTTATAAATTTAATTATCATAACTTCAATTTTATTAATATTAATAATTTCACCATTTTTGGAAAAAAAGTACACATTGTCAGTGAATATTTATTCTAAGAAATAACATGTTGTCACTTATGAACAAAAATCAATGCATCCCTCTTTTTCACAAAAAGAAAAGAAAATGTGGTAGATTTTAAAACATTACATTTGATTTCCATTGACTAGTGATTGTCTTATTTCATCTTGGAAGTCCAAAATCTTCCATATTTTAATTCTTTGACCTTTAGAAAGGATTTTTAAAATCTTTCTCTGTTTTTTGTTAAAAGTTTTTTTATTGTTTTAGTCTTTGAAATCAAGTTGCACTTAAGAGTAAAGCAATTGAGATCATTGAATTAGAGTAAAACTTTTTTTATTGTTTTAGTCTTTGAATTATTGAACACTTAATTTTTTAAAATCAAATGATGATTTTCCAGGCATGGAGTAAAGCAGTTGAGATCATGTTGGGTAGATGGACCCACCTACATAACACAGTGTCCCATTGCTCAAGGAAATACATTCACTTACAATTTCAGTGTTATAGAACAAGAAGGGACTCTCTGGTGGCATACACATATTTCATATCTTCGAGTTACTATTCATGGTTTTTGTTATCTACCCACGAATTGGTAAGTCTTATCCCTTTCTTAAACGAGTTCTTGAGTTTCCAATCATATTAAGTACCTCTCTTGAATTCATAATTGTAATATCTATGCATATTTGTTTAGTAAAATAATTGACTACTAGGAAGTGTTTTTGAATGAAGAATCTACTACAAACCTTATGGATCATTATTTAAATGAAATAAAAAAAATAAGTATGAAAACACACGATACTACTTATTCCTACTTGTGGCCTACTGTAAGTATTTTTAAAATTCTTCTCTGACCATCAAATTTGATTCCTTATAAAATAATTCCATCCAAATTAGGTTGAAATTTTATAACGAATCATGTCAATTTTGGTAGACATTTATAAAAATTACACTAAATAATAATGTTTCATTATATTTTAATCATATCCAAATTGGTTTGTTTGTGGAATATTTAGATTTTGATTGGTTTCTTCATGAAATATTTCTTACCAAAATTGTAGGCCATAAAATTAATACGGTATTCGATCAGTGCATATTATGTCAATTGTTTCCAATGTACAATTAGATTTATTTTTTCAACCAAAATATGCTTCTTTTGATTGTATATGTGTTTATAAATTTGTATCATGTTAATATGTTTACATGTTAAATTATTCTCTTAAGGGTTATGTCTATGTGTGGTCTTCATTAATATATGGTGGAGGGATTTGAGTTGTTGAGGGATTTCAATTGGGCTTACCATCTCCCTTGAATTAATTTATTAGATCCAATCATATTATGTGCACCTCAATCCATGTTTGATAGGCTTTATTAGAAATATCACATATGTCACAAATTATCAAATATTGCATCATCAAATTTGTTGTTATCCCTAAAACAATTTTTCTTCTTTCTTCGTCAAATTCATCTACTTTATGCGAGTCCAAAGATGCATTTCGAGTATCTTATCTAAAAGACAATAGGTCTCATGAATGGCTAAAAGCCTCATGAAAATTACATACAATTCATAATATTAGATTAAACATAGATATATATGGTTTATTCACAAAAATTTTAATCAAAATCCTAGAATGAACATTTAAGACGACATTGCATCGGTATGAATTACCTCAAACTTTTTTTATTAGCGGTGAAAAGGGGTTAAAGTGAATCGTACCCAATACAAAAGGAGGAGAAAAAAGATAAGACATTGAGTAACACAACGATCCAACCTCTACCAGTGGCAAAAAAGATAAAAAAACAACAACCACACACATCCAACAACAAAACAAAAATCAGCAAAACAACCTCATCAAATCCGCTTCCTTTTGGATCTTAGCTGCATCTTAAGGGGAGAGATTGTTCCTTTCTTTTTTCGATTGACAACTTTCCAACACTCATCCCAATTTGGATTTGCATTTTCTTTGTTATGGATTGGAATCAAAACTTCAATATGTTCCGTAAAGCTTGGGGATCCAGGATATTGATTTGATGCATTCTTACATAGTTGTTGCACTTCCACCTCTTCTGGGTCAATTGAATCCTCAGGAATTAACTCCTGAATCACACTTCAAAGGATCATTCGCAACCAAGTGGTTAGAAGTAGAGTTCTTCCGCCATGAGCTTTTGCCTTAAGCATGTTTTCAAACTAAGTGACAATTTTTTTGGTAGTCGTCCTATTTTAAAAATAAAAATAAAAAACCATGTTCTCATAATCAAAAATTTAAAATCCACCATCGGCTGGCATTTTGCTATAATAAAAAATAACTGCCCGTGAAATTGTAAGGTTGTAAGTTGTAAGAGAAAAGTGATTGCCTACCAACATGCGCATAAGAATCTGACACATGCCTATGCTTAATTCAGTAATGGGTGTATTTTCATCAAAGATTGTTTGATAACGACTCTTCTATTATATCAATATTATTCCAAACATCAGTTATTTTAGTTTTATTGTGTGTGTAGAATTCTGATGGACGGGCATAATTCAAACATTCTTATATTGGCATTGTCATAATAACACAATGCTTCCCGCTAATATTTCATACTTCGGTAAGGAGGTTTAATCTAGACAATCCAAGATATGTGCATAGATTGGATTTGATGCCATGTTTGATTAAGTGGATCCAAGAATCTATTATGTCTGTACTTCAATTCTTCCCTGCACAGATCTGCTGCTATGTAAAATTTTGTAATGTTTATAATCTTCCTTGTGAAAATTTCATAACCAGAGCTATATAGAGATGCCTCTCTTTCTTCCAAGAACTTATTTGACTGTATTTTTTTCTTTTTTTGTGTGTGCAGATGGCGATAAACGTTGGAGGATTGTGGGATATATTTGTTCATGTAGCCAAGGAAATACCAAGTGCTTATCACTCGCATGAAGACTCCATATATTTTAAAAAAAAATCTCTATTTACGCATTTGAAGTCAGAATCTTGAATATGGTATAAGAGGAATTGATGTTATTAAGGAGTAACCAACATAAACCAGCTCTGGTATATCAATAGATGTCATGCAAAATAAACCTTTTAGTGTGGGGTGTGGTGATATTGAGAATACATTATGTGGTAATGGCTGCGACACAAGGTAAAACACATTGTGAGTTCATTCTTCTTTAGCCAAAGATCGACATACTAAGGTGAATACTACAAAAGGACTTTGCGACAAAAGGTGTATCATTTTTTCATGGCGGGAGGGCATTTCATGGAGAACTAAATCATTTCAGGCATATATAATCAGATAAAGGTGTATCATATTAATACACATTTCAATTCAAACATTTCTTTGGTATGATATGGTTTATATTTTTTTTAATATGGGAGTGATTAATCAAAGGAGGTTTAATTAAATATAAATGAATGTAAAAGTAGAGGCTTAAATTTTTTAATACTTATTTACTACTATGATATTTTTCCAAGAGATTGTTTATCTCTCTACCTTAACCACATTACACAAGTTAATAAAGTGTTATGGAACACAACATTCAAAGGATAAATTAATCCTTGTTAATCTTGATGTCAATGTTTTTTATTTTTTTAATGTTTCCTGTTCTTTTTAATATTAATAGAATGTATTTGTATTATTTTTGGATTTGGGTTTATTAAGATGATATAAAGTGTGGCGTATAATTGTTAGTAGAAAATTTGTAATGTCTTTGCGTCACTATTATTGGTGGCAGATTTCATCACTTTTTGCATTGTTAGCTTCATATGTTTACAGTGAGGAAGATTGTGGTTACAACTCCAACCCATGTTTAACATTGATGGCCATTTACATGTTTTTTGTGTTTTCAACTATAATTAATTAATTATTTCATAGATTTCTTTGTAAAAAAATGTTATTAAGTATTGTCTAGGTTTCTTTATAAATTTTGTATTAAGTATGTTTAAAGAATAGGAAGTATATTTTGGCAACTGTTGTAGTAGTACTACATTTTCACTATTCTCCAGCTACATAAAAAAAAAATTTAAGCTAGCAATCATTTCATGAAAAAATCACAACTGTAACAGACATAACATTTTTATCCTCTCCAATGTAGATTGAAACACATGTACAATATCTAATAAAAATACAATCACAATCAATAATCATCGATCAACATGTAAATAGAACTACTTTTAAAATTATTTGTGGTTTGGAGTTGTTCTGTATGTATCGGTTGTGGAAGAGTTCATGTACGTTTTCTCTTTGTCTTTAGTCTAAAACTTGTCATAATATTATTTGTAAATTTATTTCGTATATTAGGCAAGGTTGTCAAGAGTTATTAGATGAGATAAAACCTTGATTACTGCATATGGTGAAGGATAGTAAAATATTGACATAGAGATCCTCGCTTCACTACAATTCACCACTACACAATGAATTCCAGTTTTGTATAGTTCATTGACCATAACCTACAACACACCAACTTTATCAATCATAATTCAACTCATATAGTATGGTTAAACAAATAATTTAAACTTTGATCATCTATGATTTAACAAAACACAATCCTTTGAAGATAAAAATAAAAACATTGCAAACAATTTACCTATTATATGTCTATCGGCCTCTCACAAACACCAATAAATGCTTTTGCTAGTTTATATTGTTATCTTTTCTATTAAAACTAACGACCACACTAACAAAAATGACAGGACAGCGTAGACTCATCCAATAAACCTTGATATTACTCATAATAATGGCTTTTTGGAGAGCCTATGTGATTGATTGGCACTCCTATATTTCAGAGGATTATCTGGCTTTTGTTATAGTCTTTTTGCCAAAATGGTTCAATCTCCAGCTATCCTTAAAAAGTTTAGGATGATAATATTATACATGACATTGTAAAGTTAAATTATTATGGATTTGTGTAATGGATGGATGAATTTGGTGCAAGTTTGGTGATTGACTGACATATTCCGCCAATTTCTGCCATACCTCACGCAAGTTTGGTGATTGAATGCTTAAACGATAAGTATATATATAATTGAGAATTACTCCATCTTTTATAATTTAAAAGATGTTTTAATCTTGGCGTTTCTCAGGAGTGAAAAGAGTTTTGCATTAAAAAGCTTGGCCATCAAAATGCACAGCAAGATTTATTAGGAATGTTTGTGTTGTTAAAGAATTTAATATAAATAGGATGGTCTTCCTATTAAAATATAAAAGTACATCGATATTAAATGTACTGGACTTTTCTAACATCCAAGGTCAATTTCCTATTTTTATTTTTAGATATTTATTTTCAGCCCTTATATGTAAAATCCTCATTTTGTAATATTTGAGGCTATAATATGTCAAATCTTCTTCTTTACATTTTGTAATAGTTAATATCTTTAATAATATAAGATTAATAATATAAGAACATGATATGACAAATCCTCTTGAAAATAATGTTTTAGATATTATGGATTTGTATTCCTTTTTTATTATTATTTCTCTCTTGTTGCATGTTAGATTTTACATCAATAAAGTTCTAATTTGAATTCAATGACTCTTATAAATATATGAGCGCATTATTATATTTAGGAAAATTATACAAATATATGCAAAGGGTGCAAGTTGAATGAAATTAAGTGATATTGAAGTTGTAAGAGCATAGAGTTTATTGATTTCAAGGCAAGAGAAGAATTATACAGAACATCTAGAAATATAGAGAAGAATTAGACAAGAGAAGAATTAACTGCATAAAGTGTTTATTTCATGACATTTCACAAAGAGAGATTGATTGAAACAAGCCCTTGAATCCACGCACTAAATAAAATTGAGCGAAAATATTTTTTCCTAATTTTATTTATTGGTCTATGTCAAATGATTATTAGTATTTGTGAAGACTGTGTACCTGCCTTCAGACAATATAATAATAAACTCTATTTAAATTATCCTAATACAATTATTGATAAGTTATGTGGTAAAATATACACTACATACCAAACACTCATATATACATATATAAATTTACTTCTAATTTATTTATATTATTCAATTATAAATTTATTTTTTATTTTATATAAATATTTTTTATATCTAAATAACTTAATATTAAAATGGAAAATAGATTTTTTAAAATTAATAATTTATAAAAAAATCTAATAAAATATAAACCAATAAATAATAAATAATAATTTTTTAAAATTTACCATATGCTTTGAGTTCTTTTTATTTTATTTTGATTTTTTATTACATCTATAATTTTATGTCTTATAATTTTATTTAAATAATATGCTTTTTGAAGTTAAATTTAAAATAAGTTAGTTTGCTTATAATTTTAGGTTAGTTTTATGAAGAACATTTACAAATGAATAAGAAAGAGGAAATAAGTTAGAAGGTGAAAGGTTAAAATTGACATTTCTTACTCCTCTCATATATTAACAAATATTGAGGGTTTTTTGTTCCATAATGTGAGTTATATTTTCTTGTGGAGTGGAACAAAACGTAGGTAGGAAAGGTAATAGTAATTGTATGTAGATGGATTTTGGGTTGATTAGTGAGCATGATGAATAAATGAGTGTATGAATGAACCAAAATGAATATCTGTTAAGCGATGGTTTAAAATATCTAAACAAGAAGCACTATATTTAAAACTCTATAGTCATAAAATCCACGAAGTAAAAGATACATTGCCTTTTTTTCAATTTACATTGCTAACTATTAGCTTTGTCAATCAAAGTAGAGCATGGTTTGTACATTGTCGATCCTATATTCATTCGTACTCGCTCCTACTTGCATATGAAAGTTATTTTACAAAGAGGAAAATTCAGAAACAGTAGACAAATGTATTTGTTACAAGGTTTTGCAAGTCACCTCTCCATTGCCTTTAGCATCTCCACAACCTGACCAAAACCTGCAGTCATGATTGCAAAAATGTGAAGTAAAGCATGATGTAATTTATCATGATCAATCTTCAAAGGGTATCTAGATAAATGCTCCATGATAATGTTAGTAAAATTACATGTTTTATTCGTGCATACGAATTCAAAACTCATATTAAACAAGTAACCATTTATCTATTCCTATCATTTTGGATAGAATAAAGAAGCTACCTGGAGCAGTCAACTAAATACTGAAATACATAAGTGGTTGTGAATATAACAGACTTATTTAAGTATTACAACTTGAAGTCTTAAAATGCAATGCACCCAACATGATCTAGAGCGGCATTGCTCTTGTCCAATTTATAATGAATTAGTCTACCATGATTGAAATAGGTGATACAATGCAGATCACCATGTTGCACTCTCAACCAAACTTATTTGCTAATATCTAGGATAGAAATTGACCATAACTCTAATAATAGTAGGTAGAATCAACTCTGAATAAGGACCAAATCAAATGAAACATAAAAATTCAAAATAGTGAATATCAATCAACACAAGCTGAAGACCTTGAATAATTGGCTATTAAAGAAATTCTCCCTCCAAGAGGCTACCCTTCACTGAATATGCACCTGGTCAATTTCAGTCAACGCATTGTGGCTGTCTATTGTGAAATGGATGGTCATAATGCATTGACCAGAATTGACTGGGTGCATATTGAGTGAAGATTAGCCATTGGTCTACATTTGTGTGTAGAAGGATTGCCTTCTTGACCTCCAATTTTCTGTCTGAATTATCCATATGTTGACCTCCTATTTCCATGTATTTCTTGAATACATGTTTTTTCATTATGAACTTACACTGCAAATAAGAAGACATCTCTCCTCAAATAATATGAATGATATTGTGCAATAGGTTAAAAGCATACATTTATTCATAATCACTTTCAAAAAATGACTCCCTCCTCAAAAACTTGGTGAGGTTTTTTGGCCACCCTATAAAAGCGTACCTACACAACATCAATCCGCCTATAGTTCACAGAGACATGAAATCCACTAATATTCTCCTTTATGAAAATTTCAAGGTAAAAGCTACATATTTTGGATGTTCCATGTTACCACTGCTATGCAAGGCATGCCTGGATATCTTGATCCAGAGTACCATCCATGGTTTCAGCTGATAGAAAAATCTAATGTTTACAACTTTGGGGTTATTTTGGCAGAGCTTCTCTCTACCAAATTAGTAGTGGATACAACTAGGAAAAGCAATGAAATCAACCTTTCTATTAAATGGCAGTAAACATGATAAAAACCAGAGATTTGGATGAACTGGTATATCCATATTTAGCGATACAGAAAAACCCTGAGGTTAAAGCCATGGTTAGTGCAGTTGCAAAGTGCTTAGTTTTGCTTTCTCTAGGCTACAAGCTTGCAAGTGACAGGGATGTTAGGCCAGACATGAAGGATGTTGTAGGTAAGCTTGAGGAAATCAATCAATTGCATAAAACAGATTTAGATATTAATGAATGGAATATTGTTTCTTTTTTATTTTGACAAGGTAGTGTTAGATGAGAGACTGTTATGATACGTAGTTTGTGAATGTTGTCCAGTCCTCACTATTTCTTGTTATTTTCTTTCATGGCCATTATTGGAGCACTACTCACATGTAATGGTACCCGAGATGCATCCTATTTTTTATCGTCACGGTGGGAGTATTGCAGGTTTTGTTCATTTAAAAAATTTGAGAATACACAAATATTAGTTAATCTTTTAAATTAATGGCCAAGGAAATTAAACTACAACATGTCTACAACCATGCTAGTGGAATTGGAGAGGTAGTGCCTTTAGTCTAACAACAAATATTGTTCTTGTTCATCCATGCTTATGCATTCATGTTTGAAAAGGAAATGGGGGGTACTGTACAATGTCGAAAGGTCAAAACTATGGTGTAAGAGATGCTCACACAAGGTTCAGAATTCCAAAGGTACTTTAAGGTCATCTACTTCGTGCTTCTAGTTCTCCACATATCTTCACAGCTGATTGATAATTTTCTTGATTCAAGCTTGAACATCAGTTTTTTTATACATTCTCACAGTTGCATAGACCTTAGATTACACATCATAATACATGAATATTATCTTCTCAGCTTTAAAGCTTCTGAGACTTGAACTTCTGCAGTAGATCACTGTAGAATACACTACTTTCAAGCTTATAAGACATTTCATGTGCTTTCAAGCTCAAATAGATCAATGAAGACCTTAACAACATAGTTGATACCATTCTTAAGGTCACATGTTTATTTACTTGAAGGACACTTCACATTCAGAACAAACCTTTATCTTTACAAGCACCAACATATTTGTAGGTTGTCTGATAGATACTAATAAAAGATGTTTGTCAAATAAAAAATGAATGAGGTATGCAGGAAGTTGGTCAAGCATGTTTTTGGTGTGCTTGATAGGACTTGTTAAATTATTCGCAATGGTCACCACTTTTCATGATAAACTCATAAAACCGAAAGTGCTAAAACTATTAAGAGATGAAAACTTGAACAAGAATTCAGTCCACCCACACAATTCCATTACCTACTTTGAGATTTTTTTTACAGATCATGCTTTCCTATCATTCTTAAATCTTTGTTGTTCAAATCGAAATTACAGATAAGAAAAAAGAAACAGATCATGAAATTCTTAGTCTAGTTTGGAATGCCAGATGGCAAGCACCAGTCACACCCAATCATGATGAATTATTCAAGCAACTGTTACAGACCTTTCTTAAACCTGTAGATTATCATTTCTTCAATTTTGAAGTTTCAGAGTATATGCAGTTGAAATAGTATATACAAGAATTACAACACTCAATCAAGTGCAAGATAGAATGTACAGAATAGTTCTTGGTGTAGCAGCAGAATCAAGTGTCCCTATCACATACGCTCCACTACCAGTTATGTTGCTCAGCTTGACCCAACAAGACTTGAATATTTCTGGCCATTAGTTAGAACATTTTAATCAGCTAAATATAACCACAACAAATGAAGTATTTTTATATTGTCCATGTCCTGCAAATATATGCCAATATTTCACCAAAACACTGCAAATGAAAAATAATAAAACCAATTGACAATGGTTGTGCAATATGTATCAAATAAATTCTAGATCTGTCTATTAAATGCTTCTTCATTGAGAGTTTGAAATTCAGTATCTACTTACCAATTTACGGTTATGTTAAGGAAGCAACTATATCATTCTTATGGTTATATATGTCAGAATATGATCATAAAATCATGGTCAAAGCATCACAAACAAAGATGGAGAAGACGTGATAAATTTTGAATTTTGTTTAATGTCAATCGTTGATTTTAAATTGTGAATTGCACGTAGACAATGTTCTAGAGGAAATTCATTGAAAATAAATTGCTTTGCGAAGATGACATTACTGCAAAAAGTAAAAGTTTTGAAAAATGACCTTCAACATGATACTATTATCCATTTATATAATTTAATTTTGGTGTAGCTTTCCTTATTCTTGAAATGACATTCATGAGGAATAAAAAAACCACGACATTTCTAGCTAGTCCCCATTATTGATGGGAGCTAAGATGAGAATGGAGCTCAGGATGCATTAGAAATATTGGTAAATTCCACCATTGATGACTGACTCCACCAAAATATTCAAACACCATGAAATCTTCCCTTTAGCCATGGCCTCCTTAGTAAACCCATATTTCAGGTGAGTTCTCTCTGATGAATCTGATCTAGTTTGTAAAGACAAGTTGTAACAATTTCTTTAACACCATGTGTAAAGAGATCCCTCTCTTGTCCCCAATTTCCTTAAAAAAATGGAAATGGTTGTTATCCCTAGATGGTAATGCCTACTAAGGTCTCTTTCACCATTGATGACATAGAAAATTTACTGTAGATGGTCAATCAAGTAGCCTCGATCTGTTGATTTATGGGAAGCTTTCTGTAACTAAAAAATATTGCCTCCACTTTTAAACCAGGTCTCTGCACAGACTACCGATGAGCAATACCAAAATCATCCTTACACCCGCATCCAATCTGAATCTTTCTTATAATTCTTAAATCTTTGTTGTTGGGATCAAAATTCCTTGAAAGTGCCAGATCTATTATCACACACAACAGCTTGTACTTCCTCTGTGTCTTCCATTGTTACGCTGATCACCTACAAAACCCTTTGAAATTATCTTCCCTAAACACCCCAAAATAAATATATGGCAAAGTATCTTACAGGAAATTTACAGGAGGAAAATGTATAGTAGCGGCAACTGAAATGCAGAGGACATGAGTAGGCCTGCATGACTAAAGTGAGCTCTTATAACCATGAAAATATACATGGCATATTTGTATATGCTTTTTCCATGAGCGTTTGCCGCATAGAAAGATCCTGAGAAAGAGTTCATTCAAAGATCTAGAGAAAGAGTTGAACGATGAGCTAGATTCAAGGAGGAATTTCTAGTTCAGTCTAGTACAGTGGATAGAACTGAATTTCCAACATTTGATTCAAGTGAATGCTGGTTTTATAGCTATCCACATCTTATAATGCCGAGAGAGATGAAATCAAGAACATATATCGCAGGTGGTGGGAAAATGACACACCATAGATGCATCCCACGATCAAAGAATCTTACCCGTCCTTATGGGAGCTATCAACCGCTGTGGAGAGAGTGGGGGAAAATGCTCAAACTAACACTGAAACCTTCTCAATCTGTTGAAGGTCATCGTCGTGCTTGTCTAAACAGTAGTTTACGAAATGCATGAGAGAACGTGTCAAAATGCATGAGTGGACGTGTCATCTAGCCATCGATTGACCCTTTCCTCCATTAGATTTCAACGAAACTCCAAGGAAGATTTTGGTCCATTTGATTTCTGACTTCTGTTAGAATCAATAGGTTCAACTCCACTACATGAAAGACTTTAGTATCATCTTATGAAAAAATAATGTGATATTGGTTATGTATTGTTCTTACGCGTTATATATTTTGTGTCACTTAAATTGGTTAGATCCAAGAATCCACCCAAAATAAGTGCTAGAATGAATTCCTATCTATTTAATCTTGTTAAAGTCCCCTTGATTCATCCTAGGATTTTGAAAAAAGTAAAATGGTTACACTGAATGAGCCTCACATCAACCTTGAAATCATATTTACCCTTCTTAATATTAATATAGATGTATTTTTTTGGATGGTGTTGGTACCCATAATTGTCGACCTCTCTATTCTCTTGGAAAATCATGCATCTATTTAATTTTGTGCTTGTTCTTGAGGTTTTCGGGCATTTGAAGTAAAGACAATGGTACTTTGGCATATTGTTAGGACGGTTGGTTACTTTTGTATGATATGAATATAATGATATGAAGGGAAGTGTTTTGACAAAGCATGAGTAAATCGTGACATGTGTACTTTATGTCCCTTTGACATTTGTATGAAGTGCAGGTTAAGCCCAATATAGTTCCGCAACGTAGATGAAAGTATAAAGACAATGCCTTATTAGTTCCTGCCTATGATACTATACTTTTTAGTTCAATGAAATAATTTTTGTCAATGGACCAATCACAAATGATAATTTTTTGCTTATCATTGAAACTTATAATGTTTTTATTCAATTTGAACAATTTGACAATTTAACAATTTAATCAAAAAATATTTAACTATTTTGTCATTGGTTAGTTAGAGATGATTTGAAAAATTTAAGGCCTTATTGGAGCAATGATTTATTTAAACAAATAAACACTTAAATTTTTAAATTGACATGTGTACAAGTTTTAATGATGGATATGACATGCTAAATCCTTTAATTCCATGTGTCCCATTGAAATAGTAATAGCATTTATTTACATTTTCAGTCATTGTTCTTATTTATTAAATGTCAAATCTATAACATTTCTTAATATTAGTTTCTCCCAAACACAATAATTTTCTCCATGCAACCAATCATGGTTAAGAATTTTTTCACTCATGTCATATCCATCATTAAAACTTGTACACATGTCAATTTATAAATTTAATTGTTTATTTTTTTAAATAAATCATTGCTCTAATAAGGCCTCAAATTTGTCAAATCATCCCTAACTAACCAATGAAAAAATAGTTAAATATTTTTTTATTAAATATACAACTCCAAGAACATTTAGAAATTTAATTTATACCTTTTTGTGCTAAACAACTTCAAAATGCTACAACATATCACTTAAGCAATTGCTAAAATACAATTACATCTTTATAGCATGAATGGCAGGAACTGGCCGCTTCGCGGCTCTTGTTTTGGAATGATTTAAGTTCTTGCCACAAGCCTGGGTACCTAGTTGAGTGAAGGGAAGGTTGGTATGTGTTTATGATTTCTCCTGACATTCATAGAATGGAGATAAAGGTACTTAGTCTTTTCTATTTGAAAGAGCTGGCAGCAATTAGATAGGAAGCGGTCGTTCTTCTCTCGTGGAATAGTTTATAGTGTTGTGAAATGCTTGAATGTAGTAGTGAATGTTGTGTGGGAAGATTAATTGTGTTAGTTTTGTTCACAGTACAGTGCGAGTAAAATACGAAATAATTGATATGTTTCATTAATTATAACAGAACAAAGAAATACATGTCATACATTGATGAAGAAAATAGATAGTTCAAGGTGATATATACTGTAAACAAAATAGGGATTCTATTATATGGGACCTACCCTCGAAGATACATACATACATGCACAAAATAATGAAAATGCAAAAGATTTCACTACAAGCATAGAGGTCATTTTTCAACAGTAATGATCTCATCCGGGAAATTTGGCACACACCTCGACAATTCGTCCCTGTGGTGTATGAAATCCTCATGGGCCACCGGACTAAAAAAAACTACACATCCCCAGCTAGGTTCTGTGACATCCCTCTCTCCATCAACTCAGGAATTCCCACCCGTGGTCCATTACGAATTTGGGTGAACTCCCTCTTTTATCAAGTGAGCTCACCCACTCAGAAAGAGAAATTCCCCCTCTAATATAAGTCTTCTTCCTTCGACCAATAGAGCGTCGAGATATGAGGAATGGAGTTTCTTCATTGGGCGGATCATCAGAGGTAACTCTTTGTTTCTTGGAAGAAAGATCATGGGTGCTCATTGTGGCTCGGATTTTGTCCAAGGAAGTTTCAAGGGCCGAAAGCCGCATTTCTGTATCGTTTGCATGCAGACCTGAATGTTTTCCTCTATTCTCTGGGGCGCTCGGTGGGTTCATAACAGGGATCTCTGCAATCAATAAAGCAGGATCGTAGTAAGCTTTGAGCATATGCCAATGGTCGTCATGGACATACGGGAAATGATGAATCCAAAGTTGTTTCAAGTGTCATGTGCTTAGATGATGCTTGGGGTGGATAAGATGAAAATAAAGGGCCTAGAAAAGGGTAAATGAGGCACATTTTTCAGATAGTTGATTCAGGAAGGATGAGACCATATCGTCTGGGGAGGAATTGTCTGAAGGATTGGCCCTAATATTTGGCACACTAAAGCATGCCCGATGAAAGCTTCATTGGGGCCTGTGAGTTGGAAGAATTCACCCAGATGGGTTAGTTCTTTACCGGTAGGACTCACTCTTACGGGTGCAAAGGCCATGATGGAGAGGTTGTTAATAAAATCAATGTGGAGATGGCTCTGTGGATTTCGGATGGTAATCTTGTGGCCCGTTATGCTACGCTTAAATAGGTAGGCTTCCATGGAAGATTTTTCTGGTGAAATCATATCGCCATAAATATCACATCCATCCTAGATCGAATGGCATGATTGGGATTTAAATTAAGATTGGTTATTTATATGAAGCGTGTCACCGAAGATTAAGTAAATTTCCACATCTTTAAGGAATGTCTTTTCAATGTAAATATTTTGGCCACGTCACATTTATTCTCACGTGGAAATTTTGATATTAAATTAATATGACATGGAAAATATTGTGCTTATTCGTGATGGTGACAGGGTAGTGGTGGGTAAAGTTGAAGGTTGTCTTTGGGGAATATTCTTTGTTATTCCATGGATGCCCCGAAGAGTGGCCTAGGCGTGAATCAGTTGGAATCTAGATGGTTATTCTCTAAAACCCTAAAGTAGATAAGGTTTTAGAAGAGGAAAATAGGGGTTTGAGAGAGAAGAGAGGCTATTTTTGGAAGAGAAGACTCTTTGGAGTAGTTCTGGGACGGTTTAAGGTACACAGATCAACCATGGAAATTTGTGCTTACCTAATGTAGGAGTTGTTTTATTCCCCATTTTCTTGGAATTCATGTTAAGGTTATTACCTCTGTATAGTCATTAGCTTGGGAGTCTTAGTCTATCATGTTAATTTCAAAAACCCATATTGGCTAAGAATGACCTAAAACTATTCCTAGTTGTTTCCTTGTATGTACTCGGGACTAGCCTTGCCAAAACTATCCATAGTTTAGGTGAGTTTGTATGAGGGAAGAGTTACACTATTTGTACCCCGTCACTTTTAGTGTGAGTAAGTATTTCATCCCTAGATGTCGTAGGTATAGTCTCTTCACGAACAAACTCTCATTCATGTGTGTGTTTCTCTTGGTAATCTATTGGGTAGTCAAGGCCTTGTGAGTATAATTGGGATGTTTTCACTTTCAAATGATCCCATTACAGAATTTAAAATGACTTGAGTGGAACCTCTGTCGTAATGTACCCATTTGTGAAACTATTGAGTGTGAAGCCTTATTCTCTTCAAAAATAAAGTGTTACATGGCAAGCAGTATCGAATGCTTTAAGTTGTTCAAAGGTTTATGAGGAAAATATAATTGTTTACCTTAATTTTTCCTTTTCGTAGAGTTTAAACCCCCTTTGAAACATGAATGTTATCAATAAGTTTTGAATCTTCTATGGGGACTATTAATAAAAATACCCTTAACGAATGTTTTTCCAATGAGAGGAATAGAGCCTTACAAGGAAATAAAATGTATAAAGTTATTTCGAATGTCTCTCTTATAACATGTATTTAATACTCAAATCGCTCAAGGAAATTAAAAGCAATGTTTCATATGAGGTCGCACTCTTTGGAATCTTGAATCTTTAGTGAGAGCAAGTGTTATTTGGACCTTAGTTATTCAAAAATAAATTCGATATGAAGTCAAGGTAATAATGTAAAGGTTATAATAACATTGGTAAAAGAGATGAAATTTTAGGAACGATTGTTGAATATCTTATACACCTTGTATTTTGCCAAAAGGACTAAAATGATTAAGGTGACTTTTATAATAAATAAAAAAATAAAGCAACACCTCAAATTAGTGATTAGTTATTTTATTAAGTGGGAAATTTGTAACACTTAAGGAATAAACATATTCTCCGTACTCCTAATTCTTATTCAAACAACAATGTTTAATGTTTAGAACTATCAAAAAGGGAAATGTAAATTAATTTATCCTTTTACTATATTGGCAAAGCCATCTTTTCTTAATCTTCCTCTTATGGTCTCCTTTTGTATGGTGTTAAGCTCGTTGAGAAAATGTGGTGTTGGCTAGCGTAATCTTATCTCCTTCGTTTTACATTTGCCTGAATATTATTGTCCTTAAAACCCATGTTCAATTCGAGGATTTAAATGAATTCAAAGTAATCCATGTGATAGGCTTAGTGATGGTCTCTCTCTCTCTCTCTCTCTCTCCTCTCTCTCTCTCCTCTCTCTCTCTCTCTCTCTCTCTCTCTCTCTCTCTCCTCATTTTTGTAAGTTCTTATTTTATTCTTCCATTGTATGATGGGATGTACATGTTTATTTTCTCATTTGAGTAATAATGTGGTTTTCATATATCTCATGTACTTGTTATTGCTCATTGTGGGACTAACAAGTGTGTTGTGTGTAAGGGGAGAGAGGTAGGGTCATTATGGAGGGATAAGTAAAGATAAAACTAAAGTAAATCTTGTGTCAAATTAAGGAGGAACCAAACGTATGTGGGATTTTTTCTAGTGGAACAATAAGAGGTTTCTGGAATAAACCAATTGAAGGAATAAGTGGCATGCATTTTATTTTTGCTAAAGAAACCAAGAACTTATGCCCCATACCTTAATGGAGTGATAAGTGGTATGGACTGACCCTAGTTCCCTTTGCAAGCCATTAGAGGCTTGGTAGTATTTGTTAATATTTGTGAATGTTCCTAATCCTCTCCCTTTTAAGCCTTGTGCAAAGGCTTCACATGGTGATACATAATATATTAAATGTTATTTCTCTCTCTTAATGCTAAACTCTTGTGGAAATAATTAGTTTCTATTTGGGATGCATGTGCATTGAATGAAGTTTGGTATTTTCTTGTATGCATGAATATGTTTTGTATGTGTGTATGTTCGGGATTTTCATTGCCAAAGGTACAAGGATAAGTGTTATTATGGTGTATGGGGTCTCTTATTTATTTTGGGAGGAAACAAAGGTTAGTGATATCTTAGTGGAGCAATAAGTGCATAGGGATAAATGTGTTTTCGTTCATGGTTGTATGACTTCTTTAGAGGAACCAAAGGATAGTCTCCCTTCCTTAGTGGAGGGATAAGTGGAAGTATTAGCACCATTTCCCCTTGACAATCCATTTTATGGCTTAACAGTATTATGTGCTCTTTTCTAACATTTTTGGTATCATCTTCTCCTTGTTTTGGAGATGCATGTGAAGTGAAGCATGTTGTGTGTTGGTTCAAGCATTGTGTTATTGTTATGTGGGCCTAAGTGATAATGTAAGTTTTGTTGATAAGTGTTATAAGCTTTTAAGTATGTATGTATATATATATATATATATATATATATTGGTTGTGTTGTTTGCATGGGCATTACGTTTGGTATCAGAGAAGAGGTTCATACTCTCGAACCTATAGTATATGTTTTTTATGTGCATATTGTAACGAGATGAACACATTATGTTATGTCATGTGGCATTGTTCGCAACTTGTGTTGGCAATGCCATGTGTAGAATTATGAGATATTGAAGTATTTTTTATAAGGTTACCCTCATGTGAAATTGTCTTACAGTGTGTATGTTATATTAACGTATTTGTGAAAACCGTGTTCCGTTGTGAATAATTGAGTGTGTTGTGAAGTCGTTACCCCATGGTATCTTTTTTGTGCCACACATGTGTATATAGAAAATGTACCAACTTGTGGAATCTGTTTGTGTCGTAGTTGTGTACTATGTGTATCGTACTTATGTTTTCTTTCAATAGATAGTAATGTGTTTATCCTCATGAGTAGAGGTATATGATGACCTTATGATCCCTATTGTATCATTTATATGCCATTGGTGCATTATGTGGAAAGTGTGTATTCTTATGTAAATTGTGATCAATTGTAATGTATGTCACCCCTTATATGATATATACACATAGCATGTTATGTTGTAGTGTTGTATCGTGTTATATGTTACCTTACACAGTTGATTCCCATGGGTAGTATCAGGGTGTACACAGGGAGTGAGAAGGGAAAACAATGGGCCATGTTTCTCGAGTCGAGTATGATATAGGAAGTGCAGTCTCTCGTAGACTGAAAATCCATTTCCGTTTGTTTGGTATGTGTGACGTTACTATACTGATGCCATGCAAATTGTGTAGCATGCACACGTCAGACTCGGAAAATGGTGACTTGTAATCCTTTCTCATTCCTTAGATAGTCGTTGTAGATACAACCTTTGTGTAGTTATCGACCATATGAGCCTTGTGAGTTATACCAACTATGATTTTGATTATGAGGATATTGGGATCTTGTTTCATTTTGAGTTGGACTCAAGTAGTACACCAGACACTACAACATATAGGCCTTTTTTACCACAATTATTCCACAAATTTTCCACAGTTTCGAATAATTGTAGAACAATTGTGGTATCTCTATGATAATTTCAATTATTGATTTTTAGATATTGTGGATGCGCCACAATTTATACATAATGATAATCATTTGTAGAGAAATCACACATCCAACCCTTTCTCATAGAATATCCACAATTTTTTATAATTAAAACTAAAATTTATCATAAAATGCATTACCAAAATATAGCTATGAGATTTTTTGAAAAGACTAATATAAATTTATAGTAATATTAAAATTCTATTGTCTATATTTAAATATATTTACATGTTTTTAAAAAATTATTAAAAAATTAAATTAGAATACTATGAACATCCAATTGTATAAAAAACACCATTATTATATCATATTTTAAGATAAAATTAACAAAAAATCGTTAATATATCTAATATAGAATATTAGTGTGATAATATTATATTGACTAAAATATATATTAATTATAATATGTATTACTTCAAATAAGAATGATTTAGCGGATCACTCAATATACCAAATATTACTAATTTATATTGTATATAATAAAATATAATTTAAAAATACAATATTAAAAAAATTCCATAGAAATATCTCATTACCAATTTTTTTATAATAGATAATTTAATAGAAAATATAAAAAACTAATTTAAAATATATATTTTAATATATTAATAATTTTAAAAAAATCCCATAATCATACTATTATGAGTGGGAACTTTATGTAAGAATGCGAAATTGTCAAAATAGAAAAACTACAATAAGATACACATGCCATATAATATTCAAAAATAAATGGAGTAATTTGATATTTTAATCACATTTAACAAATTCCATTAATTATAAAATGTCCTACATAAGTCCACGTGGTTGCAGTTTTGAATGATGCATGTGGCTTGGTGAATTCTCTAACTCACGATTACCATGCACTGTGTAAACGTGGGGTGTCGTTGGCGAGATAGTTGGAAGATAAATAGAGATTACTATTGACGTGCTGAGCGCAGAATCACTCACACTATGGAACACCTTTTTTAACGTTTTTGAATATCTCAAACATCCAAAATAGTAGGGCGCATATCCAATTTATTCAATATTATATGAAGATATGGTAACAGATTTCTACAAGGCATATTTCCTTCATCTTTTTTTTTCTTTGATTCCTTTGTCATGTTTCTTTGATAACTAATCAGCTTTCTAATCGGCATCTACAGCATGGCGCAGATTTGTATTAAAATGTTTTTTTGATTGTGTTCTACCGGTAAAATTGGAGTTTGTTACCAATTACAACCCTTTTTAAAATACGTAATCAAGGAGATAATTTAACTCTTTGTACTAAATATTCTGAGAGTCTGGAACTATCGTTCGTTTTCTACCATGGAATTGGTCGGAAGGGTAAAAAAGCATTATTGAAATTTATTGTGAATTCAACAGTCTGGGGTTCAGAATCTGCTCTGCGTAGTGTATTATTTCCTAGTTTGATTTTTTTTAGCCCTCAATTCGATATCTTTCAATGAAAATTTTAATTTGTCCTATAAATGTTTGATAATGAATAGATTTGAGGATTTTCATTCATGTTTTGATAATGAATAGTTTTGAGGATTTTCATTCATTGCATGCATGTTTGGTTTTTAAAATTTATCTTAGTAACACGAATGTTGATTGCAAGAATTTAGTGGATTGTCAAAACAAAAATTTGACAACAACATAGTGGCAGATGGCATATAAAAAAATAACATATCACGGATTACACGAGACAAAGGTATCCTCTCTAGGCATTGAGATTATTTTATTACATGAAATCCATATATTTCTAAATTGATAATTTTTCTTTTTGTTAAGCTAACATCTCTGTAACTCCTAATTTATGCATTGATTGCAGGATCCTTCTACGTATGCTTCCCCCTTCCAAACGCAAATCCCTAAATGAATAATACATTCCTTTACTTCTTAACCGCCTTTAAAATTAGATGCCATTGTAAATATAATCACATTCAAATTTAAAAATCAGATGTTATGCCTATCAATTCCATTACGATCGATCTGGAAAGAAGCATGAAGAACATGGGAGATATCGAGTGAAGCTTAAACGTGTTATAAATTAAAAAAACTATAATGTGTGGAAGAGTTAGAAGTATTGAAGTTAGCTAACTAATCCAGGGACCTAACCTGTGATAGGGTATTTTTGATCTATAATTTTAGTAAGTGCAAAAAAATACGATGTGTATAATTTATATAATAAATAAAAAAAATTATTTGATCTAAATAATTTTATTTGGTTTAAATTGGTATTGTGGTTATAAAATATTTCAAAAAAATTAAAAAAGAAATGGTTATTAATTGTAATATTTCTACATTTTTAGAAAAGATAATTTCACAATTAATTATTGTGGCAATCAAATTGTAGCTTCCACCTACAATTTTCATGTGGTAATGATCATTGTAGAAAAACTTGTTGAAATTCCACAATTTACAAAAATACTAACAAAAATAAAAATTGTGGAAATGTTACAGCTATTAAAAATGTGGACAATGTACAATTAAAAAAATGGAGGTTATCTATAAATTTTATAAATTGTGGATCATCCATGGTATAACGAGTTGTGGAAAAACTACAATAATATATTAAAAAGTGGATTAGCTACAATTCCAATGCCACAATTTTAATTTTTGGAATACCACATAACCACAAAAATATTGTTAAAAAATTGTGGCAAAAGGATTAGTTTGTTGTAGTGAGAGATTCCCTTTGAGGTTGTTGGGCATTGTATTTCATTAAGGCGATGGGGCTCTATGTGTTCAGGTCCATAGAGTGACCTGGCCTGCTTCGGTTCTAGAATACCATATGGTATTGCGAGGTATATGGATTTTCCCATGGAGACATGTGGATTTTTGGTACTTTGATGTACCTAGTATCTTGATGGATTACTTATGTGATCTTTTTAGCTATATATTGTGATACTACTGGTTTGATGCCCTTTACTATTGGATGTAATATATTTGGTTTCTCTCTTGACACTTTGTTATAAGTGGCTATGACTTGAGTCATGTATGTAAGGTCATTGCAAATATATTGATGTGTTTATGGTTGCTATGTTGGGCATGTGTTGTCCATGTCTCTTATGCCTTATACCTGTGTTGAGTAATGTGATTCTAGATTGTACTTTTTCTTCCCAATTGGGATGATGGGTTTATTTTGCATTACTGTTGTGAAATGAAAATTTTGACATGTGTATGGTTTTGGGGTTGTGTATGACCCTGTGATGTATTTTGTTTTTGGAAACCCCTTGGAGACAATAAAAATTAACTGCTAAACAATGAAAATGGTTAAGAAACAATGACTTGTAATAATAAGAAAAATATTATATTTGAGTATGTTATAAGGAAACTAATAAACTAGAAGTCTTATCGAGGTAATAATGAACATTATCAAACAAAGAATAAATTAACTATGACAAGAAGAACTGTCAATCTTCACAAAACATTAAATAAGTTGAGAAAAAAATTAACGCTTATTTAGACTTCCTTGTAGTCATGTATTAGCGACTTGACCTTTTTCCCTAAAAGGACAATCAACATTGTTGACTTTCCCTTTTCTCAATTATCCTTCCATTTATGTTGCGTCTTATGACTAGTGTAGCTCCATAATATAGAAATGTGTCCCAGAGTTTTCCTTTTTTGTATTCAATCCTCGACTATATTTAATAGGATAAAAATAAAATTAATATTATTATTGTAATCATTTTACTTATAACATTAAATAAAGAAACGAAAAAAAAAAATTAAAATTAAAATAATAGAGTGATTTAATAAATAAATATATTATAATAACAATAAATAAATAAAAAATTAACGAAGACATTTTAAAAGAATAATAAGAATATAAAATAAAATAAAATAATATTAAGTGAAATGGTATGGATTTGGTGGAGATTGATGGCAGGGTAGTTGGTAGGAGGATTTGATGCCATTGTGTTGCAGGGATGTTGATGCGCCAGAATTAGCAGGAACTTGACAAGGTCATACTTGAGCTCCAGGTGTCTGTTTGAGTCCGTTTGTTTTTTGAAACCATGTGTTTCGATGAGACGAACACAACGGAAACCAACCCTACCGGTGGGGGCAAGTTTTCGACACGTTTTCAGGCCCTAAATCCGCCATCTTGAGGCCGAAAATTAGGATTTAAGTTATAGTTCAGTTTTTTCCTATTTTTGGGCATTACTTAATTTTAGTCTATTAGTTGCATTATGAGTTAGAAAGTTGGAAATTCCTCTAATTTAGGGATGTAGAAGATGTGTGGCAATTTCTGTGCCCGTAGGAATAAGCATGCGAACTTACTAAGAATAGCAGGTTCTAGTAAACTGCTTAAATAGTAATTTCCGCCACCTAAAGTAGATTTAGTCAGAGTTTGTTAGAGTTTACTTGGAAACTCGAGTTGGGAGTTATTTTTCCTATTTAGGAAACATTGTAATTCATTATTAAATAACGAAGAAGGAGATCTATTTTCTTTGGAGTTCATATTATTTGCAGTAAATCAAGTTGGTTAGAATTTGGCTACATTAGATGCTCATGATGAGCCTCAGCTTTTGTAGACTCGTGTGTCCATGAGAGCCCCTTTTGGGGGTAAACTAAGTTGCGTCCATGTGTTTTTTCTTTTCTTTTTTTTGTTGGGCTGCTATTATGGCTTTGAGAAGGCATTGGAAACTTTGAGCAGCCATATGGGAGCTTGATTGAGATTGAAAGGATGTGTTAAACGTTTATTGGGACCCTTGTGCCCATTTTTGGGCGGTTTAACTCACTGGATGCACCTAAATGAGAGCTTGAATAGGTATGAATACTCCCCAACCTGCACAAAATCAAGAGCTTTGGAAATTTTTAGACATTTGTCAAAGAATGATGGAATGGCTCATATTATTCACTCAACTTCTATCACGTTCGAAGTGGAGATTTGCAAGATGGGAAGTATGGGAATGCATGTTGAGGTTTTGAAATACTTTTTTTTTTCTTCAACCGCTCCCTCTCCTCCATGGCGCCTAAGCCATCCACGCATCTATTGAGGTAGCTCTGTAAAAGAAAAATAGATAAGCCAAAATGTAATAAAATCAAGCTAAGACTCTTGTTTGAGGTGCCCCACCTTCTGTTCCTACACTAATATCTTTTAGACTCCTTTTAAGTTCTGCAACGTTGCAGACATGTACTTGTAAGGAAGTCTTTTGGAGCAGAATGTTTCATTTTAGACTGAATTTAATTGTTTCACCTTTTCATCCATTCTTCCTCTCTGCGCCAAAGATAAGTGGATTGAAATCTTGGTATGGGGAACTTGCAAAAGATCGTGGTCTCTTGGATGAGTTGGAAGGTTTGTACGAACTAGACGGTCCTGAGGAGAATGCCAAGAGAATTAAATTTGAGGGATACTTTGAATGTTGGAAGCACACCAAATGTTGATGAAATAAAGAGAACAACTCTACTCTTGCATTGCCATTGTCAAAGCCATTGCTCCCAATTAAATTCAAATACTTCCAAGCATGGTGTTCTCTCACTTCCCTTGTAAAATTTTCATATTCCTAGTTTTCAATCTTGCAATGTGGTTAAAAATAAAAGTATATGAATATTTCGCTACCATGTAATTAAAATGAATCATAGCTCAAACAAACAAATTTTTCCTACACAAATGAAGGAATGACGTTTTAGTACAAACCAATGTTTGAATAACCTTCTTAGATGTCCAAACAGCTTGGATAGCCATACTGGATTGTGGAAACCACTAGAAATGACGAGACAAACTTGTTCCTAGTTAAAACTACCTTGACATTAACCTTGCAAAAGTTAACAAACACAATTTTTAATAACGTCTAAAACACCCCTCCGGACCCTGAAACCGGAAGGTTAAGCTTTGAATGTATACCCTATCATGTTGAGTACTGTATTGAACCTTAGGATGAGCTCACAGGGTCATTTGTACACTTTTTGTAACCCCTCTAGCAGCCATGTTAATCATTTTTCTAGTCTTGGGAATCTATTGAAATTTAAAAGTTGAGTTCGGTTTTGGCTTATCGTTTGTGCTTCGAGTGAAGAAATAGATATCGGCCTTTGTATACCTCTAGAATTTTTACATGAAAATTGCTTGCGACCTTTTTGGATAAAAATACTTCGTTATTTATTTTTGCAAGGTGGTTTTGTAGGTCTTTGGTCATTGAATGACCAAGTAAAACTAGTTCAACTACAACCAATGGCTTTGCAAAATTAGTCTCCATTCGTACCTCGTTCGCTAGTTCAAAGTTTCATCACCTCAAGTGAGTTCCCTATATATAGGTGAATATATAGGATTTGTATCATGGTGCTTTGACCATCAAAAATTGGTTTTTGAATGCAGTCTTATAGCCACTTGGGATAAATTGGACGTTTTTGCAAACTAACAACAAAATTAGAAATTAATTTCATGGAATCATACTAAGTTAAACCATTGGAGGAAAAACATGTAGTCACTAACACATGCTTTTATGAATCTCCATTTGGTTGTTTGTTTCGATAAAATTTATTGTACGGAAAATGATGTATTTCTCCCTCTCTCTCCATCTCACTCTTGCTTGGAAAATGAAAAGAAAAAAGTATTCCTAACCTCTCTTGAATGTGTAAAGTGTTGTAATTCATTGCAAAATAGAAAATTAGCAATCAAGAATTGTGCTTGTTAGTAGTAGAATTCCATGCCAGAGGTTTTCGTTGACCCATGCTCTAATGGTTGTTACAGGTCACAGGTAGTACAACATGTAAGATAAATGAAAGAATTTGACCTTATAGTTGTATTTAAATTGTAAAATGTATAAAATGATGCGATGTATTATATTTTTGAATAATTGTAATTATTTACCGTTTTGAAAGGATAAAATGAAAAAAAAATTAAAAATTTAGTTATTCCATGTGTGCATTAAAAAGTGTATGCAATTATAATTGAATGTTGTTCAATGCCATGTAATCATTTATCATACAAATTTTAGTTTCCTTTCTTGACACTTAAAATGTTGGTTGGAACTTACCTTTCCTTTTCCACCTAAATGGAATGAGTATATAACCCTCTTATCATACTTTCACTCTTAGCTTATCTTGTTAAGTCCAAAACCCCCTATAGGCTAAGAACGACCTAAAAATATTCCTAGTTGTTTTTGTGTATGTGCTTGAGACTAGCCTTTTGAAACTTATCCATAGTGTAGGTGTGTTTTTATGAGGGAAGGGATACACTATGTGTACCCTGTCACTTTTAGTGTGAGTACGTTCGTCATCCCTCGATGTCGTAGTTATATTCTCTTCACAAACATACTCTCCTTCATGTGTGTATTACTCTTGGTACTCTATTGGGTAGTCAAGGCCTTGTGAGTATGATTGGGATGTTTTCACTTTCAAATGATCTCATTACAAAATTTAAAATGACTCATGTGGAACCTGTGTCGTAATGTACCCATGTGCAAAGCTATTGAATGTGAAGCTTTATTCTCTTCACAAATAGAGTGGTACATGGCAAGTAGTATTGAATGCTTTGATTTGTTCGAAGGTTTATGGGGAAAAGATAATTGTTTACCTTATGTTTTCCTCGTGGTATATTTTAGACCCTCTTTTGAGCGTGAACCTTATCACTAATTTTTTAATCTTCTATGGGGACTATTAATAAAATACCCTTTAAATGCATGTTTGTCCAACGAGAGGAATAGTTCCTTATGTAATGCTAAAAAGTGATTAGATATATATGAAAACTAGAAACCAAAATCAAATTGATTTCTCAAATCTAATCCTATTAAACACTACGTCAAATTGAGCAAAGACGAAAGAGAGATAGAAATAATAGTTATAACTTACCAATGAACAACCTCCCTTGATGTTGTAGTTGTGTTGACGATGATTGAATAGAATTTTTGCTTCATATTTATGGAAGTAAATATACAACACTTCCCCTTTGTGGATTGAAGATTGCTTATGGATGCTTGATAAATATGCAAATGGATATTAGAGATATTTGTAGGAATTTTAACAACAATTCGTTATGATTTCTAAGGATTGTTTTCATGGAGGGTGACACACCTATGTATAGTTTTTGGGAAAAGAAATGGAGGGCTAAAATCTTGCCAAGTAGATGGAAGATTGATTGTTAGTATTGAATGGGAAGATAGAAGAGTGTAGATAATTCTAGATTTATAGTGAAATATCCATTGAATTTAAAATTAAATAGAGAAGAGTAAAAAGTTAGAGATGCTTCTAGAATCAGAAGCCTCTAAAAATAAAGGAGGTGGGATTAAATTAGTTCAATTTTAATTAGGAGTTAATGATGTGATTACATGGAGAGGCTAGTTGTAGGATAGGTGTAGAGTAGGTGGGTAGGTAGACATGAATTTTAAATTCCTAGAAATGTTAAATGAGGTTAGTGGGAAGTTAGGAAAGGGGTTGGTAATAATTAATATTGTGATTAATTATTATAGGGTCAAGATAGGAATTGTGGAATGATGAATTAGTAATAGGGGAAATGGTACTTTTGCGCTAGATATATGGAGAACTGAAAGGAACGATAAGAATATTTTTCCAAGTCGCGAAGATCTCAGATTATAATAGCACATCACATTAGATTTGTAAACAAAAAGCTAAAATATCATATATGAAAATCCATTATAATACATAATTACTTCATATTGAATAATGTTGCATTGAATTACTCAATAAGAAGAATGTACATATAGGAGGAGGGAAGTGCAACTACTACCTAGACCAGTGTTGAAGAACTCCCCCTAACTGATATTAGTAGTTAAGTTAACTCCATAAGACTAACAAACTAACTCCACATAACTTGTAAGTTAACTCAATATAAATAGTACACCTAAACAAGCTAACCCAACAAGTGTAGGGCTAGCATAAGTGTAAGAGTTATCCTAATAAAAAAATAAATGCATCAATGATAACCTACACTAACACCCCTCGTAAGCCTAGCTTAGGTGAGCGGAAAATAAGGTGGGTCCCAGCAACAAGCCCTGATGAGGTACCCACGTATAATAAATGGGAAAAGGGGACACCGCAAGGTACCCAAAACCAATAATAAAAAATTAGATAAAACAAAACCCATTGCAAGGCATACCAAGAAGCTCGAATCAAAAAAAATTGTACAATGCTAAAGAAGTTTGGTGTGTATTGTGGTCTAAATCAACTGCTCGATAAAAAAAAACTGACACAGATTTTCACTAGAATAGCTCCATGTACAAGGAAACTATCAATGGAGTGATGCCAAAAGTATACAAAAAACACCAGACATATTTGATCAACTACTACAAATAGGTTTTTCATGATCTAATAATAATAACCAAGGCAACAAGGTAAGGACATAAGATCCAAAGAAATAGGAGTGCTGTGATCCAAGAAAAGCCAAGGTAACAAGGCAAGGACACAAGACCCGAAGAAGCAAGATCAATTGCTACAAATAGTGTGCCATGATCCAAGAATAATAACCAAGGCAAGGACATAAGATCCAAATAAATAGAAGTTTCATGATCTAAGAAAAGACAAGGTAACAAGGTAAGGACACAAAACTTGAAGGAGCAATATCAACACCACACCATCCCATACTGCTGAATGGGTAGAGTGATGCTACAGATTTGTATGAGTTGTCAAAAAAGATACTTGAACACTGAAAAAACTAACACTGGGCTTCACTAGAATAGCTCTCCCACAAGAGAGATTGTTAACATGCCTAATAGTGTCGAAAATATAGATCTAAAATCTCTCAACAAAAAGGAGATATTTAAATGTTGGCACTTTATAATTGAGTGCATGTTACACACATGACATTTTAAATTTTAAATGTGTTTCTCAAAATAAACAGGTCCAATGGAACAAGCACAAAAAAACAAGCACTTTTGAAAATAACGGCACTCAAATCCAAGTTACCGATCAAAATATACAAGCTTGTCAAATTTGTGGTTTACTATTTATTTTTAAAAATTCCCTTTTGCCTCCACTCTTCCTCAATTTATATTTTCTAGAAAAAAAAATTCCAATTATGCATCTACAAAACGGAAGAAGGAAAAACACCCATTAGCGAATGTGAAAAACCCATAAAGCATTTTTTTGAACTTTCTACTTCCCTGACATACTTTCCTAGCAAGATTTCTAAGATTTTCATATCCTTGCCAAACACAAAATTTGCAAGGCGAAAGAAAAAAATCACAGTACCTATTACAAAAAACCCAGAAATTGTTTTCTGGACTTTTTACTTCCCCAGCACAGATTTCTTCCCCAGCAAAATTTCTACAATTTCCATATCCTCGCCAAAAAGGAACTCTCCAAATTGAAAGAAAAAACTCAGTACTGTATGCAAAATACCCAGCAACCATTTATCTTAACTTTTTACTTCCCCGAAACAAATTTATTCCCCCGGTACAAATTTCCAAACAGATTTGTACGTATTTGTGTCCACATTTGCAAAACCGAAATAAATTCTCCTTCAATGCCCAAGTTTACAGTTGCTTCAAGGGTTTTTTTGCCTTTTGAATCCAACAAAGCCCTCTGCTTTGAGTAAAAATGGAAGTTGCAACAAAGTGCTAAAATATTCAAAATATATGAAAACAAGTAAACCCATGCTTACAAAAAAACTTACAGATGGATGTCTATGTCATCTACCACTTTGATACCTTGAAAGGAACAATGAGAAGATTGTTCCAAGTCGTGAAGATCTCAGATGATAACAACACACCACATTAGATTCGTAAATAAAAATTTAAAATATCATATATGAAAATCCATCATAATCCATTATTACATTGAATTACATTCCTTACATTTCTCAATAATGAGGATGTACATATAGGAGGAGGGGAAGTGCAACTACTACCTAGATAAATGGTGAAGAAATCCCACTAACTTGATACTTGCACTTTAGTTAACTCCACAAGACTAGTAAGCTAACTCCACATAATTGAGAAAGCAAACTCAACACAACTATTAAGATAACTCCACACAATTAGTACACCTAAACAAGCTAACTCAACAAGTGTAGGGCTAACATAAGTGCAAGAATTATCCTAATAAATAAATAAAAACATAAATAACAATGGTTTTACCCCATTCAATGGCTCATGAGTCCATATTTTATTTAGACAGTAAAATCTGATACCAAATGTAATTTTAGCAGAGCTTCACACAATAGAAATAATAATAAACAATGTATTTGTTCAAAGTAGTGGGATTGTAATAACACACACACACACACACATATATATAGGCATCCCATATAGTTTTTTAGTTTACTATAACATAGAAAACAATCATAAAGAAGAAATCTGTTTGATTCCTTAACAAAAACCTTAGTACGTGAGTTGTTATAACTCACTACTATTTTCTACATGCATTAGTATATTATACCAGTATGCACTTAATAGGATATTTCAATAACACACATTGATCAATTTCCCTGGAAGCTTTTGAACCTTCTTTATAGTTGCTACAATTAGGTTCTCAAACTATCCAAAACATTTTGATATAAGACAATTTTGTCCAAGATCCAGATTGTAAATAGAATGTTTTATCAAATCTCAAATTACCTTCGACTAAGTTTTTGAACTCAGTAAAAACATGATCAACTTCGACTGGAAACCACATTCAAATATTTGTCAAGAAATTTACAAGGTGGTTTAGCAATGAGTTCATGATCCGAATAAAATCAATAGAAGCACAAGACCCGAAGAAGTAAGATCTCTTATATTCTATTGAAATTTCTCCTTTGTTTCATTCAAGAATTCATACCTAGAACTCAATGGCCTCATAACACTCAATGGCTAACACTGCATTATTCAATTAATTTCTCCTCAATAGAGTATCTGTCACATCTACCTAAAAGTTTCAATTGGCTTAATGTCACTAGAGTGAGCTCCCAATTATTACATTTCTCCTCAAACTCGTTGCTGCATTGTTACAACTACTTGACTTTTAAATTTCTTAGTTTGAATTTCTCATCATAAATAGTTCCACTTCAAAGGCTTATTTGATCAATCCTTTTCCATGGCCCAAAGAAGTACCGATTCATTTCAATCATTAACAGTCCTTCCTTTTTGCCCTATCTTCTTAGCTTTTGTGAATGGATGAAGCATCCAAAAAATCGTTGTCCTCAAGAGTGATAGTTTGGAGTAGGCTGAGGGGTTTTATACGAAAGGGTTGTTATATTGATCCACTTTCTCCCTCATTCCATTATTTTTTTTTTAATCTTGTCAAGATTTCCAAATATTGTTTTTCCTTCAGGCAAATGGAGCATATCACTTGCATGACGTCTTCTGTTGATACAGAGCATACTACACAAACAAGTTATTTTTTTCATAATAACTCAATTATGCCTTTAGAGCTTGAAAAGTCTCACTTCTTACCATAGACTAGAAATCCTTCAATATTAAAATTTGACCCCCAAAATGCCAAAAATAACTATGTAAAGCTTATAAAAATTTGAATAACCTCCTAATGGATTCTAACACCATCAACAAGTTAGATGAATTCACCCCAAATCCAAATTTTTCTTATCAAGATTCAAAACCTACCCCTTAAGCTTCTTGAGAACTAATGCACTTGGTGAGTTCATGGTTGGAGACATCTACTAACAACCCAGATAATCTATGAAATTTTTTGAGAACCCTTTCAGATCTTTGAGGTGTGGGTAAAAGGGTTTGACTCAATTCCCAATGTATCACAGTTTGTCTTTTTCTCTGCAGTATTTCACCTTTTAGACCTATTCCTCTCTACTAGGGGCCATAGTCTCAGGAAAAAATCAAGTATATATTTTTCTGTGTAATGCCTCAATTTACAAAAAATCACTATTTTGAGTACCCATATTGGGTTTCTTCTTGTGGGAAAAATCTCACGTTATTTTTCTTTGTAATTTATGCCTCAAAATCACTGTCTCAGACCTCTAATTAGGTCTCCTTAACCGAGTTACAATATTGTATGATGATTGTCTATGGAGATTTTAAAAACATACTAAGGGCTTAACAATTAGGTGCAATTCCTTTTTAATTCTTATTCAAGAATATAATGGAGGTGATATCTTAAAAGTTTTATGCCTTTAGGAAATAATATCTAGAGTCTTCAAATCTCTACTACACAATGCTAAGTCCTAAAAGGGTTTATGTACAGGCCACCGAATATTGTTTTGCCCACCTTTTATGATTTGTATTACTCTTCAATGATAGGCAGCCCTTGAGGATAACCTTCATGAGATATATGCAAACATTTAATGAGTTTTCTATCATTACCAGCAAATCTTACTATTAAAGACGAAATTGAAACATTGTGTTTGAATTTAATTCCACTGTATGGAATTGACCCTCTAGAACAGGGTTCTCTAATATTCTCTAAGGCTTGGATATTCAAAATATGATTAAAGAAATTAACTTTTCAGGACTATGAGAAGTCTATGCACATGTGATGACCTTTCAATGGAGAAAGGTCACTCTAACCTTTATTCTCCTATGTCTTTAACAAACCATCTCTTCCATGCTTAAATCTAGTTTTCTTAGTTTAAAACATATACTAACTATCCTGAAACACAATAAGCTACAACATCATTTGTTGCTAACACATTAAGGAAAGTAAGGACAATAGATACACTTTAACAAACAAACATGAATTACATCACACAAGGTCTCTTACCAGTCTAATGTACATGCATTCAAAATTTCCACAGTGATTAATGACAACAAATGACTGTTAGAAGCTTGTTTTTCATATAATAAAACCCTTGAAATCCTGCATTGGAGCTCCAAAAAATCATACTCATTTGATTGATCAATGAAAAATAGTTACAAATGAATTCCTTATACCTCCTTTCGAATTACTTTTCGATAATCCTTGAATTACTTCATAATTGACTCTAGGGTCACAATTCAAGATATGTATGTGGAGGTTACATTACAAGAATAAGAACTTAAGTGTTATTTGAAGGTTATATGACCAAACACACTTCAAGAAGAGCCCCCAATGACTCATAATGTCTATGACTTAACCTAGTCAAATTCATGATTGAAGATCGCTTAGTAAACCTTACATGTAGTTCTTGAGTTTCATGGATCCAAAGTATTGGCTCAAAGAAGATTCAAAAATTTAAATATCAAAAATGGAAGGAAACTCCATAGTTTGAAATTTTGACCTTTTGAGCTCAAAATCAAACCAAAATATTGATTTGACACTTAAGACATCCTAAGGATTATCAAAACCATGAAAGAGGTTTACATGACATACATTCGTTGTATCCTTACTTAGAGTGATGTTCATGCATCATCTATGGTGGATTTTCCCAGAGCAACCTTGAATATTATGATAGTCTGCATACAAGTTACATAACTCCTTATTTTTCTCTATATCTGGTAAAATGATTTAAAAACTCCCTGATTGTATTAATCATATAACTGTTGGCAAGTGGTCTTATGACTTCTTTAGTTCTCAGGAAGGATTCAAATCTAATGTGTTGAAATAAAAGACATCTGGGAGCACCACTTCTTTCTTTTCTTCGGGGGTTGGCTTGCTAGCCAACGGGATGGAATAGTTAGAAATAACTATATATTTATGTGAAGAAGAGGTATATGTATCCATAAGGGTTGTATCATCGGATGATCGATGGGCACTGAATTTTTCAAGTTGGTGAGGATTTGATAAAATATCCATTGGATGGTAGAAGAGTAAATAATAGATGAACTATGAGGAATCTAGATAGGAAGGGAAATGGTTGATAGAGAAGGAAGAGTCTTTGGAGAACTCATGAAAAGACTATCCCTAGGGAAAGAGGTGGAAATTCATCTTTCAAAATATTATCCATAAGGGAATATAGGATGTAAAGGAAATGGGAACATCAGACATTTTAATGTGACAGTTGTGAGAAGTGGGGATGAATGTGATACCTAGTCCAGTTGGATGGGGAAGAAATATGGGGAATTTCTTTGTTTTGGATTCCAATGAAATTACTTACATTACGTAGGGAAGGAAGAAATTGAGGAATAAAGGAGGAATTGTGTGATATGTGGATTGCATATTTGCAGTCCTTTTAGCAACTTGGTTGTCTTGAGTAGTCAGGACGGAGAATCCACATCCTCAACCATTATTGAGTAGAAGAAGATAAGACCCTTCTCTTATGATAACAAATTTGAACTTTATTGGCTATTATATGATCATTTACTTTTTATCCTGAGGATCCATCAAGAAAGGCCCAATTTTTTATGAATTTTTCATTACTTGACTAACTTAATGGGAGACTGTATTTAGCATCCTTGGGCTGGATTCATCAAATATATGAGCTTGGGAATTGAATGATACAATTAAAAATATTGGAAACACGTTCTTTGATTGAGGTGAATCTATTTAGCCATGACTAGTATGATTTGATGAAGAACCCATGGTTTTAACCTTCATCTAGTCATAAATATCATCCAAAATCCTCCCATCATCATATGTGCCTTTAGGTATATCAATTTCAACATCGTACTTTTGACATCCTCAAGAGTCCAACCTACAGTCAATCCTTCTTCTTTGGAGAAAATTCATCTCTACAATCAATCCATATATGTTATAATTTGTTGCACATGTATATGTAAGGATCCAAGACTTTTCATGCACCCCATAATAATCAATTATTGAAGCCTTGCATGAAAATATTTCAGGGTGTTTCCCTTTACACCTTAGTCGTAACATTTTTTGACTTTAATGGAAAATGAGCATGTGAAGCGACCTATAGAAATGGGAAAATGAATTATCACCTTTTATTTCCCTTGTTGAAACTTACATGGATCCAAAAATTGTCTTACCAATTCCAAGAGGATCCATTTATCAATTGTTGGGAATTCAGGACTGTGGAATAGTGCTATGATTCAATAAAAACCCAATCATGCACACATACGATCTAAACAATTCCCCAAAATCTACAGCAGTGGAAGTATAAACAAGAATAATCCAAATCACAAAAAAAAGTACACACACATAACACAACATGTAGTGTGGTTCACCCAATGTGGGCTACATCCACCAAAGATAGAGATCTCATATATATAATATAACAAGAGTTACAAACCAAACTCTTCAATACAAGAGTACAATGCATCTCTCCAAGAGTATCTCCTCTCCTCTAGATCTCTAAATGGATCTACATAAGTGCACTACAACCATGCCTCTAAACACCACCATCAGATCTCACATAACCAGAACTACTGCATCTCTGAACTATACCAAGTTCTCACTGTGGATCTGCAACAAGACCTCTCTCATGGGTCTACCAATGTGCAACTATAACTATGCACCAAGAAGTAAGTCTATCTCTCCATCACTGCATAACCTGTGCAAACATGAAGACAACCTCCTCTACAATATCTAGATCTATCTATGGATCAACAATACAACATGATCTCATGGATCTATGTAATACAAGATCTCACAATGGATCAAATAAGACTAGGATCTACATATGATCTCATGGATCTATAATACAAGATCTCACCAACATGTGGATCTACAAGAAGAAACTCTATATGTGCTTTGCATACTATGCAAGCCATTACAATGAGACAATAACTATACAAAGGAAATACAATAGAAGATGTTACCACTCTTCTCACCATTGAGATGTACCTACCATAATTGTACTTGCCATTTCCTTCTGTCCAAATTCTCTCTATGGAAGCTCTGTCTTCATGTAACCTGTTCTTTCTTTCTCTTCTTCTTCATCCTCTCAATCTAGGAGAATCAAGGATCTAACTCAATCCTTCTCTTAATTCTATCCTTCTAACCCTAGCTTTCATGCTTATATAGGCATATAAAAACTTAGGGCACTTAGCCATGCAATTACAATCAATAGATCCACTTTAATACTAAATTTAGATCTAATTCCTGTGAGTTAAATAAAACAATCATGCACAGGTAACCGATGTCGATTTATCCCTAACCAATGACGGTTCCTGCTTTCCTTGACGATGTCGGTCATAGGTGACCAATGTCGGTTACATGGTTATTGTAAACCAGTCAAGTTGTAAAGCATGCTAACTGTGAAGCTATTTAGCTCCACAATCCTAACAATCTCCCACTTGGAGATAAATTTTTGAACCTTTGTACCTGTACCTTACATCACCATCCTCTACACACTATGAAGACCATCTATTATTTCCTTCAACAATTCTCTCAAATGAAATAAAACCAGGAAGATCAAACCATCTTCTCAAACCAAAAAGATAACAAATCCGTGACTTACCATATACCTTCACGAAGCTACTACTGATCTGTGATACATGAAGCTATCCATACATCAAGCTCCCACTAAATCATAACACCAAGCTAGATCTCATGTAACTAAGCCACCATGACTAACACACCTGCAAGAGATCCCACTCAAACTAAAATATTGAGCCTTCAATCACATCCATAGCCATACCTATAAAACCAACCATGTTCTCCAACCATCTATCCATGTCTCCATGCAACCACCAATGCAACTGACCAAAGACAAGTCAAACTAGAATATGCAAAAGCAAAAACAAGATCCTGGGTAAAGACAACCCAAATGAGTTTCTACATGCAATAGTGGGTGATCAATCCACAAACACCTGCATAACTCAAAGAATCCAAACACTGCAATCTGTAAATCCAACCCTACATAAACAACTAGCATGTCCAAGACAATCATCTGTAGATAACATCTCCCATGGAGTAACATAGTAATCAAGAGGAAATACAAACATCCCCTACTCATGCTCAAGGCATCCATGTGAAAATCAAACATCTACATCATCATAGACTCACAAAACTGAATCTATCCACATGTACAAACTCACCATGTACATCCATCCATATCATCCAGGCTCTCCAGAAGCTCCAAGTCTCCACCGACTAACTCCAAAGACATGAATATGAATCATGTGCTCATCAATGTCAATAACAAACATCCATGCTAAACCATGCCACTAATACCAAGTGCAAATACCAGTAAACATGTCATCAACATACTGACAACACAATCAACCAAGATGAAATAAAAATAAGGGCACCATCTAAAAATGGTAAATAAACATTGTTGTCAAACTTGTGACCAAACCGACCATGGTTTCCTAACTGACCCTGGTCACTACCTGACTGACCACGGTTACCAAATGACCACCATGGTTAACCCTAACTGACAATGGTCTCTGTAACTAGTCATATTTTCTCCTTTTTCACCCTTCAAACTCTGAAAATTGCTCTATCATCTAAAACCAGCTGAATCTAACCATCAACTACCTTCCCTAAGGAATATCCAGGCACCAAAAAATAAAACTAGAAGTGACATCAACATGCAATAAACTCAAAATACCTGCAAAGCCATGACTATCCCTCCAAAACAACTTGTGCCTCATGCCACTCTGAATAGTAACATATCCTCTCACTCTGCATGTGCATATGTGTCCAACCTACAATGCCAACAACCATGGCTTGCTCCCACTTAACCTGAAATCCCCTGCACTACTTCTAATCACCAAGCTCAAAAGCTATATACATGTCAGTGAGAAATAAAACAGATGAAAGAAAATATAAAATTGATTCCCTTCTTATCAAAGAATACTTCTACATCATATAATTTTGGACTTCTTGTGAAGTAGGTGAATCAACTTATTTTCATCTTGTGTACTCAACATCTCTTGTTACTGCAACTTGTGTCTAATCATGAATTTTCATTGAGGATCTCATCCTTAGACTAGAAACCCTTGTCCTCAAGATTCCAACAACCGAGAAATAAAATTCAAACAACACCAAAAATCCATGGTGTAAATCTATGCACACTATCCAAACATAATATCAGTTTCTCCAAATGAAATAAATAAAACATGAATCATATAGAGATACCTGACTCAAAGTCTCAATGGACTAACTGAGCCAACTCTATGTCCTCTTTCTGATCTAAACATTGAAGTGATCTACATTTTTTCTACCTGTACACACTGTGCAAGAAACTTGATCCTCCAAAATAGGACACTGAACCATCCATGCCCTCTTCTACTGTAAGAAACCTTGTGCAAACTCATTGTCATAGAGACTGACCATGGTTCACCTGACCGGTACCGGTTACCCTCTGTGACTGATGTCAGTTCCCTTGACTGATGTCAGTGCTGTTGGAACTAACACAACCACAAATTGGCATAGGTCACCAAACCAGGTGCCTACTCCGACCAAAGCTGATAGTTGTGTTGAGCCAGTCATTTCAAGAAGCACCCAAATCTTTGCACAAAAACTTAACAACAATAATACATGCAATAAAACTACACCAAGATGAAATACATCACCTTACCAGCACCAAGATACTCAACTACATCTTCAACTGAAGAACATGCTTCTCTGATGGAAACCCCGTCTTCGTTCTGTGCTACTATATTTAATTCTCTAACGAATCCCATGCATCTAACTACACCAAAGGATGCATAATTGTTCCTCTTTCTTTACTGTAGATCTGTAATCCCAAACATGCATGTGCAATTAAAATAATAAAGCACTACAAAACCAAGATAAAAAACCATACCTCTAATAACCAGATTTGCAATCTAACCACCATGTTGTGCCTCCAAGAACTAGGGACACCTCAGCAAACAAGATACATTCCATGCATCTCTCCAATTCTTCATATATGTGATTTTTTATTTAAAACTAGGCTACCCAGTAACCGACCACGTCACCTTGTAACTCGACCACGTGTTACCCTGTAATCGACCACGGTCACCCTACCGATGTCGGTTGCCACCTAACATGTCGGTCACTGTATTCTCCAGCAACCTTACTCTTCCAGCTCCCACTTGAGATTGAATCTCTTCCTGTGATCTTCTCATCAGGAAAAACAAACCAACTCTCTCATACACCTGTCAGTAAACCACTAACAATATACTGAAGCAAAAACCTTACTCTGAAATAACCAAGCTAACTCTTTGATACCAGTTGTTGGGAATTCAAGACTGCGGAATAGTGCTATGATTCAATAACAAACCCAATCATGCACACAAGATCTAAATAATTCCCCAAAATCTACAACAGTGGAAGTATAAACTAGAATAATCCAAATCAAAACAAAAGTACACACACATAACATAACATGTACCATGGTTCACCCAATGTGGGCTATGTCCACCAAAGATAGAGATCTCATATATATAATATAACAAGAGTACAAACCAACTCTTCAATACAAGAGTACAATGCATCTCTCCAAGAGTATCTCCTTCTCCTCCAAATCTCTAAATGGATCTCCATGAGTGTACTATAACCATGCCTCCAAACCACCACCAGTCAGATCTCACATAACCCAAGAGTACTGCATCTCTAAACTACTACAAGTTCTCTGTGGATCTGCAAAAAGACCTCTCACATGGGTCTACCAATGTATGCAACCATGATTGTGCACCAAGAAGTAATTTTGTCTCTCCATCACTGCATAACCTGTGCAAACATGAAGACAACCTCCTCTACAATATCTAGATACTATCATGGATCCAATAAACATGATCCAACAAGCTACAATACTAGATTAAACTATGGATCAATAATATAATATGATCTCATGGATCAACAATACAAAACTATGATCTACATGGATCTATAATACAAGATCTCACCAACATGTGGATCTACAAGAACAAAACTCTATGTGCTTTTCATACTATGCAACCCATTACAATGAGACAATAAATATACAAAGGAAATACAATAGAAGATGTTACCCTCTTCTCACCATTGAGATGTACCTGTCATAATTGTACCTGTTATTTCCTTCTTGTCCATCTTCTTTCCATGGAAGCTTTTTCTTCATGTAACCTGTTCTTTATTTCTCTTCTTCTTCATCCTCTCAATCTAAGAAGAATCAAGGATATAACTCAATCCTTCTCTTAATTATACCTTCTAACCCTAGCTTTCATGCTTATATAGGCATATACAAACTTAGGGCACTTAGCCATGCAATTACAATCAATAGATTTGCTTTAATACTAAATTTAGATCTAATTCCCGTGAGTTAAATAAAACACTCACGCACATAGGTAACTTATGTCAGTTATCCCTTAACCAATGACAATTCCTACTTTCCTGACCGATGTAGGTCATAGGTGACTGATGTTGGTCCCTTCATGACCAATGTCGGTTACTGTCTGACTCAATGCCGGTCACTGTGTAACCCAATCACTTTGTAATGCATGCTCCAGTGAAGCTATTTAGCTCCACTATCCTAAGTGGCATCAAAAGGAAATGTTAAACCGTTAGGTGGAAGCTTTGTGACAATGTGATGAATAAGTGTTTAGGTGTATGAGATGTTGTGGAATAATATAGATTGGGGATGTGTGATTAAGTGCAGGAAATGATAATTTTTAAGAAAATTGAAGGGAGTAAGAGAGGTTGTATGAGTTATATGTGAAGTGTGATGTAGATGCAAATGTGGTTTATATACAATGTGTTATGGTGTTATATATAATGTAGCAAGTAAGGGATGTGTAAGTGAATTTTAGATGTTTTCCTGAAATGGGGATGTATGGGAATGTATTTAGTGCTTATAAAGTTTATTGATTATGTGGAAATTTTTATTGTTGTTTTTATTTTTTATATCAAAAGGAAGGTGTGAAGGATATGAGTGATGTATGACAAGAGTATGGTTAAAGATGTATGGGTATAGTCGAAGTGACAAAGGTATGATGGTCAAAGGTGATGTGGGTAATAGTCAAATTGTATTTAAATGGTGTGGTCAAAGGGATGAATGATGAGTGTAATGGATGGTATGATGAAAGGGGATTAGTGTGGTGTTGTGTATTGGTACTGATAAACACTCAAACAATCACAATCATGCAAGCACAACCTAAGTAGTCAAGTAGGATTGCAACTAAACTATAGCTCATTTTTAATAGCACACACTGATGATGGTGCCACAATTGGCTCTCCACCAATGTGTCAGTTTAGGGTCATTTAACGAGTAGTCTTGAGGAGTGTGGTCTCGTTTCACTATAGTTTGATATGCAGCCAAAACGTTCCCTAAACTATAATATATAAGTTTGTTAAGGGCGTCTCCAATATATCTCACGGTACCTGGGCCCAATTCTGAGTTGCAAGGATGTTTTCTAATGCTTGGGTATTGTGATGTGGAATCCCCTCACTTCATGTTTCTCTTAAAACAAGCGAGCACTTAGCCAATAACGACAGATCTCTAAGGATTTATATACCCCGCCAGAACACAAGGTGTGTCTACGTGCGTAGAGGTGAATCCCATGGTCACGAGACTCCTAGGAGTATGGTATTCATGGATGTCACTTCCATGTGTTACCCTTATAAATGGAAAATTGGGAAGATTATCCAATTTTGATCCTCAATATCTTCCTAGGACGCGAGAGGAGAACATACGTGGTTTCACCTTTAGAATATAACAAGCACACAAGGGGGGATATATTCAAGAAAACACAAACAAAATATAAATAAAATGATATATACAAAATATCAAATATTTTAGGTCTTCAAATATGTGACCTACAACACAAAGTTTAGTAGTTTTATTTATAAACCTGGTATCTTCAACTAATCGGGTTACAAGACAAAAAGATTCGTAACTTTCAAGTAAACAAAAATCTGCAACCAAAAAAGGTTAGATCAAAACAATATTAAAATGGTCAGAGCCTCCCTTTGTTTCTGTGATAATTCTACAAAAACAAAATGTTAAAACTTGCAAACAGTCACCAAAAACACCTAAAAACAAGGTTATATTGTTAGTTCTAAATAAAAGTTATGATCTAGAAAAAACATTGATAATCAGGTCAAAAGAGCTAGAATAGGGAAAAAAACATTGATACAGGTCACAAAAGCACTAAAGTATGATTAAGCTGACAAGAAAATCAAAAAAATTATAACACATAGCATAAGCATTGAAACAAAAAGCACGGGTGTTGAAAGATAGAACAGAAGCGCTGAAACAAAAAATTCAACACTAGCAAAACATAAGCGCTAAAGTATACATATAAGCATCGAAAGTCAGAGCATACGCAACAAAACCTGCACATGAAATAGTTAGACGGAAAAAACGTGACTGTAAAAGCGTTGATACAAAAGTCTTGGTAGATGTCGCATACGCACCAATGGTTTCATAAAAGCGCCAATTGAAATACCTGTAATCATAAAGGTTTAAGCATGGAACAAAATCATTGAACTATGTATCATAAGTGTTGTAACTTAGAGCATATGCATTGTTAGAACCTAGGAATGGAATTTGAACATGAAATTTGAAAAACATTTATGCAAACAGGGTTAGATTTTCACCAAATTCGCACAACTTGTGTTACTCGATGTATTTAACTAAAATCGAGCTAAAGATTATGGCAAGGCCCCATGGTGAGCACCACAATGTAATGCCAAAAAGTGATTAGATATATATGTAAACTAGACACCAAAACCAAATTGATTTACTAAATCTGATCATCTTAAACACTACCTCGGATTGAGAAAATATGAAATGGAGATAGAAGCAATACATATAACTTACCAATGAATAACGTCCCTTGATGTTTTAGTTGTGCTCATAATGATTGGGTATAATTGATTGCTTCATATTTGTGGAAGTAAATGGACAACACTTCCCCTTTGTGGATTAAAGATTTCTTGTGGATGCTTGATAAATATGCAAATGGATAATAGAGGGCTTTGTAGGAATTTTAACAACACTTCATTATGATTTCTAAGGATTGTTTTCATGAAGAATGCCATTCCAATTTATAATTTTTGGAAGAAGAAATCGATGGCTAGGATCTTGCCAAATAGATGGAAGATCAATGGTTAGTATTGAATGAGAAGATAAAAGAGTATAGATAATTCTAGAATTATGGAGAAATATTTATTTAATTTAAAAATTCAATATAGAAGAGTAGAAAGTTATAGAGGCTTCTAGAATTAGAAGCCTCTAGAAATAGAGTAGATGTGATTAAATTAGTTAAGGTTTAATTAGGAGATAATGATGTGATTACATGGAGAGGCTAGTTATAAGGTAGGTGTAGTGTAGGTGGGTAGGTAGATAGGAATTTTAAATTCCTAGAAATGTTAAATTAGGTTAGTGGGAAGTTAGGAAATGGGTTAGTAATAATTAATCTTTTGATTAATTATTATAGGGTCAAGATGGAAATTGTGGAATGAGGAATTAATAATTAGGGGAATACATGTTAAAAATTAATCATGTTTAATAGGGACTTTATTTATTAATTAATTATGTCAAAATTTTATATGTCTACACCTTATGAGGAAATAGAATGTTTAAATTTATTTTGAATCCCTCTCTTATAACATGTATTTAATACTCAAATTACTCAAGGAAAGTAAAAGCAATGTTTCGTGTGAGGTCGCACTCTTTGGAATCTTGACTCCTTACTGAGAGCAAGTGTTATTCGGACCTTAGTTATTCAAAAATAAAGTCAATGTGAAGTCAAGCTAGTGACGTAAAGGTTATAGTAAAATTGGTAAAAGAGATGAGATTTTGGAATGGTTTTTTAATATCGTATATACCTTATATGTTTCCAAAAGGACTAAAATAATTAAGATGACTTTTATAAAAATAAAAAATAAAAAAATCAGTGCCTCATTAGTGATTAGTTGTTTTATTAAATAGGAAATCTGTAACACTTAAGGAATAAACATATTCTTCGTACTCCTAATTCTTATTTAAACAACAATGTTTAATGTTTAGAACTATCAAAAAGGGAAATATAAATTAATTTATCCTTGTACTGTATTGGCAAGGCCATATTTTCTTAATCTTCCTCTTATGGTCTCCTTTTGTATGGTGTTAAACTTGTTGAGAAAATGTGGTGTGTGTTAGTGTAATCCTATCTCCCTGGTTGTACATTTGACTGAATATTATTATCCCTAAAACCCATGTTTCATTCAACAATTTAAATCAATTCAAAGCTAGCCATGTGATATGCTTAGTGATGATCAAATGCATCTCTCTCTCTCTCTCTCTCTCTCTCTCTCTCTCTCTCTCTCTCTCTCTCTCTCTCTCTCTCTCTCTCTCTCTCTCTCTCTCTCTCTCTCATTTTTATTTTATTTTGCCATTGTATGATGGGATGTACGTGTTTATTTTCTCATTTTAGTAATGTGGTTTTCCTATATGTCATGTACTTGTTAGTGCTCATTGTGGGACTAACAAGTGTATTGTGTATGGGGGGAAGTAGGGTCATTATGGAGGGATAAGTAAATATAAAACTGAAGTAAACATTGTGCAACATTAAGGAGGAACCAAAGGTATGTGGGATTTTTTCTATTAGAGTGATAAGTGAGTTTTGGAATAAACCAGGCAGAGAGATAACTAGCATGGATTTTATTTTTATTGGCGAAAGAAAGAACTTATGCCCCATACCTTAGTGGAGCGATAAGTGGTATGGATTAACCCTAGTTCCCTTTTCAAGCCATTAGAGGCTTGGTAGCATGTGTTAATATTTTTGAATGTCCATAGTCCTCTCCCTTTTAAGCCTCATGTGAAGGGTTGACATGGTGATACATAATTGATTAAATGTTATTTCTCTTTCTCTTAATGTTAAACTCTTGTGGAACTAATTGGTTTCTATTTGGAATGTATGTGCATTGAGTGAATTGTTTTGTTTTCTTGCATACATGAGTATGTTTTATATGTGTGTATGTATAGGAATTGCATTTCCAAAGGTGGAGGGATAAGTGTTATTATGGTGTATGAGGTATCTTATTTATTTTGGGAGGAAGCAAAGGTTGGTGAGACTAGTCCTTAGTGGAGTGATAAGTGAGGAAGGAATAATGTGTTTTCATGCGTGGTTGCATGAATTCTATTAGGATTGTGGAGTTTAATTGCTTCACAGATAGCATGATTTACACCTTGTTGGTTTACTCAGTAACTGGTGCCGGTCAGGGTAACCGACGCCGGTCAGAGGGTAACCGGTGCCGGTCAGGGTAACTGGCACTGGTCAGCATCAAGGTAACCAACACCAATAAGGGTAACCAACACCAGTTACATGTGCATGAAAGTTTTATATTTAACTCACGGGAATTTAATCTAGCTTTTATTTTAAAGCTGATTTAAAGGTTGTAAATGCATAGCTAAGGTGCCCTAAGTTTTTCAAATGCATTATATAAGCATAGAAAAATAGGGCTTAGAACAGTAAATAATAAGAGAGAGAGATTGAATTAAACTATCCTTGGTTCTCCTAAAATGAGATGATGAAGAAGAAGAAGAAACAAATAGCAGTTTACATGAAGATAAGAGATTTCATGGAGAGGAGATGTTAACAAGAAGGAAAGTAACAGGTACACTTGATTGGTGAGAATATGGGTGATTATATTCTAATTGTATTTCCATTTGTATTATTTATTCTCTTATTGTAATGGCTTGCATAGTATGCAAATAACTATAGTGTTTCTTCTTGTTAGATCTATAAGTTGTTGGTGAGATCTTGTATTATTGCTCCATGTAGATCTAGTCTTATATTGTTAGATCCACAGGTTTTTGTGAGATCTTGTATTCATAGACCCATGAGATCATGATGTATTGTTGATCCATAGGAGATATAGCTATTATAGAGGAAGTTGTATCTTCATGTTTACATAGGTTGATGCAATGATGGAGAGAGAGAATTACTTCTTGGTGCATGGTCATCGATTGCACATTGGTAGACCATTCTAGAGGTCTTGTTTGCAGATTCACAGTACAATGAGAGCTTGGTTACACAGTGGAAAATGTAGGGTAGCTTCAAGCATGTGATATCTAGTGGTGTTTCAGAGGAATGATTTTAACACACTCAGTTAGATCTAGTTAGAGATCTGGAGGAGACACAGGTGGTGGTATGGAGGCACAGTTTAGTGTACTCAAGTAGATCCGGTTGGAGATTTGGGAGGAAGAGATATTCTTGTAGAGATACATGTACTCTTATATTGAAGAGTTGGTTTGTACTCTTGTTATATTATATATATGAGATCTCTATCTTTGGTGGACGTAGCCCATATTGGGTGAACCACAATACATGTTGTGTTATGTGTGTGTACTTTGTTTTGATTTGGATTATTCTAGTTTATACTTCCACTGATTTAGATTTTGGGGAATTGATTAGATCATGTGTGCATCATTTTGTTTGTTATTAAATCATAACACTATTCCACAGTCCTGAATTCCCAACAACTAATATCAGAGTCTAGTTTGTTATCTTATATGATACCAACAACTGGTATCAGAGCTTGGTTAGCTTGGTTATTTCAGAGCAAGGTTTTTCTTCAATATATTGTTAGTGGTTTACTGACAAGTATATGAGAGCAGGGTTTGTTTTTCCTGATGTGAAAATTGTAGAAGATATTTAAATATAAAGTGGAAGCTAGAAATGTGAGGTTGCTGGAGAATACAGTAACCGACGTCAATTAGGTGGCAACTGGTGTCGGCAAGGTGATCGTGGTTGGTTACAGGGTGACCGTGGTCGGTTTCTGGGAAGCCTAGTTTTAAACAGAAAATCACAAATATGAAGAATTAAGAAGATGGATGGAATGTACCTTGGTTGTTGAGGTGTCCCTAGTTCTTGGAGGCACAAGCATGTTGGTCAGATTGTAGATCCAGGTTATAGAGGTATGGTTTTATCTTGGTATTGCAGTGCTTGTATGTTTTGGTTGTACATGCATGGTTTGGGATTGTAGATCTTAGTATGAGATATAGTAGCAGTTATGCATCCTTTTGGTGCAATTAGATGCATGAGATTCATTAGAGAAGCTGAATATAGTATCACAAAATGAAGACAGGGTTTCCATCAGAGAAGCATGTTCTTCAGTTAAAGATGTGGTTGAGTATCTTGGTGTTGGTAAGGTGATGTATTTCATCTTGGTGTAGTTTTATTGCATGTATTATTGTTGTTAAGTTTTTTGTGCAAGATTTGAGTGTTTCTTGAAATGAATGGATCAGCACAACTATTGGCTTTGGTCAGAGTAGGCACCTGGTTTGGTGACCTATGCCAATTTTTGGCATTTCTTTTGTTCCAGCAACACCGACGTCGATCAGGGAACTGACATCGGTCATAGAGGATAATTGGTACCAGTCAACGAACTATGGTCGATCTATGTGACAATGAGTTTACACAGGATTTCTTACATTAAAAGAGGGCATGTATGGTTTAGTGTCATGTTTTGGAGGATCAAGTTTCTTGCACAGTGTGTACAAGAAGAAACAATGCAGATCACTTCAGTGTTTGAATCAGAAAGAGGATGAAGTTGGCTCGGTTAGTCCGTTAAGACTTTGAGTCGAGTATCTCTATATGATTCATGTTTTATTCCTTTCATTTTTTGGGAATACGAGACTACGGAATAGTGTTATGATTTAATAACAAACAAAATCATGCACACATGGTCTAAAAAATTTCCCACAAAATCTATAGCAGTGGAAGTATAAACTAGAATAATCCAAATCACACAAAAGTGCACACACATAGCAAACATGTGCCGTGGTTCACCCAATGTGGGATACGTCCACCAAAGATAGAGATCTCATATATATATAATATAACAAGATATTACAAACCAACTCTTCTACACAAAATTACATGTATCTCTACAAAAGTATCTCCTCCTCCCAGATCTCCAATCAGATATGCCTGAGTACACTAAACTGTGCCTCCATACCACCACTTGTGTCTCCTCCATATCTCTAACCAGATCTACCTGAGTGCACTACAACTGTGCCTCTCAAACATAACCAGATCTTACATACCTAAAGCTACCCTACATCTACCACTATGTAGCCAAGCTCTCACTGTATTGTGAATCTGCAAACAAGACCTCTAAAATATCTAGATCTACATGGATCAATAATATAATATGGTCTCATGGATCTACAATACAAGAATATATCTACATAGATCTATAATACAAGATCTCACCAACATGTGGATCTACAAGAAGAAACCCTATGTGTTTTGCATACTATGCAAGCCATTACAATGAGACAATAACTATACAAAGAAAATATAGTAGAAGATGTTACCCTCTTCTCACCATTCAGATGTACATGTTATTTCCTTCTGTCCATCTCCTCTCCATGGAGACTCTGTCTTCATGTAACCTATTCTTTCTTTTTCTTCTTCTTCTTCGTCTTCATCCTCTCAATATAGGAGAGAATCAAGGATCTAATTCAATCCTTCTCTTTTTTTTAAACCCTAGCTTTCATGCTTATATATGCGTATATAAACTTAGGGCACTTAGCCATGCAATTGCATCCAATAAATATACTTTAATGCTAAAGATAGATTTAATTCCCGAGAGTTAGTTAAAACATCATCGCACAGGTAGCTAGCGTCGGTTAGCCTTAACTGTGGCTGGTTCCTACTTGCTCTAACTGATGTCGGTCATGTCTGACCGATGATGGTTATGGGTGACCAAAGCCAGTTCCCCCTTGACCGATGACGGTTGTTGTATATTCCAGCAAGTTTCCATTGCATGCTCCATTGAAGTTATTTAGCTCCACAACCTAGCATCATTTGGAGCAATTGATATTATGTTTGGATAGTGTGCACAAATTTACACCATGGTTTTTGGTGTTGTTTGAATTTTATTTCCTAGTTGTGTGAAATCTTGAGGACAAGGATTTCTAGTCTAGGGATGATATCCTCAATGAAAATTCATGATTAGACACTGTTGCAGGTAACGAGAGATGTTGAGTACACACGGATGGAACAAAGATGATTCACCTACTTCACAAGAAGTCCAAAATTCTTTGTTATAGAAGTATTATCAAAGAAGAAAGGGAATCAATTTTATAGTTAATTCATCTAGTTTTATTTCTCACTAACATATTATCTTTTAAGCTTGGTGTTAGAGGTAGTGCAGGGGACTTTGTGTTCAATGGGATAAATCCATGGTTATTGGCATTACAGGTTGGACACAAATGCACATGCAAAGTGAGAGGAGTATGCTACTATTCAGAGTAGCATTAGGCACAAAGTTGGTTTTGGAGGGAAGTCACAGATTTTTGAGTGTATTGCTTTCTGATGTCACTTCTAGTTTATTTTTTGGTGCTTAGATATTCCTTAGGGAAGGTAGTTGATGGTTGATTCAGTTAGTTTTAGATGATAGAGAAATTTTTCAAGTTTGAAGGGTGAAAAAGGAGAAAATCCACTAGTTACAAAGACCGGTTTCGGTTAGGGTTAACTATGGTCAGTCATTTGGTAACTGTGGTCATTCGGGTAGTGATCGGGGTCGGTTAGGAAACCATGGTTGGTTTGGTCATGGTTTGACAGCAGTGTTTATCTACCATTTTTAGATGGTGCCCTTTTTTTGCTTTCATCTTGGTTGATTGTGCAAAGTATATTGATGACATGTTTGATGGTATTTGCACTTTGTATTAGTGGCATGGTTTAGCATGAATGTTTTTTATTGACATTGATGAGCACATGATTCATATTCAGCTTTGGACTTAGTTAGTGGTAGACTTGGAGCTTCTAAAGAGCTTGGTGATATGGATAGATGTACATGGTGAGTTTGTACATGTGAATAGATTCCGTTTTGTGAGTCTATGATGATGCAGATGTTTGATTTGCATATGGATGCCTTGAGCATGAGTAGGGGATGTTTGTATTTCCTCTTGATTACTATGTTACTCCATGGGATATGTTATCTACAAATGATTGTCTTGGACATGCTAGTTATTTATGCAGGGTTGGATTTGTAGATTGTAGTGTTTGGATTCTTTGAGTTATGCATGTTTGTGGATTGATCACCCAATTTTGTAGGTAGAACTCATTTGGGCTCTCTTTACCTAAGATTTTGGTTTTATTTCACATATTCCAGTTTGACTTGTCTTGGTTAGTTGCATTGGTGGTTGCATGGAGACATGGATAGATGGATGGAGAACATGGTTGGTTTTACATGTATGGTTATGGATGCAACAAAAACTTAGTACTTTAGTTTGAGTGGGAGCTCTTGCAGGTGTGTTATTCATGGTGGCTTAGTTGCATGAGAGCTTGGAGTTATGATTCACTGGGAGCTTGATGTATGGATAGCTCGTGTATCACGGATCAGGAGTAGCTTCGTGCATGTATATGGTAAGTCACTGGTTTGTTATCTTCTTTGTTTTAGAAGATATTTTGATCTTTCTAGTTTCATTTGAGAGAGTTGTTGATATAAAGAAAATATGGTCTTCATGGTATGTAGAGGACAGTGATGTATAGGTATAAGTACAAGTTCAACAATTTATCTCCAAGTGGAAGATTGTTAGGATTGTGGAGTTGAATTGCTTCATAGATAGCATGATTTACACCTTTCTGGTTTACACAGTAACCAGTGCCGGTCAAGTAACCATCACACGTTACCTTTGTGTGAAATTTTATATTTAACTCATGGGAATTTAATCTAGAATTTGTTTTAAAGTTGCTTTAAAGGATGTAATTGTATGGCTATTGTGCCCTAAGTTTGTATATGCCTATATAGGCATGAAATTTAGGATTAGAAAGTGAATTAAGAGAAGGATTGAATTAGATCCTTGATTCTCCTAGAATGATAGGATGAAGAAGAAGAGAAACAAAGAACAGGTTACATGAAGATAGAGCTTCCATGGAGAGGAGATGGACAAAAGGAAATAGTAGGTACATCTGAATGGTGACAAGAGAGTAACATCTTCTATTGTATTTCTTTTGTATAGTTATTGTCTCATTGTAATGGCTTGCATAGTATGCAAAGCACATAGAGTTTCTTATTATAGATCCACACGTTGGTGAGATATTGCATTATAGATCCATGTAGATCTAGTCTTATATCGTTAGATCCACAAGTTGATGTGAGATCTTGTATTCATAAATTCATGAGATCATGTTGTATTGATGATCCATGTATATCTAGATATTGTAGAGGAGGTTGTCTTCATGTTTGCATAGGTTGATGCAGTGATGGAGAGACACACTTACTTCTTGGTGCACATTCATGGTTGCACATATGGAAGACCCATGTGAGAGGTCTTGTTTACAAATCCACAAAGAACTTGGTTGTAGTTCACAGATGCAGTAGTTCCTAGTTATGTGAGATCTGTTGATGGTGGTTTGGAGGCACGATTGTAGTGCACTTGTGGAGATCCATTTAGAGATCTGGAGGAGAGAAGATACTCTTTGAGAGATGCATTGTACTCTTGTATTGAAGAGTTGGTTTGTACTCTTGTTATATTATATATATGAGATCTCTATCTTTGGTGGACGTAGCCCATATTGGGTAAACCATGGTATATGTTGTGTTATGTTTGTGTACATTGTTTTGATTTGGATTATTCTAGTTTGTACTTCCACTGTTGTAGATTTTGGGGAATTGTTTAGATCGTGTGTGCATGATTTAGTTTTTTAATTAAATCATAGCACTATTCTACAGTCCTGAATTCCCAACAACTTCTTTGGAGGAATCAAAATCTAGTCTCCATTCCTTAGTGGAGGGATAAGTGGAACTAATGACACCATTTCCACTTGACAAGCCATTTTTATGGCTTGGCACTATTATGTACTCTTTTCTAACGTTATTAATATCATCTTCTCCTTGTTTTGGAGATGCATACGAAGTGACGCATGTTGTGTGGTTGTTCAGGAATTTTTTTATTGTTATGTGGGCCCAAGTTATAATGTGAGTGTTGTTAATAAGTGTTTTAAGCTTTTTAAGTTTGTGTGTGTGTGTGTATTATGCGTGTTTTGGTTTTGTTGCTTGTGTGGGTGTTACAATATTAATCATGGATACTTGCATGTTAGTAATGATGCAACAAGTGTAAAAAAATAATATATTTACCCTCTCATGTGGCTATTTTAAATATTTATTCTAGACCATCCCTCCTCATGCTTCTCATAGTCTACATGTTTCTCTTTCTTCTTCACCTCCTATAGTCAATTTTCATGTTTCTTCTCAATGTTTTCCAACTCCTTGATCTTCTTCTTAAATACCCTCTTTTGTTTCCAATGTTTCTTATTTATTTATTTTCTAATGTATGGTTTGTAACATATTATGCTACCAATTCTCTCCCTTTTAAGATGTCCACAATGATTAACATTGGGCACAAAATGTAAAATAAAATCAAGCAGTTACCTCAAGGTTCTAAAAATCCACACAACATACACAATTTCAATGATGTATTAATTATCCCTTTTCCTTAATATGTGTTTCCTTGCCCCTTCCACCATTTCACAATTTAAATTATATAATTGGAAGAAGATCCATGTCATAACTCAAAGCATTTTATTTCTCTTATTCATTTTTAACCTGGGATAGATCAATTATAGACTAATATATCCCTACTATTGTGAATGAATATTATCTTAATTGGTTCGATGATTCACCTCATGGACCTATATACACTTTTATGACATTATTATATGATTTTATCGTACATTGTTTAAACATGAAATAGAATGAATGTAAACCTTACAAATATTTCTCAACTAAGATAAGTTCGTGATGAGACTATACATAATAACTATATTTATAGGTTACATACTATTATCACTAACATTAACCACAAGTTTCATTAATGTGAACTTATTGTTGTGTGTCTAGTTTAACCATTCATATATATAGAAATTTTACCACCTTATCATGCATCAATATCACTACATCCACATACCTTCCTATCACACTAAGGTAGGAGACCTTAGCATGATCACCCGAGGCACGAAAGATTCCAGGCTCCCATCTCTTTTAGCATTTTCACGGTGAGATGTTTAAACAAATTAAAACACATAATAATAATCATACTATAGCAAAAGAAAGATAAACATGCTTGTAAAATCATACATAGAGTGGGTCTATAACATACTACTTCATATTAGACAGAATCTCCATGCAATGAACTTCTTTCTTCTTACAATTCATGTCGTAGTCTAACAATATAACAACAATAACTCTTTCTCGCACACACATACATACGTCTCTCTCTCTCTCTCTCTCTCTCTCTCTCTCTCTCTCTCTCTCTCTCTCTCTCTCTCTCTCTCTCTCTCTCTCTCACACACACACACACACACACACACATATCATAGCTATGTTATTATTATTCCTACTACAATGATCCCAAGGAGTGTTTATATTAGTAGGTACTTTCCCTTCATTGGTTTGAACAAGACTATAATTAGCTTTGGGTTCCAAAAATAACACTACCAGTCTCTTTTCCAAACTCCTCTTTATTTAACTCACTTTACCCAATTATGTGAGTTGTTAGGAAACACTGGGATAAATAATAACCCAAATTTATATATCCACCAAAGTAAATAATTTTATGATTGAATAACAAGTTATAATGAATTACATCACATAATGAATTAGATATTAGATTTCATACATAAACATGAAATTAAATGAACACAAGACACAATATTTAAGTGGGAAAACCTTTCAATAAAAGCCCACTAAAAATCACTTATTTTTATTGAGAAAATGTATTTCACTTAACACTCCCACTATTTATTTAAATTCACACGATTACATTCACGCATTAGCTTGCATCAAGCTTGCATGATAGTTTTCTCTTCTTTGTCGATGATCAATCACCAATATATGCGTGTGCGTGTATCAAATCTCAAAATAAAGAGATCACCTTGTTATATATCAAGGAAAGTGGTCTGGATCCACTCTTATAATTTAAATTTAAACATGTGTTGACCCGATATGGGAATCCGCCACATTATAAGCCAAAGTTCATAGTCTTTAGAGGGTTTTTATTTAATCATTTTCCCACTTAATATTACAACCCCAATACTCTCTCTTAATGTTAAGTAGAAAAACATGCCAAATCAGATTTTTATACAAAAGGAATTACAATCCATAAATCATCAAATGAAGATTTAGGCTAGAATGTAAACACAACTTATAATTCCACAAAACATGCCAAGTCAACTTTTTATACAAAAGAAATTACAATCCATAAATCATGAAATGATTTAGGATAGCATGCAAAACAAAGCTCTTTGATCCATGGATATAAAAATCCCCAATGCACAACTTTGGTCTTCCTTGGGTTTTTAAAAAACATGTATTGAAACAAAGCTTTAGTGCTTTTTGCATATTTTGAAAATTATGTGGATAAAGCTAGTGTTTCAAGGATTTTTTAGAAAAATTGTGGTACATTCCTAAGTGTTATGCATATTTTTAAAAAGCCACAATACACTAGTTAGTGTTTCGTAGGTTTTAGAAAAGTTGTAACACAAAGCTAGTGTTTTGAGGGTTTTTAGAAAATCCCACAGTATACTAAAAAATGTTTCATGGTTTTTGAAAGAACAAAAAATCCGCAATACACTACATAGTGTTCCGTGAATATTTGGAAAGAAAAAACACATGATACACAGGAACAAAGCATAATTCTCAAGATAAAGTGATTAAGTATGAATCCTTACATAAGATCACAACTTCTTTTATAAAACAAGATTCTCTTGTATCTAATGCTTCATTAGGTATTACAAATAAAATTCACATAAGGTGATAATTTACTTTAAACAAAATGGAAACAATGTAGGGATTTTGTAATTGGCACAATCAAGTTGTTAAGAGGTAGAATTGTAAAAAACATCTTCATTCCTCCTTATTTTCCCCTCAAGGGAGCCTATGAAAGGCCGTAGCTCATCTGATTCAAAGGTGAATATCAATGTCACTCACATGATCATTTGAGTCTTACTCATTTGATTCATAGGTGGAGATCAAGGTCATCCACATGATATTTTGATTCAAATTATACCACATGATCATTAGATTTAGAGGTGGAGAATAGATTCACATTTGAACTGCTCACCAACTTGATATGCTCTATTCTTTAATGTTGATATAGATTGTTCACATTAACAATGCAACATTGGATGTAATTTAGAGGAAGAATGCTTCCTTTGACGTCCATAAGAATTCATGTAGACACTAAATCACGTACTTTGGGTAATTATCTAGTCCTGATTTCATGCTACTATTCATATGATTCCTAAGTAAGAAAATTACTAGTTAACCCATGTATTTGGCCACCTTTCTTTGCTTTCTATTGCTACTTTCAGTATTGAACCCTCACTAGCTTTGTTTTCCTCAATTCACTCTTTGGACATTTATCATCCTGGAAACCAGCGCCCAGCTAGGACACCATTGCGCTAGGTGCCCCCATCCCTTCTGGGCACCCTTGTCCCCTTTGTACTTTGGTCACATTTTTTGGGTCCTTTCAAGCCGTTTGAGCATCTTATCTTTTTCATTATTCTGCCTTTTCAAGGTTAATTATGAAATTCAAGCAAAGGAATCATATACAATATAAAGATATGTGATCATAATAAGGGAATAAACACTAAGCATCTAGCTATCACTGCCTAAGGTTGCATCCATCAAGGGCATAATAAGAGCTCCATTTGCATCCATCTAGCACCATCAAAAAGCACAAGGGCTGTTTCATATACATCACACTTCATAAAAGGGACGTGCTCATTGTATTCCATGCACACATTATATTACATTTTACATTTGGTTACTTGCTCGCTACTCACAAAGCGTGATTGGCACAAGAGAAACCTAGGGCACAATTCCGCACACATAGAAAACTACATTGGGTGTGAGATGTAGTGCATGCCTCAGTGATAAGTCCATCATTTTGGCAGCTAAGGACAATCTGACCCCTTCATTTGCATATTTCTTTTTTGGGGTTTTATAGGTGTTTGGGGTTTTGCAAGGGATTCATTCATTCCATATTTATAGATATATTTGGCAGAATTCAATGAACATACACATGACAAAAGGTGAACAATTGCAAATCTCTTGCGACACCTCAGAGGAGGTTTTCTAAGAATTTACGCAGACTAGGGCGAACAAAAAATATAGACCAAGGTACCCACAGGGACCCCTATCCCTTTTCAAGTGCACCCCAGTCTAGAAAAATCTACATAGATCTACAAGATTTACAAGCTTTTGTATGACAGTTCTTCCATCTTCTGTTTAACCGGTCTCCACAATGACATAACCTAACAACCTTTGCGAAATCAAGATAAGGTTCTTATAACCCTCTTTGTACATTAGGGTTTCATAGTTTCATAGCTTAGTTGTGCTCAGTTTTTATTTCATTATTTTAGCATTCATTTATTTACTACAAATTTGCATTATATCAGGCTAGTATATTACGTTTTAGCATAATTATTTTGATTAATCAAACATTCAAAACACCCCTTCCATTTAGGGATCCTCATCCTCTTATTATTATGGCTTAATCTTATGAAGCATTTATAGACACCCATCTTAAAGCCCTCACTGATTATATCATTGAGCATCCCCAACATTTAGACTTGATTTTATATATTTCTCGTGAGGAGGCTATAAACCTTGCTAGAGCTTAATGTTCACACCACTATTCCCACCACTTTACTACTAGAACCACTTCATCTTATACTTTCCACCCATTTCCACCATTCACCACTACACACTTGAGGGGGCATCATACTTATTCTCTATACCCCCCTCTGACATTAATGTGTTCTTATACTCTCATCACATCACACCTATACTTTACACACAACATACACACTCATACCATCATTACCCAATGACGTACTCTTGTGCTTCAGTTCACACTTGACTATTGAGGGCATCACTATACACATGAGTCTCACACATTGCACAATAGACACTACACATACTCCATCTTCACATCATCTCATCCTACATCCTACATTTTACATCTTAAATTTTATGCATCTACACTAAAGTATCTCGTTTACATATAGTGGCATTACATACTATACCTCCTACATTACACACTACACATTACACATCACATGTGATTTCTCATCGCCACACCTACTACACATATTCCACATTCTCATCTACTTATACGTGTTGCACTCACTACCCGATGACGCACTCTAGTCTTATGGTCCATACTGAACTGTTGAGGGTATACAAATCAAATTGACCTCATCACACTACACATTCAACCATTCAATCTATCTTATGTGACATCCTAGATTAGTAATATACATTATAGGCTACATCATCACTTCTTCTAGCATCAAGTGATATATGTTTTAGGCTAAATATATCACACATGCCTCACACTTCATCTCTATGTCACTTATAAAATTACACATTTACACATCATGTTACGCATACTATGTCACATTATGAATACATACAACACATAGTTCGACCATTTCCTGACAACGCACTCTCGTTTATGATGGTCATTCTTTAGTCACTGAGGGGGCATAAACAAATGAACCTCACTACATATAATTCCATTCACTCGAGGGGCACATGGCTCCTACTGTTCACTTTGTATTCCATTTCCATCCATCCACATACATACTTGCATTATCTTGCTTGCATTTACTTGTACATGTTCATTTATTACACATGAAGGTAGATATCTTGTATGTCATCATCTTTATCATACACACATGCACTTTCACTTGCTTTCTAGTTGTGATCACAGATTATACATTTGAATGATTACACACAACATTGATTCTTGGTGTAGTACCTATACCAGTCCCACAACGGCTCCCAGAGGCATCCACATTCATACTTTATGGTGTTATCATTTCATTTTGTTCCATAACACATTTCTTTATCATATTATACACGCTTTGACATACTTTTTATCTCTCTAACATGCTAACAGGTGCTTCATGTGCAACATCCTGTTATGCATGACTACTTTTCCAATGGTTATCTGTTACATTGCTAGTACTTTCTTTTCATTTTTGCTATTGTATGCAGGATTTATCCCTTTGTATTGTGTGCACACTTGTCTGGTTTTATGGCCACAATGGCCTTGATTGTCTATAACATCGTGAGTGATGTCCCATGTTTGCAACCAAGCACTTTTCGCAGTCTACTATCTCTTCTTGCGTGTTTACTTGCATCCATAAAGGCATTGTCTATCGTAGCTTACACTTGTTTTCATATAGATGCATGCTTGTTTGTACTAACACTTGGTTCCTATCCATTTTCATGTTCCTTGGTTTCTACCAAGCACATTGGCTAAGATTCCCCCTGCAGGGCACAATTTCAGTGGTTGGTCCTCTTTTGGGCCACATACTCCTTCAACGAAGGTCGCATGTGCCCCTAAAGAGGGGGGGCATCATTTGGGTGAATCATTCACCCCATACAATGTCTACACAATATACAACACATCACAGTACTACAACAATTCAGTTCATGGCTTCAGAATCAAACTTAGGTCCTTAGTACAGCGATGCCATTCCTCGAGCGCCTATAACCAAGGATAGTTACACAACAATTGGGTTCAACATAGTCTACAGAAATCATACACAACAGATTTTAAAAGGTAGGTTGTCCTTAGTACATATGTTAGTACACACCATCTACAATGGTGTTTTATTCTTGGGGAGAAGTTAAAGGATAGAGGATAACACCAGGACATTCCTCTCTACACTACTTCTTTCAGTGGCATTGGATCGCCTAAAAAACTAGACAATAGTACAGGGATCTCTACAGTTTCAGGAAGCAATTAAAGGTTGGAGGATAAATTAGAAGGTTGGAGGATAAATCAAAATTTCTTCCTTATACTTCTTTGGACAGTGGCATGAGATTGCAACTATGTTCCTTTTTCACAATTTTTACATGATTACATACTTTTACACATATTTCATGCATATTTGACTACTTGATCATCTTCTCTTTTGTCAGGTCTAATCATATGGGAAGCAAACAATCAACATCAACAACAACATCAACACAATACTAACAATAGGTACATCACACACATTGACATTTACACACGTGTTTCCTCCCTAGGTTCATTTTCATCACCTTTTACACATTTGGCATCTTTAGTCTCCATGCTCCATCTTTTTATCACTCCACTCTTTGTCTAGTCCCTCGACACGATTTCTACATCAATCTACATGGATATCAGGTAGGCATCTCTATCTACTTTATGTTACCAAGCATTCTGCTCACCAACATAAAGTGGGGGAAAATGTAGACACAAAACCACACACTTTCGGTAATTATCTAGTCTCGATCACATACTACTATTTTCATATGGTTCCTAAGTAAGAAAAGTAATTGAATCAACCCATGTCTTTGGCCACCTTTCTTTGTTTTATGCTTCTGCTTTCAGTCTTGCACTCTTACTTGCTCAGTTTGTCTTTTCACCTTTCGACATTTATCATTTTGGACACTAGTTCCTAGCAAGGATGTCAGGCTAGGCCCCCATCCCCTCTGGGGGCCCTTTGTCCTCTTTGTACTTTTGTCACACTTTGTGGGTCCTTTCTAGCCGTTTGAGCATCTTATATTTTTGTTAGTTGGTCTTTTCGGGGTTAATTACGAAATTCAAGCAAGGGAATCATATAAATATAAAGTTATGTGATCATAATAAGGGACCAAACACTAAGCATGTACTATCTCCACCTAAGATTGCATCCATCAAAGGCATCTATAGCTCCATTTGCATCCATATAACTCCATCACAAGGGGAAAGGTTGGTTCATCTGCATCACACTTCATAGGAGGGGAGTCTATTATTTCCATGCACACATTATTTACATTCTACATCTAGTTACTTACTCGCTACTCAAAAAGTGTGATTGGAACAAGAGCAACCTAGGGCACAATTCCACACACACACACACATAACTACATTGGGTCTGAGATAGTGCAAAACTCTTAGTGATAAGTATCATCGTTTTGGCAGTTAAGGAAATTCTGACCCCTTCATTTGTATCTTTATTTTTTAGGGTTTTGATGCTTTGTTTGGGGTTTTGCAAGTGATTCATTCATTCTAGATTTAGAGAGACATTCAATAGAATTCAACGAAATACACGTGACAAAAGGTGAACAAGTGAAAACCTCTTGCGACACCTCATAGGAGGTTTTCTGAGCATCTACGTAGACTAGGGCACCCAAAATCTAGACCAGGGCACCCACATACATCCCTATCCTCTCCAGGTGCCCCCACTCTAGTCAAATCTATATCTGCATTTTTCTACGGCTTTTGTGTGACGGTCCTCCATTTCTGTTCAGTCCGGTCTCCACTGCGACACAATCCAACAACCTCTGCGAATCAGCTAAGGCTCTTCTAACCCTCTTTGCACATTAGGGTTTCATATTTTCATTTCTTAGTTTGTTTGGGTATTATTTTAGTGTTTTAACATTCATTTATTTACTGCAAACTTGCATTAGATTAGGCTAGTGTATTTACATTTTAGCATAATCAATATGCTTGGTTCTTTGATGTTGAACTGGATCGTTTGCAAGCTTAATGTAACTTTGTTTGTCACATAGAATAAGAGTACTTCCTTTGACGCTCATATGAAGTTCATCCAACAGTCTTTTCAACCACATAGTTTCCTTAGCTACCTCTATAACACTTATATACTCTTCTTCAGTAGAAGATTAAATGACATCATTGACACCAAAAAATTAGATTCAATGGGGCTTACGAATTAGCTTGCTTTTCATTGTTGATTGTTATCTAGGCCATGTGACACTAAAGTGTGGGATTGACGATTCCACATACATGATGCTCATAAGTTCATGTTATGGCTGCATCTTGCTTCCACAAAATCATGCTTTTTGTAACCTATTTTAAAGACAATTGTTAAAACACCAATCTAAAAGCAAGGAAATTACATCAATATAATCGGAAAAGACCACAATCAATTTGAGGTGCTACTTCAACTGAAATGGTGATTTTTTTGTTTCGGACAACATAGCTTCCACATTGAAATTTAAGGGGTTTTATACCTAGAAAGACCAAAACAATATATAAATGGACACATGTTTGGATATGTGGTGACCAAAGTAAATGACAAGAGACAATAACGCCACATAGTGTAGTGATATTTTTATTTGAATTGTTTAACTACGACATTTAGTCTAGGATGACATATTGAAATGAATAGATTAAATTATAGAAAATACATTTGAAAATGTTACATTAGGAATTATATCTTTAAGACTGATTTGTTTTTACCAGTAGACTAATCAAATTGAAGGGGTAATAAGAGGTATGGAAGGGACAAAATGTAAAATTTATGATAAAAAATAATAATATATAAATGGGCACATTGATTCATTGAAAATTTCTGATTATTCATATTTTTTGGCATCTGTTCTTTTTCTTGATGTTGATGTTCTTAACTAGTTATCTCGTATAAAATTTCTCCATATACATGAAATTAAATGATTTTTAAAACTACGCCAAATATTTTTTCCATATTACAAATGCAGAGGTCTAAGCATGAAAATAGTTAGAATGTGGATGGTCACAATGCACAACTACATCATAGTTTTCCATGTGGATGAATTTCAATATCATTTACTCTTCCTGGTGGGAACTAAAACACCACCAATGACATGCCCAGTCCCATCATAACCAAAAACAATGAATAAAATGTTCAATGCACCCTTCACTAAAAGTTGATGAAAAACATATTCCCGTCAATGTTGTCCTAGTGTGAGATCGATTTGTCAATAGTCAAATTTGGATTAAGGTAGTGATAAGTTTTAACAGCTATAAAAAGATACACAACTCCACAATTAATTTTTTTTTAAAATATTTTATTTTCAAAAAGAAATAACAAAGCCTTCTTTCTAAATTGCATGCCTAGGATATTTACCATCTATTTACACTTATGGAATTTTCCAAACTAGATTGAGGATCGTAGCATTTGACACAGACCATTAAAATAGAGGGTGAGGATTGGTGTAGTACATGTACATCAATGAAAATACTGTGGGCCTTCAATTTAGTGACAACATGGATGAGTAGGTGATAATATGGAAACTCCATGTCATTCAAGGTTTTTTATTCTTCTTCTTTACGGTTTGTGGCATAAAAGATCCACAAGTTTTTTTATCAAGTTACGACTATTCGACTAACATAAGTGAAGCAAACTCTTCTTTAGAGAGTTGAATATGGAGATTCACCATCAACATGTTAACAAACAAGATTTGTTATGAAAATGGACAATGCCAAGGCTACAATATAGAGCAGGTGTAAGTAATAATGGCCTCGCCAACATTGTGGTTCCATTTGATTAGAGACTATATTACATGGTTATAAATAAAAATAATTTGGGTCGTGAAAATGATTTAGTGATAATGTGGATGAGCAAGTGACAACACAAATATGTCATGTCATTCAAGGCTTCTAATTCTTCTTCTCCACTGTCTACAATATTTTAGGAGCCACGAGTTTGTTTATCAAGTTATTTTCATCTGACAAACAGATGTGTAACGACCTCTTCTTTGGAGAGTCTAATCTAGACACACTCTCAATTTGTTATCTAGACACACTCTCAATTCTGTTATCTGACAATACATTATTTGGGACAATGGAAAATGTTGAGGCTACAACATGGAATGTCATGTAAGTAACAATGTGCACCCTCGCCTGCATCATTTCCTATCTAACATTTTTAATTTACACATGGCTCATCAATTGGCTTGCTTTTCTATTAATTGACTTACTTTTCAAACACTTTAAATAGGATTAATTCATTAAAAGAGCAAAAAATGATTTGATTTAATCAGGCTCCTCAATTCGTTCATTGATCTTTTAATGAATTATTCCTATTTAAATTGTTCGAAATTCAATGGGGATCATCAATTGGCTTGCTTTTTCATTATTTATTATTATAGGTCGTGTGACACTGAAGTGTGGGATTGAGGATTCTGCCACATGATGCTCATACATATGTGTTATGGTTGCATCTTGCTTCCAAAAATCAATCTCATTGTAACCTATTTTAAAGACAATTGTCGAAACATCAATCTAAAAAGAAGCAAATTACATGAATAAAACAAAAAAAAACCACAACCGATTTGAGGCGCTTGAGCTAAAATAACAATTTTTTTGTTTTAGACAACAAAGCTTGCACATCGACATTTATGGGGTTTTATAACTAGAAAGACCATAAAGATATATAATTGGACACATGTTTGGATATGTGGTGACTAAAGTAAATGACAAGAGATAATAATGGCACACAATGTAGTGATATTGTTATTTAAATTGTTTAACTACGACATTTAGTCAGGATGACATTTTGAAACAAATATATTAAATTGTAGAAAATACATTTGAAAATGTTACATTAGGAATTATATGTATAAAAGTAATTGATTTTTACCAATAGACTAATCAATTTGATAGGGTAATAAGAGGTGTGGAAGAGACCAAATGTGAAATTTGTGATAAAAATATATCTACGTAAACGACCACATTGATTCATTCAAAATTTCTGATTATTCATTTTTTTGGCATTTCTTATTTTTCTTGATGTTGATGTTCTTAAATAGTTATCTCATATAAACTTTCCCCCTATAAATGAAATTAAATGATTTTTTAACTACGCCGAAGATTTTTCCATATTACAAATGTAGGGGGGCTAATTGTGACAATTGTTAGAATGTGGATGGCCACGATGCATTTGGTCATTAATGCATGAATGCATCATAGCCGTTCATATGGATGAGTGTCAGGAGTGTTTACTCTTCCCAGTGGGAACTAAAATACTGCCATTGACACACCCAGTCTTGTTAGAGCCAAAAACTCTACCATTGTCACCTTTGTTTCATTTTTTGTTGTGTGACCCATTAAATAGTTGTTCCCAACCTGTTGGAATCCTTTGAACGTGAAGAAATTTCCATCAAAAATTACAACCCTGGAGCCAAAGAAATAATTAGAGAGGATATCATGGATCAAGTACCTTTGTCGCTATCGTAGTAATGTTGAGAGACAATACCAAAACCATCATTATCTAGGCTCCATTTATCTCCATTTATTTATCTCTCTCTAATTATACTCATGTTATGCTCTATTTTGGTTGTCTTTTCTTTTGGCGTTGTAGGCTCTGAGTTTATCACCACTTGTTCCACCTTATACCCACCATGTGTTCATGTCATCATCACCATGCTCCACATATTGATTTAGTTCAAATAAATTATGAACTAATTAGGATGTTCCTTTCTTGAACCTGTCAACCTTACTAATCTTTTTCAGAGGCTTTTTTTTTTTTTCAGTAATTCATAGATGCTCAATAAATTATTCTACATTGTATCCCAAATTTTAAAGCTAAAAATTTCAATACCACTCACCAACATCTCAAAGCTCAACATAATGAAAAATAAAAAACAACGCCTAAAACAAAAATATCTCAGTTGATTTTTTCTTCCATCCCTTTCAATTAAGTACCTATTTGTTTTGCATGGAATTTTGGTTTTGGATAGAGGAAATATTTATATGGGCACGCGGGCATATGAAACAAAATTTCCACGATCTCGCATGCCTCAAAACTAAGGTCACTACATCTAATCATAGTTATGGAGTGTTATCTAACTAGAGACAAATCACACGAGATGACATTATGAATTGCAACTTGCACCACACCCCCTTTCTCCTTCATATGATTGAATTAAATGGCACATTTTTCATATGTTCCTAGTCGTAAGAGAATAGTTTTGGATAGGATCCCTCCATTATATCTTCCACCACTACACTTCTCCTCCATCAAACCATTTCCCTCAAGTTTAACTTTTTCTATGCATCCCCTTCGACGTCCCCATTGCACCATTTGTGTGCGATTGCTAATTGCTTAATCCAAAATATCGCAAAAATTTCAGAACTTTATTTTTTGCAAACCTGGTGGTAAAATCATTATAAATGTATGTTGCTTAATGGAAGCTATAATCAAATAAAAATTCCAATTTTATTGTTGGTATATCACAATTAATAAAACTATATAGGGGAAAGGAGCCAATGACTCTCCATGGGCCAATGACCATGAGTGCATATGCAAAATAAAGTACCATTAGTTGTTTCAATTAAAGTGAGCACACAAAACATGTCACATCAAGTCACATTAATAAAGTAACCAACGAAATGGTGACACATAGGCAGTCCATAAATGGTGACTTTATTCCTAAGTAATGGGTCACCTTAAATTTCTTTGTATTCAAAAATACTTAATTAAAATTCGTTAAAAATATGATTTCCACACAATTTTAATGCTCAAAAGGAAATCTATATATAGAAAAAATCATGATCTATTAAAGGGTTTTTTTATTTATTATTTATTTATAAATATGATAATTGAGTGGCTCTAACAACCCCTTAAGTTGGAGTTCACCTCCATTCCCCTAATCAAACCACATTTTACATTTGACAAATTTGAAAGGTAAAACCATAAACACTAATCAACTAACCAGTTATTATTACTTAATACTTTCAATCGATTATAAACTAGTATCATTTTTATATGATAAATCTCTTATATCTTAAAGTTTGGATCTGTGTATTTTTTATCTAAGAAAATACTTTTAAAATACATGTATTATTCTTCTAAGTCTTATTACAATTAAATATAATAACAAATTAATACTTTCGATAATAACTTTAATTTTCATATTCGCCTATTAATACTACAATAAAAACACATCCATATATATTAATAATTAAACTTCAAAACAATTTACAATATTAAGTTTCACCGAACAAAAACATATTAACATGATACGCTCTCGTAACGCCTGATTTCATGTAACATCATCTTTGAGGCTACAACTATTTTTTTTTTTTTAAAGACAAAATCTCACCCTCCCTCATCCTTCCAAATAAGAAATTACAAAAATATATATTAATTATTAATGATTAAACATGCCTGGAATTAGAGGGTATGGCACTATAGCCATGGCCCACCAGTCCCCTCTGAACGGCCTCCTCTTCATTCAAGAACAGATCATCGGAAACCCTAAACGCCCCATGCACCCCAATTATCACAGCTCCCACCGCAACCGCGGTTAAGATATTCAACGTAACCCCGGTCAGAAACAGCGCTACGATGGTGGCCCCGGTCAGGCACGCGAGCACCGCTCCGTCGCTGAGACTCCGATTCAAAACCACGAGCGGCTCGCTACGGAAAAGGTAAAACACGCACCACGCGGCGACCACGGCCAGCATCACGAGCAACGATAGGGGCTCCCTAAACAGGCTGCAGAGCACCAAGAGCAGCAGAATGATGGCGTAGTTGATGCGGAAGTAGGCGGCGTGGCGGCGTATGCGAGCGGTGGCGTCGGCGAAGGACTGCGGCTTCGCGAAGGCGGCGCCACCGCTGGAGGCGGTCACGAGCTCCGCCCACGGCCTCCGTTGCGCGTACAGTGATTTTCCCGATTCTGTGATTTGTTTCACAAAAGAGGCGTCTGCTGAAGACGATGGCGGTGGCGCTACGGTAGCACTCGTTGCCATCATCTTCTTCTTCTTTCTTCTGGTTCAGATCGGAATGCGGAGATCGACAGAGACATTGGTGTGCATATAGGTAAGGCATAGCATATGATAATCATTTCTTTTTACTTTTTGGCCGGCCCTACTTACCTGTTGTTTTGTTTTTCCTTTCTATAATTTTGTGGGTGAGGTGGAGGGCATAGAGTGGATAGGTGAGCTAGAGCATAGGTGTGTGTGACAAGGCTTGTGAGGTGTTGGGGGGCAAAGCCCCAATATTAGTAATTTAGTATATTTGATGCTTTTCTTCTCCTTCATATTGCCCTTGCCTGTGTAGACCTGCTCTAACATCCTCCTCGTTGTTATTCCACCTTCTTTTGATGCAAGTGTTACTTAGTAAATTGAGCATTGAATCACATCACATTTTATTGGTCCCAATTGAACTAGTCGAACATCTAGCCTACCCTGACAGACGATTGGGGCCAATCAAGCACTAATTGACATTGAACATTTTAGCCCTTTCTCTTACAAGGATTGGTTGCCCATAATTGCACACCTAATGACACCAATAAAGCATTTGGTTAAACTTGCCATGTGATTGGGGTAATCAAACACGAACTTGCATTGTATTTGTGCTCTTGCTCTTAGAAAGCACAATAAAATGCAATCATGCACCCAACGAAATAGTTGGTTTAAACCTAGCATTTGATTGAGTCCAATCAAGCACCAATTCCTATCGAATTTTTTCACTTTTTCCTACAAGGTTCAATTAGGCCCATAGAACTATGAAGAGATATGTTGTACACATGTTGAATGTAAAATAGATTATCAATTCCCACAATACTTTTGAGAAATGAATAGAAAAATAATTATCTCAATCAGATATGATAGATGGTGTAAGTTTAAAGTGCACCGACACATGGAAAATGAAGGCATGTGCAGTTCTAACTGCATCAATATTCTTCTTGCAAACAACCATGATATTTGTCTTCAAAAAAGTATTCACTACAACAAACACAATATCATATTGGTACTTTTTCATAGGCATTTCAGTCATGAAATCCAAGTTGATAGATTCCCATGGTCTGGATAGAACTGGAAAAGGTGAGTAAAGTCTCGTCTTCCTACTTGTGGGCTTTGCAATGCAACAAGAAATGCAAGACTCGATGTGGTGCTCAACATTTGTGTATATGTGCAGTCAGTAAAAATGTTGCTGCCACCAGTGGATTTTGATGAACGTGTGATATGTTTTGTGCTGTTTTTTTTCATTTTCAATATCCTAAATGAAAATTTGTGTTAGGAAATTTTCTTGACCCAAAATTACATCAAGTGAAGAATTTCCTAATGTAAACTCTGTTAGAAATGGAAACCACCTCTAAAATGGTGTCATTCTTCCAAATTTGGTGGCTTTTTAAAAATGATGCAAATAACATTAGATTTTGCATCAGCGAGTGACAACAAATGTGACATAGTTACATGATCAAGTATAATTATCAATGTAATTAGAATCATTTTGAATTTTGAATTTCATTCATTATGATAGACCAAAGCTAAGTTTTGACACATCTCAAGTGTTTTTTTGACAAATTGCACAGATTTGACTGCCTCCCACAATATTTAATCCACCTATTACTTAACCTAATTTGTCTTTTTGAATTTTCTCATATAGGGCATGATTGGCCATAATCATGCACTCGAGGGAACCATTAGAGCATCCAATTCAACTTAGAATGTGATTGGGCATAATCGACATATGTTTCTTATTGGATTTTCACACTTGATTCGACGGGGCTCAGATGTCCCTTATCACCCATCCGATCAAACCAATCAAATATCTACCTCAAATTTACACATAAATGGGGCCAATCAAGCACTGGTTTGTAGTGAATTTGCATTGAATTATCTCATTTTGTTTGGTGGGGATCGATTGGCTCTAATCACACACGTGATGGAACTAATCACACATCATGTTCGACTGGGCATGCAATTAGGGCCAATCAAGCATTGATTCGCATTACATTTTCACACTTGATTTGAGGAGGCTTGGATGGCCCAAACACGCACCTAGTGGAACCAATCAAGAATCTAATTACACTTGTCATGCAATCAGGACCAATCAAGCATTTATTCGCATTTCATTATTGCATTTGATTTGATGGGACTTGATTGGCCATAATTGCAACTTGATGGAACCAATTTAGCATCTAGTTCGATGTTGCATGCAATTCAGACCAACCCAACACCAATTTGTATTGTATTGTTGCACTTGATTCAACAGTGCTCAATTCGCATAAGTCTTATAACCAACAAGATAATTAGTCATATGTTTCAACTTAGAGCTCAGTTGGGGCCAATCGAGCCCCAATTTGACTAGTAGTGTCACAATTGATCAGATTGGGCTTGATTGGCCACAATCATACACCCAACGTAACCAATCAAGCATCTTGTTTAAATTGGCACATGATAGGGGGAATTAAGCGTACATTCACATTGTATTATCGTACTTGATCTGACATGGCTCAATTATCCCAAATTATACACTTGATGACATCAATCAAATATTTAGTTACACATTAAATGCAATTGGGAACAATCAAAGAGTGATACACAACACATTATCATACTTAATCTAATGGGGCTTGATTGGCCACAATCATTTACTTAATGGAACCAATCAAGCATTTAGTTCAACTTGGCATAACTGGGGAAAATCAAACATTGTTTTGCTTTGCATTGTTTCATTTGATCTATGCGGGTCAATTATCCCCAATTGCACACCAGAGAGAACTAATCAATTATTTGGTACAAGTTTGGCTTGATTTGGGCCAATCGAGCCCTGATTCGCATTACATTATCGCAATTGATCTAATAGTGCTCAATTAGCCACAATCATTCACCCAAAGTATCTTGCTCAAATTGGAATACAATTAGGAAAAATAAGAATAAAATCACATTACATTATTGCAATTGATAGAACCTATCAAGCATTTGGTTACACTAGGTATGCAATTGGGATCAATTGAGCATTGAATTACATCACAATTTATTGACCCCAATCACACACTCAATTAAACTAGTCGAACATCGGGCCTAACCCAACAGATGATTGGGGCCAATCAAGAACTAATTGACATTGAACATTTTAGCCCTTTCTCTTACAAGGATTGGTTTCCCATAATTGCACACCTAATGACAGCAATAAAGCATTTGGTTCAACTTGCCATGTGATTGGGGTAATCAAACACGAACTTGCATTGTATTTGTGCTCTTGCTCTTAGAAAGCACAATAAAATGCAATCATGCACCCAATGAAATAGTTTATTTAAACCTAGCATTTGATTGAGTCCAATCAAGCACTAATTCCCATTGAATTAATTCACTTTTTCCTACAAGGTTCAATTAGGCCCAACCACACACCTAATTGAACCAGTCGAGCATCTAGTTCAACTTGGCATGTGATTGGGTCCATACAAGCATTGATACTTATCTCATTTTTGCACTTAATCGATGAGGTGCCATTGGCCCCATTTATGTACCTGATCAAATGATTCAAACATCTAGTTCAACTTGACATATGATTGGGGCCAATCGAGAACCGATTCATGTTGTAGTGTTGTACTTGTTCATAGGGTCCTCGATTAGCCCCAACAACACACTCGATTGAACTAATCAATCATCTTGTTCAACTTGGCATGTGATTGCATTCAATGGAGCACCAATTCACATTTAATTGTCACACATAATTTGAAGGTGCTCAATCATATGTGATTCACATACTAACCAATACCTTAACACATCCATTTATTTTGGGGCTATTAATATTCATCAAAATGTTCCCAATCTATTATCCCATATTATAGGGTATGAGGGTTTAAAAATCATGTTTATGGATTAAATATTGAGGGTAAGATACAAGGGCACATTATTTTCATGTAATATTTTTGTAGGAACAATGGATATTCTTTATCCATCCCTACAGGTCCACTTGAGCACATCATTTTATCTATTTTTTATAATGGTTATTATGTCTTTGCGTAGTGTATGCATGTTAAACTTAAGATAAGTAAATTATATGAACCTGACACCAAGTAGATCCTAACTTAGTTAAATTGAATCAAATACATCATGATAAAGTAGAAAAGGAAGCTAATTAAATCACAAAATATGAATTTATATTAAGTGCAAACCTCATTTTGATCTTTGGGTGTGCTTTGAATGTAGGTACTTTCTTAGAGATTTGAACGTAGACCACACGCGTTCAAGGATTTCTCAAGAAATGAGGAAGAGATCTCATCAAGTATGGTTTAATTTTCATTTTGATTCCCCTCTTACTACTCTTTAGCAAGTAGAAAGGGGGGGATTTAATAAGCCTTCCAATAACATGAAATGATCTTCTCAAGTATAATTTTTGTCAAGGACATGGTGTAAGTTTGGACAACGTGTACTAGGTTTCTTATATAGCTTTCCATCGTGGGAGAAGCTTGCAACCTAGTGAATGTGGGATAACGAGAATGTAGAATTTAGCGAGGGATAAGTATGATTAGAATAGATTAATTAGATATTAGCAACTCATGAGATTTTGTGAAGGTTTAATTAATCAATTAGGATTAATTAATAGGCCAAGTTAAGCTTATAGAATCCATTTGGAAGAGGGAAATTAGTAGAATTTGAAGGGTTTGAGAGGGGTATTTAACCAATAAGAGGGTTTATTGATTAAATACGAGATTGAAAGTTTAAATAAGTAATAATAGTTAATTAATTAAGTGAACGGAGATTTTAAATAACGAAACGACCTTAATTGACATCCAAGATGAGGGGCGAGGCTAGTTAATTAAAAAAGTGTTGTTAATTGACCAAAACAAAGGGGAATGTTAGATAATTAGTGGAAAATCACTAATTATAACGAAATTATGGTAAAAAAGACAATTAGTGCAATTTTATTATTAAAATTGCACGGTCAAAATTAGGTGTCTACATTTTCCCCTTTTTGATGTGGTGTATCGCAAACAACGTCACTTCAAAGATAGTAGACAATTTGATTTTGTAAGGGTAGAAGAAAAATTAGTAGGATGGACGATGTCCCCTCACGTGTTGATGGGATGATAGAAGAGGTCGATTGACAGTCAAAAAGAAGAGGAGAATAACCACGATGGAAGAAAATATCATCGTTTCGGTCAGGGATTCGAACGTGGCTTGGTTGGCCATTGTTGATTTGATAGATTTGTGGGAGTGCCTTGCACGACAAGGGTTATACAAGGGAGGGAGGGCGGGTAAGAGACATCATTGTGAAAATTTGTCTCATTAGGTTATAAGAAATAGAAAGGTTAGTGAGAAGGAATGTTAGGTAGAATGAGGAATTAGTTAGAATGGGAAAAAGGATAGAGGATGGATGGAAATATTGTAGCATAACGTATGCACCTAATGGCTCAGAAGTACCTTTTTATTTGATATAAGCATACAAAAAAGGGTAAAATGACATGAAAATCCATAATACTGATTTTTGTGCAATGTTAAAGAATTGACTCAAAGAAAAATACATAAGTAATACAATAACAGAGAAATTAAACAAACAAATAAACACAATCAAATACATTTAAATAACCAATGTTTAAGACAATTGTACCAATGTTTTTGTTATCCAGCTGAGCAATACCCAAATGTTCAAGTTATACGACAAGAGTTAAAATGGCACTCCAAGTAAGGATACATGCAAGGGATTGGATGACGGACCTAGAAGTCCCATGAAAAGTAAACATGCACTATGAAACTGCCCTGAGGAACAATATATGTCGGAAAGACAAACATAACAAGTTAACAAGCTTTGTTAGTGAATGAAGATCACAATATGATCCGCATGTCATGTGCTAGAACTAGAAAGCATTGAAGTAAGATATTATCTAGTAAAGTTTCCAATGTTTAGTGTTTTTGAGTTTTTCCATTGTATTTTTTGTGAATGTTTTTGAATTTTTCTAAATGTTTTGAATGTTTAATATTTTCAAATTTTTGAGTTTACCAATGTTTTTGGATTTTCAGATGTTTTGAATGTTTAGGATTTTCTAAGATCTTTTGATTCTATGAACAGGAGAACAAAACACCAAGATGCCCCTAACGAGAGATGAGAATATACAAGGGAAAATTCCACACATATATACAAGAATAGGATAAGTCATATCAAGGCCAAGAGGGATAGGTTCAACAAGATTACAAAGATAAGCCAAGGACAAAGTAGGAAGAAGCGATCATGCCCCAAGTGTGAGGTGCTTGTGAACAATAGAATCCTCCTATGGCGTCAAAAATTGTTTTTCACCAAAGGACTATCCAAAGTGCCACAATTGCATGTATTTCACATTTGAACGAATTTATTTCTCTTTAATATTTTTTTATTTTTATTTTTTGAGATTTTTTAAGATGCCTCTAAGCTTAGGTATAGAAACGCTTGAGATGCATGATGATCATGGGATCCTGGAGCTCCGAACCATCAAGATAAGCAAGTTTATAGGCCCTTGAACCAAATTTTGCAACCACAATGTATGCTCCTAACCAGTTAGGCTCAAATTTTCCTATCTTTTCACTCTTTGGTAGTATTGAAATGATTTTCTTTAAGAACATATATCTCCAACCTCAAATTCACGAGAGATAATGTGCTTGTCGTAACTAGCGCAGATTCAATTCTGATACACTTTGAGGTGATATAAGGCATGGAGGCATTTTTCATCAAGCAGTTCAAGCTCTGCTAGTATAGCCACTATGTAGTCCTCTTCATTATCCATATGGTCTTCTAAGCATATTAGCAAAGAGGGAAGCTCGGAATCTAAGGGAATGATAGCTTCAATGTTGAACACAAGGAAATATCGGGTTGCACTTGTGGGTGTGTGGATAGAAGTTTGGTAGGCCCATAAGGCAAGATGGATTTGGAGATGCCAATTACGACCTGTTTTACAGACCAATTTATCCATAATCTAAACAAGGGTTTTATTTGTGGCCTCAGCTTTCCCATTACCTTGAGGGTAATAAGGGGTAGACCAATTTTTGTTTTAAAGTACATGGCCTTCTTGTTTGTTCTTAAATGATTTTCCATTGTCATATACAATGTCAGAAGGGTTGCCATAACGACAAATGATGTGGTTCATGATAAATTTTGAGATCTGAGCACCGGTAACATAGGTGAGAGGAACCTCCTCCACCCATTTGTTAAATTACTTCATCACGGTAATTATGTGTTTATGGCCATCAGATGAAGTGGGTGTAAGCTTCCCTATGAGATCGAGACCCCATTTGGAAAACAACCATGGTGTAGTGATAGGTTGTAAAGACTGAGATGATGCATGGATCAAGTTGTGTTTTTTTGGCACAAAACACACTTTTTTACATATTGACAAAAAGTTGTCTCCATAGTAGGCCAGTAATAGCGGATGCATAGGAGTTTCTTTACGAGGACCATGCCACTAGTGTGAGCACCACAAATGCCTTCTGTGCGCCTCTTTGGTGGCTTGGGTAGCTTCTTTGGAATTAAGACAATGCAACAAATTCCCATCATAGCCTCGATGATAGAGAGTGCCCCCAAGGAGGGTGTAACGTGTGATGCGCTAGATAAGGGTTCTCTTTTGGGAATGGGAAATATCGGGTGGGAAGGTACCATCATGTAAGTAATTGTAGATATCTACATACCAGGGGGAAAGGGACCAACAACTTCACATACCAAATATGGCATGTCATAAGCATGTAAAGAAATATGATCAATAAGGAACTGGAAATCTCTGGTATCCAACCGATAATATTAGCAACGATCCAATAGTAGCCATGGCATATTTTGACGGTTTTATGTTCGAGGGATCTGTTGGAAGGTGATTCTAAACAAAGTACTCTTTCAGGTTGTCCACCATGTGTTTATATGGTAAAAGCTTCTCATATTTGACATTGTATTTCATCATTCACTTGTTTGATGATGAGCTTGTGAGTTTCCTATAACCTCAACTTGTTTGATATTCCATTTTATAGTGACTTTTAAACCTGTAATGAGAGCTTCATACTCAACAATGTTGTTTGTACATGGAAATTCGAGTCTGAAAGCTTGTGGGATAAGATCACCTATAGGGGTGATAAGAACAACTCCCGCCCCCAAGCCATTAAATGTGAATGACCATCGAAGTATATTTTCCAGGTAGAAGATTCTTCAATGTATAAAACAGAAGCATCTGGCAGATCCAGACTTAATGGTTCCTTACCTGGTAAGGGTGCTTATGCAGTTGATTGGCAAACACTTATCCTTTTAGTGATTTTTTCATGGACATATTCAATGTCAAACTCACTTAGTAAAATGATCCAGGTGGCCATCCTCCCGGTTGAGCACGGGTTTTGATAATAGGTATTTGAGCGGGTCAACTTTAGATATGAGCTTGGTATTTTTTTTAGGAGGTAATGGAAAAGCTTTTGGAAAGTGAAAAATGGTCAATGCATGCTTTTTCAATTTACAGATAGTTGAGCTCATAGGAGATCAAGGTACAACTGAGGTAATAGACAACTCTTTTTTTGTGTTGGTCATCATATTCTGCCAAGAGCACGCCAATAGAAAATTGAGTGGAAGAGATATACAACATTTCACCTGGGTAGTGGTACACATGTGGGTTAGCCAAGTATTGTTTTAGTTGGGAAAATGCTTGTTGGCAATCAAGACCCCTAGGGAAATCAACATCCTTTTTAAGCATATGGGTGAATGAATGACATTTATATGCGAGTTTGGGAGATGAATCTACGAATAGATTGAATTTTTCCTTGTAAGCTACATAGTTGTTTAAGGTTCTTGGGAGGAGGAATCTCATTAATAGACAGTGACCTTTGTTGGGTACACTTCAATTCCTCTTCTGGAGACGATGAAACCCAATAGTTTTCTTGAGATAACACCTAACACACACTTCTTTGGGTTCAATCTGACCTTATAATCTCGTAGTTGCTCAAAGATATGATGAAGGATTGTCGGGTGCTCTACTCTAGTTTGGTACTTGCCAAGGATATCATCCACATAGTCCTCTACAATATCATGCAACATATCATGAAATATGACACTCATGGCACATTGATATGTGGCACCTGCATTCTTGAGGCCAAAAGGCATGACCTGATAGCAAAAACTTTCCTCAAGGAGTAGTAAAAGTGGTTTTATGTTGATCCTCTTCCACAATTTTGATTTGATTATAGCTAGAGAATCCATCCATGAGGGATAGCATTTTGTGTCATCTATTAAATTGACAATCATGTCAATATTTGGAAGAGGAAAATCATCTTTAGGACACACTTTATTGATGTCCCTGAAGTCTATGTAAATCTGGAATACCAACAAGTTTCTTGCGAACAGGCACAATATTGGAGATCCATTTTGAATAATCAATGGGTCTGATAAAACCAACTTCCAGTAACTTACCTCTATCTCTTCTTTGACCAAAAGAGCTACATGTGGATGCATTTTTGTAATTTTTGTTTAATAGGATTTGTTGATTCATACAATGCACAACTAAATAAGGACCCAAGCCTAGCATGTCCGCATAGGACCAAGCAAAATACATCCATGAACTATCTGAGGAGAATTATAAATTCCTTATGTTCATGTGTGGAAAGAGAAGCTCCTAGTTTAACAATTTTAGGCTCGTCCTTTATGCCGATGTTGACATTGATAGTCTCTTCAACCAGCAATTTTGAACCATCCTCCATACACATAGGATCGGGAGGGAGATTGAGCTCTTCCTCTATTGACGTCTTAATGATATTTCCACCAATATAATGATCACTTATATTATCCATGTTTGATTTTTCATTTTGTTTGTCTGCAAGTGCCTCAAAGAGGTTTTCACTATTGGATATGGATTTTCTATTGTTAGGATTTTTTGATATTTTTGCCTCTTTTCTCTTCGTGCTCATCATAGAACTCAGCCTCCTCCCTGAAATACGCATATGCATCAAGGTTAATAGTGAATCCTTTATGGTGATCTCCTATAGGTACATCATTATGTAACACAATGAACTATCCAATTGCTTTGTCATTTTGAAATTGATCAATTGGTATGTGTTTTTGTTGGTCTTAATCAATGAGAGACAAGTGTATGAGGTCAATTTCAGGAAAGGAGGGGGATAAGGTGAAAATAACAGTGTTAGAAAATAGGTTTGTGGAGGCAAGGTCTTCTTAAAGACTAAAAAGAGACTCTAGTCCACTATCATAATCCAAAGAACTATCCTCACGTTCAGAAGAGGTGGCGTAAACGTCTAGAGGTTATGCCCCATAACGTTGAATAACAACACCATATCATATCCATCTTTTCATGTGCCAGAAGAGGTTCATGCACACCTTGTTCATGTAAGTCACATCCATATCCTTTGTATCCCATACCATACATCCTCTTGCTAGGGAAGACATATTTCAGGGATTGTTAGCAAGAGGTCATCTTTTCATCGGGGGACTGGAATGTATAAGTACTACCAATTATTCATCTTCCACCAATGGGTGAATTTGTTGATACTACAAGGATCCTTAGTTCTTTGCAGCCGAAATTTGGGCCTACCAAATGTTTTGGGTGACAGGAGAAGGTTTGATATAAGGAGGGCATGTTGGAGATTATTCTCCACAACTGGTATGAAGGATTTTCAACTTGGATCTCCATGTAGCAAAGGGGGAAATGGATGTAGAAGAACCACTTTTGTGAGGCTGAAGTGAATGTGGATTGACACAAGAGGCGAGGAATTTTGATTTAAGTTCAACAAGTAATTTTGTAGAAGGACATTCGTAAGTTTCTTGGTAATAACTAGCTAACACTCTATGGTGGGAAAATGGTTATGGGTCACCATGAATTGTAAGCTCCATCCTTGATGATATAGTTTGATACACTGGTGAAAGATGGAGGGAATGGCTTGCATGACATGGATCCATGGGCGATCGAGGAGAATGCTATAGGGAAGTTCCAAATCAATGACATGGAATCTTGTTTCATGCGTGATAGGGCCAACTTCCATGGGTAAGGTAATTTTTCTCGTTGATTGTCATTATGCATTATCATAAGCCTTAAGGGTGATCAAATTAGGCTCCAGTTTAGCATCTATATGTCCCAATTCTTTCACAAGCTTTAGAGTGCTTATATTGAGGTTGGATCCATTTTCTACAAGCACCCTTTTAACCTTTTTACAGCTAATGATCACTTCTATATACAAAAGTAAGTTGTGTGTTTGATTATCTGCAGGAATATCATTTTGGCTAAAAACGATTTTCTCAAATGGGCTGATTTGCACAACCAAGGCTTAGAAGCGTGAATCGTTAATGTGTGTATGAACTCGTGACTCGTGAAGGGTCATATAGAGGATGTCCTTGTGAATATTAAATATCTTAAGAATACCCAAGATAGAGATCTTAGTGGTTGTATTCTCAAGCTATTCTAGGAGATTGTAATGACCATCCGAAGGAGTAGATAGAGGAGTTCCTGGGATAATAAGACGAGTGTGTCACATTGTAACGACACACTCTTGGGATTCGATCTTGATGGTGTTGATATGGTCGGTGATAGGATGAACATAGCCAATAAAAAATCAAATGGATTTAGATGTTTGGGAAACAACATGGTTGGCACTTTTGCCTTAAGAGGATTAACTCAATCCGACTTCTTTTCTGCTTGTTTATGTTTATGGAAAGGTTCCTTATAGATCCCCAACTGGTTATTAGATGTTTTGTTGGGTTCTTGCGCATCAAGTTCGATATCTCCTTGATCTAGGAGATCTTGAATGAAGTTTTTCAATTTCATACATCGATTTGTGTCATGACCTTTAACATGGTGATACTCACAATATTTGTGGTCTTTATACCACGAATGTTTAGGTGCATCATCTACGAAAGGTGTAGTGGTTAGAAACTTGACCATATTGGCCGAGTCAAGTTATTTGAGGATCAATGATAGGGACTTCATGAGTGGAGTGTATTCCTTACGTTTGACTTCTAGTTTAATCAGTCTGCACAATAGTTTTAAATGTGAGGTGCTTTGAACCATTGCATCTTAAAATCAGTGATTCCATCACCTACGATGTTTTTTGTTTTTGTTGAAGATTTTGATTTTTCCATAGGTTTTGATTCATAGTTATCTTGTTGAAATGGTTTCAAGGCCCATTATGGCCAATAAAGCTTTTTCTATTTGATTTCCCTTTTCTATAACTTCTTTGAAATGTACCTACGTAATGCATTTGTAAATGGAAGGCTATTTCAAGGTGTAAATTTGGTACAAATATACTTATGAGTTGTTTCTCGGGAATGGAGCAAGGGAAATGACTAGCTAACCCCGCCGTCATTGTAAGAAAGCAACAAAGTTCTCATTATTTCGTTACTTGGCACTACATAGGTCTAGCATGGTAATATCACTCTCCATATTGAATGAAAAGTGGTAAACGAACTTCTCAGCTAAGTCCGTAAAAATGAAAATAAACCCTTTGGGAAGATGGGGGAACCATTCAAGTGTTTAGCCCCCAAGACTCTATAGAAACAAGAAAATAAGATAGATATCATTATAAGTGACTTCCTGACATGCCATGAAGAAGTCTTTTATGTGATCATGAGGATCACCTTTTCCCCTATATTTGTCAAATTTAGTGTAGTCAAAGTTTTGTGGAAAGGGAGTACATAACATCTTCCAATCGAATGGATAAGGACACATTTCTCCAAACTGATACTTATTATTGTGTCCCGTATTGTTTTCTTATGGGCAAACAAGTACGTCTTTCATAGATTTTTATACTTGGTTGAAAATTTATATGCGTGTCAGCGTGGGAGGTATATTTGTATGATTGGATTTGGATGCTTCGACAACACAATTTTTAGTGTGAAGCGTAGCAAAGCTCACTTTAGGTTTTTCAATGTGAGTAGCTCTATGCATGTCTTTATGGCATATAAAGCTAGTTTTTCCAATAGGTGACTAAGAGTTTGTAATTGTTATACGGTGACGTCTTCCTTGTGTGGTTCAAGTTGGGTTTCGTGTTGGTTTTCTTCACCCTCAGTTATGGCTTCACAGTGTATTCTAATAAATGGTATACGATGGCCAATTTTAGTCGTAGAGGCAGCTACTTCCTCATTGTGACCCTTAGGTTGTGCCAATGTAGAGGAATGTTCATGATGTAATAGATCTTCAGTTATTCTAAAAAGAGGAGGTTTTATTCTTTCTTCCCCCTGAATCATAATAGTAAGGAAGGTTGGATCGAAATCAGAGGGAAATTTAGCCCATAATTAGACCAAGTACAACAAGACTTGGTCTTTGTTTTGAAATAAGAAGTTATCTACGCGAGCGGGATCGTTTTCAAATATGTTATGGGGTATTTCTTTCTCACCCCCACTGTGATCAACAAGTCTTTGTTCCTCATCAGAAGATGGGTCTAAGGGGTTTCGGAGGAAGGGGTTAGAGCCATGCCTCTTGTGTCTCAAAAGGGTGATTGGTGTCCATGATGGAATGTGTTTTGCAAAGACTTGGGATGTTTTTGTAAATGTTACAAGGAATCTAAGTCAAAACAATCAATGTAATGGCTGCAAAGTGAATATTTTTCAAGTGTTTGAGATGTATGATGAAAGGTATTAAGGAAAATCTACGAAATTTTGGCAACGTAATGGGTGTGAAGGTGAAAAATTCCTAGGTTTGAATGGTTGTAATTTGTTTAAGGTAAATATAAAAAATCAGATAGCATTACAACATAATCTCAACACTTAATCAAGTTCGGGAAAACAAGTTTCAAGTGTCAAAAAGTAAACCTCAAATCCAAACTCACTATGGTGACCCAAATGTAAAAGAAGCAAGTTACGAGACTCCAAAGCCAATCAATGGTGAAATAGTATGAATAAGAGCATACAAGCAAGTGATAGTGAAGTAATATTGTTGTGTTATGGTGCTCCTAAAAATAAAAAAAGGGGTAATATATACCTGACACCAGTGCCCATGGACGATTGCATCGGCCTTAGGGGAAATCCTAAGGTTAGAGGTTGAAAAAATGAGTGGAGGCCAGAAGATCAGTAGGGATAAATGAAGAAGGTCCAAAGTGACCGAAAGCAGGGAGAATATTGTGTAATAAGAGGAAATAAGTGAACATAGTGGGACAAATAGACATAATGAGTGCAAGGTGTGGATAAGGAGAAGAAAAAAGGAAAGTATGGGGTGACTAAGGCTACAGCGACATCTCTTAAATATTGCGGTCTATCCCACATGACCAGGTCTTATCATACTTGAATCCTGACATGCCCCTTAAGACACCCGCTCAAGAGGAGAATGCATCAACATCCCAAGCACAAAAGAAATGGATAACAAGCGTAAAAAAATATGGTGTATACATAAAGCACCTAAGAGGTTGGATAAGCTTCTCAATAAAACCCCAAAGGGGAATTAGAAGCCCTAGAAATTCTACCCAAACAGGCATTTTGATATTAGCCTACTTTATAACCTTAAAGTCCTTGGTCTAATGGGAGAACACACTAGGGTGTTTCGAATGAATCATAGACCATGGTTGACAGTGGATTTGCAATATTTAGGGTTAGTAAAACAAAAGAGGAAAAAGCCTTTTGTCATGTTTTGGACTCCTTCAATCTTAACGTTGTGGGGTTGCTAGTGGTTGTGAATCCACTGTTTGAACATACCTTATGAGGGAACTCGGCCAACAAAATAACCAACAAGAGTTAAATTTTCAAACCAATGACATGCTTTATCAAATTTGGGTGAATCTAATACCACAGCAAGAAGAGGGGTATCAGGTTGAGAACCATTACCCTGTGAAATAATTTCTGAAAAAACTTTTGGGGAGGTTTCAGTGTCATTTTCCTCCAGAGCTTCGTCAGTGTTTCCTACATCAAATGCATCATTTGTCGTAGATGTGCAAACCGTTACACCAAAACCTCAAGATGTTAGCGAGTCTGCACACTAGGATCATAACATCCCACCACGCTCTATATCCCACACCCTGGGCTAGATTTTTGCCCATATAGCAAGACCATGCCATCCTATAAGAGCCTCGAGTGAACACTACCATGTCAGCGTAACCACCTGTGTCAAGAATCGATTCTGGGTGATCAATTTGATACCAAATGTAACGAACCGTTACACCAAAACCTCAAGGTGTTAATGAAATCTACACATGAGGATCATATCATCCCACCACACTTTTGCGGAGCCCGACCTCATGCATTAATCTCTCTTTAACGATGAGAGTTTGATATTAGTTGTGTGCCTATAATAACACTTGTACAAACTTAAAAACTTGATCAAGCAAAAAAAATGACTTTTTTTTAATCCACCCCTAGATTATTGGAGGAGATAACTTCTTCATCAATGGTTCAATTAATACAATAAATGGATGGGGGTCCTCCCTATATATTCTCTGGCAATCACTTACTTCACCTTAGAAGCACAATCACTTCTCCATAGCAACACAATCGCTATATTGCATGGTATATGGGACTACATTTCTCCACTCTGGTATAGTGACTCGGGACTTACTCGAGACCCAATATAGGGTGGGGTAGGCCCTCTTCATATGGTTGGACTATTCTATATGAAAATCAGCCGAAAATACATCAAGATCAGACTTCCGGAGCAGAAATATTCCTACAGTGCCCTATATCTAGATTGGCCTGATTGGAGAGCGCATGCAGTCGGGGTTTAGCAGGTTCAATGTTGTGGACAGAGGTATCATTATTCAATGGTTTTATTGTTACCCCCCAGATTCGATGGTTCTACCATCTCCCCCAAGATTCAAAGTTGGGGTGACTGGAGCAAAAGAATATCGTTTGAATCTTTTTGTATCATACAAATTTGATTATGGAATATAGAACTAGAACTTATAACTTCAGTATATAACCTACCAATCAACCTCATCATATATGGATGGGGAGATATATCCCCATCTAATTCGAAAAAGTGCCAATCGGCCAATCGATTATCATTAATAGCCAACAACGTCGTATATTACTATGACTAGAACTTCCGACCCCCTATCTATCTAGATGGACATATTTGATTTGAATTTCTCTATGTGTGGGTTTGCGCCTGCACTCCCATATGTCTAAGCCCCACTTTGTTGATGTTTAGATGCCCCATGGGCCTCGACTACATTGTGTAATTAACTGAGTGGGATTCAAACATGGATGAAGGCTTTGATACTAAATGTAACAAACTATTACACCAAAACCTCAAGGCATTTGTGAAATCCACACATAAGGATCATATCAGTGGAGGTGACTATATGTAAAGGGTTGGCCAACGTCACCCAAAAGGCAGAATGAATGGCCAACTCAACACACTAAATGTGTAATAAATATTAAAAAAAAGTCACTCATGTCTAGATTGATGCAAGATTGGCAACATGATTTTCGTACAATTGCAACAAAAACCCTAAACTATAAGCAGAGAGAAACTTTCAAGTTCTCCAATACCCAAAAAGGAGCAGGTTTTTGAAACCTACACCAACTTCACGAAAAATTCATGTATTATTGTTTGATTTATTTTTATTTTCTCATACTTAATACATTGAGTTTCAACTACTAAGAAATTTAAGCTTACCATATATTTACCCACTAAATTCTCACATAAAACCTTAAAAGGTCTATTGTTGTTCTATATCTATGAAATTTTGGTTATAAAGTCTATTTGCAAGCAATATTATGTATAACAGTAACTACCACCATACATCATGTGTGTTTAATTTTTCTTTTTCTTTGAATGTAGCTAAGGGATATGTAGCTGAGAATTTTTTTCATTGCATTTTTTTAAGATCTTACAACAACTCTATGGCTTTGACATTGTTGTCATGAAAAACTATTAGCATGAAAAATTCAAAAAAAATGGCATAACAACCTAGTCCCCATTTGAAATCCCTCTCCCAATCAATGTAAGCTTGTCCTCCGGCCAACTAATTTATTGTGTTACCCTCATAATGGCCATGAGGATTGTGCTAATGTGATTTTGAAGTGTGTTTCATGTGCAGGGGATGTTATTCAAGTTTATTGGTGAAGATTTGGAGATCCATGAGAAGATAAGTGCTTCTAGAGGCTCCAAAAGGAATATTTTTGGCATTTTACACCTGGTAAACGCCCTCTAGGAACATACATGGAAAAGTTAAAGGACCCAAAAAGGGTGTGGAAGAGCTATGCAATCATATGAGGAATTGTAGGAAATATCTTGAAGAAAATGAAGTTTAAGAACAAGTTATGTAATACCAGGTTATTCTTAGCATGGTATAAGGAAATGAAAGCAGTGAAAAAGATACTTGGCTTATTCCGAACATATCAAGAACCTCAGAAGGAGTTGGAAGGTAATCAAATACTCATCAGAAATATTATGAGGCCTACTTTGTGATGGATAATTTCATTTCAGTTTTTTGGAGTGAGAAGCACTGACAACTTGTCCAACACGACAAGGAAGGTCCCTTTTTCTCGGGGGAGATTGGTTAGCAAATATTGGACACCTTGAGAATATTTGGTACCTCATTCAAAGGTGACATGTATGAGGACCCCTTCACATCCAAAGTTTTGGTTCTTCTTTTTATCATCATGAACTTCAGTGGCAATTTCTTTCACCAGTGCACAAGCTAGGGTAGAATTGAAAAAGGGCCAAAAATTCAAATTAATGGCATAATTGGATCCTAAAAATGGTGGGAATGTTCTCATCATCCCTTTTAAAGTCAAAATCATATAAGTTTTTCCCTTAGAAGTCTACTCCTAGCTCTGATGACGAGAAAATAGACTCAGATGGCTATTTCAGGTAGTGCTCGGTGAAGGCAGACATCTATTTTGGGTAAATGTGCAAATTTTCACCCCTAATGTCCATTTTTCCCTTTAACTAATTCAAAAGGGACATAGGGGACATTGAAGTGCGCCACCAAGGAGGAAATGAAGTTACGTCACTTAAGTGACAACTTGAGTGGTTAGAAAATGTTATCAACTCACCAAATCCCACTTACCCCCCTATCCATGATGTTTTGACCCTTGGCGCACTTTTTCATGCTCATGTCCCTTTGTATCTTTGATAAAGGGACATGGGGGACACAATAATGCACCACCACATGAGGAGTGCAACTTGCGTCACTTAAAACACAACTTAGGTGGTTAGGCATGTTGTTTTCACCCTCACAAACTCATGTTTTCCATGTCCCCCTCTCATGTTACCCTCACCCTTGGTGCATTTTGGAGAGGTTGGTGTCCCCTTGTCCCTTTGTCCCCTATTTTTTAGGGGGACAAACCATAGTGTGTGGCTCCACTTGGGTTGGGTTGACCCGAGTTAAGCAGGGCGAGTTAAAATTTAAGTTAACTAGGTTTCAAAAGGGGAAATGAAGGAGGGGTAGTATAAAAGTTGTCCTTAGTCATTTTCTAATCCGTTTTCATGTTTTAAACTCCTCCATCATGTGCTCCCTTACTGTTATCATGCCAAAATTTCCAAAAACTCTCATGCTCCAAAACACAAATGTGTTCATTTCTTCCAAACCTCTGTTCCAATTGCCATGAAATTTGGACTGTAGAATCCTTGAAAAAATTCCTTTAAGGGGAGTATCTACATGCCTCCATTGATGCTCTCTTCCATTTTCTAGAGCCATATAAAATTTTCAACTAAAAATATCCAATTTTTAGATTTACTCAAACATGACAATTGAAATCCTCCACAAATTAGAACAAAGGCCTAAAACGCAAAATAAATTTTTGTGTAAGTGGTTTCGTTGAATCCGACACCACAAAGACCAATTTCTATTTTTAGTAAGTATACATTGGATAACTTACTAATAATAGTAATTCCGAGGAAAATGTGAATCCGGATACCTCATTTCACCCCCCCATGTTCAAGACACTAAAAATTGGCAAGAATGGCAAAAATTGCTAAAATTAGACAATCATGATGAACATGCTAAAAATAGTACATGGATAAAATGAGCTGAAAATGATCACATATCATTCTTTCATGCATTTTCTAATGATCTCGGCACTCACAAAATTCTTTTTCTTAATTCTCAAGCAAATTCTCTCATTCCCTGATGCGGTGAGCATAAAGTGCCTAAATGGAAAACTACTAGTTTTATCGAGAACCATTTCAATTCATCTCACATGGATTGCATGATCATAATATGGATGACATTGATTTCGGTTCCTTTCTCCTTCCCTTGCTTTGGTATCGAAAGGATTTGGATTCATTCTTCATTCACCATCAGTGCTCTCGCGGTGACAAAATCATGATCATGGGTGTGTAAGCAAAATGCACCAAATTCTCCCCATGAGAATGATTGTTCATAAAGATATGGTAGTGTCTCAAGAAGCGGAAGGATTGTCTCAACGAGGGAAGTCATTTTTCAATAATATTGGCGGTCTACCTATCAAGTGTTCATCACTCCTCTTCTTGGTATGTCTAAACAGTGTTGCAGAGGCTCGTCATTTCAAGAGTTTTTGAAGGGGGGGAAATTTTGAAAGGATCTTCATCAAGGGCGGAGGTACCTTCATCCATGCTTTGAAGCATCTCTTCTCTCCTCTCTTCATTCTTTTTCTTCTCCCCCCCCCCTCCCTTCTAATTCTTCATGGTATGTAATCATGATATTTTGTCTTATTCACTAGTAACTCTCTAATGTTGCATTGTAAAAGTCCCTTTTGATTTATAAAAGGGGGGTTTATTTCCCACTCCTAAGGAAGATCAAAAGTCACAAATGGAATAAAAACTTGAAAGGTCATGTAGGGGGTAGATGAGAAGACAATTCACTATGCTATAAATTAGAATTCCAAAGGAGATCTAGAGTTTTGAGTTTTAAAGTTTTAATCTTTGGCTAGCAATTGTGGATTGTTGTATGTTGTTGAGCTTTGTAACGCCACTACACATGAAATAAGAGATGCATTCCTTCCATTTCTTTTCTTATGCTTTCCCCTATTCTCTTTATTTCCTAGCTTTGCAAATATAGTGATTTTGAAACCAAAAAAAGGCTTTGTATTTTTGAGGAACAAATTAATGGAATTTTGTGTCTTTAGTTTGTTGATCTCATTATTGTTTGCATAAGTTAGATTCTTCTAATTGGATGTGGACTTACTCTGATTATTGTATGTGAACTATGCTAGTGTGTACTCACAACAGTAACCCTCTCTCCCCTAATTTCCCCAACTCCCCTTTACCTCTCATCGCTACAAATTCCTCCCTTGTACTTTGTAAAAGCACTTTGTCATAAATTCATTGGAGTGTTTCTATGTGACCCCTGGCCTATTGGCCACCTCGCATAATTAGGATAATTTACATTCAATAATGGGAGGCTCCCCATACACAAGAAGGAGAGGCATAGCCCCATGACCATTGGTGGAAACACATAATTTACCCCACGACAAATTATTTCACCAATGGATGTTACATGGAAAAAAGGCGGTTTTAAACTTTTTGAATCTATTGAAGCAGATCTCAAATTAACTTCAAAGATTTTTTTCCCAAAGATATTTTATAACATGTTTTGTGAAAGATGTGTTTATTTGCATGTTCATAATTTTTCCATTTTGTTTTCTTCGATGTCTATACCTTGTTCCAATTATCTTATTTTGTGAAAGATCTTTTATTTGCATGTTCAAAATTTTCCCATCATGTTTTGATAGATGACCATACCCTATAAATCTCTTATTTTGGCACATTACAAATACAAAATTGGTTTGCTAGAAAAATGTTCAAGCCTTATCAACAAGTCCATTTTGAGGCCAAGCTCATGCAAATGCAAGTTTGTTGCTGACATGACTTCATGTCGATCTAGGGACTAAATTATCTAGAAAAAATGCTCATTTCGAAGCATTTTTATTTTATGTTGTTTCCCAAAGGCTATAGGCAAGGGTTTTGTTCCAAGAAGGGTTTGTTGTTTGTAGGATGTAGCTTATTGTTTCAATGCAAGAGGAAAAATGATTTGCTAGAAAAATGTTCAAGCCTTATCAACAAGTCCATTATGAGGCCAGGCTTATGCAAATGTAAGGTTTCCACCATCATGATTTCTTGTCATTTTAGGGACCAAATTACCCTGAAAAAAATGCTCATTTTGAAGCTTTTTTATTTTATGTCGTTTCTCTAAGGCTATAGACAAGGTTTTTTATCCAAGATGGGTTTGTATTTTGTAGAATGCAACGTATTGTTTCCATGTAAGAGGACATGTGTTGAAGTATTGCAAGAATTTCATGCTTGTTATGTTTTCATATTGATAGGGTTGCCTCTTATTAACTTGATCAACTCTATCATGGAAGTTTGTTTTCAAACAGTCTAAAATTTTGATTACTCTGTGTATTCAAGTCTACCTTCAAATGACCAAAAATATTGATGTGTTAACTTCAAGTTTCCTTTCTTCAACCTCAATTTGAGACGTGCAAACAAACTCATTGTTCTACTTAGCAACTATGAGTTATCGCAAGAAATATCTCAACAACTTAATTCTTGTAATTTATATTTATCTCATTTTTTCGTACAAGCTCTTATTAGAAATGTATGTTTGTTGTGATCATGTTAACCTATTATGCATACTTTTTTGGACACACGTGTGCGCGTATGTGTGTATGGAAACTTGCAAACAGCTCACAAAGTAGATTTCTATACATATAATGAATAGTGAAGTGTTTGTGGTATAATCTTGTTTTTTGACATTGTAATGTCCATTTTTTTAGGGATTTAAATAAAATTCCAGAATTCTAGAAATTAATTGCAGCAAACTTAAAACTTACTACTGCGGAAGGAAATCATGGAAATAAGTGCAAAAAAGACCTCACTTGGGGTTTTCGCCCCAAATGGTAATAAATGTTAGAGAACTCTCTCAATATTTGAAATTATAAATGACAAGTTATGAGCAAATGAATGTCCCACACCCCTATTTATATTATTTCTTTCTTGGCGCCAAAACATGAAAAGACATGACCTCTCATATGCTTGATGACCCTTCATATGCCTTGGCCAACCCTTATAATTATTTATTTTCCTTGGCCGTCACATTTCTTCTCTAACATGCTTTTAAAACATTTATTAAATAAAAAAAACATATTAGATGTTTCCTTCATAATTTCTTCAATTCGTCCAAGGATATAAATGGTTGGAAATTCCATAATTGCCTTTAAAAGGGAAAAAAGGGACATGACAATCCTCCCTCCCCAAGATTGTTTTCCCTCAAGCAATCACTAATGCCTAGATCCCAAACAATCTTTTGTTGCTCCTTCATAGAATCTTCATTCCAAAAAGAGGGTACATCATCTTCGTAACATGTGTTCCAAGTGATGGTGTCTTCAAGATGACATAAGGAGTCATCAAAGAGATGAGCTTTGCTAAGCTCCAAGACTGCCCACTTAAAATTGTCTTCTTGAAGTGAATGTGATTGTGGACATGACTTCAATCCTTGCTTATTCTCATCTGGTGGCTCTCCTTCCTTTACTTCTTCTTCTTCCCGCCCTACGGGTTTGGCACGGAAGGTTCTTGTGGGAGGAAATGTTTGAGATGTCGTGGGGGTCCTTTCTCGAACGTGATTCTTCATTTATGGGCTCTCTTTGGTCTGCTGCTACAAACAGACCAATGGGTTGCCTTATGTGGGTTTCTACCATTACTACTTCTTGTTCTCCATAATTAACGCTGATGGTATTTGTCTTTTTAGGGGGGTCATTCACTTCACCTTTGAGCACATGCTCACCTAGAATACCAAATTCTCATCTTATGAAATTTGGGAATGGCAAAGAATTACGAATATCTATTGGTAGAGTTTGGTATTTTTTGAAGAGATCTTCCACCTCCGTGACTATTGAAACCCCGACTTTTTAAGAGTCCATGCTCTGTTAGTTTTATACTCCCTATTGCCAACTTTCATAAAATTATCGAGCCTTAAGAGGATTAAGCTCTAATACCACTATAATTTCCCTTTATTGAGGGATTTAAATAAAATTTCAATATTCTGGAAATTAATTGCAACAGACTTAAAACTTCTTACAGCGGAAGGAAATCATGGAAATAAGTGCAAAAAAATCTTTAATATATTATTAATCTTCAAATAAGAATGTTTAAAGTCAATTGGAAAGGATTTTCGTCCTTCCAAAAGACCTCACTTGGGGTTTTCATCCCAAATGGTAAGAAATGTGAGAGAACTCTCTCAATGTTTGAAATTACAAATGACAAGTTATGAGCAAATGAATGTCCCACACCCCTATTTATATTTTTTCTTTCTTGGTGCCAAAATATGAAAAGACATGACCTCTCATATGCCTTGGCTAACCCTTATAATTATTTATTTTCCTTGGTTGTCCCATATTTCTTGTCTAACATGCTTTTAAAACATTTATTAAATAAATAAAAAATAGATTAGATGCTTCCTTCATAATTTCTTCAATTCGTCCAAATGATAGAAATGGCTGGAAATTCCATAATTGTCTTTAAAAGGGGAAAAAGGGACATGATAGACATCTTTAGAAATATGCATGCTATTGGAATCTTCCTTGCATGTTTCATGTCATGTTAGTTGTGATAGACTTACGGGTAGAATATATTTGTTAGACAAGATATATACTTGATAAGATTCTTTTAGAAACAAATTATTTATTGGTTAAGGGTTTTGACATGGTTGCATTTTGAATGGCTTTTGTTGATTTTCCCATGTAATGTCCCTTTCAGGCTCAAAACTGAAATAAACAGATATTCTGCAAACCCCAATAAATGACGAACTAAAATTATATGACATCAAGTACAACAAACTGATTTATTTATAACAACAATCAGATTTTTGCAATTTCATCCCAAAATGCTCGAATACAAATATACCCAGAAGGTTCCAAAGCTTTAAAAATATTTTTAGAACATTTAGGAACAAAGAAATGATCATCCAAGCTACCAACTAATTTTATTTAATTAAATGTATGACAATAGCGAGTACACTCACAAATATGGCCGGAAATAATAATTCCAAAGCCCAAATACAATTGTGGAAAGTACAATCAGCCTTAAAAAATGAAGAATCCAAATACAAAAGGAAATGAGTTACCGTGCCCTAGAAACCAATGAACTCCTCCCGATGAGGGGTCGCTGCCCTAAGAGAGGGTTTGAAATTGGCTAACAACCCTCCAATGTATGGCACTTCCACCCAATGGACTGAAAATATGCACAAACCCTTATGTTGATCCAACACGAACTCTTATGGTTGTTCCACATCCAAAACTATGCAAATAGATAACAAACTAAAAATGTATGACGAGAGTATAGTGAACTGATTTATTTATAACCACCATATTTTTGCAATTTCATCCAAAAAAACTCAAATACAAATATACCCAAATGGTTTCAAAGCTTTACAAATATTTTTAAAACACTTAAGAACAAGGAAATGATCATCCAAGCCACCAACGGATTTTATTTAATTAAATTTATGACAATAGCAAGTACACTCACATATATGGCCAAAAATAATGATTTTAAGGCCCAAATACTATTCCAGAAAGTACAATCAACCTCCAAAAATATGAACAATCCAAATACGGGAGGAAGTGAGTTGATGTGCACTAAAAACCAATGAATTCCTCCCAATGAGGGATCATTACCCTAGGAGAGGGTTTGAAATTGGCCAAACAACCCTCCAAAGTATGGTGCTTCCACCCAATGGACTGAAAATCTGCCCAAACCCTTGTGTTGATCCAACACAAACTCTTGTGGCTATTCCACACTCAAAACTATGCAAATCTACTCTGCCCTAGCTGAAAATGATTGAAAATAGATAGTGCACTAAAGAAATTTGAACGTAATCCAATGTAATCTCTAAATGGGACCACCATATGCAATTTTTGAGGGTTTCCATCCCCAAATCTGAATGCTATTGAGGGGGCTTTGTCCTCAACAGACCTCCGTGGAGGCTTTTCATCCTTAATGGAAGAGAAAGAGCAATTTCGTACTCCAACTCAAAGAAAATGAATTCCAAAATAAGTGCCCAAATGAACCTCTTTCCTCTTTCTTTCGATTTTAGTGGCCGACTTCTTCATTTAAAAGTCACTTTTATTTTTAATTACACCGAAGGCGTTCCCCCTATGGGAAAGGCACCTGTGGACGTTTCTACGACAGTGTTAAATTTGACGGTTTGACGGCCATCTTGACGTTTATGGTTTTCTTCCCTATTTTAGCTTTTCTCTATTAGTTTTAATAATTTTGTTTCTAATAATTAACAATTTTAACTTTTGTTTTTAATTAACAACAATTTTAGCTTTTATTTTTAATAATTTTGTTTCTAATAATTAACAATTTTAGCTTTTATTTTTAATAATTTTGTTTCTAATAATTAACAATTTTAGTTTTTATTTTTAATTAACAATTTTAGCTTTTGTTTTTAATTAGGTTGAGTTGAAAATAGAAAAATCTTACTATTTTTAATAATTTTGTTTCTAATAATTGACAATTTTAGCTTTTGTTTTTAACTAACAACAATTTTAGCTTTTATTTTTAATAATTTTGTTTCTAATAATTAACAATTTTAGCTTTTGTTTTTAATTAACAATTTTAACTTTTATTTTTAATAATTTTGTTTCTAATAATTAACAATTTTAGCTTTTGTTTTTAATTAGGCTGAGCTGAAAATAGAAAAAAAAAGATCAATAATATATTGCAAACGCTAGAAAAGAAAGTATACACACATAGAAAAAAGGAGATTCGGGAATTTAGAGTGACACAAAGAATATACAGACACGAGAAATAAAAGAAACCAACAATGGAAGCACGAGAAGTCAGATTGATGTTTCAGACACTTCTTCTAGATTGGTAAGTTATGCTCCAGACGCCTTTACACAGTTCCTTTAAGAATTTGTGGATGGTACCGTTAGGGTTTAATGTTTGTTGTTCAAAATAATTTGTTTTTTGTATGCACTGGTCTAGTGTCATACTGTATCTGTAGTGTATTCATTTAATTGACAAACATGAATATGAGTTGTATTATCAACATTGTGAGATCATGTAATTGACAGACATGAATCTGAGTTGTATTATCAACATTGCGAGATCATGTAATTGACAGACATGAATCTGAGTTGTATTATCAACATTGCGAGAGCATGTTTCACCAAGCATTGGTTGACAACTTGGTGTTTCATATGTAAAGCTACTTTTGAATTTTGCATGAGATAGTCAACCACATATCTGATCAACGATACTCTCTCTTGTTATCTGAATGATTGCCTATAAGCAAAGTTGTGTTTCCGTCCCAAATATCCTTGGTTTAAAATTAAATAAGTAAATGAAAATTACGATAATCAACTCATAAACAAACAAATGGTTGATTTGTGGGCCTGATACAGTTGATGAAATTGGTTATACAACAAATATGGACGTGAATTAGTTTATCTCAATTATTTCTATTTTATAGGGAATAATTAACTTATCTTATTATTTATGTTTACTAGGTGCTCTCAGGTGTTTAATAGTGCTCAATCTAAAAAATAACTTGCTTTCTAGACAAATTCCTAATTCTCTGAATAACTGTATAAAATTGCATCACTTATCGTTGTCTAATAATACACTTGAGGGACCACTTCCATCTGAGATATTAACAACATTGACCAGATTAGAACATCAGCTTCTAAATTCCAACAAACTCAATGGTAGTATCCTAGAAGAGATTGGTCAATTATGGAAACTAAGAGAGCTCAAGTTGAAGAACAATATCCTTACAGGTGTCATTCCCAAGGTGCTAGGAAATTGTTCTTGCATGGAGGAGTTAAATATATCTTCTAATTCCTTGTATGGCTATATTCCACAAGAATTGGGTTCACTTTCCCAACTACGAGAACTGTAGCTGGATAATAACAACCTAGGAGGGTCCATTCTATATTCTCTCATGAACTGTACAGAATTGAAATAGTTGAACCTATATCACAAGTTTGTGGGGACAATTCCAGAGGATGTAGGCCATAAGCTAGCCAAATTGCAACTGGTGGACCTGTCCATCAATTAGTTAAACGACAGCATCCCAAAATCCATAGGAAATATTTCGGCGCTTAATTTCCTTCAAATAGAAGACAACCAATTAAGCAGAATGGTACCCCAGGAATTGGGAATGTTGCGTTGCCTACAACAACTGACGTTTGGCAATAACAATCTGAAGGGAGATGTTTTTTCCATTCTCTTGAACTGTAAAAAGTTGCAAACCATTGGGTTGGAATTCATCCAATTTTTGGGCTTTGTTTCGGTAGAAATTGGCTTCAAGCTCAGCAAGTTACAAGAACTTGTTGCAGCACATAATTGATTCAGTGGGAGGACCCCACATTTCATAAACTGCACTTGTCCTCCCTAAGGTCCATTCTCAACACTAGTGCCCAACATCGTGTTGACTTCATTCTCAACTAATTTCTTGATGTCTTTGCCTCTACCTTTTAGTTTCTTTATAGCCACATCTTTATCTTTCAAATTACCCTGATACACTCTTCTAAAGCTTCCTTGCCCAATTTCGTAACATTGGTTGCAAATCTATGGGTTGATGCAGGCCTCGTGAATGGTGCCACAGGAACAATCACTGATATTGTCTACAACACATCAATGCAATCACCAACATTACCTTTATTTGTTGTTGTCAAATTTGATAGATACAACGGCCCATGTTGAGATCCCTCCAACCCGTTACACATTCCCATACCCCCTATTTCAAGAGGGAATTAAAGACAATTGCCGATTAAAATGGCCTAGGGATTAACTATCCACAAGTGGAAGGGACTTACTTTGCATAGAGCAACCGTCGACATTAGAACCACTTAAAAGCAAGGTTTGACATTCACAGCTTTCTCCAGAGTTCCCTTGCTTACAAATCTGCGTATTTCACCTGCTTTTTCATTCGAGAGATACTCAAAAATGGTGTACATATGGAGCAAGAAGAAAGGAGGAGTCAAGACTACTATCACTTAGTCTGTCGTAAAAGCTACCCTCTGCTTTGATAGCACCTCCACCACTACTATACTCAACACTTCTTCTATCCAAAGAGACATTGTTGTTCAAGGGGTATCAAATGTAATCATTTTTATTGAAACTAAAATTGCCCAAGTTAAAGGCTGCCATTCATGATATAAATACTGCAAATGTACACATACAACATTTATGTGCACGTAGATCTACATTTATTTGATGTTTTGAAATATGATATGCAACTTTAATTGTACGAATCTGTAACAGAATTAAATGTACACATATAACATTTCAATGCAATGTTCCAACTAAATTTCTACACTACAACTATCAATCGCACACATTATTAATTGTACATTAAATGTTTTTCCAACAAAACACCAACCGAACAACCAATGCATAACTAATAAACACGAATTAAATACATACAACATCAACTATAAAATAAATTAACTATCGAAAACAGTATCAAATGTATTCATGTACGAATTTTTAACAAGTTTGAAATGTAGAAACAACCTTCAAATTAAGTGGCCCATCTATATTTCTACACTTACAAAATTAATCACACCCCTAATCAACATCAACTACAAAAGTAATAATTATACCTCTAAAACAAATAACATATACCGTTCGGCGTTCACATCTCATGAAACACATGCGATTGCTAGTAATAAAACATAAGTTGCCTTATAATATAACATAAAGTTACATTTAGAGTTACTTAAATCATTAAATTACCCAAATATTAGAAATGACCAAACCCAACTTAAATAATATTATTAATTATTTAAATCTAGAAAATGGGACATTACATCACCTCAAGGATATAGCTGGTGTGGTGTCGTTTACAAGCTATAAATGTTCTCATATTTTGACTATAAAAAATGTGTTCTTACGTAAGTATGTTCTTTAATTTTTTTATGTTAGTTTATCATGGGAAGGTTTCTATTAATTATCATATTTAAAGAGTTTTGTGTAAGTTCCGTTAAGTGTGATAAAGAGCATAGATATGAGAAAAACACGATCCTAGCAGTAATAGATTTGCTTATGTTAATTTATTATGGAAATGTTTTTATTAAGAGGCTTATGTTAAGTTCTATTAAAAAGTGATATATAGAGCTTAGATATGAGAAATCATTTACGACGGTCTTAGCTGTTTATTTTACAGAGCTATAATTTTCCTGAAAGATGGGATATATGGGTATTATGATGTTCGTAAACAGCACTATTTATATGAATTGTGATAAGCTTAAATAAATGTAAGGCTGATGGGTAATATTTAAATAGAAATGATAGATGTTTACCAGATATGTTGGCATAACGAGATTTTCCCTTCTATGACTTCCCCTGCAAGAATGAAATATTCCACAGAAAACACCTTGACAGATTTGGAACTTGCCATGGTAGTTTGTTTCAATTGATAACCTGTTTCATACAACTGATGCCCAAATACACAGTTGACCGAGGGAAAAAATGTACGATTAAAGCAGTCAAAAATACTATATCTCAATCCTTTTACTACCGTCTCCCAAATCTCAATCCTTTTAGTACTGCCACCCAAGTCCATGATTCACCTGAAGAAGAAAACATACATTATTAGATACAAAACAATGGTAAAATTCCAGATCATGAAACACAAAAAGCAACAAAGTCATGGTAACATGCAAATTTTGATGGTTGTATTGAAAACACATGTTTATTTGATATAGTCTAACGTTTGGCAAAGACAAAATAGGATTTGAATGTGTTTGGAATGTGAAGGACGCAAGAACTAGTGAAATCTTTGTCATTCAGAAAGTCATTTTGTTACACAAATATCATTGTCTATTATCTTGTATGATGAGAAATTTGGATCAATGCAATGTTACGTATTTCCTCTTTCCTTTCTTCATTCAGTGTGCTTAATTTGGTTTTTTTCTCATGCACCAACTTTAAACAACATTGTATCAAAGCATATTAAATTTCTGCGCCTGTTGTAATTCTTGATTGAGCAAGAACAGCTAATGCTACCTCCTCTTGAGGTCCTATGATGAATCCCAACTATGAATCGAGGTCCGGTTTCATTATTCAGTGATATGAAACCCCTAAAGGAGAACATGTAGGGCATATAGGAGGAACATATTACAAATGATTGCATCATTGTACTGCGACATGGAGATTATGAGGTTTGAAAATATGGCAATTCATAGATGAGATCTGCCACTATCAAATGAAGGATAAAACATTCTTCAAACCTATTCCAATGAGTTCTATATGTAGAGAATGTTATGTAGACAAGGGAGTGACCCTTTGATTATCATTTCATTGAATATGTCAAGTTTATGATAAATTATTATTTAACGTCTATTTGATTAAATATATGAAGCTTAAGATAAAATAAGATATTTAAAAATAAAAGATTATGTTTAGTGTAGGCTGTTTGATTCGTGCAGTCTTCAAATCACTCTTCAAGTTCCTTGGTACTTAGGTTTGGTTCCAATGAGTTCCATATGTAGGGTATGTTATGGAGACAAGGGAGTGACCCTTCGACTATGATTTGATTGAATATGTCAAGTTTGTGATAAATTAATATTTAATATTCAAGTTGATTAAATATGTGAAGTCTATGATAAACTAAGATATTTAAAAATAAAGGGTTGTGTTTGATGTAGGCAATTTGATTTATGAGGTGGCAGATCTAACCAATCATTTTTTATTGAAAATAGATCTGACCAATCTTACTATTGGAGAAATCAAGAAAAATAGATATTGGAAGTCAGAGTTAGAATTTGAATTTGAATCATCAATTAAATTTGGAAGAGTTGCGTCAAGGTGGAAGGGATTGATCTATATTGCCCAATATTAAATCGTGTTACAATATGGAAAATAGGGACTAGGGTCTAAGGATCCAATGAGAATCATCATTTCAATTTCGAAGAGTCGCATCAAGGTGGGTGGGATTGACCTTCATTGCTCAATATTAAATAGAGTGATATAATACGGAAAATGGGGAGAATCATCTAAGGATCCAATGACTCGTCAAAAACAGCAGTAAATACAAAGCTTCTCATATTTCTCTAATAAATATTGATTTGTCCCACTTAAGCATACAGGTTTTCTTACATCTAATTTTGACAAAGAGAGGAGGCAATAACAGTTAGGACAATGAAATAGATATTTAATTGTGTATTTGGAGATCTTACTTAAACCTAGGATCTTACAATAAATAATAAGTTGGATGGTTCAACCACCTAGAGAGTACATTCATTTGACCTGAATGGTCCTTATCTCGGATTCACAGAAAGACCCATTGGAGTCTTGTTGAGTTTCTAGGAGAGTCTTTGGTGGGTGGGTTTGTGAGTAGTTTGAGACCTATGCTAAACTCCTCATTTATACTAATACAATTCATCCAATTTTTAAATCTGAATTTGTGGTGGAATTTAATATTGGTGTTGAATTCAAACCAACTAATTTGAGCCCCTAGGAAGGTATTTGTCAAAAAAAAAAGAGTTTTTTCATCAATTGTTAGTCCTTTTACACCTGTGTGAAATTCGTCAAATTTCTAGGAAGTTGATTTTTTTATAATTTAAGACCTTAGGTCGTTGGAGACCACTAGAAAAATAAAAAATAAAAGTTGGCCATCGGCTCTCAAATTTTGATAGAAAATTAATTTTTAGACTGCCACCAAAAACCTAATTGTGCCCCTCATTAGGCCTATTTTGAATTTATTCACTCGTTGTTCCTCCTTGCAACCTGACTTGACCCCTAGGTAGTCTCTTCATTTGTGACCGAGCTCAAAACTCGTGCTAGAGGTTGGAGACCAACCACCACCCATCAATTACCAACCACCTAACTAGTGCTTAATCAACATGCAAGGAAATGAACCCCCAACTTTGAGGTTGTTTGAAGCAAGCATTTGTTAGGACCACTTTATCCTAATTATTTCTTTATAATCTTTGTTATTAATGAAAGCTCCAAATGCATATGCTTTGTAAGTTGTCCATTGAGCCATTTAGAATAATCCCACAAGTATGGTTAGAAATAGTAGGCTACAATAGAATTAATATAAATGTGATGCATATGCTAGTGTAAAGGCACCCACGAATTATACTATATTGAGCTTGCTCAAAGGAGGTTGACCTATCGAAAAGGCATGCAATATGTGATGCAATTTTGATCTCTTTAATGCAATAGAATTACTTTCTATTTCACTTTCAGATCATGTTTTCTCTATATTTCATATTTGCAAGAAGATACATATCATCTGGTATTAGAACTCTTTCTAGAGCTATTTTTTTCTGTAGCTTCATTGGTTTAGCACTCCCTACAACTATCCATTATATGCTCTCACCTTGTCCTAGTGGATCTAGGTGATCAAAAAGTGGTAACAGATGTGGCAGAAATCAGCTGTTTTGCTCTTCGTAGGTGATAACCTATATTCTGACAGTTTTAAAACTAACAAGAAGTTGTTATGGGATGAGTGGTTATCAAATTTACCTGATTTTGTGAAGTGAGGAGTTAAGCCCCAATACACAAGCCATTAGACAAAGTTGTATAATGATTTGAGTTTCCATGTACCTTTGGGTATATCAAAAGTCCCCTAGTTGTTTCAAATCCTAGCCATAGGAAGCCATCAGTCATCTATATTTGTGGTGCACTAGTAAGCGGGTAGCCTTAAGAAGTTACTTGCAACTGACCCTATAAATGAAATAGTGAACTATTAGTATGGTCTACCCTCCATAGTTTGTGCTTTGAAGCATTGGGCTGACACTATCTACAAATGGGATAAGTTTGAATGTGATCCCACAAAACCAAACACACCCAGTAGCAGCCTTACCATTTTTACTTGACTACACGTAACCCAAGAAACTTGGAGTCCGAAAAATCCACCACCAAAGGATCTATCCCATAATAGTTACAGCTAAAATCACTTTCGACGGAGTACAAAGCAAAGATACAGACTGTTGAGTGCCTGTAACAAAGTATAGACCAGCGATACAACTTGCAAAGTTCCTTTCACAATGTTAGCACAAGGGAGTTACAAAGGTACTAGAGAATATTCCAAGCTAGTTATTTTCTACATGATGACAAATACAAAAAGTATGAGCAGATTTTCACCCAAAGGGTAGCTTTCTAGATATTAAAAAAATCATAGATTTTTTTTCACTTTCAAGATAATTATACTGCTGGGATCATCTCATCAAACTGATCATTTTGGCATATAACCCCAAAAAGCTTTTTTCGGATCCTCGGGACCCTATTTTGTCATGGTTGTGATGACCCAATCTGGAACTAAGAACATGAAGGAAAAAGTTTTGGATCTCCAATCTCAAATTATATATCGAAAACAAATGGTACATGGCCTCAATGCACAAAATGTAGCACTCCAACAATGACACTTCCCTAGATTCACTGACACAAATCCTACCAGTTGAATTTATAGGGAAGAACAATAGTTCAATCTCTACAGTACTTATGCAGTGAATAAGGTACATACTACCTCTTTCCACTTGGAAAAAGTAGTTGTGAAATGGTATCAATGGTATCTGAAATTTCATGATGAACCAACTTGGGAAAACTTTGTCAAATGATTGATGGGTCATTCTGGTCTTAATGCCCATGAGGATTTCACTAAAACCCTCACCAAACTCCAACGAACAAAAACAATTTGAGAATACCAAACAAATTTGATAAATTGACTAATCACACTCAAGGCTTATCTCACGACTTTTCCAAGAGTTGTTTCATTAAGTGACCTTAAGGATACAATTCGCACTAAGTTCAAAATGTTCAAGCCAATGACATGATGGAAGCTCTCGGATTGGCCAAATTAGCGAAAGACACTCACTACGCAACGTCATTGTTCAAATATTGTTACATTCAGGAAATCCACACCACAACGCAATCTTTCAACCCCACCTCCAAAATAAACTCATTAAATGCCTTATAAAGGCTGAAATGTAAACTCGTCAAGAAAAGGGGTTATGCTATAGTTGTGTGAAAAAATCACATGGGACCATAAATGTGTAGAACAATAGTTATATCTACTAGATGTTGATTCACCTCCTCATATGGATGATTGGGAAGATGCTCAAGAATCCCAACAAGAAGAAAACGACACTGATGAGTCCACTCACATGGATCCCACCTGAAAATTTATGTGTGCGCCTTGACAAGAGTAGCCACCCCTCAAACTATGAAATTCAAAAGGACTTTCTGAAGATCCCTCTCACTATTCTAATTGACTTGGGTAGCACACACAATTTCACTAACCTTGGGCTAGCCAAACAAGTTAAATGCTTTGTATATCCACGCTCGGGCTTTGAAGTTCTTTAATTGCTAATGGAAGAATATTGCCCTGCAAAATAAAATGCCACAATGTTTGTATTGCACTAGGGGATTATACTCTTAGATCAGACATGTTTGTCTTTCCCTTGGGAGGGTGTGATGTAGTTATTGGGGCTTAATAGTTGCATACCCTGCGATAAATTTTGTGGGACTTCTCTGTTCCTTTGTTTTTAATTCTCTAATAACATGCAAAAGTACACATTAAAAGGCCTCACTCTTGTGTCTACCGGTATTATAAGCTCTCACCGGATGGAGAAGCTCCTCAAGAAGTGCTCGTATGGACAAAATTTGTGGGACTTCTCCGTTCCTCTGTTTGTAATTCTCTGATAACATGCAGAAGTACACATTAAAAGGCCTCACTCTTATGTCTGCCAATATTACAAGCTCTCACCGGATGGAGAAGCTCCTCAAGAAGGGTTGTATAGTGTCATCACTCAATTATGTCCATCATCAAATTCCAACTCACCCAATGATTTGCAAAATATTTTAATCAAGCATGCCACAGTATTGGAGGAGTCATCAATATTACCACGTCAATGTCATGAGGACCATCACATTCGCCTCCTTTTTGGAAGTGTACCCCCAACATTCAATCATACCAATACTGATTTGGTCAAAACCAAAAATAAAAAATTTGGTGTAGGAACTCCATAAGGCATGAATAATTCACTCTGGCACATGCCCCTACTCTTCATCTATTCTTCTCGTCCTCAAAAAATATGGTTCTTGGCGACAATTCATTTATTTTTAGGAGCTAAACAAATCATTGTCAAAGACAAATTAGATTTGCAGTCCGGTCATCACCATATTCGCATGAATGAAGAGGATATTCCCAAAACAACTTTATGTGCTCATGATGGTCATTATCAATTTCTGGTCATGCCCTTTAGGCTTACCAACACCTCATCAACATTCCAAGGATTGATGAAGAAACTCTTTTGGCCATGCCTCCACAAATTCATCTTGGGCTTTTTTGATGATATCTTTATCTATAGCAAAACATGGGCAGAGAATTTACATCATCTTGACCTATCATTACAACTCCTTTCTGATAATCAGTTATGTTGTAAATGCTCCAAGTGATCTTTTGGTCACAATGAGTTGAGTTGATTTCCGTAGCCATGCTTAAAAAGGATGCCTTTGATGTACTAAAACAGGTTGTGTATTACACGTGTTTTAGCAGTGTTAGATTTCTCCAAGACATTCACTATTGAAAATGATGCATATGGTAATCGGCTTGGTGACATCCTCCTCAAAGAAAGGTTGCTGATCTTTTTCAACAGCAAGGCACTCTTTGGGAATTTGGTATGCTCCACCTTTGAAAAAGAAATGACAGCCATATTGCATGTAGTAACAAGTGGCATACACTGGGTAGGAAAATTCTGCAGATCAAAACAGATCATTACAGTTTGAAATACTTCTTGGAACAAAGGATATCCCCCCCTGGTTTAGCAGAAGTGGGTCACTAAACTCATGGGTATGACTATGAAATCACCTATAAGAAGGAGAAGTAAAATGTAGTCACAGATACACTCTCCCACAAATATGAGGACCAAGCCTCACTATATGCTATATCAATACCTCTTTTCGAATGGATGCAAGAAGACCAACAGGAATAGCAATAGGATCCAGTCACCCACCATCTCATCCAACAATTATCTATTTGTTGGCTAGATTTTCTGCATAGCATCAAACCTAGGCAGTCATGAGATAAATCTCCCTCATTTAACCGGTGAGGCTCCCGTGTCAGATTTGTCAATATAAATGTGTTTTTATCTATCAGGGGTTTTACTTTAACAACTTAGTTCATGAACCATAACTACGAAGTTCTGCAGCAAGTAAGCAGCTGTTTAAGAAAGGAAGAACGAAAGAAGAAGAAATTCAAGGTATTACAGAGAAGAAGTAAGGAAGATGTGCATCCTAATTAGTAGATTACAGAGCTAATTACATGCACATAGAAGAAACTCAATAGATTTGAACACACAGAATTATGAAACAAAGGCAGCTCTAGATCTAGATCTAAAATAACACAAAGTTTACTTAAAGATCTAAGATTTAAAGCAAGAAACACAGTACGCCGTGACACAAAGTTCTCCGGAAACCTGCTTCTTTGTATTCCTCTGCAACAAGTGGCTCTCAGGGGTTCAGCACAAAGTCTAGAACACAAGATTGCTTCTTACAAATTCTGATCGATGATTAACCCATAGGTTCTTCTCCTACTTATAGAATGTAGGAGGGAAAGTACAAATAGAAGACTCAAACTGAACTAAAGTATGAACAACAAGTAAAGATGACATTTGGCAATCATCCTCAACTAACTTCTTCCTAAGTGACACATGTATCACTTAACTAATAGAAAGGTTCCACATGACTTCAAGTAATGGTTGCAAAACCAATAACTTAGAAGTTTACAATTTCATCCGGGAACATAGAAAGTAGAAGAAGAAAGAAATAGAAGAAGTCATGCCAGCTGTAACATATACATCTTCTTCTTGTTCTGATATCTGATATACTTGTCGAACATATAGTTCAGCATCTTTCCATCTGTTTTAGCTACTGCTTCCTTTTCTGTCCTGAATTGCAGCAATCCTTCATTCAACACTTTGCTGCATGCTTCCACTTCTTCCAAACTTGGCCCAAATCTCGCAATGTCTGTCTGCAGTGTTACCAGCCTACTGATAGAGTTCATCGTGAAAGGCTTGGTGGCTTTATCAATCCTCTTTTGCACCATCAGAAGAGAACCCTCCAGGGAATCATGCACCTCGTTAGAAACAATCCGCACATATGAAGTAATACCTTCATCCACTCTTTCCTCAGTGAAAGAAATAATACTGTCCGGCAAATCTGATGTTCTACTCTCAAGCGCCTGCATCCTCTTCAGCAAAACTCTGCAAATCTCCAAACGGAAAGATACTGCAAACTCTAGCTGCTTCCCCTTCTCAACTGATCCATCCGGCACAATTTGCTCTGCAACCAATACATCTCCCGGCAGCTTGTTGATCTCGGCCAAAACACTCAGGTTACTCTCTGCAACTGTATTTATTCCTTTTATGCTTTCTATCAGTTGCTTTAGTTGATTTTCTGCATCGTTCATAACCTTTAGGTGGGCTGGCACTTCCCCAAGTTGCACAGAAGCTTGACGAATAATCAGATCCTTCCATTCGTCAATAGCCTTTACTTGATTGCTTGCATCTTCCATTTCTTGCATAAGATGATCACTCACCTGCGCTGAAATGGGCTGAACGGAAGATTTAGCAACCTTGGCTATGATCTCACATAATTGAGATATTTGCTTTTGTAGCTCTTCTTTCTCCGCCTTTTCCCTGTCAAGCCTAAGGAACAAAGTATCCAGCAACGTCTGCGTGTCCTGCTTCAATCCTTCAGTGGTAGCTTGACCGAGTGGTATTTTGGTCACTGTCACATCTTCTGCCGTGAGTTCCTCTTCTACCTTTCCTTCCGCCGGGATTGATATCTCAGCAAACTTCTCTCCCGAATCCTCGATGATCAACCTAGAAGTTGCTTTAGCAACTTTAGGCCTTCTGTCTCTTCTGCTCAGATCCTGAAGTAGCTGCAAGTCATGTTCCTCTAAGTTCATCTCTATTCTTGCTTCTGGAACCAACTGCAAAGCTAACCATTCCGAGAAATTACTTCTCGGAGAATGAGAAGTTGCTGAGTGCGCTACTATTTCCCGCTCTGCATCCTCTCCATCAGAAAGTGCTACAGTATCATGGCTGCCATCCTCTGAAACATCCAAGGACAAAGCTCTTTCGAACTCCGTCATCTGCAACTTCAACATCTCCTCTGGAACGGGTGCTGAACGAAGTGGCTGCGGAGAGAAGATGAACGTTGCTGGTTTTAATGAAGGCATGGAAACATCCTGCTGCTGTGGTGCAATAGTTGGTGATCCACTAGGTACTGGAGAAGTCGGAGTCAAAGCTATGGTCGTAGAAGTGGTTTTCTCTTTCTCTTGAGATCTTCTGCGTACTTTCAACTTCTCGGACCTTCTGCTGCTCTCTCCTTCATGCTTTCGCTTGAGGGAATCTCCTGCGCCGAAGTTGCCCGTGATTTGATTCATCAATACTTCATCAAGGCAGTATCCCCTCGTTAGCAGCCAGCTCGAAGTACTCACCAACACAGCTCCAGATCTTTCTTCTATTGTGTTGCAGCCGCCAATGCTATCCTGTAGTAGAGCTTTATCTCCTCCCATTTGATGGTAAGTGTCAAGTACCACGTTCCCATCATCTTTAAGATCCGCAGGTATCCGCGCTAGTCCAAAGTCAAATACCTGCTTTGCCGACAGCCTGCTGAAATCTTTCTTTCTGACCTCGTACTCACTTCTGCACTTCATCCAGAAATCTTCTAACGAAGGCACATGTGCGTACTCCTGGGAGATTGTCTTCCTGGCTATTCCAAATGGATCAAAATTAAGCCATGCAGGGAAGAACTCATGCTCATACTCGGACAACATTTGTGCTTCCATCCCTCGAGCTCTGTGAATGCTGATGCAACTGTAATATCCCACAGTGAGTGGGAAGTAGCCCGTAGACTTGTGCCGCTTCGACTGAAGGTCGTGTAACTCCACAAGTTGCCTGCTTAGCTCCATGGCAATCAATCTGTCACTTGGGTACCTTGGCATCTTTGTTGGTTCACCTGAAAAGCTCGTAACCCTGAGGTATGTGAAATCTGCAAACTGGATGAATACACTGCCAATCTTGGACACTGCTTCCCATGCTTCCTTGCTTACCCTGTGAGTCTTCAAGTCTTTATCTAACCTGCAGATGAAATCGTAGAAGAAACCATCGTTGATCACTTTGAAGTCCTTCTCATATGCAGGTGCAGTAAGCTGTGGGTAGCACTCGAAAATGGGATCCTTGGAAAGAATACCACATCTATCCAGCTTGGAAAAGACACCCTGTGAAGCTGCAGCATATACCAAGTATGAAGTCATCTTGAAGCTGAAGGTACGCTTTACGTTCCGCAGTTGCTCACCGATGTTGCTGCTAATAATTTCTGACCAACTGATTATAGAATCAACCTTGTTGATTTCAATGGTCCTGATGAAAGCATACATCCATGTCCGGAAAGTGTAGGCATTCGCTTCACCATTCAACCTGCATAGCAATTTGACAATATCATCCGCCTCCTGCACCAAATTGGATCGTGGAAGAGTTCTCGGGAACCTGGAAGGGGATCTAGGCTTCTTCATGAACCGGCTATTAATGATGCTCACACAGTCAGCTCTATGCTTTTCCCACCTACTGTCAGCATCCTGAATGCTAATAGAAGTCACCACCTTTCGTACTGGAATCTTCAAACAATAATCGAAGAATTCTGCATCCAAACGAATTATTGTCTTTCCCGCAACATCACGCACTGATCTGGATGAAGGATGATAAGATCTAGCACACTCCATCACAAACTCTGGCAATTGGGCTGTACACGGGAAAGTTGTAGCTCGAATAAGTCCGCTACTTTTGACCGCACGCATGAGTGAAGTCTTTCCAGCTCTGGATCTATCTATCAAATCAGAAAGAGGTTCTGGGCTTAGATCCGTGTCTCCTATGTCTGTAAGCTTAGAAGAAATGCATGAATCCATCGTGCTCTCTTTTTCATCTCCTTTTGCCATGGCTTTATCAATCTTTGTCTGAATAATTCTTTTTCTTCTAATTTGGCCTGCTTTCTTCAATACTGGTGCAGATCTGGACAATTCTTCAGATTCAGAGGATATTTGCAATGTATTGGACATTGATAAATGCTCCTTTTCTTTTATAAAGCACCTGTAATGAGTTCCTGCAATTTATTCAGACAAAAATGGCCACCAGAGCATGAATAGTGAATTTGAATTATAAAAATCTGCACTTTTCAAGCCTGCTGCCCCAAAAATTGGTGTTTAATTTGCACATAAAGAGAGCATGAATCCTTTCAATCAACACCTGAGCTCCTTTAACACCTGTGAGAACAATTGTGCAGATGAAGATGAACCTTCTCCAAAGCATGCGCCAAATCTGGAAGCTTTTAGCCTTTGTTAGCAATTTGTCTGTGCAAAATCCTTCCTCTAAAGGGGGCGCACTTTTTCTCCTTGCTGCAATTCTTTACCTGTGTGTTGAATAATAAATCCATATGGCTGCCCATGCTTATATAACCTTCACAATTCTATAATTAATAATTGCCCTAACAATTAAAGGCAATTAATTAATTAAAAATCATGCTTTTCTCTTTTAAAAATTGCATGTTTAAGGACAGCCATCCAATAAATTAAATTAATCCAATTTAATCCTTCACACAGCACTTAACTTTAGCCTCACAGTGTGCTTTGACCATAGCCACTGAAAATAGAAATTAATTTAATGATTTAATGTATTTAAAATCATTAAATAACTCCTAAATGGGGCGCACTTTTCCAAGGAGAGGGGCAGCCACTAAAATAAATTAAATTTAATTAATTTAATCCCTTTCTTTTATTTCTCCTTTGACTTTTTGACCTCCTCTAGCTTGGGCGCACTTTTTCCAAGGAGAAAGATTATTAAAAATAATCAATTTAATCACTTTAATCCTTCACCAAAGGGGGCGCACTTTTTTGCACATGTAATTCTATTTTTAAGAATTTTCACCATAATGGGATTCTTTACCCTGCAAGGTAGGCACCACAATCCCATGATCCACTTAAGTGATTTGACTTTGACAATGGGATTCTTTACCCTGCAAGGTAGGCACTAAAATCCCATGATTTCACTTAAGTCACTTTCCTTTTATTATATCATGGGAATTTTCACCCTGCAAGGTAGGCAATAAATTCCCACCTGCCTGCGGCCTCTATTTTTCCCACTGCAGCTTAAGTGACTTTTATAACACGGGAAAAAGTACCCTGCCAGGCAGGTATACAATTCCCATCCTGCCTACGGCTTATGTTTTTCCCATCGCAGCTTAAATCCTTTGTTTTCCAAAAATGCGCCCATCCCCGCAGGGGCTTTCCTGTGCACGACTTCGCTTTTTCCCAGTGATCCAGACCTCCGATGATGACTTCCTCCGGGCAAAATGTGCGTGTATGTTTTCCAGCTGCTCCAGGCCAAAAATCGGGCTTACCCGGCGAAGGAGTTGTTCCAGAGAAATTTCACAGAAAACAGAACGGGACACCACAAAAACACGAAAAATTGCCAAAAGTTACAAATAAAGCCCAAAACTTAAAATAAGTTAAAATCCTTCTGGTATACAGGAATAATAACATATTCGCTTATAACGGAGCTAAAACGGAGCGCAAATAGCTTCACACGGGGCTCAAAATAATTAAATACAAATTTTCCGCAGACAAATCCCGACGACAGAATAAAACAATTTTGGGCATCTGGGTATTTGGCGAAAAGGGATAATATGGTTATTTAGGATTATCTTGATGCAATACAGGAACTTTCAGGCAATAAAAACAACAAATGACCCACTATTTTAAAAGTACGAAATTTTTTCGAATTGGGTAGTCTCAGATTTCGGGGTGAAATCTGAGTGACACCACTATTGATCCTGCCTCATCACCCGAATATTCTTGGGATGGACATTATCTAAGGTATAAAGGACAGGTGGTTTTAATTTCCAAGTCAGAGCTGTGGCACAAAATTCTTCTTGAACTGCACTCATCGCCCTTAGCTGGTCATGTTGGGTTTTTAAAAACATATGAGCAGGTTTTTTTAAATTTCTTTTGGCATGGAATTAAGGAACACATCAAACAGTTTGTTGAAGAATGTGATACTTGTCAACATCACAAGGGAAAAAAGTGGCAACGTTGAGCTTGCTACAACTACTTCCCATTCCTACAAAAGGATATGGACAAATATTTCAATGAATCTCATTGAAAATATGGGGGCAAATCATTCATACTAGCGGTGGTGGATCACCTCTCCAAATATGCCCATTTCTTTGCCTTAGCCCGCCCCCTTTACCCCTTCAACAACTACCCAAACCTTTCTTGACCAAATTTTCTGCCTCCATGGCATTCCTACTTCCATTGTCTCAGATTGTGACTCATCTTTTACAAGCCATTTCTGAACAGAATTATTCAGACAAACAGGATCATAACTTGAGCTCTAGATTTCACTTGTAAACACATGGTCATACAGAAATCATCAAGAAATGTTTGGAAACATAACTCCAATGTTTTTCCTTCAATCAACAACATTGGGTCGAGTGGCTACCTCTTGCACAATGGTGGTACAACACCAGATATCACATGGCCACAAATATGACCCCATATGAATCAGTTTATGGTCAGAAGCCACCATCTCTCCTCTGTTCCATCCTAGACAGTTCTCAGGTTCAAGTGGTTGACACCACCCTCAATACACGGGAAAATGTTCTTTGAGTTCTTCAAAAAAATCTCCACATTGCCTGAAACTGCATGAAACAACCTGCATATCAACACCGTTCTAAATGTTTCTACCAAAAAAGAAATATAGTTTTCCTTCGATTACAAGTACAACCTTATGAATAATCCTCCTTGAGGAAAGGTCGCCAAAAGCTTGCTCCTGAGATCTATGGCCCTTAGAAGGTTCTTCAAAAGATTGGTTTTGTAGTCTACAAGTTGTAATTTCCACCTTGCATTCATCTTGTTTTACATGTTTCTTGTTTGAAGAAAAATCTTTGGCAATCGATCACTACTCACACAATACTTCCAGAGCTTGATGTCAAAAGAGCCCTCATTCTCAAGCCAAAAGCAATCTTTGAAACGCACTCACGCCAACTTCACAACCAGTCCATCACTAAAGTCTGGGTTAAGTGGCACATAATGCAACTTGGGAGCCCCTTCATCAAATCCAACAACAATTTCCTAAACTTCAACTTTGAGGAAAACACTTTTCAAGCGGAAGGGGATGTTCGGACCCCTTTGTCATAACTCTTTCTTTATAATCTTTGTTATCAACGAAAGCTACATATGCATATGCTTTGTAAGTCATCTTTTGTTACGCCCTTAATCATATATCTTACACTTGATGTATATAGCTGACTTATGGCTATCATAACTTCTTCTCAGTATATATCTCTTTCATATATGTTATATTATCATTGGTGGGTCGGCCTTGTAGATGGCCATAACATTGGAATATTATAAATAGGGGTTAATAGGTAGTAGTTGATATGCATTTTTGAGCATTTGAGTCTTATTGTATGGTTTGGAGGTTGCCCCCTCAAAGTGGTTAAGCTATTATACTTGCATATTGAGATCATTTATCTTCAATATTGTGTTCTTTGGTGTTCTATTGCTGCTAATAATCAGAATTATTCTAGTAATTCCATTACAAGTGGTGTCAGATCTGCGATCTGGGTAAAAATTAGGGCAAAAACCCTAATGTTTTGTTTCCACTATATCTTGCGAACTAGAGCACATTTGTCGGATATAGTTTTACCAGAGTTGTGAATCATTCCAAGTAAGGTTCCTTGAAAATTTCAGACTTTTTTTATTTATTTTGCAAAAGTTATTGCAAATTTAGGTTTTTTCATAAAATCGCTCCCTAGGGTGCAAATTGTGGAAAGTTCTTTACATTTTCGGAAAGAGAATAAAAAATTAGTTGGAGTTTGTTCTTTAAGTTTGTTTATATTTGGCCAAACTCTTATGGAAATTCCAAACCCTAAAATTTGACCTTGATCCCTAATTTTGGGGCATCACGGCGGGACCTTCTACAAGAGGCAAAAAGAATCCCATCATTCCAAGTAAAACTCCAGAAAAAGATGAGATAATAGTTGAGGAGTTGGAGTCAGAAGAGGTAACTACAGATTCCTCAGGGTTAGGATTTACATCGACGAATCATAAGATAAGCCAACTTGAGTTTAACCTGTGTAATCTTGAGTCTAGGGTAGCCAGTAAAGACGATGTGGAAAGGATTGGAAAAAGAGTGGAGTTCATGTAGAAATTCAGTACACATGATCAACCAAGGTGGATCTTCAAGTCAAATTAATAGACACATGAGTCAGGGTGGATCTTCGAGCATGCCCAATCCAAATACAAACACTCTGCAGGCCCATAACATGTTCCCGAAAGTGGAGATGCGTAAGTTTGATGGAAAGGATCCACTCAATTGGATTAACCAGATGGAGAATGTCTTTGATCTACATCAGATTACCTCAGGACAAAAGGTGACCATGGCATCTTTGTATCTCGAACCTGACCAATTCGTTTGGTATCAATGGTTATGTGCTCAAAGGCAAAAGAGTGGTCCCAATGTTACATGGACAGTCTTCACTGAAGAGTTACAATTACACTATAGTTCTAGTGTGTCAGAGAATTACTTCATCCAATTAGCAAAGTTGAGACAGACAAAATCCGTTAAGGATTACATTCATCAATTCCAAAACCTTTCTCTGCAGGTGGAAAATATTACTGAAGAGAATCTGAATGACCTATTTCTTGGGGGTCTTACGGATCACATTGAGCATGAGGTACGTATGTTTAATCCTCATAAGGTTTCTGATTCTATGATTATGGCACGAAGGGCAGAAGAAAAATTTGTTTCAAGCAAGAGACAAAATTTCCCTAACATTAATTGTACGAATCTGTAACAGAATTAAATGTACACATATAACATTTAATTGTACGAATCATTCATACTAGCGGTGGTGGATCACCTCTCCAAATATGGGGCAATCGATCACTACTCACACAATACTTCCAGAGCTTGATGCCAAAAGAGCCCTCATTCTCAAGCCAAAAGCAATCTTTGAAACGACGCCCTTAATCATATATCTTACATTTGATGTATATAGCTGACTTGTGGCTATCATAACTTCTTATCATTATGTATCTCTTTCATATATGTTATATTATCATTGGTGGGTCGGCCTTGGGGATGGCCATAACATAGGAATAGTATAAATAGGGGTTAGTAGGTAGTAGTTGATCATCATATTGAGCATTTGAGTCTTATTGTATGGTTTGGAGGTTGCCCCCTCGAAGTGGCTAAGCTATTATACTTGCATATTGAGATCATTTATCTGCAATATTGTGTTCTTTGGTGTTCTATTGCTGCTGATAATCAGATTTATTCAAGTAATTTCATTACAAGTGGTATCAGAGCTGCGATCTAGGCCAAAATTAGGGCAAAAACCCTAATTTTTTGTTTCCACTATATCTTGTGAACCAGAGCAAATTTGTCGGATATTTTTTACCAGAGTTGTGAATCATTCCAAGTAAGGTTCCCTGAAAATTTCAGACTTTTTTTATTTATTTTGCAAAAGTTATTGCAAATTTAGGTTTTTTCATAAAATCGCTCCCTAGGCTACAAATTGTGGAATTTTTCCAAGTTCTTTACATTTTCAGAAAGAGGATAAAAAATTAGTTGGAGTTTGTTCTTTAAGTTTTTTATATTTGGCCAAACTCTTATCAAATTCCAAACCCTAAAATTTGACCTTGATCCCTAAATCCTACTATTTTGGGGCATCATGGGGGCCTTCCACAAGAGGCAAAAAGAATCCCATCACTCCAGGTAAAACTCCAAAAAAGGATGAGATAATAGTTGAGGAGTTGGAGTCAGAAGAGGTAACTACAGATTCCTCAAGGTTAGGGTTTACTTCGACGGACCATAAGGTAAGCCAACTTGAGTTTAACCTGCGTGAGACCTCGAGTCTAGGGTGGCCAGTAAAGAAGATGTGGAAAGGATTGGACAAATGATTGAGGATTTCATGCAGAAATTCAGTACACATATAATGGGTAATCATACTTCTATCAACCAAGGTGGATCTTCAGGTCAAAGTAATAGACAAATGAGTCAGGGTGGATCTTCGAGCATGCCCAATCCAAATACAAACACTCTGCAGGCCCGTAACATGTTTCCCGAAAGTGGAGATGCATAAGTTTGATGGAAAGGATCCACTCAATTGGATTAACCAGATGGAGAATTTCTTTGATCTACATCAGATTCCATCAGGACAAAAGGTGACCATGGCATCTTTGTATCTCGAACCTGACCAATTCGTTTGGTATCGATGGTTATGTGCTCAAAGGAAAAAGAGTGGTCTCAATGTTACATGGACAGTCTTCACTGAAGAGTTGCAATTACACTATAGTTCTAGTGTGTCAGAGAATTACTTCAGCCAATTAGCAAAGTTGAGACAGACAGATCCGTTAAGGATTACATTCATCAATTCCAAAACCTTTCTTTGCGGGTGGAAAATATTACTGAAGAGAATCTGAATGACCTATTTCTTGGGGGTCTTAAGGATCACATTGAGCATGAGGTGTGTATGTTTAATCCTCATAAGGTTTCTGATTCTATGATTATGGCACGAAGGGCAGAGGAAAAATTTGTTTCAAGCAGGAGACAAAATTTCACTAATATCAGAGATCGCAACACCTTGCCTCCAGCACTCCCTCGGCCAGTTAGATTGACACCTCAACAAATTGAAGAAAAGAGAGCAAAAGGGTTATGTTTTAACTGTGACAGTAAATATGGACCAGGACATAAATGTGTTGAAAAGAAGTTGTTCTACATTGATGGGCCTAGTGAAGATGAAGAGAAGGATGAAGATGAAGAGTCAGAGGTCATGGTCGAGCCAGAGGAGGAATCAAGAGATCCCCAGCCAACAATCTCATGCCATGCAATTTCAGGCATTAGCACCCCCCAAACCCTCAAGGTGGTTGGATTCTTAAAAAAAGAGAGGGTCACAGTGTTGATTGACTCAGGAAGTACTCACAACTTCATCAATCATAAGTTAGCAGTGCGCCTGAACTGTTTTATTTATCCAGCTCCTGAATGTCAAGTAATGATTGTTGATGGAGGTACTGTTACTTGTTCCAGAAAATGCCATAACATTAAGCTTGCCATGGGAGATTACATACTAAATAGCCCCATGTATGCCATTTCTATGGGAGGAGCAGACATTGTGTTAGGAGTTCAATGGCTTACCACCTTGGGAACCATTGAGATGAACTTCCAAGAATTGTTCATGCACTTTCAGTCTGAAGGAAGGAATTTTGAGCTAAGAGGCTTAAGAGAAAAGTCTCCATAGCTAGTGAGCTCTCATCAGATGCACAAAATGCTAAAAAAAGGTGCAGAGGGATTTGTGGCACAACTATTTTCATTGGAGGCGCATCAGTCTAAGGACATTATACCATCAGATATGCAAGCAGTGTTGGATGCACACTCTGTTGTGTTTGAAAATATGCCAAAGGGTTTACCTCCAAAGAGAGATCATGATCATGTTATTCAGTTAGTACCAGGGAGCCAACCACCCAACATCAGACCTTATAGGTACCCATATGTGCAAAAGAGTGAGATCGAGAAGATTGTACAAGAGATGTTGGAAGCAGGAATCATCTGTCATAGTCAGAGTGCTTATTCTTCTCCAGTAGTGATGGTGTGTAAGAAAGATGACATGTGGCACATGTGTCCCGATTATAGGGAACTTAATAAGTACACAGTCAAAGATAAGTTTCCTATTCCTGTAATTGATGATTTGCTTGATGAGTTGCATGGTGTTGTTTACTTTACAATGACAGGCCATTATGAATTCTTGGTAATGCTTTATCTTCATTTATGTTTTTAAGCCATTCCTGCAGAAGTTTGTTTTAGTGTTCTTTGATGGATACCACCAAATCAGAATCAAGGATGAGGATGTTCATAAAACCACCTTTCGGACACATGAAGGCCATTATGAATTCCTTGTAATGCCTTTTGGACTCACAAATGCACCTTCTACATTTCAAAGTTTGATGAATTCTATTTTTAAGCCATTCCTGCACGGAAGTTTGTTTTAGTGTTCTTTGATGATATATTAATTTATAGCAAAACATGGGAGGAACACTTGCATCATGTAAATAAGGTTTTGGAAACCCTTGAGCAACATCAACTTTATGCAAAGCCCTCTAAGTGTTCTTTTGGAGTCAAGGAGGTTGAATATTTGGGTCACATTGTCTCTCATGAAGGTGTTAAAGTGGATCCTAATAAGATCAAGGCCATGATGGAGTGGAAGGTTCCAAAAACCCTAAAGAATCTTCGAGGATTTTTGGGGCTTACAGGTTATTATCGTAGATTCATAAGGCATTATGGAAGTATAGCAGCACCTCTCACAACTTTATTAAAGAAGACTCTTTCCATTGGAATGAGGATGCTACCAAAGCATTTGAGCAGTTAAAAGAGGCCATGTGCACCACTCCAGTCTTGGCTACTCCATATTTTTCCAAAACATTCATTGTTGAATGTGATGCATCAGGGTCTGGTATGGGGGCAGTTCTCATGCAAGAAGGCCGTCCTATTGCCTTTTTGAGCCGTCAATTCAAAGGTAAGAATTTGTCAAAGCCAACTTATGAGAAGGAAATGCTAGCCATACTTCATGCAGTAAAGCAATGGAGACCATATCTCATAGGAAGACACTTTAAAGTGAAGACAGATCATGATAGTCTGAAATACTTCTTGGAGCAGCATTTATCATCTGAAGAACAACAAAAATGGGTCTCAAAGATGTTGGGATATGATTTTGAGATTATCTACAAGAAAGGGAAGGAGAATGTAGTCGCGGATGCTCTGTCTAGGAAAGATGAATCAGCTGCAACATTGTTATGTGCCATATCCATCTTACAGGAAGATTGGGTAGAGGAGGCAAGGTCCGAATGGAGAAATGACCCAACTACACAAAACCTCATTCATAATCTCCAGAATGATCCAAGCATGTCTGAAAAATTTGTATGGAAAGGGGATGCTTTATGGTATAAAGATAGATTATACCTATGTAAGAACTCCACCCTTAAAAATAGGGTTCTATCTGAGCTTCACGCTTCTCCAGTAGGGGGGCACTCTGGATTCTTGAAGACTTATCATCGAATCAAACAAGATTTCTTCTGGGAAGGGCTCAAAGGGGATGTCCAAAAATTTGTGGCAGAATGCATGGTTTGTCAGCAAAATAAGGGTGAAACAGTTCGGTCCCCAGGTCTTCTACAACCTCTATCTATTCCTAGCCAGTGTGGGAAGAGGTTTCCATGGACTTCATCACAGGATTGCCTAAATCTGAAGGAAAAAATGTCATCATGGTTGTGGTGGATAGACTCACCAAATATGCTCATTTTTGTGCCTTGTCACACCCATTTGCTGCAAGCACAGTAGCAACAACCTTCATGGACACAGTTCAGAAGCTACATGGGACACCGAAGATTATAGTAAGTGATCGGGACCCTATATTTACTAGTAATTTTTGGACTGATTTATTCTCATGTTTGGGTACTCAGTTAGCTCGTAGCTCTTCTTATCATCCCTAGTCTGATGGGAAAACAGAAGTTGTAAATAAGTGTTTGGAGGGATATCTTGTTGCTTCACCTCAGATAAACAAGCGAGATGGGTCCAATGGTTGCCACTTGCAGAATGGTGGTATAACACTTCCTTCCATACTTCATCCAAAATGTCTCCTTTTTTGGCACTCTATGGGTACCATCCACCATCCATCACATCATCATTGAGAGGACAACCAAGGGTTAGAGCAGTGGAAGAACACATTCAGCATCAACAAGAGGTCCTCTCTAGTCTCAAGGAGAACTTGGCCATGGCACAAAACCACATGAAGCAGCAGGTTGATCAACATCGCATGGAAAGGCATTTTGAAGTCGGTGACTGGGTTTTTGTGCATTTACAACCATATAAGAAATGTATTTGAAACAACAACAAAAGGATAACAAACTTTCACCTAAGTATTATGGCCCCTATCAAGTATTGCAGAAGATTGGTACTATAGCATACAAATTAGAACTTCCACAGACAACCAGAATACATCCAGTCTTTCATGTTTCTTGCCTGAAGAAAGTAATTGGACAGAGGGTATCAGCCCAAACAGTGTTACCTGAGCTCGATGAGGAGGGGAGAGTCATCTTGGAACCTGAATGCATCCTTCAAACACACACTAAAAGATTGAGGACACGGGTTATTACTGAGTACCTGATCAAGTGGAAGAATATGGACAATGAAGATGCAACATGGGAGGATATGACGTTCCTGCAGCAACACCCAAAGCTTCTCAACATTGGGGACAATGTTGCTTTGAAGGGGAAGGGCATGTTACGCCCTTAATCATATATCTTACATTTGATGTATATAGCCGACTTGTGGCTATCATAACTTCTTATCATTATGTATCTCTTTCATATATGTTATATTATCATTGGTGGGTCGGCCTTGGGGATGGCCATAACATAGGAATAGTATAAATAGGGGTTAGTAGGTAGTAGTTGATCATCATATTGAGCATTTGAGTCTTATTGTATGGTTTGGAGGTTGCCCCCTCGAAGTGGCTAAGCTATTATAAGCTAGAATAAAATTAGTATAAATCAAAATGTGATACACAGGCTAATGTAAAGGCATCCACGAATTATATTGTATTGAAGTTGCTCAAAGGAGGTTGTCCCCTCAAGAGGCCCATGATATGTAACACAATTCTGATCTCTTTAATGCAAATTACTTTTCATTTCATTTTTCACATCATATTGTATCTAAATTTCATATTTTGCAAGAAGTTATATATCAACATTTGGTTCAAGAGATAGAATACTAGTAAGAAACATTGCTAAGATATACCAAATTGAGTGAGAAAAATAAAATGGGTGAACCTCATTGTTGGGGGAGACTCTCTCTTAATTCTCAAGAAAATAAACCATGCCCCTAACTCACGAAAACAGATGCACCTCAGCAAATAAAGTTGGCATTTATTGGATGTTGAGAAACGCTTTTGGTCCAATAACTCAACTTGCTGCTATGAGCTCCATCATGTTTTAAAATTTGTTCATTTCAAACAGCACGAGAACAAGGTCACCTGTACTTTGGATAACCATGACTTTACCTTACCATGTTCATCCTCTGGCTATTTTCGCTCACCTCCTTGAGAAGGAGCAAGGGCTTTCACACAACACCACCCAAATGCATGCGACTCCCTGACAGATTCCTTTCATATTATGTACAGGATCGAATCTATGATCAAATATACCATCAGTCAACATGCTGCATGTGATCACTGAACAATCTGAGATTACGTTTGTTTTTGTTCATTTTCACAGAATAGTTGTTTAAGATCTTATATTAAGAGCTTAGCTATCTATGTTGAAAATTTCTGCTACTTTTGGTTATTTCTATTAGCTTGTGATCCTGCTTTTGTATTCTTTTCTGATATTTCAATATAAAGATTTTGGCCTTCATCAAAAAAGGAAACATTCACAAGACCAAAGTGTATCATTGAGACATTGGGAGGCCAACAAGACTAGAGAATAATCAATGACGAAGAATAAAACTGTAGAAGGAAAGATCATGGTTATAGTGGGTCTTGATTTTTAGAAACACTTCATTATAAATACCAGAAATTGGAAAAAGCACGAAATCATGTGGCTCTCATAGAGCGGTAATTAGGTTGGGGAACAGAAAGTATTTCAGTTAAGCTTAGTAAGTAGAAACCTGGATAATTAAGTAGTTGCCGTGAAACCCTATGGAGAGTAGTTTCAAAAAAAATTGCATCCATGTCACTATAGTATTGCTTGAAAAACATATTGCAAAGTGATTGTTAACCTGGTGCATTTCAAATCCAAGATGTATGTTTCAAAATGAAACATATCTCTTTCCTAACGAAACTAAAATGTGGAAAATTGTAGAGATAACTTTTTCGATCCACCTCATTGTGTTTCCATTCCACATATTAGTGGTTTCACAACCCATCAACTTATTCAATTGTCAAGACACAGACCAGAAAATTATATGGGTTTTTGTTTGTCAAACCCAACCATTGGATGACCCCTTCAATTCAAACTGGATCATCGAGTCAATAGACACTTGTCCCTGCTAAAAAAAATTGGAAGGTGATACAAGGATCATAATAGAATCTCAATTAAATCTAAATTCTGGGGTCTGTGTTTAACTATTTATGACATTATAAAGTTGATGTTTGGGCAAAGTTTGTAATTGTCATGTTGTGGGACAGAAAATTACATGGGTTGTTTTTAGTGCGCACTTTTTAGAATATTTTTTCCTACAAATAATTAAATATGATGGATGCATCATATTTGTAAAATTAACAAAAAATTACTATAGTAAAATAATTAGATTCAGTGTTTGTGACTGGAGAGGTGTTGTGGAGCCTTCCTAACCTCAACTCATTGTTAGCCACCAAAACTTAAATTAGGGTTATTGCATCTTTGCACTACGACGAATAACTAAATTATTTCTTTTTCGCTGATAGTAGGGCATTCTTTTGTTCTCACAAGTTGTTGGGAGGTCTTACAGCATCATTCTTTTGTGCATTGTTGATTTCACACTTATTTAAGATAAATGGAACCATTACCACATCAAGAGAATTAGTATTACATTCTTCCTAACTTCGTGGAGATTTGAATATTGGAAGATGTTGGATTAGAAAAGTAGGTCTATTTAGACGTTTTGAGGGAAAAGTATTGTGTACAATTGACCACTAAAGAGTTGCAGTTAGAAATCCAAAAACTTCGCACTAAGTGTGAGGAGTTGAACTAGAGAGGGGAAAAGAATGTGTTAAAGAAAGCTGAAAGGTTATGACATAGTTGTAATGAATTCCTTGATATCTTGATGAAAGTAGTTACTTTCTCAACACAATTAGAAAGAGATTGTGATGTAACGTTGATGTTTGGAAAATGCATACAAATAGGAGAGGTGTAGATAAGATTATTGAGATTCCAGCTGAGACCAATTGTTTGTGCTTCTCTCATTGATGCATGGCAAGAATTAAATCAAATTACGATGGAAAAGGACTTGGGTATTGAATATTGATTGTTCTTATATCACCAAATTTTTCTAGACCATTGCCTTTTTTGAGGTAGAGGTAGCCCGCATGGCAGTGATAAGGATGGAAGAGGTTCACTTAAAGTTAGATATGATATATATATATATATATATATATATATATATATATATATATATTTGTGTGTGTGTGTGTTCGCATGAGGTCGACTATCAAATGAGAGAAGATACACCACAAGATATGGTTAGATGAGATGGATTAACTCCATTGAAGGTCATTTAAATTTAATTTATGATCAATAGGACGACAATATAATGTGTTTTTCTTCCAGGGGAGGCATCTTCCAAGACAAACAATTTGTTTTCATTGGGAGAAAATTGTACGTTATAGATGTCACAGAATTCGCTTGAGAGGGAGGCATTGGTTACAACCAATATGTACTGGTTGTATTGCAACATGTAATGGTATCTAAAAAGTGGAAGACATCAACGCGTGTTTAATCATAAGTGATGTACACGTCCATGTTCATTAGTTGCAATAATCAAGGCTTTATAATTATGTGGATCATGACCAAATTGTCATTCACACTTTGCAACAAAGTCAGTGATATGTACATTTCTTTCTTTATTACTTGGAGATATCTCATCAAGGGTGGGTGGATGGGATTAAGGTTTTTGTTAGAATTATGAAATATAGGTGTGTATTGTGTATTCAGAGATCCCACTTACACATATCGTAGGATAAAATTAGTTAGGTGGTTCGACCATTTAGAGGGCACATTACCATACCTAAGGGGTCTTAATCTCAGAGTCTTGGTGAGACCTATAAGTGTCCTATTAAATATATAGTAGTGTTTTGTGGGGAAGTCCAAGTACATGTATCCCAATAATTAACATTCTAATACAATTTTGTCCCATTCTGCTTGAAAAATGTATAGCGGAAGTTAACATTGGGCTCCTCTTTCATTTCCCTCAATCCTTTAAAGTATAGCATATCCATGATTCCTACAAAATATCAAAGCAGCATTGAAACTTATTTTTGAGAATAAAATCGAATGCATTTAATCTGATGTAGTCCCCAAATTTCAATTTCAATTGAAGGATATAGAACAACATCTATAAAAACTAAATGAGAAATCTTTGATCTATCATTCTCATGCCAAGAGGGTATATAACAACTATATTCTTTTCTAAGGATGATAACGACACAATTTTTCATGAAGGCTATGGTTCATGAAAATAAATATGTAAAGCATAAGGACAAACAATCTCTTTGTGATCTTCCACAAGGAGGTCTCATACACCAAACTAGTGTCTTGCTTTGTCGTGACATAGAATATCTACCTTTACCATTAAGTGGCCAATTCATCAAACATTGCCTAGTAGTTTTAATCCCATATGACTTATGTCTATAGCTGTTATATAGGTTCATCTATAGTATATAGTCACTCCCAAGAGTCTTAGTGAGACCCTCACTAAGAAGAACAGTTTCAGGGAGACCCTAGTAGCCTCGCATATCATGCTCCAACAATTCATCCTCACCCATGCAAGAATTTTTTCTAATATGAAACTAGATCAGGCCCTCAAAAATAAATACAACTCTAGCTATCTTGCATTTATTGTATAAACCTATTGATTCTAAATAAATAACATTCCACTGCAAACAATGTCACTTGTATGGTCATCTAATCAAAGTCTACCCCTAATCACATTTTTTTGTTGCCAACATATAAGCATCAGACTCTACTTTGGTGATTATACTTAAGCAAACAACATGCACTGAAAAAGACAAGGATGCTATGAAGACAACCCCAACGAAGGAAACTCAAACAAGAGCTAAAAGAGGAAAAGGTAAGAATGACTCAACAAAAACAATTCATTTTGAAACCTATAATTCTTTTTCAGTACCAAATCCATATATATCCAAAAATAGAGATCCAACAAAATACCTTTATAGGAGAGTCCCTATGGAGGTCACAAAGAGAGGACAAGAACATCTAGTCAAAGCTAAAAGAAGAGAACTCACCTCAACCAGTCATTGTTATATCCCATGTTGTAGAAAAAAAACAAGAAGAACATAAGGTCAGGCTATTTGGGGCATGTGGTTTGAGGAGGAGAACTAAAGTCTAAGAGTGGATCCAACAAAGGACGAGGGTATCACTAGTTGGCCCATGTGAGTGCCACGAAGACCAGGAGTTTCGTTGGAGTGGTACAGCACATGAGGAAGTTTATTACAACTTTCTCCAACATTTCCGCACATTTACATACAAAGTGGTAAGGCTTTCCATTGAGGTATGACAGTGCTTTCAATTCATTGAAATATAAAATTAATCATGCATCATTGCTAGCTCTTCTTTATTTTCAAGAGTCATACGGTTGAAACAAATGCGAGTAATGCCAATTTGCTATCATTCACAGGTATTTAGTTCTACAATAAGAGGGTATGTTGTATATGATAAAGGAATCTATGCACTACTTTAAGCAATAAATAAATGGAAACGTTATCTGTTGGTTGAAGAAACTATTGTGCATACTGACCAGAAACCTCTTCAATATTTTCAAGCACAAAGTAAATTGTGGCAGGCAAGACACTACAATGGGTGGGTTTTGTCATAAAATTTCATTTGGTGATCACGTACAAGAAGGGAAGCACAAATGTTGTGGGAGATATGTTATCTAGGCCAACAATAACAAAGTAAGTTTCAGCTTTGGTAATGTTAGCATATGGATTTGCACGCATGCAAATGACATGCAACAATGTGGGAACGAAGTCCCTCCTCAATGAAGGTGAGGCTGCCTTTATTGAAAACCAAAATTGTATTTACATCTGTACATTCAAAATTGTATGTGGGGGGTGTTTTGGAACATCAATGGAAAGAAAAGTGAATGAGGGAGATGGAATGGAATGAAGGAAATGAGTGAAATGGAATGAATTGAAAGAACATGCAAGAGTTAGGTAAAAACAGAGCCTAATATTGCACGAAGAGGAAATATGTATAACTAACACAAATAAAACGGAGTTTGAGTTAGCTAAACAAGAATGTGTAAAAGGGAACACACGTAAGCAAGTAGATAATCGGAGTTTGATCACTGTGAACAGGAACAACAACTTAATAACATTGACAATAAGATCAAAGATAATATTAGCATGCAAGATTCAAACATCTAACATCTAATGATGAGACACAAAGTTCGTATTTCATTAACTCCAAAATGTTTTCACAAAAGAACACAAAGTTTCTTCCTGAAACAAAGCTTACACACAAAAGTATTTTCTTCTCCTCTCTCAAAGTCACCCTTACAAATGAGCCCCTCACCTCCTTTTATAACCCAAAAGTTGGTTACAAAGTAGTTAGGGTTTAACATGATCATTAAATAAGGCACCTAAGTGACTTTTGACTTTTTCAACCAACTTTATTAAAAGCAACTAAAAATAGAAACCACTTAAGTTAAAAAGTCATTTAAGGAAAAATACATAAATAAAAGAAATGGGTACATGTGGACCCCACTTAAATGACTTAGATGCACACCTAGACATCCTAGTCAACAATGCGACACCTAGATCAAAACACCTAAGGTCAGTGTCTTATCCATTAGGCCAAGAGTCCGCCTATCCCGATCGTACGGGAATGAACTCATTGACCGTGCTCCACAATCCTCTAGGTGATAAGAGAGCCGATCTTGAAACTTGAGCAATTCATCCACCCCTCCGTTTGAGCAACATCCTAGTGTGAGCAAGTTCATCTTCATTCATATTCACATTCACAATTACACACAATTCTCCACATGCTCCGAATAGCCTTCCATGATGAATTATTCATTTGTCGCAAGACTGTAGTCGTTACGCCACCTTGGCTTGTCAGAATCCAACTTTTGATCTTTCGCCATTGAGAAGATCTTCAAGAGCCAAAATTGCAATTCACTTCCTGGAGTTACGTATTTTGTCTTTATCACCATCCCGAAGTGTTGGCATTCTAATTCGCTCACGATCGTCCAATTCGAGAACACTCCAACTTTAAGACTGGCCGATGAAATATTGCGCCTGCTGCTAACTGAGAGCTGACAAGGACACTCTTGAATGATGTTGCCTTGCTTGATGATCCGCACAATTGTACTTATCATTAGTCTTGGTTTTTCGATGAGTAGCTCTGTACAACGATCAAGTGAAAACAATTTTTGTGGACAAGATTCTCCCATTATCGACCTCTGTCGATAACAATGGATTTTGACTCCGAAGAGATCAATGCCAATAGCTACGACTTATACCGCATAATGAGGAAGTTAGAGGTTGCTTCCGCTTTGGAGCCGTTGGAGTTGAATCGTCACACTATGCAGGTTTCGTGGTGCATCCATGCAAGTGATGACCAATTCAGAATAAGCGTCAGGAAAATTGTGACTCGCCTTTGGTTGATATGCGATCGCAAAATCGACCTATGTCGACGTGTCCCAAGTTAGTATTGGCGATGTTCTCATACTCTGAATGGAGCGTCGAGGTGAGTAGAATTCCTAGGAATACATACCGCAACATCATTTTGTTTGAAGATGACATGATTGTGACAGAAACCTGATTTCAAGCTATTACTTCCATCTTACAAAACTGCACAAATCGCCTGTAAAACTGCCTTGGGAAAAATAGCAAATCTTCTTCTGAGAAGTTCTCACTGGATGGAGTTTATTAAGGTACCACAAGTTTGTGTGCCAGAAAATGTTTTTTCCAATCAAATTCTTTAGTCAAATATTAAAAGTCAAAGTTGACTCTTATGAGATTGCTAGGAAAATCCAAGTATAAAATTGCGAAAATCTCGTTTGGTTTTAGCCTGGTAAAAATACCAAACGTCACCTTGAGCATATAAAACTTGGCAAGGGAGCATATGAAGGTGAGGATAATTGAACGAAACAATTCATTTCTCTTGACGATCATCTGCGTCCAAAATATCAACTCTCGAAGTGAGTCACCTTGACAAGCTAAAAACTGCGCGCACAGCAAAATCATGCAATACATTTTATTTAACTCCGTGAAAAATATCAAACAAGGTGCTGCGTACTTGAAATTTGGCAAAAGAATAGATGAAGTTGAGAAGAATTCAACGAACCAAACCGTTTCTCTTGATGATCATCTGGGCTCAAGATACGGATTCTCAAAATAGGCCTTCCACCAAGCTAAAATTGTATGCGCAGCAAAATCGAGCAAACTGAGTTTTTCTTGGGTTCGTGAAAAATATCAAACGAGGTGTTGCGCATTTGAAATTTGGAAAAGGAGTACATGAAGTTGGGGAGAATTCAACGAACCGAACCTTTCTTCCCGACGATCATCCAACTTCGAGATATCGAGCTCCAAACTTGATTACTTCAACAGATACAACCCGCGGCACGTCCTTTCCACATCTATCGTTTTCTTTATTAAATTCATTTTTCTTTGTGCCGATATACATCGGTAATGCATTTGAATGCGTGATATTTTTCTTATTTGGCAGCGAGTGTTCTTTTTCCGTTTTCCTGGCGCAATGATCAAATTTCTTCTTCTTAAGCATGCGTAGCATCCGTATTTTTCTCTCTTCTTTTAAAAAAAAGGAATAATAAAATAAAATAAAACAGAATTTTTGTATGCATGCGTGGGCTCTTGTTTGTTTGGATTTTATTATTATTATTTTTTATATGCATGCGTGGGCAGCCTATTTTGGATTTGTGTTTACTTATGCATGCATGGGTAAAACAAATCAAATTCCTCCTCCAAAACTTGCGTGGAATTTTAACATATCAAATTTCTCCTTCCCAAAAATGTGTGGAAACTATTCTGGATTGCTGCGTGAAATTTGACTTCAAGCTTGTGGCTGCGTGGGCTTTACAGAGTTATTTCTCCTTCCTCTCAACATATACAAACTTCTAAATATTTGTTTTATCTCTTCTGCGGGCTGCGTGGGCAAAATCTTCAACTACTGCATAGATTTTTCAATTTTTGTATGCATGGAAACTTCTGGTGACTTTCAAACTAGTTCTTCCTTCCCCCAAGCATGGATGGAAATTGTTTGAGCTGCTACGTGGATCTCCCTCTATTTCTTTTCCTTTTCCCAGGCGTGGATTCTTTCCTCTTGACCTGCGTTTTCTCCCTCCTCCTTGGCTGCGTGGAGAATGATTTTTATTTATTTTGTAATGTCTTTCTCTCCTCCCACGTGGACTTTGGTATTAGCTTTCTTCAGAGGCATAAAACAATGCGTTGGACATCTTCATTTGTTGTTGTTCCTTTCCTGCTCAGGCATTGAAATTGCTGCACCAAAACAAAACAAAACAACAAAAAAAAAGTTCCTTTCCTCCTTAGGCGTTGAAAAATGGAAAACTCTTTGCTTTACTTCTTCCTGCGCTGAACAATGGAAAGCTCCTTTTTGGCCAATGCATGTGTGTGTGGAAACTCTTTCTCCAATCTCAGCACGTGGATTGTTATTCTTCTTCCCTGGGAGGCACTGCTGAAACTCTCAAGGTTCCCTGGCTCTAGCTAATGCTCGTGCCAGGTTTCTGTATGAAATCCGGATAGTGTCTGTAGAACAAGCTTTTCCTTCTCCAGGCTCTGGATATCTGCAATATCTCCTTGTTTCTCCGTCTTCCCAATCTCCTCTGCTTCAGCAACCTCTTGTAACCATCTCCTCATCAATCTCTGGATGATAGAAGAAAAATTAAAATTGTCTACGGGAATTGGAAGCGGAAAACAAAAATTACCCCCGGCACTTGCTCACGACAATTACAGCAATTAATAAAAAGAAGAAAAGTTCTCCCAAGTTTGTCGAACAACTTCCATCCAATATTAAAATTAATATTTATTAATTAAAAACCCTAAAATTTAATAAATATTAATTTTATTAAATAACAGGGTAAATATTAATTAAATAATTAAAATACGGTTTGCGGTGTAGCGGGAGAAGGGCTTATTCAAAATGGATGAAACGAAAGCCAAAATGACCGTGAGAATAAGACGATTGTGATTGAGGAGAACAATCACACAAGATAACACTTTTGAAAAAAAAAAAAAAAAAATTCACGTTTACTAATTTTGCGAAGTCAAAATTAGCTAATAACAGGTAACAGTTTTAACACTTGGGATTTTACAAAAAAAAGGCTTATGGAGGAGCAAATGCACAAGATGCATATTTGGGGAAGACATCACAACAATCGCAAGTCAAGAAATTTGACAATGAAGGAAAGGGTGGTTTATATCTGAAAGATGGGCTACTCTACAAGTGGGATAAAGTATGTGCCAATGAGAGATATATTTCTATTGATGAGGGGAGTGTGCTTCCAATTTATTAAGTCATTTTGGTGTTGGTAAGACCATCACTCACTTGCAAGGTACATATATTATCCCAATATGCAAGAAGAAGCATGTCGATTTATCGGAGGATGTAAATTGTGGTGTACTTTGAGCAATCCTGAAGTTAGGAAAAAAGGATTGTGCATGCCTCTTCTAGTACCTAGTAGACCTTGGGAGAGTATCTCTATGGATTTTGTAGGATGATTACCAATCAAAAAACATGGCCATGATTATCTTTATGTTAATGTGTATAGATTCAACAAAATGTGTGTTCTAATTACATGTAAAAATACAGTAAAGGGGCATGAAGCAACTGAACTATTATTTTTTAATGTGTGGGTACATTTTGAGTTGCCTAAGTCTATTGTTTCATATAAAGATTATGTATTTCTGGATAGGTATGGACCACTTTGTGGAGCAATATGGGACACCGAACTCCAAAGAAGCACAACATTCCATCCTCAAACCAATGGAAAAACAAAAGTTGTAAACAAGACTTTTTCTACAGTTGATAAGAAGTTACAATAACAAGTATTCATAAACTTGGAATGATTCCTTGGCCTATATCCAACATTCGCTCAATAGGGAATATACACATCTACGATCAAAACTTACACACTAAACCGTTTGATGTTGCAAAAAGAAAATGATTTGAAAGTGACTAGAGCAGAAAAATTCATTGAGAGAATTAGACAAATTCATCTCGAAGTAAAACAACACTTGGAGAACTGCTAAGCCAAATTACAGGCTACGCTTTATTAGTGCTAAAGGGAGATGCTCAAAGTAAGAGATAAGGTGTGGCTATAATTGAGCAAGGAAAGACTTCAAAGAAATTCTAAAAAGCTCAAACCTCTAAGGTATGGGGCATTCACCATCTTCAAGCACTTTGGAAGGAATACTTTCAAGCTTGCTCTTCACCATTTCATGAGGATGTACCCAGTAGAAAATTGTGCAAAATTGCACCTATATGAGCCATCCATGTTGGATGAGGAAGAAGGAAAATTTCTACCCTCTATAGAAGACTATCTTGGATTCAGAAGGAGAGTTGGAGGATGTTGCAGTGTTGCAGTGTTGAAATGGATAGTCAAAGAAACTCAATAGAAGCCACGAGTCTTGGCAAGTTGGCATTGAGGGAAAGACGCCAAGAGGAGAAAGATGCTATCTCAAGGAGAAAGTGAGAGAGTTGTTCCCACATCTCCTCTGCCACTAAGAATTTATAAGACTAAGTTCTTCAAGAAGGGAAGTGTGATCCATATGGGTTAGAAAAACCAATCCAAATCATCATCCAACTAGAGAAACCCCAATTATAGTCAGTAGCAGGGCTCCAAAAAGTATTTCTTGAAAGGTAATGAAACCATTTATTCATGCAAAGTGGCAGTTTCAAAATCATTGATGTATCCACCCCCCTAGGTTTCGCAAAGTTAATTTTGACGGGGCTTCCATGGGGAACCCTGGACATTCAGGGGCGGGGTGCATTCTTCGCAATGAGCAAGGTGAGTTGGGTTAGTGTTGGTTCGTTCCATCTACACGATGGAATAAGCAATTTAGCAGAAACCCAGGCCCTTCTTTTTGGGGTAAAAAGGGTAGTCTAATGCGGGAGTTCCCACCTCATCATAGAAGGTGACTCGCAAACTATACTCCAGGCAGTAAAAAATGGTAAAGCTCTCCATTGGGCTCTTGACTTCCACATCTCAAACATACTCTTTTGGTTTGGCAAGTTGGAATCATGGAGCATAGGACACGTGTTTAGGGAATCCGACTCAACAGCTGATTATCTGGCCAATGAAGGTGTGGACACAAGCGGAGGAGGCAATCATATCTAATGATGCGGATAAGTGGCCCGAATTAGCCGCCATCATTGCAAGAGACTCCAAATTTATTGTTGCTTAGGCGTGACAGGCTTTGGCTCGTGGGAACTTGTTTTTTAAATGCGATTCGACACCTCTCCTTTCATTTACGCCTTCCTCCCTTTCGATTATAGTGTGTGTTTGGTCGGTGGTTTGCTGCAATTTCATGGCTACTCCGTCCTTTCCTTGCCTATTCTTGAAGGGGGAATCCCACGAGATGGCATTCTATGGAAAAATTTCTCACTCTCACCTAAGGAAAGTCTTCTGTATCGGCTCTTGTTCAGTCTGCAACGCGGTTGAGCAAATTTTGGGGGACAGTTACATACAAGGGAGTGGTCGGGCTAGGGTGAATGCCGGAAAATTGCCTCTACATTCATCTCCAATCTGTTGCTCATTCGCAAGAACATGGAAGATGCCATCCTGATAGCTCGCCATATCATTTGGCTGAAGCATGTTGTGGGTTTAGAGGAAGAAGTCGCAAAGTTCTGCATGCCCTCGGCCTTTCTCCAAGCTGGCAGTAGCAGGGGAGCCTGAAATGGTTGCAAGGGAGTGCATGGTCGAACTAGAAAGGAGAAACTCTACTCTCTGGGATTTTGCATTCGTTGTCCACAAGAAATGTCGGATGAAGGATTTGGGTCCCGCTTTCATTCCACCCCTGGATCTTGATTCTTTGGCTGCCCTGATTGGACCTGTTCCAACTAAAATCTCTCAGCTCATGGTCAAAGGCAAATCTTCAATACGACTTCCTTTTGGAGCCAGCAAAAGTAGGGAAAGTGGGGCACCGCCACAACAAGCGCAACAGGATTGCAAAGGCTGCGATCGACGTTGAGGTTCAAGTCAAGGAGGAGGTCATAGTGCTGTCAGATTAAGTTCCCGTAGTAGTTTATGTTTTACTTCGGTTCTTTTGATGTATAGTCTAGTTTTTTTGTAATACTTGTATCAGGGTGGCAGCTGTCATTGAACTATGTCTAGACTACCCTGTTTTTTGGCATTTTGTCGATCATAGCAATGTAAGGGTGGGGCCCCAATAACCCCCCAGTTCATAGCTCCGGATGAAAAGTGTTTACTTATTAAAAAATAAAAATCATTGATGTACAATAACTGGTGGTTTCACCCACTATGACCATACAAGTACAGTAACAGGAGGAGGTGCCTATTTAGTTCTAGGATAGTTTGGGATCCTTTGATGCATAGAAAGGCATCCCTGAGCATGTTAAGTAGGAGGCACATTTTGAGAGATGGGTCATTAGAGTATGAGTGACAGAATTGGTATTCGATTGGTTAAGGAAAGAATTGGAGGAAGTAGCAAAAAGGAGAAGGAATCCTTGAGTTCTTGCTCTCTCATGATTCATGCTTGTTTTATAATCATTTTTCAGTTTTGTAAGTACTAGTTACATTTCATTTCCTAACAGCACCACACTAAATTCTAAGTTCATCAAGAATTCCAAACTGTCCTTTTGAAGTGAATTCAAAATAGGACAGCAGTCTTGTGATTCTATGAAATTTATGTTGGCATAGTTCTAGGAGTTTGCAAATTAGTATCAACATATGGCATCTACAATTATTTAACATTGACCATGAGATTGAGACTATTCTGCTACCAATCCCAGCTCTCTTATCTCTCGTACATGAAATTTGTTATTTTCCTTGGATCCAAGCATAAATAATATTCCCTTAAATCTCCAAGACTAATGGTTGCCATAAAAAAGTGATCTGCTATCAAGAAAGGCCCTCATTCAACTAGGAAATACAAACCACAATTTGATGAAAGAGCATCCAAGCTCATTTGTTATCCTACATCAACCAAAAACATGTTAAATTGGGAAAATAAACTAAGTAGGAAAGTACATGAGTTTAGACTTGTGTCAATTTTTAGGCAGTTTGATGCCACCTGCAAGCGCACATGTTGTGATTTTTCTTTTTGTGCCACTTGCAACCGCGCATGTTTTGTGCATGTTTGTTACAAGTGCTTATGTCTGTAATGTCCCACACAAGCCTATTTGTGTGCACAAGTCTATTCGTTCAATTGGTTGTACCTTGTGGAACTTTGCGCAAGAATGTTTTGTCGGTCTTTTGGTCAGCACCAATATAGAAGGGATGAAATATTGCGCAAAGATTTTTCTACGCCTATTCTAGTTGCAAAGGTTGACTTCTGCACCTTGACTTGTGTTCCCCCATACGCCTTGTCTTGTGCATACATGTTTGTGTGACACATTATGATCTAACGTTACATTCAATGCCATGAATCACAGAAGGTGGTTGGATCTCATTTAATGGTGTAACAAACTATGCTATACTATGTTGTATTCCCTTGTGTTGTATTATCATTGGGATTGTGTTCTCTATTTAAAATCATATGGGTAACTTGTCGCTACAAAGCAATATTAAAAGTAGATGGGTCTTACATCTATATAAGCATGCCCCTACACTTGTGCTAGGGATTGGGTAGTTGTTAGTTGATCAAGTAAGATAGAAGTATTCTTATAAAGCTATAATTGCAGAGATCATGAGTTAGAAAGCAGAGATCTGCAGGATCTAATGTCGTACGCATCTTGTTTGTGAGATTTCTAGTGTGGGTGCATTGTATTTGCTGAAAGTGAATCAAATAAGATCAAAGTTGGTTTGCATTTTATTACATATTTCATTGTGTATTCTAAGAGATGCATGGTCTAAGGCATCTCTTAATCGAAACCCCTAACAGTGACCGCATCATTTGGTATATGAGAAAGGTTTTAGTCCTGGTAGATTTGAGTGATACTTTTCGCATTCGCGAGTATGGGTAGAGAGTAAATGTAGACATCTTCCAGTAGATTGTTGGCAAAAAATGTGAGAGGTGATTGATCTATGCATCTGAAGGAATGGCACAAGAGGAGATTTAGGTGGTTTGAATACAAGAAGGCCACGAGCAGCTAAATCACCAAGACTTGCAAATCTAGTGGGACGAATAAGAGATACATAAGATCGCTTAGAGAAAATGGAGACACCACAATGCCAAGGTGTTATGGTAGTGGAAGATGCGAGTGATACAAAAGCAACAAAAGAAGCACATGAAAACTAGGTCGTAGAGGGTATAAAGTTGAAAACAAAGTCTTGAAAGATATAACAAGAATCAACGGTAAACCAAAAAAGGGCCATGTGAGTTATTCTAGAAGTTTGAGTCTTGAAGAACTCGTCAACAAAATCACTTAGTTAGAGAAGCATTTTGATTATGAAAGCATGGAAGATCCCAAGCGAGTGAACTTCATCGACACAAAGTTGAAAGGTCATGCATCCTTATGGTGGGAACAAAAGCTAAAAAATTGCGCGAAGGAAAAGTGAAAATTAAAACATGGAATAAATTCGTCATGAAATTGAAGGCTAAGCTCAATCCTATGGATTATCTAACCTATGATAAAGAGAGATGAGTGTAACTTATTACACTAAAGAGTTCTATAGACTAACGATTAGAGTGGGTCATGTTGAAGATGACACTGAGAAGATCTCAATGTATGTGAATGAATTGTGTGTTTCAACTCAAGAGATCTTTTGAAGAAACCTATCAATACGTAATGATGCCAATGTGTAAAGAGGTAGAGGAAATTTCAGATGTCGAAGATACTATGGACAAGATAGAGGTCGTGGATTATATGATACATGTTTTAGATGTGGTGAGACTATACATGGAGCATTTGAGTGTCCACATGTGCATAATGAAGGAAGTAAGAGTATGATGGAATTGTGCATATTACACAAGCAGATGAGGAAAGTGTTGCCTCAATATACATAGATGAACTTGAAGTTAAAGAATCTCTCATGATGAAGAAGGTGTTGTTAAAACCTATGAAAAAGGAGAAAAGTTTTGCGCAAAGAAAGAATTTGTTCAAACCATTTCTTAGTCTAGACATAAATGTTGCAAGTTGATTGTTGATAGTGCAAGTACAGATAATATTGTTTCGCAAGAGAAAATAAACTTGGTATGAAGAGAATTGTGCATCCGAATCCATATAATGTTTCTTCGTTGTTGAAGTGACATCAGATTTTAGAAAATGAGCAGTGTCTGGTAAGTTTTCAAATTAGTACATATAAGGATGAGGTCATGTGCGAGATAATGCCCACGGATGTTTGTCATATTTCACTTGGAAGGCCTTGGCAGTTTGATTGCAACGCATAACATGATGGTTAGGAAAATACACAATTTGATGAAAGATGGAATGAAACACGTTTTTTAATCCTTTGAAGGATACAGGTGAAGTAGTAAAAACTAATCCAAAAAATTTGATGGTTTCGGGATAGAAATGCCTGAGCAAGGTGAAGGAACGTGCATGTTTTGCACTCATAACAAAGCATGTGCAAGAATTGGGTGCAGAAGGAAAGGAAGAAACACTTCCCTATGAGGTGGACTTGATAGATAAGTTTGCAGAGATTGTTTCAAATGAACTATCTAATGGATTACCACCCATGAGGAGTATAAGTCATCAAATGGATTTGATTTTAGGTTCAAGTTTGCCAAACAAAATGGCATACAGGTTGACATCACAAGACAATGTAGAGGTGCAAGAACATGATCAAGATTTTTTAGATAAAGGGTTGATTCACAAAATTTTGAGCTCATGCGCAATATCAATGGTATTAGCACCTAAGAAAAATGGAGAATGTGCATTGATTCCATAGCCATAAACAAGATCATGATTAAATATAGATTTTTACTTCCACGTACGGATGATTAGATGGATTGTTTAAGTGGAGCAAGGTACTTCACTAAGATTGACTTGTAGAGTGGATATTATCAAATTTGCATAAGGGAAGGTGATGAGTGGAAGATTGTGTTCAAAACAAGAAGGATTATATGAGTGGTTGGTTATGTCGTTTCGGATAGCTAATGCACCAAGTACATTCATGAAAGTAATGAGTGAAGTTTTAAATCCATTTTGGGTAAGTTTGTCATTGAATATATAAATGAGATTGATTTTTAGTTACTCAAAGGAGGAACACTTGCACAAAGTGTTATAGAGATTGCGAGATGATAATATCCCAGTGTATTTGAAGAAATACAATTTCATGAAGGAAGAGTTGGTATACTAATTTCCTGGTGTCCCCAGATTTCAACTTGAAATCTGAGACTACCCCATGTAAAAAAATTTCGTGCTTTTAAAATAATGAGTCATTTTTATATTTTAATTGTCAGAAACTGTGTATTGTGTCAAGCTATTCCTAGAGAGTCATGTAAGCCAATTTCAAAAAATACCCATATGCCCAAACTCGTTATGTTTTGTCGATGGGGTTTGCCTACGGGAAATTTTTATTTAATTATTTTTATCCCGTTTGAGGCAAATTGTGATCCGGTTTAACCCTGTTGAGGTTTTACATGTAAATATTCCCATATACCAGTAGGGTTTCCACCAAGAATGAACCCTGGGCTTTATCTGTGACTTCTGACAATGTTTTGCGTTTTTGGTATTTTTGTCGTTTTGTTTTTTGTGAAATTTCCCTAGGTCAATTCCTTTGCCAGCTCAGTTTGTTTTCTTGCCTGGAATATCAGAAGATCATCTATGGATGTCATGGCAGAAGGAATTTTCCACAAGAGGTCTAGTTCTCTCTGAAAAGACGAAGTCGTGCACAAAAAAGGTTTCTTCTGGGCAAGGTGCATTTTTGGGAAAAGAAGGTTTTAAGCTACAATGGGATTTTTGGTAGCAGCAGGCAAGTGGGAATTTTGTACCTGCCTAGCAAGGTACTTTTTCCCATGAAAACAAAGTCACTTAAGTCACAATGGAAAAATTATAGGCAACAGGCAGGCAGGAATTTCTTACCTACCTTGTAGGATGAAAATTCTCATTGTGAAATAAAGGAAAATCACTTAAGGCATTGATAGGAATTTCTTACCTGCCTTGCAGGGAAAAAAATCCCATTATGAAAGTCAAACAGCTTAAGTGGACATGGAATTTTTGGAGCTGCGGTGCAGGGTGAATAATCCCATTAGAAATTGACTTTTAAAACTAGAATTCACCCTTGCCAAGAAGTGCGACCCACTTTGGGTGAATAATAATGCATTTAATAATATTTATTAATGTTTATTCACCCAATTTTGGTGCCCAAGCATGAGGAAAAGTCAACGCGTGATGAAAGGATAAAGAAAGATTGGAAATAGAATTCTAAAATTAAATAAATTTAATTTATTTAATGCAGCCCCTTTTCATGCAAAAACTGCGACCCTTATTGAGGAGAAATAATACTTTTTAAAGTATTAATTAATGGAAATAATTCCTATTTTTGGTGGATAAGGTCAAAGCACACTGTCAAGTCAATGTGGACTGAAAGTAGAAAGCTAAAATTAAATAAATTTAATTTATTTAATAGCAGTCATGAGCATGCACAAAATAGGCGCCCAAATTGAAGAGAAAAGCATGTTAATTAATTAATTAAATGTCAGGAATAGGAGCGGCACTTATTAATTATAGAATGGTGAAGGTTATATAAGAATGGGCTGCCATAATGATGAATTAATTAATTCTTCAACAAGGAAGTGCAGCCCAGACAATTTTGGCAACCAATTAAGCAAGAATTTTGTACTGAAGAAGGTGTTTTTACTACTAGAAGGCTTCAAAGTTTGGCGCCTAGGTTTGAAGAAGCTTGAATTAAGTTTGATTAATTGTCTACATAGTGGTACAGGTGCTCAGGTGAAGTTGACAATATTTATGCTTTCTTTGCATGCAAACAAAGCCTCAAATTTTAGGGCAGCGGGCTTTATATGCAGATTTTTATGATAAAAATCAAGTGTTCATGCTCTGGAATCCGTCTTTGTCTGAATTAATTGCAGATATTCATTACAGGTGCTTATATAATTGAAAGGGATCTTGAATCAATGTCCAATACATTGAGTATATGTTCTGAATCTGAAGAAATTCCCAGATCTGCACCCATTGTAAAGAATTCCGTTCGAATAAAAAGAAAAAGAGTTGCTAAGACAAAGATTTCTCCGGCCATGGCAAAGCATGATGAAAGAAAAACATCAGCAAAATCATGCATAGTTTCCAGATTCAGATCCAGATTCATAATTGCAAAGGCTTCATCCTTTTGTTTCGAATGCAGCTCGTGAAGAAGTCAGTGCATGGAGAATTCCTTCCAAGACCTTGTGCATGTTCTCCCAATTTTCCAGTTAAAGCCTTCATTGAATTTGCATTCAACCAGAGTGTTTTCTAGAATTTTTAATTGTTCATATGCAATTAAAAATAAAAATGATGACTTATTTACAACAAACATTGCACTGATACATGTACTGGAGAAGAACTACAAAATCTTCAATGATAAGAGGGAAGACAAGGCTAAGGCAACAGACGTAAGCAAAATCCCTATAATGTCCCCTTCTACGACAAGTATAGGAATTAACACAAATCTGATCACATGCTGCTGGAAAATAAATAATTTTGAAACCCCAACTGCTGCAATTTTCTAAAATTCATATCTTTGTCTAGAGAAGTCCAAATGAGGTGAAAATTTTGGATATTCGACCACAAAAATATGAAGAATAATATGCAAAAACCAAATTTTGTACAGCCAACATGAAACTCTAATGGGTTGACCTGAAAAGTAGGTTGCCCAGCAGCATTCTAGGGCACCAAATCTACTCTAAAAATTATAAAATCACCTTCTTATTTCTCCTAATTTCTACAATCACATGTAATATTAAATTGACCCCAAACTGCAGATCAGAACTTTGTATAACGGTGCATTTAATCAATAACAATGCTCCCAGGACAGCTTGAAACTTGAAAAATTCATAACTCCTCCAAGACTTAGATTTTTTCTATGAAACAAGATGCAAAATGAAAGCTAGAAATTTAGAGTTTTCTAATTGCATGTAAGTGTTAATGAATTTATCTGAGTCATGTAAAACCTATGTGCAAAAAAGCCCCAAAATACTGATTTCAAGTTGACTAGGGTTAGAGGAAATTAATTAAATAATTTTCATCTCTCTCCTAGCCTCCATTATTTCTTTCTTCTTTAGATATTAGCCCTTTGCTCTGAAACAATTAATGACATATAGCAGATTGCTGCAGATCTATACAATTATGGTTCATCCAGTTGCATGAGTTAAAGTCATCACCAAACCATAGTAGATTACTAGCATAAAATAATTGACAAATAATACACGAGCAGCAATAAAAGCACAGTAAATGACGTTCACAATTATCTCATGAACATGCCTAGATTTTCAGCTATCCAAATAAATGCTAGCCAACACCAACCCAAGAAGATCCCAATGGATGAGAACCAATAAAATCTTCAATATCTTCAACAATAGCCGTCCAACTGAGAGAGTAGCAAAATGCAAGAACTAGGGCATACATCCCATGGGCATAGCGATCCCAATACTCCAAGCATGGAGTGAAATCAAATGATCATTCAACATGCCCTCTAGTGGAATGTACAACCTCCCTTTTATAGAACTAAGGGGTGCAATATCGACATACAAGACCTCCCTTTCCCCTTTTGGAGGGAAAACATGAAACTCTCATTAAAATATTTAATACTAAGACTATGTGCACTTTATTTATTTTTTAATTAAAGTAAATAAATGTAACTAACCTAGTGTTGCACATTAAACAAACTTTGGTAAAGACTCCCACTTGTCAAGTAGCTAATGCATGCCAATGGAACGGTTACGAATGCATGATGAAAGAATAAGGATCATTAATAATGTCATCGAAAAAGGGGACACTACAATCCCAGATCCAGCCGTTTCCAGATCCAGTTGTTTCCAGATCCAGTATGGTGAGAATCAAGGGCAAAAGAATCAACTGCATGTAGAATATGAAAAAAGAACAAGACTGCAACGTTCCTCTTTCTTCTTCTTTCTCTTATTTCCTTCGACAAAGTAATTGAATGATCAATTAAATTATAAAACTTAAGTGATTGGTTTAAAAGCCATTACTTGAAAAAGTCAACTACTTGAAAATAGGTGGCAGACATGCAAAATAAAAGGTTTTATCTTCAGTTGCAAATCATGCATGTCATGCAAAGAGGAATTCCAAGATGCAGATTGTCAGTTGTTTCCTTTCGGACTTCCACATGTGTCAATTCAACTAAAAGTTTCTTATTTGTAATTTCACCTCTACATGCTATATGTAGAGGAAGAACCTACGGGTTAAAATGATCAGAATTTGTAAGCAGCATTCTTGTGTTCCAAACTTTGTGCTGAAGCCCCTGATAGCTATTTGAAGCAAAGGAATAGATAGGAGCAGATTTCCAGAGAACTTTGTCTCACGGTGCATTTTGTTTCTAGCTTTTTTTGTCTTAGATCTACTTATAAACTGTGGGTTATTTTAGATCTGGATCTGCAAGTTGCCTTTGTTTATAATTCTGAGTGTTAATATCTATTGGTTATGTCTATGTGCATGCAATCAACTCTATTATCTATTGACTGGGTTGCACATCTTCCCTCTTTCTTTCCTGTACTTATATTATTTCCTTCTTCATTAGATATTTCCTTTCTTTAACAGCTACTTACTTCCTGCAAAACTATATAGCTATGGTTCATGAGTTGCATGGTTAAAGTAAAACCCCAAAATAGATACTAGCATACTTTAATTGACAAATCTTACACGAGAGCCTCACCGGTAAATGAGGGAGATTTATCTCATGACTGCCTAGGTTTTCAGCTATGCAGAAAATCTAGCCAACATTTCCCAAGAAGGTTTGAAGATGGATCCAAAAAAGGTTCACACACTAGCCGTCACCTAAGAGTACTTTTGAAGCATGAAGTTTTCTTGGAATAGCGATTTTTTATAGCAAGTTCATCAAGAATTTTAGTGGGATGTACGCAGCAATTAATGAAGTGATGCGTTAAGACATAAAAGAGTTTGTATGGAGTGTGAAATTAGAACATAGTTTCTAGTAGTTGAAGAAGAAAGTACTTGAGCAGCCAGTGTTGGCATTACCATATTTTGGTAAAGTATTTCAAGTAGATAATGATGCAAATGGAACGGCAATAGGGACATTAATAAGTCAAGAGGGAAAACCTATCACATATTTCAGTGAGAAGTTGCATGATGCAAAGCACAAATATTCAATGCATGATCAAGAGTTCTATACAATTGTGCAAACGCTCAAGAAATGGAGGCACTACTTATTACCGGAGGAGTTTGTTTTGCATATAGATCATCATGCATTATGTTTCGTAAATAGCTACGGAAAATTAAATCAGCAACATGAAGTGGGTTGAGTTCCTACAAAGTTATTCATTTGTGTTGCAACATATGAGTGATAAGTCAAATAGAGTTGCAAATGCTTTTTGCAAGAGAATTCTATTGTTGAGTGAAATGAGGGTGGAAGTCCAGTTTTGATTATATGCTAAGTAGTAAGTGAAAGACGGAGATTTAAGTGAAGCATGAATAGAACTAGTGAGTGGCAGCAAAATGCATGGTTGAATTATTTTGTACAAAAAGGTTTGTTGTTTTGGGGAACGCATTTGTGTATACCTAAGAGTTCGAGAATTCGATTAAGGAGAAACATAGTGGAGGTGTGGTCGGTCATTTGGTTATGAAGAAACATATGCACGATTGGAAAATCACTATTTTTGGCCGCAGATGTCCACAAATATGTTCAAGAGTATAGAGTTTGTCAGTTAGCAAAAGAGAGAAATCGAAATACAAGGTGGTATCAACCTTTCCTATTCCAGAGAACCCATGGGAGGATATAAGTATGGAATTTGTTTTAGTGTTGCCTAGGATGCAAAGGGGAAATGATTCAGTGGGTAGTTGATAGATTTTCAAAGATGGTGCATTTTGTGGTTTATAATAAGACTAGTGATGCAACAACATTACTAATTTGTTTTTCACGGAAATTGTACGGCTGCATGGTTTTCCGCTAGCATATTACTAGACAGAGACATGAAATTTGTATGACATTTTTGGATAATATTTTGGATGAAATTGAACACCAGGTTGCAATTCAGTTCAGCATATCATCCTCAAACAGATGGTCAAATGGAAATGGTCAACAAGAGTTTGGGTAATCTGTTGTGATGTTTGAGAGGGTAAGCTAGGAACATGGGATAATATTATGGCACAAGCTTAGTTCGCATATAAAATTCAATCAATAGGAATACTGGAAGACATCATTTCAAATTGTGTATGGATCAAGTCCAAGAGGAGTCACAAAATTGTGTGACATCAGAAGTGAGCAAAGAAAAAATGCATGCGTAGAATATTTTGCAAAGCATATGCAAGACATGCATGAGCAAGTGTGTAAACAGTTGAAAATGAGAACAGAGCAGTATAAGCGGCGCAGACGTGAAGAGAAGGGAAGTAGAATATCGGGTTGGAGACGGTCTTAGCACATTTGAGGAAGGAGATATTTTCGAAGGAAACAAATGATAACTTGAAGTGAAAGAAGATTGGGCAATGCAGAGTATTGCAATAGTTTGAAAAGAATGCATATGAGACGAGTTACCTAAATGAATAGACATCTCACCTATATTGAATGTGACATATTTGCATTCTTATCATGAAGCGCAAGATAGAGAAGGAAGAGCAACCACATATTTAGATTCAGATTTTGAGTTTGAAGCAGTTGATTGACACAAGAATCAACAAAAGGGCGCAAGACAAACAATATAAAGATTATAAGGTCAAGTGGAATGGCCAAAAAATTGAATATGCGCCATGAATAACCACATAAGAAGCTACAAGACAAGGGATACCATAGGCAAAATTTACAAGAAGCTCATAAGCAATTGCTTATGTGATCTTTATTACCTGGGTGTACAATGCTGGAGCATCCATGTTCACTTGTAATCCTACATCAACCAAAAACAATTTAGATTAGAAAATAAGGTAAATAGGAAAGGTGGCAAGTTTTTTATTGCGCGTAGGATTTGTTACTTTATTTTATACAAGACTTGTTGTGCACAGTTTTGTGTATTTTTGTTCCACTTGCGAGCATGTATGTATTATGATTGTTCTTTTTGCGTCGCATATGAGTGCATATGTTTTTCGTTGTTCTTTTGCCCCTGTTTGCTAAGAGCACCTATGTTTGTAATGTTCCACACAAGCCTATTTGTGTGCACATTTGTTGTTCAATTAGTTGTAGCTTGCTAAGCTTTGTGCAAGAATTTTTTGTTGGTCTTTTTGTGAATGCCAATTGTTGCCAAAAGGAGCCTCCTACCCAATCTTAAGCAGCCAAAATGAATTGCCTTATTTCATTATTTTATGCTTCACAACCTCTCTTTTTGTGTTTTGTGATTTGTAGAAGTTAACAACTATATGCACAGAGGCTTTCAGAAGAGTTGAAAACTTTGGATCATTCTCCCCTCACTTTTCTCTCCCTTATTATCCACCCTAAAGCGTTTTGGACTCTTGTTTTAAATGTTTTGGTCATTTGAAGGTAGATCCAAGCTTTGCACAGTTTCACAATTGAGTTTAAGACATTATTGAGCTAGTTACATGTGTTGCAATTAGTCTTGGACGGGTTTGAGCCCTCAATTGCATCTACACTTGGCCTTGGGGTGTTTTTGGGCCTTTGCATTCAAAAAGAAGCCATGGAAGAGCTATTATTTTCGTTGGTTCAACATAGTCACGTTTTCAACTCTTGTTCATGGCTTCACAGTCATCCGTTGGTGAATTCATCCGTTCTTTGCATTGCAGCCAGCCCATGGGATGTTTTGAGCATTTACAATGCCCTGACAATCAAGAAAAAGCCTTTGAGAGAACTCTATTTTCCCTTGGTTCACCACTATGCATTCAAAGCTTCAACAATGGTGGTCATCTTATTTTTCAACTTCGGAAGAAATCCCACATTTGCGAGAAGGGGTGAAGTGGTTGGGTTTAAATATAAAAGCGCTATGTTGATCAAGTGGAACAAAGAATCCTCTTACTTACTCTTTTTGGTTGAGGTTGAAATCAGCTAAGGCATAAGGAATGGAAAAGGTGGCTTGTAATTTGGCCACATAACGGGATTTAGATGAGGACACATGGTGAAATCCCGAAAGGTCGGGTCCTCATAAGGTTGATCCAAACAATGAAGCTAACGTATAAATCCTTTGGGAGGGCAAAGGCCCGTGATTGGTGTCACGTGGCACTAATAACAGAAACTTGGGGATCAACAAGTTCAAAGAGTCAGCTAAGGCATGAAGAATAGCCTAAATCCTAAAAGCCGTGATTGGTCATGTGGCACCAATCACTGGAAGTCGAAGCCTAGGAGATGTAGCCAATAAGGAGCAGAAACGTGGCATAAAATCGGAGTACAAAATAGTGCCATGTGGCATTAATCACGGGTGGCTATGTGGCACCAATGGCAGGTTGCTGGTTCTCGGGAAGGCGAAGATCAAGCTTCAAAACGGCCATTGTCACAAGATCCCGTTTCTCTTTGCATTATATTTTTTGATGGATGTATATGCTTTGTAAGTCATCCCGTGAGCATATTTGAATTATCCCATATACATGGAAATAGTATTTGTTGGAATATAATTAATATATAAGTAAGTGTTTAGGCCAATGAAGGCATCCATGAATATTATTATATTGATCTTGTTCAAAGGAGGTTGTCCCCTCGAAGTGACTTGCGATCTAAAAGTTATTTGAGTTATTTTCTAAAATTTATTTCATCGTTCATTTAATTTTTGAGTTCATAAATATGTGCAAAAGGATCCTCACATATGGTATCGGAACACTTTCTTAGCCATGCGGGTGGATTTTGGAGAATTTATTTTTCTGAGCAGGGATTCCTAAGAGTTGCGCCAGTTCCAGAAATACTTTCTTTACATATGGTGTTGACATATTTATTGCATTTTTGGATAAGGGTAAATACTCGTCCACATAATTGTGGGAAGTACTTGGGCATAAGCCCTACAACTCATTGTGAGGAGTACCACAGGAACCTCGAAGTAGTTGGACCATTGCGAGGATCTGCCAGCAAAAAGGGCACCATCCCATCCTGATTGACTAGTTTCCACCCATGAGGTTGACCAAGATCTATCCGTAGTAATGGCCCCATCACAATTGATTAAGGGGTAAGTTTGTGACCAATATTTTTTTTGTGAACGATACTCGTTCACACAATATTGGTAGCTAGAGAGAATCCTTAAAACCCTTAGGCAACCTAACCGACAAGCCATATTCAATATAATAATTTAGCAGAAAAACTATCGAGCACTCATAGTTGAGAACAGTTGGTAATTGTACACTTACAAACATGTTATTGGCAGTAACAACAAAGTTATCGTTAGATGTCCCAAAAAAACCAGAAAAGGAAAAAAATGTTTTTCCATATCTTTCATTTTTATATTTCCATTGATTCTCAAAATTTCCTAGAACATCTGAAATTCCATTATGCATGTTTCTTTCCTTGAGGGTCCATATTTAAATTCTACTTTTATTTACCAGAAATATCAATTTTTTGGGGGTTTTTCCATAACTTATATAGTTTTTCTCCATTTGCTTCAAAAAAATGTGATAGTGTTCCTCTCCATTTTCTACTCCTAGGTCCCTCTGGGAAAAATTTCCCAAATTTTTCGTTACGGTTCTAAAATTGCCCCTACATTCATCAATCCTAAATAGTGCCAAAAAAAATAGTAAACGTCCAGTTACCCCTTTCGATTGATCTCAAATTACAAAATTTCATTCCTAACCATGTCTTAGAACACATTTTCCTATCTATTGCCAAAAATTTTTTTTACAATAGCCACTCGTGCAAGCACAAAGATAGTGGAGGAAGAAATTGCAACATTGAAGTCCCAAGTCACCGAGTTAACCGATATGATGCGTAGACTAAACCAAAAGAATAGCCTTTTACTTAACAAATTGTAGAAAGATCCTTCTTTAGATCATAACTTCTCTTCTCTCAACACCCCCGTGGACCCAAGCTGGACTTTCCAAGGTTCAATGGTACATATCCTATTGGATGGATATATCAAACCAAGCAATTCTTTGCCCTTTCACAATACTTATTCTATAAATTAAGTCCCAATTGTTTCCTTCCACTTGGAACAAGAAGCACTTCAATGGAACCTTTGGTATCTAAAATCGAATGATGAATCAAATTGGACAACCTTTGCATCATTACTTTTGGGCAGGTTTTGGTCCCTCGAAATTCGAGGACTTTACAGGAGCTCTCACCAAACTCCACCAGATAGGTATTGTTTGTGATTATCATATTGAATTTGAGAAACTGGATAATCACAATGAAGGGTTATCAAATGAATTCTTCAATAGTTGTTTTATTAGTGGCCTCAAAGAGCCACTCTACTCATAGGTGAAAATGTTTCATCCCAACAATATGATGGATGCCTTAGGCCTGGACTAAGTTAGTAGAAGATAAACTCTCAACACAATGTTGACCTCCCGCTTTCCCACCTACAAAGAACACAAAAAATTAGTGGCCAACCACACCTACCCCGGTCAAGCGCCTTATTGAGGTAGAGATGTGGGCTCATAAGGAGAAAGTATTATTTTATAGTTATGATGAAAAAAGGGTTAATAATCATAGGTGTGTCACACAAAATCTCTACTTGCTAGATGTGGAATCACCACCAAAATAAGACAACAAGCCTGATCGCCTGGAATTTAAGGATGTTCAAGAAGAACAAAGGCCCTCAGAGAAATCAGTGCCTCAGGAGATTCAACACAGGATCTATCTACATGCACTAGTTGGTGTTAGCACCCCTCAAAACCATAAAGGTCAAGGGGTTATTTAAAAATATCCCTCTCACAATCCTCGTTGACTCTGACAACACTCATAATTTCATTGATCCCCGCATTGCTAAGTAAGATAAATTGCTTCATACACCCTTGTTCTAGCTTTGAATCATGATTGATTCATAATGGAGGAACATTGCCATGTAAAGTGAAGTGTCATAATGTGTGTATCACAATAGGCTATTACACTCTTTGCTCAGATATGTTTTCCTCTACCTTAGGAGGATGTGATGTGGTTTTAGAGTACACACTGGCTCCACACATTGGGACCTATTCTATGGCAATTCGCTAAGCTTTGGATGTAGTTCATTGATATTAGATAGAAACACACATTAAAAGGGTTATTTCCAGGATCTACTAAGCATCATCAGTTCCCATTATATGGAAAAGCTTTTGAAGAAAGGATCGCATGGGGTCATTGTCCCAGCTGCACTCCGTCCAACTCCAACCCCCACTATTAGTAACTACCCTGTTGATTTATAAGCCCTTCTCAACAAACATACAACCATTTTTATAAAGCCAATGGGTTTGCCCCCTTCACAGCCTGAGGATCATCGCATTCTGCTCCTTTCAGGAAGCACCCCACCGAACATCTGGTCATACCACTATCCCCATCTACAAAAGACTGAGATTGAGAAGCTAGTCCGGGAACTCCTTAAGTCTGGAATTATTCACCCCAAGCACCAGCCCATACTCCTCCCCAGTGCTTTTTGTCCACAAAAAGGATGGGTCGTGGCACCTCTGCATTGACTTTCATGCCCTTAACCACCTCATTATCAAAGATAAATTCCCAATTCCGGTCATCGATGAGCTTCTTGATGAGCTCCATGGGCTGTGATGCCAGGAAACACATGGGGGGGGGGGGGGGGGGCGTTTCCTGTTAGAAACGTTTCAAGCAAAGGAAACGGGGGGGGGGGAACGGCAAAAACGTTTTCGGAAACGCCTGTGCCGTTTCTAGAAACGGCACAAGCATTTCCGGAAATGTTTTTGTCATTTCCTACACTTTTTACTTTTTAAAAACGACTTTACTTTTTAAAAAATGAAAAAACTTTGCATTAAATGAACCCTAACCCCTAGACTTCCTAAACACACTTCCTAAAAGCTATATAATGACCTCTTGGGTCCATTCTAAATCACACTCTCATTTTTCTCTTGCTAAATACAGTTTTCATTAAACTAGCATTTTGCATTGTGAAGAGCAAAGAGACATCAAGGAGCAGCTTGAAGGAAGAGTTTAGGACGTGTTGCTAAGAGCTAAAGGCTTCGAGGAATTTCAAATCAGATTTGGAAGGTTGGATTGACTTCAAGGAGGAAAAACCAGGTATTTTTCAAGTTTTTTTTTGTTAAAGAAAATGTTAATGTGATCATTGATCATGATGTCAATATGTAGGTTTAATTTAGTAATTTTAAAACTCTATGCTTAAAAAAATTAAAAAATGTAACATTTTCTTTGTGTTTTAATATAAAAAACATATATTCTTTTTTAAAATTATAAATATCATCCAAACTCTGTGTATGCTCTCACCTCGCACCTATACGGTGACCTTGGTGATCAAAAGCAGAATAGGATGTGTAGGGTTTTTTAATTTAATTCTTTTTTGTTTTTTTAAAAAGTTTATTTTGTTTTTTTAAATTAAAAAATCCGAACTCTGTGTATGCTCTCACCTCGCACCTACACAGTGACCTTGGTGATCAAAAGCAGAATAGGATGTGTAGGGTTTTTAAATTTAATTCTTTTTTGTTTTTTTTTTAAAGTTTATTTTGTTTTTTTAAATTAAAAAATCCGAACTCTGTGTATGCTCTCACCTCGCGCCTATACGGTGACCTTGGTGATCAAAAGCAAAATAGGATATGTAGGGTGTGGTTCTATTTAATAATTTATTGTTATCTAAATTTATTTTTTTATTTTTCAGTGCACATTTGATTCAATTGCATCCAGTTCAGCTTTAGTGGGAGGGCATGGGGAAGAGGAAGAAAGCCAAAGTGGGGTTGTGGATCCTAGAGCTCCTCTTTGGAGACATGTGCAAGTTGTGGAGAACCTTGTTGGCGGTGGCTCTCGAGTTTGGGTATGCAATCATTGCCAAATACAATTTAAATCCTCTTATACCCGACTCCAAGCTCATTTAATGGGGAAATCAAGAACGGGCTTTAGAAAATGTGGCAAGGTTGAACCGAAACATATATTGGCATATCTGAAAGACCAAGAGGGGGCTGATATGGAAGCTTCAAGAGCTAGATTTAAAACTATTCCTTTACAAAATAGGGGTTCACAAAAACCACCCAACCCATCAAACCATTCTTTTATCCAAGTTGCAGTTGAAACACCAACAGAGGGAGAGTGTTTGTCACGAAAGAGAATTTCCAAAGGCCCATTAGAGCAAGCATTTGCAAATGAGAAAAGGGATGTTGCTGATGAGTTGGTTGCTCGATGCATTTATGCATGTGGGCTGCCCTTCAATGTGTTGCGCTCACCTTATTGGCAACAAATGGTGAGAGGTATTAATGATGCACCGAAAGGGTATAAAAGCCCTAGTTATGAGAAGGTGAGAACCACATTGTTAGCGAAAGAAGTGGCCCATGTACATACTTCTTTGCAGCCAATTAGGGATTCATGGAAGGACTCGAGGGTATCTATCATTTCAAATGGATGGAAAGATGCCCGAAATAGACCCCTAATCAACATTGTTGCAGTGTGCCCTAAAGAGGCAATGTTCTTAAGGGTTGTTAATTGTGAGGGTGAAGTGAAAGATGCTCAATTTATTGCTAATATTTTTATTGAGGCTATTGAGTCAGTAGGCCCTGCAAGCGTTGTCCAAGTCATCACAGACAATGCCAAAAATTGTAGAGCAGCAAGGATGATTGTTGAGGGGAGATATGAGCACATTTTTTAGACAGCTTGTGTAGTACACTCCTTGAATTTGATGCTGCAGAAGATTGGCAAAATACCATGGATTGAGGAAGTTTATACAGAGGGAAATGAGATCCAAATTTTTGTCACAAATCATCATGTCCCAGGCTATCTTTAGGAGGTTCTCAACATTGGAGTTACTGAAGGTCACCAAATAATTTCCTAGTTTCTAATTTTTATTTACTAACTTTTTATGAAATATCAAATTATCAATTGAATTCCTTTTAAATTTAATTTTATATTTTATTAACTTGCTTTAATTTATTTTAATAGGTTGCTGAAACAAGGTTTGCCTCTCACACGCTCATCTTGAGATGACTTGTGAAGGTAAAGCAAGCCTTAAGGCTTATGGTGATTGATGATGTTTGGACCGTGTGGAGGCAATCAAACACAGAAAGAGCCATCAAAGTAAAATCACTGATACTTGATGATATTTGGTGGGAAAAGGTTGCATACTTGTTTAGTTTTATTGAGCCTATTTTATCTATGATTAGATATACAGACACAGATAATGCTTGCATAGGGGAGATCTATGATGGCATTGACTCTATGCTTGAAAAAATTAGAGACATCATACAACAAAAAGAGCAGGATCCTGAAGAAAAATTCTACAATGAAGTTAAGAACGTGATCATGAGAAGGTGGAATAAAATGACCACCCCATTGCATCTCCTAGCCTATGCCCTGAATCCCAAATTTTATAGCAATGAAATACTTGCACTACCTGGTAGGCAAAAACCATATGATGACCATGAAGTTGCAAGTGGAGCTAAGGCAGCATTCCGGAGGTTTTTTCCTGATCCAGATGTAACTAGTGTGGTCCGTTGTGAAATGACGCTCTTTGTCTCTTCATCTAATAGCAGCATGGGTGAAATAGATGCAACACTTGATAGGTACAAGATGCCCCCATGCATGTGGTGGTGTGCACATGGCCATGATGCCAAGTGGCTGCAACCTGTTGCCATTAAAATTCTTTCACAAGTATCAAATATTAAAATGAAATCAAAAGTTTGTTTATTAATTAAAAATGTATGTTCTTACTTCTTAGTAAATTAATATTATTAGTATTACTAATTGAAAATTTCTAACTTCTTTTTTGTAACAGAAGGCTAGCAATTCTTCAACAGAGCGAAATTGGAGTACATATTCCTTCATCCACTCAGCCAAACAGAACAAGTTAGCATCCAAGAAGGCTGAGGATTTAGTGTATGTGCATTCCAATTTGCGCATTCTATCACACAAAAGTGAAGCCTATGTTAGAGGTCCTAACAAACTTTGGAATATTGATCCAGAGACTAGCGACTTTGATGCTTCTGCTGCAACTCTTAGCCAACTTTCACTACTTGGCATTGATGAAGAAGAATCAAGATCTTTTGCAGAAGGGAGGGAGAGTGGAGCTAGTGGGAGTGGAGATGTCGGTGCTAGTGCTGTTCATGGAGATGATTATGTGAATCATTTAAATTGTAACCATGTTGAATGATGACTCTTTAGAACTTAGAAGTTCAAATTTCAATGAATTCAAAATATTTTGAGTGCTTTATCAATTATCTCTTATGGTCTACAATTATAAAATGAGTACTATGCATATATAAATATATATATATATATATATATATATATATTTATTTATTTATTTTTATTTTTAATAAAATATTGTACGGACGTTTTTGTCGACGTTTCGTATCCAAGATTTTTTGAAAATTGTCGTTTCTGCATTCGTACCTACTTATGTTTCAGTTTCTTGGCAACATAGTCCATGGGGCAAAAAAAAATTCCAAATTGGATCTTCATTAAGGCTATCATCAAATCTAGGTTCATGTTGATGGCATTCCAAAGACAACCTATCACACTCATGATGGTCTCTATGAGTTCTTGGTCATGCCATTTGGAATTACAAATATCCCGTCAACATTTCAGGGACTAGTGAATAAAAATTTTCGGCCTTTCCTCCATCAATTTGTTTTGGTTTTCTTCGATGATATTTTGATCTATTGTCAGCCCATGGGCCGAACATCTCCAACATATTGACAGGGCATTACAACTTCTAGTAGACAATTAATTATGTGCCAAGTAGTCCAAGTGTTCTTTCATTCAATAGGAAGTTGAATATCTAGGGCACATTGTTTCATCCAATGGGGTCCGCATGGATCTAGAAAAAATTAGTGCCATGCAACATTGGCCTCGACCAACAACTCTCAAGAGCCTTTATGGTTTCCTAAGCCTTACTAGATATTATCGCAAGTTCGTTAGGAATTAGCATTCACATGGGATGTGGCAGCTGACCAGGCATTCATGGCACTCAAACAGGCTATGGGTAGCACACCAGTTTTGGCCATGTCGGACTTCACCAAAACTTTCACCATCAAAAGTGATGCCTGTGGCAACGGCTTATGTGTTGTTATTCTCTAAGAGGGTCATCCAATTACCTTCACTAGCAAAGCCCTTTCTGGTAGAAATTTGGATTCGTCTACATATGAAAGGAGATGATGGCAATCTTGCATGCAGTACAAAAATGGCAGCCATCCTTAATTGGGAATTATTTTTACATCAAAATCGATCACCAAAGTTTGAAATATTTCCTTGAACAACGGGTCTCATCACCAACACAACAAAAATGGGTCAGCAAACTCATGGGCTATGATTATTAGATCACTTACAAGAAAGGTAAAGACAATGTCGTTGTTGATGCTCTCTCACGCACCTTAAAGGACCAGGCTTCCCTTTCTGCCATTTCCATACCCATTCTGAATTGGTTGGAATATGTACAACAAGGGTATGCAAATGATCCCTTCTTGCACCCCCTCATTCAACAATTGGCCACTAACCCCTCTGCAGTACCGCATTATTCATGGAATGGTGCTTCTCTGCGATATAAGGGTCGTTTAGTGCTTCCCCATAGCACAAACCTTCATCAGGTCATCTTCTGTGAAATCCATGCTTCTCCCTCAACAGGGCACTCAGGATTCCTTAAATCATATGAGTGAGCATGTCGAAAATTCTTTTGGAAGGGAATGAAAAGAGACATTAAATAGAGGGTGGTCAAATGTGATACTTGCCAACGCAACAAAGGTGAAACAACGTTGATTCCTAGTTTTATCAATCCTTTTCCCTTTCTTACCAGGATCTGGACAGATATTTCTATGGATTTCATTGAGGGGCTCCTTAAATCTGAAGGAAAAATAGTGATCCTAGTCATGGTAGACTCTCCAAATATAGTCATTTTTGTGCCCTTAGCCATCTATATATAGCCTCCACAGTCACACAAATTTTCTTGGATCAAATCTTCCACCTTCATGGCATCCCTTCTTCAATCGTCTTCAATCATGACAAAACTTTCACCAGCCATTTTTGGGCAGGGCTATTCCAACATGCAGGCACACAACTGAAGATGAGCTCCAGGTACCACCCACAAATAAATGGCCAGATAAAAATTGTCAGCAAATGCTTGGAAACATTCCTTCATTGCTTTCCTTCGGAACAACAGCACCAGTGGGCAAAGTGGCTCCCCCTAGCAGAATGATGGTACAATACATCACACCACACTTCTATTAAAATGACTCCATATGAAGCAATTTATGGTCAAGCGCCACCAACGCTTCTCCCATATACCCCCGACAGTTCATCGGTTCAGGAAGTCTACTCTACTCTCTGAAACTGGGATCAGATTCTCAGCACCCTGCGGGACAATCTCCATATGGCACAGAACTGAATGAAGCAGTAGGTTGACCAGCACCGCTCCGAGCACACCTTTCAACTAGGCGATATGGTTTTTCTTTATCTACAATCATACAAGCAATCATCCTTGAAACTAAAATGGCATCATAAGCTTGCTCCAAAGTTTTATGGGCCATATACGGTTCTCCAGAAGATTGGGTTTGTTGCTTACAAGTTGAAGCTTCCACCCTCCTCCCGAGTTCACTCAGTACTTCATGTCTCATGTTTAAGAAAGTTCTTGGATGCAACATCAGAGTGCAAACAATTTTACCAGAACTTGATAATGATGGCTCCATCCTTCTCGAACCAGAAGTAATCCTAGACAGGCACACCCATTAACTTCACTCCCGCTCAATCACAAAATTCTTAATCCAATGGCACAGCATGTAACGCAAAGATGCAACCTGGGAACCGTTCTTCTAGATTCAGCAACAATTCTCACATCTAAAGTTTTGAGGACAAGGTTTTTTCTAAGGGGGAGGGGATGTTAGGAACTCGTGTCCTACCCTTGTCTTTGCATTATTAGTGTATTAGTTGTTATGGACACATATACTTTGTAAGTCGTCCCTTAAGCATAATTGAATTATCCCAAATACATGGGAAGTAGTAGTTGTTAGAATAGAATTAGAATATAAGTAAGTGTTAAGGCCCAATGAAGGCATCCACAAATAATATTATAATGAGTTTTCTCAAAGGAGGTTGCTCCCTCGAAGTGGCCTGCAATCTACAAGTTATTTGAGTTATTTCCCAAAGTTCATTTCATTGTTCATTTATTTTCCGAGTTTGTAAATCTGTGCAAAAGGATCCTCACATCCTCTCTATTTTGAATCATTGCAGTTAGTGGTGATCTTTTTCAATCAGGCATGTCCCCTCTCAGCTGTGCAAAGGTTGTAGAATATACCTTGGAGCAGTTCGAGCAGATATTTTCAGTTGTGCATCATTTTAGAGCTCCATGATCATTGTGATGGAGAGACATGAGAAGGAGAGATATACTTCAGCATTTTCTTTATCCTCTTCTCCTCTTCTCTCTTTCTTTCCCTTCCCCCTTCTCTCTTCTCTTTTTTTATAAGTATCAATGAGATCTCAATATAAATGGTTCCTCCTCCTTGATCGCAAAGTTATTATGCTCTTTTGAGGACTGGTCTTCTGAGTGCCTGGACCTTTAGTTTTTAAGTTTTGTAAATGCACCAATGCCTTCTTTCATGACAATAACAGATTGTGTATCTACCAAGCTGTAATATAACTCTCATGGTGGCTCAAATTTTCCCTTTATTGTTGTGTTGTTGTATCTTATCTCTCTATTATTCCTTGTGATTCATTGTGTGTGCAGTGTTTGAGGATTTTAATTCAATGTGTTTGATATAGGTTGAGTGGGAAAGACAAATTTAAATACAAGTTTATTGTGGCTTATATCTTCTCTTTGGAATTGTTTTTTTCCCTCTTCCTTCTTATCTCATATAAGGAGAGTGATCTCCTCACTTCTTGGTGCATCACCATGTTTATTTTCCATGTTTTCTCTCTCATTTTCCCTTGCAAGTGGTAGATTAGAGTAGGATAGTGATAGCATAGAGTAGTTAGGATAAGAGTCAACTTTGTTCGGAGGTCTGCCTCAAGAAGCCAAGTTCCCACACCTTGCAGGCATTCTCATTGTTGCTACTGAGACACCAATATCCATTCGGTGCTCTTAGGGTGCACCTTTTCAACAGCCAACAGTTTCTAGAATGCCCAGTGAGACTTTCTAAGTTTCTTGTGCTAGTGAGACTTTCTTGTGCTATTATCGATATATTGTAATATTTGTAGGTGTAAGAACAAATGTTTTAAGAAATTATAACTAAGACTTGGTTTATTCTTAGATTTTCTAGTTTTTGAACCATTTTCAGGCACCTAGTGACTCTATTGTACTCTGATTTATAAGTTCCAGTTGTCTTGCAAGCACATGAGAAATATTTTCACAAGGGGGAATATTGTTGAAGGGAAGCCCTCTAAATTCTTGCATTTAAAACCTAAGAACAAGTATAGGAATAGATCTCTGCAAAGATCTGCAAAATATCACCGTCATCAAAGAGCTGGATCCACTCCTCCACCTGGTGTCTCTTCCCATATTCTTCAAAGAAACTTACAACCCCTCGCCTTCATGGCTCATCAAAAAAATTATGTCTTCCCTGCCTTTGATACTGGTGGTACTTTAGCCTTAAATGTGTGGAATGATATCCCGGCATCAGCTCTCAAGAGTCTTCCATATTTCACTACTGAAAACTAAGCCAACTCCATTGACCCTATCAAAGATGTTGTCCATCTATCCTTTGTCTATCATGTGACCCAAATTGATGTTGCAATGAGATTATTGTCCTCTTCCCTCAAAGGCAAGGCCCTCACCTGGTACAGAAACCTCCCTCCTAACTTCATACATTCCTGGGATGAATTTGGAGAGAAGTTGGAGAGGCAGTTTCAAGACAAGAGTGACAACTTGTCACTAATAGAGCAGTTGGCCACCATAAAGAAGGCACCAATAGAAGCATTATATGATTTCAACTTCATGTTTCAGAGAACGTAGGATAGGATCCCATTCTTGATTAGGCCTTCATCTTATAGTGTTTTTGTATGCTTCCTAAGAGCTTTAAATTATAATATATCAGTCATGATACAATCCATGGGTGGAGTAAACCTCCCTAATGCTTATGATGTTGTTATTTCAACTGAGAATAGTCTGATTCAAGAAGGAAAGTTAGCCACAACACCCCCTATACCTTTGTTTCCTGAGATAACACCCTCTGCTCAAGGTCATCCCCAACCCGTTGTAGTTAAACCACTTGTTGCCATACCTAGCACTTCTGTAAATGAATTGGATGAGGTTAGAGCTCTGCTCAGAAATATGGATATCAACATGACTGTCATGAAGAGACAATAATCTCAACCTGCTCCTAGACACTTTCAACCCTATAACCCTGCTTATCAACAAAATAGAGGTCGTCCTCAAGGGCAAATTGGCCTTTCTCGGCCTTAGCAGTTGCATCTTGCCATTACTAATCCATCCAACTCCAATTTCTGTTGTCTATTATGAAGGTTACATGGTCTAAAACATCTATTCATTGAGACCCCTAACCACAACTACATCACAATTAGCATACCCTTCTCTTTCAAGCAAGATCCGCATATATGCTGCAGTAGGAAAATGGAATAAATTTTGGTATGGCAAAGGCTTCATGTGGTTAGTACTATAAAATAGATTATAACAGAAAAAATTGAGAGTCCTATAAAAGAAAGGACGACAAGGACCAACTTGTTGAATACTGTGTAAAACGGCAAAGGAAATAACCCATCATTCATTCATAGCATGTTCCCTCTCTAAGGGATTGCGGTACAAATCTTCAAGCTGGTTCCACATATAACTGCCAAATTTCCAACAACTTAGGCATTATATGGTAATTACTATAGAACAAGATTATAATAGAAAAAATTGAAAGTCCTAAAAAAGAAAGGTTATCACAGACCATCTTGTTGTGTAATATATAAAATGGCAAAAGAAACAACCCATCATTCATTTATAGAATGTTCCTTCTATAAGAGACTAGGTTCATCATCGGATTGCCAAATTTACAACTTCTTCAACATTCTTCTTAGCTAAAAACTATGTTTTATCCTTTACCCCTCTTCGATACCTCTCACTTTTACCCCTTAATTTGTCTTCTCAGTGTCTCTCCTCTGACTGATGATAATAATAAAAATCGGCATATTCAGAAGTAAGATTTCAGAAATGCCAAGATCCCATGTTTCATGTTTTTCCCTAACTTTAGAACCCGTATTTTAATATTCACTCAATGAAAACAAATATTTAATTGGTTCTTGATTATTTGAAACTTAAAAGTAAACTACCTTTTGCGGTATCTTCTTGAACTTTTATATCTTGCCCGTCTTTATTTAATTGACAATCTTCAGTGGTATTGTTGGAAATCGCTTCATTGGTCAGCCTGCTGTCTTTTTTGCAACCTTCAGTGCCGCTGTCGCCCTCTGCTGCTTTAGCCAGGATGCCCATTTCTGTTTTGCACCCTTCAATGAGAACAGTGCCTCTCAAGACCTTTGCCTTCTGCAAGGATTCTTCCCCGTTGCTACACTGCATGATTTTATCGAAAGAAGATTCACTGTTTTTTGAGACCAGAACCTTTTCATTTCGCACACCATCATCCTTCATCATTGTCTTTTCTGTTTTATCTGGTGTATTTTGGTTCTCATTTGGTACCTGTTCTACAGTCACTGCTCTATTAATATTACTATTATTATACGCCTCCTCAGAAGAGGATGATGCATGAGATACACCATTTAACCATGGGTGGCAAAGCCATTCTGCTGCAGTTGGCCGCTTCTCTGGTGCTAAGTCCAAGAGTGGAACCAGAAAATCAGCGAAGTCTGTGGCTTCTTGTTCTTTAAAGTTATATTTCTCAATAAGAACTCCTTTGAGGGGACAAAAGCATAGTTGCCTAATATTTTTCAATTCACCGTTTCTGTTGAAATATTCACGAGAATAACGTCCACCTAAGGCAACCTGAAACCATGCAAATATAAATATTCATTAGAACTGATAGAACTATAAATACCGGTACTTCTTCCAATCACATTTTAATAAATGCTAGTCCTGGAAAAACAATAGAGTCAATCCAAAAACTCTGCATTGATAGACATGTAGTTTCTACTATGCTTGGTGATTCTACCATAATCCTGCAACATTCTTGAAGTGTATTCAATCAGAAGTAACATGATCATGCAATGCAGAAGGAAAAAATCAAAGACCAAATAGTTAGAAAGCAAACACATCTGGATTAAATGGATGAGAAAGAAAAAGAACCAAATCTCAAATCAATATTTACTTTCTTAGGAATCCCACCAACAAGCTCCATCATTAAGGCAATATGGTCCTGAAAGAAACACAAGAAACATTATAGTTTAGAAGCATGAAAACAGAATCCAAAAATTCATTCTTGAGAAAAGAAACGGGATTCAGGATTGATTTAGGGTTGATGGGAATGACAAGGCAGAAACCAATTAAAGGAGTGCAAACAGAAAGACAAAGGATTACTGCAATGAAGATAGCATATTTTACCTCATCCCTATTATGATAATCTCCAGCACGGGGATCAAAGAGCACATCACCGGTAGCAAGCTCGAAAGCAATGCATGCAAACGACCATATATCTGCGGAGGTGGAATAGTCAGCTCCAATGATAGCCTCGGGAGCTCTGTATTGTCTTGTTTGTATGTCATCAGTAAAATGCTTATGAGTCCAGCAAGCATTTCCAAAATCTACTATTTTACATCTGAGATCCAATTTGGCCAATATTTTCCGCCTTCTATAAAGATTAATTTTTTTGAGGGGTATAACATTTTCTAAATCATCTTTAGCCTTGGTATTTTCCAGCTCATATTTTTCAGTACTGTCAGATTTGGTTTCTTCGGCATTACAATTTGCTTTTTTTTCATCCAATGCTTGAGTATCTATCTCTGACTCTTTAGAATTGTTAGCAAGAGCCAGAGCCAACTTCTTGGCCTTCTTTTTCAATTTCTTTTTTTGGTTCTTGGTTAAAAATGCAGTATTGATCTGTGGGGCTACAGAATTTGATGGATCCAATGCAGCTGCATAATTTGATGATTCCTTTGAAGCTACAAAATCAGGTGACTTTTTCATGGCTGCAGAATCTAATGGCCACTCACGAACTGCAGAATTTTGTGGATTCTCAGTATCCTTTTTGAAAGAAGAATTCAGTGTCTGAGCGATTTTTTTAATGTTTTTTTGGAGAATATATTGTCCAGATTTGCAAGGGTCTTTTGTAGGGTCAATGGGAGATACAAGAAGAACGTTTTCTGGTTTCAAATCAGTATGAATGATAGAAAGTTCACGATGCAAATAGTCCAATCCTATCAAGACATAATAACAAATTTTCTTAACCATATTTAGAGGTATACCCTTGTAACCATAATACTTAATAAGAGAAAGTAAATTGTTGCCCAAATATTCAAATACCAGACAGACATGCTGTCCATTGGGTCCACTGTGCCTAAAATAATCAAGCAACTTAACGACACATTTCTTGTCCTCAGGATCCCTATCTTTAATTTCTTTGAGGATTGTAATTTCGTCCAGTGCTGCCTCTTTGTAATGTTCTGCACTCTTTTGCACCTTGAGTGCAACATATCTCTGCATTTTGAGAACCATTCGAATGAAGGTTGTTAAAGCAAAGAAAACGTTACAAAAAATAACGAAGCTGATAAAGGCATCAAACTCTTTAGAGCATGAATAAAGAGCCAACTTAAAGAATTTCGACAACTTAAAGAATTTCAATACATATAGTTGCACAGATACTACGTTCATTCATTGAAAAGCTTGCACTAATAAACAGAGATAAAAATACATGCTAAATCTAATCATACACAGAAGAAAAAAATTGAAGCAATTATAACAAGGACAGTGTTTAGATGGAATTACACGAATCACACAAGAAAATATTGCATGAAAGCTAAATCCATTGCAAACCTTGAAATTTACATCCGAAACAAACCACTCATTTTACAAATGTGAACAAATACATCATAAATGATTTACAAAGCCCAATTTGTTTGCCCACCTTGGTACACGATCAAAATTTAAGGGGTATAAATATTCAAGAAAATACTTATGACAGTTAAAATCTATAAACCAGCTTTCATGTTTTCTCATTCGTCTGCTATTTGAAAAAAAAGGTTAAAAACCTTCATTCGTATTGAAAAAAATTCTACAAGAAGAAGCACAGTCAGTCCAGTTCTATAACCTAATCATTTTCTATAATGCCTAGTGCAAATTAAGGATTTCTTTTGTACAAATATCATTAAGAAGAAAAAATGGTGTAAACGAAAACTGGAATGGGCCGAAAATCTTATCTTTTAAAATCTGAAAGCAATAAAAGATAACACACTAATATGACCAACCCCAAATTGTTTGGGGCAAGTGGCGGGAGCTAGAGTCTCAGATCATGATGCAGAGCACTACTTGTGGAACCAGGAACAGCCCAACTAACTGCAGAAATTAGGGTAACTAAGGAAGGAGCCCCATGGAGGGGGCTGCGGATCCCATTTTTAATGCGCGGGTGGACCTATGAAAAACTGATATTATCAGTCCTACGGGGGGACGCACACCCCATCCCCAAGACGTCCCGGGTGTTTGAGGATGGATGAAATGTCCCCCAGTGCACCCTCCAAATGCAAAAATGTAGGGAACATACACGGGACATCCCCTAAGTTTAGGGAACGCACATCAGACATCCCGGGTGCTTCGAGACTTCGGGCATGCCATAATGTCTTTGAAACGGCTAGAGGACATCTCGAAGTCCCCAGAGTCCCAAAAAATTAAAAATTATATTAAGAAAGATAAAAAAACATAAAAGATTATGACTCTGAAAAAGAGGATAATGAAAAGTACTATTTTATACAGTGATACTAGATGTAAATCCTTTTCCCATGCAAAATTACCTTCCCAAGAAATGGACTTCTATTGTTTTATGAAGGTTCCAAAAGAAGATACTCTAATGAGAGGTTGCTGCTATTTTACATTTTTAAGCCTTTCTTATACATAGCAATGGCATCTATAAATTCACATGCATATTTTTAAGGATTTCTTTAGTTTCAAAATTTTGTTGTGCAAGTCTTTCTGCCTTTTTTGGTATGATAATGGAGGCTTTACCAGTATATTAGGATGTTCTAGAGGCCAACTTTGTATTTAAGTTTTTAGTGTTTTTTGGTCACCTTAGGTGGTTTTTGTCTATGGATGGCTATTCATGTAGTTTGCATGGCCTCTACTCTTCCAAAGAGCTATTTTTTGAATTCAAGGATATAATCAAAGTGACATGATAAAGAGATGTTGCATGCCCTTTGGTAATATTACTGGCTATGGTGCTGAAATTATAATCTTTCATGTTTTTTTCAGGGTTAAAGGACCCATTGTATATTTTTAATATTTATGTATTATTTTAATAGCCATCCCCGAAATCCAGGAATTTTTTGCCATCCCAGAAAACCCGTCCCCAAGTCTTAGGTAACTATGGATATTATGAAAACAAAACACTTTTGAATCTTGTCCTAAAAACGAGAGGCGAGTTTTTAGGAAGACATTTTGAGTGGGTCCGGTTTTTGTTTGAAGAAATTTTGCCAAATGCCAATTTATATATAAGAATATTTTATTCATATTTATCTTGTAAATAAAAATGACAGTTTCAATTGTATCTCCTAAAACAATGCTGGATACACACTAATATTTTTATACCATGGGACCATTTTTACTACAAATACTCCTAAAATTACTTAGCAACATTAAAAACTTTAGGAGACCCCCTTTCAAGGGATCAATTCCATACAAAGAGCACAGCTGCTCTGCTCATCATCTTGCTTCTGTTAGGTCAAAATGTCTATGTGGTTGTAATCTGAGCATTCGAGGGATAGAGAGAAGAAATTGGTGGTATTTAGACTGGAAGTTGTCCCTTTCCACTGTTTTCTGATCTTCAGTCTCTTATTTCTTTATATATGCTGCTGTATTTTTATGAGGAATGTTTTCAGCAGTACATTGATGATTCTGCTGTCTGTTTACTAATTCTGCAGGTTGTTCCAGCCAATGCAGTTTGGGTGTTTGTATTTGTGGGAAGCGGTTTACAACAAAGGTTGGGGTTAAGTTCCATGTAGAGATAAAGGAAAAGAGCTGATGTACCAATCTACATCAGTTGGTATGAGTGCCTCTCAGATTCTGAACATGGAGGTAGAATAGTTCAGAACAGAGCTGCAGGATATGACACATTCACAGCCCCACTGCTAGAGTGTGGATATCTGCATGCCAGAAACAGATACATGTATGGTGCAATGCGGATGCCAAACTCAGCCTCATACAGATACGAACCTGTACTGGGCTGTATCAGACAACTTTAGCCTTATCTAATTTAAAAGTTTTCAAAAAACTTGACTAGAACAAAAAAACACTTCAAAAGGTTAAAAAATATTTTAAAAACTGTGGAGGTGAATGGGTGTTGCTTCACTCTTTTCCTTCAAAATTTCACGTTGGCTCTCCTCAACCTGCTATAATTTCATTTGATATGTTTTCTTTGACATACTTCGCTTCTTTTCTTTCATTTTAACTATCTCCTTTTTGACCTGCATGAACTTCAAATTTTTATTGATCTATGGAATACCCAACTTACTACCTTTTCCATGAATTGGGAGTGTGTAATTTGCATGTAATTTTAATCTAATGTAGAATTTGTTTATAAACGTTTCTCTTAATTTATAATCTAGATGATTATAATATTTGAAATTTTCTATATATATATAGGACTATACAGATACTCCCCAAAACTAAAGAAAATGCACAAAAATAATAACAATTTCAATGACAGAAATCAAATAGTTACATGTCCTGTTATTCCTTTATCCTTTAATCTATTCTCATGTGCTAAAATATCCTAATCAGTATAAACCTACTGTTTTCCAAGGTAAAACTTGAAATGAGCATATTACTGACAACAAAACTATGCTATTGAAAGTTGTGAAACTATTAAAGTTTAGCAAAGGCACTCTCTCTGTTGAGAACATAAAGTTCCCCAAAATGGAGAGTTATAGCAGAGCAATTTTTTCATGAAAATCTCAGGTCCTTGAAGCTGTTAAGATAGGTTTGGCGAGTTCCCAGGCATTCTAATCCATAGGATAACAATAAACTGTCAGTGTTGGTGTAAAAACAGGCTAACAGCAAATTCGCCAAAAAAATAAAGATGTGTCTTGAAGAAATAATCCACAACTAAATTTATGCCAGGAATATCAACCATTTTGGTTGAATACACTGTTTATGCCAGCATCCAAAGCAGCGAAGTTTTTAACCATAAATTTACAGAACAAAATGTTCTGAATGCAGTTTATCCTATCAGGTTGAGGGTGTTTCCTTTGAAAAGTCACCTGAATCAATTATTTTTAAAACTAAATTATAATGTAAAATATACGAACAATTTCAACAATCATTAGTTATAAATTCTAATAAACCTGGTACAGAAATTTTAAATACATCTATCTAAAAAATGCCGAGAGATGTCAATCTCAAAGCACTTATCTTGGATTTCAAGCATACCAAAATTATTAATAACTTCATTACCTTCTTCACAAATTTCCAACTGAATGGTAACAAATGGTGTCAATCTAGCTGCACTAATGTGTAAGACTCGAAAAAGAAATTCTGGAGAAAAGAATAAGCTCCAAACTCCACCATATGGCCAAGATATTACTATTTTTCAATTGACTTTTCGAAAAAAAGAATAACTTCTGGAGAAAAGAATGAGCTTCAAATTCCACCATATGGCCAAGATATTACTAAGTGAACCCCGCTCAAAAACAAAAGCTTTGTTTATGTTGAAGGCTTACCATTTGACCAATCACACCAGCAGCCAACGGAAAAATGGCACATAAGATGGAGAAGTGGCACTCAAACTTTCTACAACCTGCCACCACCCATAAATGAATACCACATCTATGTAAGTGTAACAATCAAGTTCTTGCTTTAAAATTGACGTTTGCAACAATATCTCATTCAACTGACTATTATGGACAGTGATTAACTGGGGAGAAGTACTAAATATGTGCTTGCATAAGAACAAAACAAGTGCCACCAGCCTCTAATTAAGGACTTCTCTAAAAGTGCAACTCTTCCTGTGGTATACCTCTTCCAGGGACTACAATAACTATGTAGCTGATTGCCATGAAATAGTTTTTCAGTGTTCAGATTTATTTTCAGATGATTCCATAGAAATTGCCAAAAGCATAATAGATCTATGAAAAATGAAGCTCTGAAACTTAAACTTTCAGGCACTGCCAAAAGATGTAAATTTGTAATGCCATAGGGCGGTAAGGCAGCAAAAGTTGTAATGTCATAGGGCAGTAACTTAGTAAGTAGCATGAAGTTGATGGAACAAGAGAGAAACATCTATTGTTGAGAGATAAACATTTAATTCTATTCAGATTATCTCATTTACAATGTAAGGGAAGATATTTGGTTGGTCAATAAATCTATGTATCTACCATCAACTCTGATAAAAGCAGCACATGCCAGAGGATTAGCCTCAATCCTTTGCAAATTATTACACTGCCATGTTCCATGAAAGACCATTAATTGTATTTCACATATAATTGCTTGTAAAAAAAAAATTAGGAGCCCCGAACATGACAAAATGGTATTTTGGTCTTAGAATAATCCACGAAAGCGTTAAGGAACGGAGGAAAATTAAAACTATTGCCTCTCTAGTAGTCACCACATTATTATAATTTTAAAACCTGTACAATAAAAGTTGACCTGATTGAATTTCTCTGTCCATCTGGTTGTCTGTCTATCTGTCTAAATATTCACATTCCTTGAGCTCCAATAATATGCCAACGTGAACAATCATTTGGTTACAACATGGTGTAGTCTATAAACACTTTTTCAACATACAATTAGAAAATGTGGCCAAAAATGTTGTGATCAATTCATAAACATAATTGTATCGATGCAATAATTTTCTGCAAGAAAGCACTACTTGTATGTAGATGCATTCATATCTGGTTTTGCATCCTGGCAACATAGGACCACATGCATCATGATCATCCTTAACTCAAATTTTAAACACCATTGTTGTAGCCATTTTCATTCAAAGCAACATCTCAAATAACACAAAATATACAGTTTCAATAGGGCTCTAAAAAAATTTGAGAGTTTTTAAGTACTTTATTTTTGAAGCATCAAATGCACAATAACAGGTAGATGACACTATGGAGAACTTGGAGCTACTATAGAGCCATAGAGCCATTAGTTTTAGTTTTCTCAACGGCATAGAAGGCCATCAACCATACAAGAGCCATAAAGAGGACTTTGAAGCATCCACCATGGCTTCAAATCTGCTTAGACCTAAATTTGGGCAAGGCAGTTAAGAAGTACGTGATGCATTCAAAACTGCATCGACCCCTATTTGGACTAGGCAGTTTAAAAGTACACGATGCATAGCTCCCTAATCTAACAAAAAGTTCTGTTACACGCCATCAAAAAAGTTATGTTACAAATTCATCGACTCTTTGGCATCAAGATTGCTCCTTGTCAACCAATCCTTTCAAGAAAAAAGATGAAATATAATAAATACATATCAAAACAATTTAGACTTTAAAAAGCTCGACTGAAAACCTGAGAGGTGAGGGTTGAAGAGGTGAGGGTTGAATTATAAATTGCACCTTCTTACTCAAGGGAATTGTATAGTACAACATACTATTCCCTAAAGAATCACTTCCATGACCGAGTTTTTAGTAACATTGAGAATTCTACTAAATTGTAAAGACACCATCCCTTGTAGTGGACGCCTATAATTGGTGAATGTTGGTCTAATATAAGATGCTTAGACAAAAAAGCTGGCCCTAAGCTTGCAGGTGAAGAACCTCAATCAAGTCGAAAGACCCAAGCTAGCTAGTAAAAAATGAACTTTAAGGAAGAAAGTGAATAAGCAATTTGCATACACTTAAATAATAATAATAATAATTGATGCCAGCATGGATAAGAATTGGCAAGAGCTGATCCCAATCAATTTTAATTTCTTCTTTTTTATAGTGTTTCAAATACAAATCCAGATGGATCCTGCAGGTGGAGAGTTAACTATGAAGTTGAAATTAAAACTAAGGTAAAAACTGAGATCAAACATCAAATGTTATCTTGTGATCATCTTGGTTAAACCAAGAACGTTAAGATCCACTGCATTTGACTGTTACAGTAGCTGGTTACTAATGGAAACTATTGATTTTTCATAAAAAATGTACTCTAACTTAATCTAGAGAAGTTCAATGCATTCAAGCACAGATATATTTTATGTTTTCCAGATTAATTTTCTATAGTGGAAACCATCGAATTCTCAAAACATTACATTTAACAAGCAGAGGACAGAAGATTATAATTACGTTCATTGCTGAGTCCCTTAAATTTGAATAAACATCCAGGCAAACATTCTCTTTGAAAACACTAGCAATCAAGAGCTGCATTGAAGGAAGGCATAGAAGATGACAATAGCCTGAGAGCATGACCCACCTAAGTTGCATGCTTCCCACAAAAAAAACGTGCATAGAAAAGGACACAACCAAAACTAGTTTGATCCACAATCTGGCATGGATTGAACTAGAGATATGTCGAACTGCCTGTTATGTTGTGGAGCCTGTTTTCATGTGTGGAAGTGTTGAAGACTATACACTAAAATTATTGTACACTATCCACAGTTTTTGGCCTCAAAAAACGTGCCCGATATATCGGGAAACATGCTCTTCTCACATGGGCTGGATTTTTGACCCCTAAGTTTATGGGACGATTTTGGCCCATGGTTTTTTGGTACCCACAGTATTGTAAAATTGCTTAAGCAGTTGCCTATTTATGTGGTTTTGTGCATATGGTAGGGTTGATGTAACATTACAGATGTGTGTGCGTTTAAGTGTGAATTATGTAGAGTTTGTTAAGCATAGCTCCAAACAGATCTGGGTATTGTATTGAGAGAAGAGGTGGCTTGTAATAAAATATGAGCAAGTGATTCTTGGTGGATGTAGCCCAAATTGGGTGAACCACGTTAAATACTATCTCTTTGTGTTGTGTTCTTTTTTATTCTGCACTTTTATTTTCAGATCTGTAATATTTTCTGCATATTAGTTTCTACTATTGTGATCTTGTGTGGGATAATTCCGCATATTTTATCCCTTATTTCCTAACAATTGGTATCAAACCCTGGTTTGGTTTGCTGAAGTGTTAAATCGCAGGAAAAGTTTTAGCTTGAGTGGGAGCTATGGCAAATGATGGAAGATCAATGGTTGATAAATTCAACGGGCAAAATTTCAGTCTTTGGAAGACGCAAATGGAAGATTACCTTTATCAGAAGGATCTTTATATTCCGTTGTCAGAGAAAGGGAACAAACCCTCAAGCATGACAGATGCGGAACGGGATTTGCTGGATAGGAAAGCACTTGGGACAATTCGGTTATGTCTTGCATCTTCAGTATTATTTAATGTTTCAAAGGAAAAGACTACAAAAGAACTTATGGATGCATTAGGGAAGTTGTATGAAAAACCCTCTACCTCGAACAAGATATTTTAATCAAAAAGTTGTTTAATATGAAGATGTCTGAGAATGGTTCAGTAGCAGATCATTTAAATAATTATAATACGGTTGTAAATATGCTAGCTTCGGTTACAATAGAATTTGATGAAGAAGTTAGGGCTTTATTAATTCTGTGCTCGTTACCTGAGAGTTGGAATAGCCTGGTCATGGCGGTAAACAACTCAATTCTTGCTAACTCGAAGTTAAAGTTTGAGGATGTTGTAGGGGTGATTCTGAGTGAGGAAATGAGAAGAAAAAGCTCTGGGGAATCTTCTACTTCAGGGAATGCTTTTACAATAGAAACTAGAGGGAGACAGAAGAATAGAGGAAGTCGTGGAAAATCGAAAGATCGGACAAGGTCAAAATCCAAAAGCAAGATGGTATGCTAGAGTGGTGGAAAGTCTGGGCATGCAAAGGATTGTTGGGAGTTTAGGGACAAGAAGAAACAACAAGAAGAAAACAAGGAGGCAAATGTGGCAATGGGTAATGTATGTCAGGATGCTTTGATTCTTTCTTTGCATAATATTACTGAATCTTAGGTTTTAGATTCGGGGGCTTCTTTCCATGCTACTCCTCAATAATGGCAATTTTTTTTCAAACTTTATTTATTAACGAACTCATTGTCAAACTCAAACACGAACTCAAACCTTGTGACTTAGCATATATACCCACATTGATACCCTAGTTGGATTGCAGAAATTGGAGTTTTGAGTTTGAAGAATTATGACAAAAACAATAAGAAATCAGGGAAAGACAGAGAAAGCTGAAGCAAACGCATTCAAGGGTTGTGAAAAGATGAAGATTGGCGGATATAGATTCTCACCTTATGGAGAAGGGCTACTTTCACAAAGAAAATCAAAAGACATGGAGGCTAAGATTGGCCAAGTAATAGAACTGCTAGAACAGGTAAAGATTAAATTACTTAAGGAGTTGGCAGGGTTATTTGTGGATGGAAGTCCATTAGATGTCCATTAGAACTGCTAGAACAGAAAAAAAAATAAAGGTGCACTTAATGTAGAGCATGCATATTAGCTGAGAGACAACAGAGCAACTTTTGAAAACAGTCACGAAGTGTGGGCTCAAAGTACATGTTTTCATGGCAGAAACTTTTGAAGCACAGAGATTTTTGGAAATTCTAAATGCAATTCAAAGCCCTAATGGAATTGGTCTGTTAAGATTCAAAATCTAATCAAAAGGAAAAAATGGTTTCATAATTTCAAAAGGAATCGTAGAAACACACAAGTTCTCACTGCAAATAAATTGCAGAAAGCATTTTCAAATCCTAGATAGGCATTGCTCTGTTAAATTTCAGAATGCAACCAAAGGGGAAAAGGCTCAGAGAAATCCAATATTTTTTATGAAATAAAGCTATATTACTTAATGAAAAATATGACAGACTATTCACAAAAAGGATCGGTGGTATACACGCAAGCCACATTACGGCCATGCTAATTTCAAACATTTGAAATGCAAATAAATCAGCAAAAATATGAGAGAAATACACTAATTCCCCATGCATTGAGAAGGCACAATGCAGGTCAATGATGTAGACAGCCCAAATGGGCATTAGCATGTACAGGTGCAGAATGCTAACAAATGGGCAAAAATATCTGAAAACAAAAACACCAACTTAAAATGTAATGAATTAGAAGAAAGTATTTCATCACTCCAAAAAGCACAAGTGGACATGGATGTGTTGGAAGCCAGAATGCTATCAAAAGGGGGAAATGTTCAGAGAAATCCATAGTATTCTAAAGGCAACCACGTAGGCAAAATCTCAGAAAATTTTACGACTCCCCTGCAATTAAATGTCAGAATACAATTCAATTCTTTACGAAGCACAAATGGTTATAACTCTATTGAAATTTAGAATGCAACGAAAGAGGGAAAATGTTCAGAAAAGTCCACAAATTCTAAATACAATTGCATGTGCAAAAATATCAGAAAAAAAAACACAAATACTCTGCAATTAAATTGCAGAAAGAAATCAAATGCTCTAAACAGATCAAACGATCACCAGTTTGATCATTTTACAATGCAAATGAATGTCCAAAAATATAGAAAAAAGCGCGCAAATTTCCAACGCAATTAAATGACAAGAAGCAATTCAATGCTCTGAAAAGCTGAAGTGGCCATTGGTGTGGCTGAGATCTAGAATCTAATGAAAAAGGGGAAGATATTCAGAGAAATCTATAAAATCTAGTTGCAATTAAATGGTAGAACACAATTGCACTGGTCTGAAGATTCAGAATACAATCAAAAGCCAAAATTAACTACACTAATCCACAAAACTAATGGGATTAAATCGAAAAAATATGGAAAAAAGCACCCCAACTCCCATTGCAATGAAATGGCAGAAAGCATATCAATGCCCTGAAAAACTCCGGTGGGTATTGCTCTATTTAGATTCGGAATGCAATAAATTTACCAAAATTCTCACAGAAATCGGTAAACACTGAATAAGACGATGCAGTTTTAAAATGGGTTTCATTCTCTACTTCATTTAGGTTAAACAAAATGTGATTCAATTACTTACATGTCTAAGGGTGTCCCAAGCGAGCCAAACTGTAGAAAAGTGACCCCATCCAAGCTTGGACTGAACTATATAACGGCTATTTTTGAAGCCATCTCCAATACGAACATGATGGTAACCACCCACCTTGTAGTCATCTGTTCCTTCATCTTCAGACACTACAGATTCCACCTCCTCCTCCTCCTCATTATCAACTCTGACTGCCTCTGCAATTTCCACTGCCATTCCACTGCGAAAATGGCAGTCAAGATACAACCAGAATTCAATGAATGATGAAATGGGTCAGTATGAAACAGGGAGTAGGAGGAGAGTTGGAAATGATGGATTCGGTCTGCCCTCCTATCCTTCTCTTCGTTCTCTCCTCCTTCCTTGCTCGCTTTCATTTCTTCTGTTGTGAAGGTAGTTCGATTAGTTTAGAATACAGTTACTTGTTCTTTTTCTTCCACGAATGCCAAACGGCAATGCAATCCTGCTGTTAAAAAACTAATCAGAATTGTTAATGTTTTGAGCTTTTTTGAATTTGGGTATAGGAGCTTGAATTCAAATTTTGTTTCTGTTTCTGTTGTCAATGCATAAAACCTTGTTTTTTTTTTGGTTTTTATATGCTATATGTTATGTGGGGCAATGACTTGTTCCAAAAATGTTACATCCTATTATGCTATATGTGTTACAAATGGCTTTGGGGTAGAAAGTTAAATTGGCGAGTGGATGCATGTCCTAAGATACATACAAATACATAGCATATGCATATGATCGTATACGACATTCATATTTAGTGGTAGAATCTCATTGACTTGAACTTATGTACAAACGTGGTGAATGACAAAATGAAATTTGGAACCGCCAATGTAGAACCCAAATCAATGAAATCGATACACATATACAATCTGTTGCAGGTTTTGATTGTCATCGATAATATGTAAACTGCTGAGCAACATTTTAATCGCTTATTAACATGAATTTAGTGCCAAGCTTCCTCTATTTTCTAGTGTACATGTCTCCTGCTTTGAAAAAAGAAAAATATTGAGAAAATTCTTATAATACATTTAAAGATAACTCATGTATGGAAAGGTGAAGGCAGGTGGTGGGATTTTGGAGAGAGGGCATCTCGTGTGTCCTAACTATGGTACTACGTATCTAGCCCAAATGGTTCTTAGCCATGGGCAAGATATGATTTTTGTGATATTCTTCCTCCGTGTATATAAGTGATCATAGCCCAAGGTGTCTAATCTCGTACGTACAAGAGACACTTGGAGTTTGATTGATCCAAAGCAAAAGATAGGTACTTCACTCTTACAAAGCACTATAATTTGTGAATTGAATTATTTTAGTAGTAGCACATACATATATTTATTCAACTATAACCTTTATTGTTACTTGTGTTTGTCCTACATTCTAAATTTGATATCTAAAGGAAAAGCACAGTAGATTAAAATCGTGATTGAGTACAACTTATATAATTTATCTAAATTTTGTGAAGATTCCACTAGGATCTGGGTTGATTATTATTACAATTAACTCTATTCATGAATCTCTCATAAACTATCAGAAAGACAGTGCTCTGTGTTTTCTAAACGTAACTGTGCAACATATTTTGATTGGCCAACGTGGCAAACTTGGGTGATCCTTCTAAAATTTTGTATATCATCATGTTTCTCTGGTTTGACGAGTTTCTCCCAAAACCATTAGTTGATGACACATGTCGGCTCTCCATTTCACAAACCCTCATAGTAGTGTTAGTGCATAAAAACCTTTTGAAAGTTACAAACATTGTGTTATACGAGATCACGACCTGTGTTCAAATCCCACATAATACTTTTGTCAACCTCCACTTTGACTCATCTCAACACCTGAGCACAAACACTATGAGATCCTAGCATTTGTCATGATTCAGGGGTCTCACTCTATAAAGCTTTTATAGTTTGTATTTATTTCCCTACATACTCTAAGTCTACATGATCAAACTATGTGGCGTAATCCCAAACTATTACATACAAATTCAAAATACAGAAATCTCTACCAATTATCGTAGAATTGGTATTCCTAAGCTATAAAGATTAATGGAAATAGTATCAACTCTACTCACTTCAAAATTAAGCCAAGTGGTGTCACCCTTAAATTTTCCACAGTTTGAAATGGTGACGATTGGCAATATTCTAGACCATTCTCTTTCTGGTGTTCTAAACAAACTCTTTCTAGAGTCGATAGCACGGGGTTTTGACATGTGTCTGAGTCTTATGCAATTTCAGCCACATTGTAAGCCTTGAAACCAATACTTATCTAGTGAACTGGAATCATGTCATGTGTCTCCTTGTTGATTGGGTAATGTACATGTAACACTTTTGTGTGTGTGTGTGTGTGTGGCACACACACACACATTGTAACCACCCTCTCTACCTTTTTGTATGAGCTCTATATACAAGGCTTCCAACATATAAATACTACTTATATACGAATCTTAATCAATGAGAGACCAGTACTATGAATTGTAAAATTCAACCTACTCACAATTACTAAGCACATACAGTGTTAGAGATCTCATAGAGATGATTATTGACCCAAAACGTTGAACCTAGTATTTAGGGGAAAAGTAGCATTACAATTTGGGTAATGAGGCATTGTTGGTATGCATAGATATGAGACACAAAAGAATGTGAATGATATTTTTTTATCCAACCAAGTTGATAAGGCCACCATAGCAAAGGCCAAGGGGTTAAAGGTGTTAGGAAATATTTGTTCATAGTGTGAACATATGGTTTGAATATTAGTATTATTTAATATTTAAATAATATGTGAGTGTGCACAATTAGTTGTTATGCACAACTCATAGAGATGGAAATGTGTGAGAATATCTTGGGATTGTGAGTAAGACTAGGGAATAAAGGAGAGATATGGGGATAAAATGATAATACTTGACTCCATGATTTTAGGAGCAATCAATTGTGTAAAATGCCCTCTCATATTTAATAGAAATGGCTCCATTCTATTTACATTTGGTTTCTATCTTCTTTAGTTTTCATTTCAAGTGTTGATTTTAATTAATTATTGATTTATTTATTTATGCAAATCTAGAGATTTATCATCATCTAGTATCAGAGTAGGTTAGGAAGATTTATGAGAGTTATTGTAGGACAAAACTGCAGCCTCAAGGATGCAGATATGAGAGTTTTAAAGCTTCCATCGCCATTTTCTGGATTCTGATCTTTAAAAAAATGAATGGTAATTCGTGTTTTTCTCAAAAACCCAGATTTGGAATTTTCTGCAATTTTTTTAGGTTTGTTTATTTGTATTATGGGGAAACTTCTATCAAAATATTACAGAAACTCATTTCGTATTTTAAGAGAAATTTTGGAAACAATTTTGACGTTTCTAATTATTTTGTAAAAAAATAGTGAGTGATTTCTAGCAATAAAACTCTGATATGCTTTATTATTTTGATTAAATATAAAGCTGGTTACTATTGTAAGGGTGCATTATCAGTTGAATCGACACCCAATATAATTGTAAAAATGATCCTCAAAGACAAATTCAACTGAGTTAGCAACATCACGATGGAGGATGGAGGCATAGGAGGATGGAGGCAAACTGACATCTCTTGTTAGTCATCAACAAAGATATTGCTTCATGGTATTGGTGACCTTTTATTTTTGTTGTGTGGCATATTTACTTTATGTTGTAATAATGAATAGAAGTAACATTCCTATTTAAAGCTCCTGCATGAGCATAATTTCTATTTTGTAATCCCTCTAAGTTAGAAACAATGATGTGAGAAAAATAATGTACGCTGCTATGTAGTGGTTGGTTCCACTAGAAAACCATTTTCTGAGTTGGAGGTTCTCTTTGAAAACCTCATATTGTTTGAGTTGTTGGTACTCATTGAAAACCTCCATTTCTTTGTAGATCATGAGTGGGTACAGGAGATAGCTTTCCCCATGTTCACACTAAGGGGGTGATTGTTACAAAAATATTGTTCATAGTGTGAACACTTAGGAGTGGTTTGGGTTATTTAGTAGTAATAGTTTTTAATATTTATAAAATAAATATATGAGTGTGCACAATTAGTTGTCATGAACAACTCATAGAGATAGAAATGTGTGAGAATATCTTAGGATTGAGAGTAAGACTAGGGAATAAAGGAGAGATATGAGGATAAAATGATAAGACTTGACGATCCATTATTTTAGGAGCAAGAAATTGTATAAAATGCCCTCTCATATTCAATAGAAATGGCTCCATTCTATTCACATTTGGTTTCTATCTTCTGTAGTTTTTAGGATTTCATGTGTTGATTTTAATTAATCATTTCTCAATTTATTTATGCAAATCTAGAGATTTATCATCATCAAATACCATGTAGTGGTTTATTGTGTCAAAAATATTATAGTTAAAATTAAACATGTTTAATTGTATTTAATGGATGTTATAGTTGTTGTAAAAGTTGCACAAGTATGAAATTTATGACACTACCATTAATAATGATTAGTAACCCCACATTTATAATAAACTCCCCATAGACATCCTCTATTTTAAGGGATCGATACTCCTCTTATATGAAATATGCTAGTGCTAAATCATCTCTCTTGATCATGTAAAAGAGACACTTGTTCAAGTCCTCAATCCTTTATCTCTCACATCTCTCCAATTAACTAATAATTTGTCATTTTTTGTCACTTGTATTTGCATCAAATATCTTATACCAACGTAGCACCTCAAATTTCGTGGACCTCCATAATCTTGATGTCTAGCGAAAAAAATCTCACAACCAACACTAATAAAAAATGAACTCTCTTTCTTGAAGAATTATTATTTGATATGGTCCTCAAGGTTCACAAGGGTTTGTGCATAAAATCCCCTCTTTTTCTGGGGAGGCTTAAGAATTCCCACCAAAGGCCAATTTCTAAAATTAAGAGATGTTGATTAGAGATCAAGTTGAGCTTCTAGGAATGGGATGAATTCCTATGTCAAAATTTCATATAAGATATACCTGTAGACACTAATTTTTGATATCCCTTGTCCCTCCTCCCTTCTACTGCTCCCCTTCATGTATCATTTTATACATACACACCTCTCTTCTCATTAAAATTACCCTTTCCCTCCTAAATTCCATTTATCCCTTTGATTTTTATTTTCCACCTTAATCCTATCCTAATCATGTCACTAATTTGTCTTCCCTAAACATCCCTAATCACCATTAATTCGTCATAAATACTCATTTAATCATTTTATTCTCCCTAAACCTCATTTTTATCATCCGTATGTTCCCATATACCTCCATTTAATGCTTTCTTATCTCCCAACTACTTTTTATCTTCCTTAGGCAACCATAACTTGTATTTACCACCAAAAACCCTAATCCCACGTCACAAGGGCTTATTGTCTCGAGAGCTTATCAATCTTCCACCACCCAAATCAATAGACCACCATAATCATCGGTGATCCATACGGGGCACCTCAACCCTATAAATATGACCATACCCCTCCTCTCATGAGGATGCAACTTTTGAGACTTTGAGCATTTCTTGTGATCTTGCCTTCATTTCTTACTCTTCTTTGCAGCTACTATCACCACCTTGGAGCTACTTTGGAGATCTTGTGCATTCACCTTAGGAGATTTGAAGTCCTCTTTTTCTTTCTTTCATGTTTGGATCATTATTGTGCATCATTCTTCCTCATCAATTTTACAGGTTTTCAGCCATCTTAAAGCTCTTCCCCTGCATCAACCATCCTCTATTTCCTCTCTACAATTCGTCATTTTAATCCATTTTTAGTCCATCAAACCCTAGTTCACTCCCCAATTTCCGTCGACCCTAGCCCAGTCACCGTTGACCTGATCCACATTCTATTTGATTTTCTGTCATCAATTCTATCCAGTTGTCTATTTTTTTCTGATCCCACAATCCCTCTAGATTTCCCAATCTTTCCATTCTACACACTTGTTGCTTCAAATCTCATCTTCATCACCAATCTACTCACCGATTGTCATCTGGGGACCAGTCCATCAACCTAATCGAGTAGTCATTATCTCATTTTCATCAATTTTCTTTCATCCTATTTATTTCCATTAGATCCAAGCTCCCTTACATCATCTCAACATCATCATCATTCGCATAGATCAACTTCAGAACAGTTCCTTTCAAATCTGCTCTTTTATGCATTTCCTATTTTTGGTCTGTACTATAGTCCTAGTTTTCGTCAACTATGCTTGACAGTCTTGGGTTGCCATCAACCTGATCAAGTTTGGATCAGTTTTTATCATTTATTATTATCATATCTGCATCTTATCTTTTTTAGCATTTCATCTTTTTTTATGTTTCAGTTCAGATTATATTATCACTTATCCATCTCTATTTTATCTATATTTTGATCAAAAAGTGGGTTGACATCCATCCTAGGAAGTTTTCACTTCTCGGGACCGGCATTTGTCAGAGAAACCCACCATCCTATCTACTAATCCTTTTTCTTGTTTAGTTTCTCTTTGTTGTGTAAGTAATCAAGCTCGCTACGAGGAGGATCTTTTATGCCCATGTATCCATCATCATCTCATCTAGAGGTATCCTTAAACCCTCTCATTATTGGAGTTTCTTGTTTTCTTTGTTACCATTTCACTAATCTAAAACAAGAGCAAGAAAATTAGGTCAACATTTTGGCATGCCCTGGTGGGACCCACCCTTCTTTGGTGAGTTCTCTTCATTTTTTTCATTTTCATTTTCCATCTTCCATTTTTCTCTTTCTACTAACCTTACAGGTAGGAGCTTTCACTTGCTTGTGTATATGGTGGAGTGCTTTCTTAGATCAACAATGCACTTGCTTAAAATAAAAAATTAAAAAAAATAAAAAATATGTTATCCAGGTATTCTTCATTTTTCCATATTTTCTCTTTTTGCATCGTCTTTCCCTTCTTGTCTGCTTGGCTTCATCAAATTCCACATTTCAATTTTGGACTTAAAAAGAACCTCTTCATTCTTGTTTGACAACATAGTCTAATTAGGAGGTCAATTATTTGCATTCACTTCTTCCACACACATCCAAAACACACACATCAACCTACACATCTTAAACATCTTCTTCCAGGTGGAACTATTGGGATTTCATCACCCAATAGGAAATCCATCATGGTGTTTTGGCCGTGTTATAAATTTTTGACTATCGGTATATTGGCTAAGTGCCTGACACCCTTATCGCTTGCGGTGCATGAAGTGTGGGGGTAGGCCCCAATATCAAGCCCCATACTAGTAGTCATCACATATTTGAGCCTCACATACCTTCAGGTATATCGAGGACGCCATCCAAAACTACCTAAAACCATCCATAGTTTGGCCATTTCCTAGGTTCCCTTTGAGCCCATTTTATTTTCTTTCTCACATTCTTCTAATAATCAAGATAATTAAAACTCTGTTGCGTGACTTGTTTGAAATATTAAAAATAAGCATAGTTTCTTGTTTTATTTTTTCATGCCCATTATTACACATTCTCAAGCAAGAAAAATGGAACAAGCCATGTCATCCAACAACATTCCTACTTCCAACATTGCTTCCCAACAAACTTCATCCCTTTTATTATCTCTTCCACCCCCTTGGTCACTTCTTCTTGTATTTGTCCAACCTATGGTTTCCATTCCTCCCCTCCATGAATCCCAAGCTTCCAAAATAACCCCCATGTTGAGACTAACCCCTTTCTTTCCATTCCTTTAGACCATCTTCACCCCCATCTACTGTGTCTTTGGAGACTTTTGGACCTCCTACCATTCCTTGTGGATGTGTGGAATTCCAAGATCTCCTTGATGCCAACCTGGTTGCTTTGCATGAATACCTTCTTCGTAAATCTACCGATCTCCCCATCGATGGGCCCCTTCTTCAACAAATTTATGCCTATCATTCTCACCCCGAGTCCACCCAAGTCCTCACATCACAACTCGTTGTGTTCTTCCTAAGAGCTATGAATGAACTTGTCCACGGTGCAACACGAACTTGGCTCCCACCAATCTTCCTCTACAATCCCTCAAACTCACCAATCCACTCAAATGGTGGTTCCCATTCACTTCCAATATTCCTCCGTATCAACACCACACTAATTTCTTCTATCCCATTATCTCCTCATCCACTCTTGTCACTAGTGTTCCTACCCAAACATTTACAAGAGTCCTATTTACTCCTTCCACCACCCAAAAAACATGATCAAACTTTGGTCCCTATCTCTACATCCATTTCCATGAAAACTGTCATCACCTCACAACCTCATCCTTTAGAATCTACCAAAACTCACCAACCCCACCTCGAAATACCTTTCATTACATCTTCCCTAATCAATCTACTCAAACAACCCAACCATCCCATACTTATATCCCCACTCAACCTATGCAAGGTCAATCTAACATCCCCATCTCTCAAACAAAACAAATGTAATATTATCCATTCTAATTACATCCCTACCTCTCAACAACATCCTATTTCCCAACCCATTCAATCACAACCATTCACCAATATTCCCCATTATCAACCACCTCACTCAAATACCTACTTACCCACAATCATATCAATCTCATCCACAACCTAACCCATCTACATTCCTATATCCCACAATCCTCCCATCCATCAATCTTCTCACCCTCACACATCTAATGACCATCTTACACTTTGCTAAGTAGAATGTCCAATCTTGAAGTCACTACTTTAGGGTCTAAAACCACCTTCTCCTATGAAACAAATCTTATAATGAGCCCATCAATCCATCAGTTCCCATAAAACCTTATCCTCCACACTGGGAGCTCCCAAAAATTTCCAAGTTCAATAGTAAGGAGGACATAACAACAGCATCTTTGTGCCTTTAGGCATGCATGTTACCTTATTTCCCATGACCAAGATCTTATGCTTCGTACACTTCCCTATGTTTTTGGCCAACCCCACTTTGGACTGGTATAATTAAATTCCTCAACACTCTCTATTCTCCTTCACCCAACTCACACAACTATTCCTAGAGCACTTTTCTATCAACATTGCACGTAAAATCACCATTACAGATCTCTATGCCATTAGACAATTTGATGATGAATCTATCACATATTTTTCTCTAGATGGCGTGGCATAATCAATCAATTATCTTTTTCCCTTCCACAAACTGAGCTAATTGAACTCTTTTCATGGTCTTGTGTGAAGTATATTTCCTCCACTCTTCAAATCCAATCCTTCCAAACTTTTGAAGAGGCATTCACCATGGCTCGTAAACTTGAACTTTGTGCCCTTGAGAAAGGCCAAGTCAAAATCATAATCTAATAAACCAAAACTTGAATTCACTAAGCCATCTACCCATGGTGACAAATCTAAAAATACATGCCAACGCCATCGTGGTCAAATATTCTTTCACGTCTACATCCCACACAGAGCCTCACAAAGGGCTCCTAGACCAACTCCCAACTATACCCTCTCGGGGAATCCTATAGTTCTATTTTTGACAAGTTAATGGTTGTGTATCTCATCCAACTTCCCCCTATCTGACCTCTTGATGACTCACGACCCAAACCCGCATGGTATCGTGAGGAACATTATTGAAAGTATCACCAAGTTTGTGGTCACAACATTGAGAAGGTGCCACACCTTTAAATATCTTATACAATGGACTCATAGACCATGGGTGAAATATTCAATTAGATAACCCCAATGCACCTCCCAATCAACCCCTCTTGATGTCTTCAAACAACCTTTTCCCAACCATCACCAAATAATCAAACTACTCCTCCACATCTCAAGCACCCAATGCCCACACAATCAACACCCTAAACCAAAGAGTTGACATCATCACCTCCACCTCGTTATTCCTTCATCTACCACACCCATTTCTACCATCTACAATCACCTACTACATCCATGTATTTTTTCAGACTCTTCTACCCTTACCTACATCTGCACCCATCTCTACATCCATTATATCTACATCGACTACACCCATTACCATTCCATCCACATCCACTCTAAATCATGTCTACTTCCTCGTCATATATACTTCTACAGTTACTACACCAATACCCACTACATCCAGCTCTCTACCCATATCTATAGTCCACATCTATCACAACATCCTCCTCACAAAGCACTTCCATTCCTTTACCCATCACCACATCTATGGTTATAACTACTCCCATATCCATATATCAACCAACTAAGTAGACATATCCCCTTGATATAATTACAAACGAGGTATCCCCATCCCATCTACATCATCCACACCTTCAACAACTCCACATAGCAACACCCACAAAATCTATACAATCTGCACCTTCTCCAAATCTCGACAAGCCTCTTATCCAAACATCATCTTCACCTTCAACCACCATATCCATAAAATCTGACATCCAAATCATCCAACCCCATTTCTAAGGACCATCCCTCTGTAGAGATCATTTTTATTCCCGCCAAGGGAAAACCTTCACAATAAAAACCTAAAAACCTTGGCATTCTTCCTCAAAAATATCTCACTCACCCACATAAAAATTTGGAGTTACCTCCTTCCAATCCCCATCACTCTAAGACATCTAATGCCTCATCATCAATCCTAGGAGCACCTCCATCTATTTTTGGGTTATCCCCTTCATCCAAAAACCCCTTATCATCAATAAATCCAAATCAAGACCACCTATTCTTTCTCCAAAATCTAAATCAGAATCACAACCATCCATCTCCTCTTCTCCCAAGACCAAATCAGAATCAAAGGCACCCATAAAACCTCATAAAATTAAAACACCTCTCTTACCTTCATCTACCACTTCTAAATCCAATTCATCTACAACCCACACAACCCCCTCATCAAAAAATCCCATTGGATCCTATTCAGAAATTCTTCAATGACCTTATTTCAAGCATCTTCCATCACTCTTCCTCCCATCAAATATTTTGATTCACATGGGCCAAAACCCATGTGGTTAATCCCAATGTCATTTGTGCTTATCATTGTACCCCTGGACATGATACTGAACATTGTAGGCTCTTCAAACCCTCATCCACAATCTTATAGATGAGGATGACCTTCTCATTGAAGAAGACCATCCCTCCCATCTACTAGTACATCCACATCTAATCACAATCCTTCAATCAAATATTCATCCCCCAATGCTTCTAAATCATCTTCTTCATCAAAAACCTTTGTCATGATCCCCCCTTTAAGTCACTACTTCTCCAAAGAAGGTCCCCCTCTATTTATCGATGTCATTCTGTATCACCACACACTCTCATCCCTCATGATTCTCAACCACCTACTCAATCTAAGACCAAATTTTTCATCCACTCCATCTAATGACCTAATCCATCATCTTCTTCAAAAGATAAGGTATCCATCCTAGCTTCCCCATGTACCAACAACCCATTGCCATAAAACAAAGTATTGTGAAGTAAGCTCCATCAAGCCCCAATGTAAAAATGTCACTTTATGAGCTCATCCAAAGCTCCCCCAATCACAAGCAAAACTCTCATCAATGCTCTACAACACATCCCCATCACTAGAGATGAGACTCAACATTTTGTGGCCCTTGTGGGAGCACTCACAACATCCACCGCCATTTCTTTTGATGACTCTAAAATTCCTGATATCCCACCTAGGATCATGATCTACCCCTTTTCATCATTGTTTGCATCAACGATACATTCATTCGATGTTCAATGATAGACAATGGAGCCAACATCAACATCATATCATCCCATACCTTTGATCAACTCAAGCTTCCCAACTCCGTTGTCTCCCAATCACCCACGGTCCTTTGTGCTTTCAATGATGTTGTGGCCCCCACTTTGGGCATAATTATCCTTCCCATCCGTGTCGGTGAAATACTCCTTCATGAGATCTTCTACATCATTGAGGGGGAGTTTTCAGTATAATATCTTACTTGGATGACCATGGATCCACCATGCATTGTGTCCCTTCCACTCTCCATCATTGCATCAAATATGAGCATGAAGGGAAAATCCTAACACTCCCTGCAGACATTCCATTTAAAGCATGTCACATGACTTATCGACCTAATGATGTGCTTATTACCTAAACAATATTCATTGAAGCATCCACTAGCTCATCTGTCTCTGCATCTAAGCTTCCTAATGATGATTCTATCAACAATGTGATGCAACATCTTTCACTGGGGAGTATCGACTCCTCCCCTCTTAATGATCTTCCCACACCTAATCGACTTGGAAGACCTGATAAAGCACCAATGTATCAACCTAATGTTAGGGACATCATTTCCTTTGGACCTCCTCATCTGTGAACCAATCTCATCTATGGTGGTATCGAATCACCCTTCTTCTCACATCGACGTGCAACCTCACACCAAGCCTTATACACCAATGGATTTGATTTCCTCTATAACAAATCCTTTTCCTACACCTACCTCCATCATTGCGCATGGAAAGGATTTGGTATGGGGTGTTATGAGCAAAGAATGCATGACCTTATCATCAATCAATCTCGTAAGCCCCATGAGAAGTTTGGGTTATGGTTTAAGGAGAAATCCACCAACTCTATTGTATCTTCTTCATCTTCATCTCCTATGAACATCGATCCCTCATCCAAATCTTCCCCATCCAACAAACCATAGATATGGATGATATCATGTCCATTTCTTCTAGATTTTTTTTAATCTCCATGATCACCTTGGGACCATTCACTTATCAGTGTGAAGGTGAAACTAGGTCCCTTCCTCTTCAATTTCTTGATATGGTAGAGGAATATTCCCCTACCATTGATATTCTTCAATGCACTGATGATGATTCCATTCTTTCCTATATGGGGGGAGGATTCCTATCTTCATAATTCCTTACCTCCAGACACATCTACTCTCCTCAATGAATCCACCATCGACATCAACATTGGGACTCCACAAGAAGTCCCCACATCCTCAAAGTGGGTCAATCCCTTGATCCTCAAGAGCTTGAATCTTTCACTACATTTCCTCTCTAAGTACATCCAAGCCTTTACATGGTCCTATTTTGACATGTCAAGTCTTGATCCTTCTATCATCATTCACAACATTGTTCACCATCCCTAACGCTAAGTTGGTTAAGTAGAAGCTTCGCTCACATGCATCCCAGTGCATTACCCTCTTTGTCAAAGAGGAGTTGCAATGCCTTCTTTTTGCTAATTTCATCATTCCTATTGACTATCCACAATGGGTTTCCAACATCGTGCCCATTTCCAAATCCTTCGAAAGCTTCTGTATCTACATTGACTTTCAAGATCTAAATCTCACTTTCCCTAAAGATGAATTTCCCCTTCCCAACATTGATCAACTCGTTGACCTCATGACTAGTCACGAGATGCTTTCTCTTATGGAAGGTTTTTCTATCTATAATCAGATCCTCATCGCACCCGAAATACCAACATAAGAATTCTTTCATCACTCCTTGGGGACCTTTATGTTACCGTGTCATGCCCTTTGGTTTGAAAACATGGGGGCCACCTATCAACGCATTATGACCTACATCTTCCATGACCTTATCCACAAAACTGTAGAGGACTATGTTGATGACCTCTTGGGTAAATCCAAGCATTGACGGGATCATCTTTCCGTCCTTGAAATCCTTTTCACACATCTTATCCAATTCTTTCTTTGTTTGAATCCATCCAAGTGTGTGTTTAGATTTTTAACTGCAAACTCCTTGGCTTCATTATTTCTATTAGGGGTATTGAATTTGACCCTAAAAAAATCAAATCCATCCTCGAGATGCCTTCCTCCTTCTAATCTAAAGTAGCTTCATATTCTTCAAGGCCAACTTCAATCAGTCCACCGCTTCATCTCGCAACTCTCTAAACCATTGTCAACCTTTTCACCATCTCCTTCACAAAGACATTGAATTTAATTGGGATGAAAATTTTAAAAGGCCTTTGATGATCTCAAGCAATATATTTTATCCCTGCCTGTGCTCACACCTCCACGTGAGGGGGGGCCTTTCTATCTTTATATCTCTGCCACTGAATCATGCTTTGGTGTGCCATGTTGGCACACCATGATGAGCAAGGGTAGGGAGTAGGCATTCTATTACATCAGTCACACCCTTCATGAATATGAGACTCGTGACACTGAAGCTGAAAAGCTATGTTGTGCCCTCTTTTTTCCACCTTCTAAACTTCGTCATTATCTCCTTAATCACAAAACCTATATTGTCACTAGCTTTCATCCTCTTAAAACTATGCATTCAAAACCTTATCATAATGACCAAATCACTCGATGGCTCATGCTCATGAATGAGTTTGACCTAGAGTTCATCTCTACAATAAATATATCAAGGGCCAAGCTATCACTGATCAACTATCTAAAGCCCCTCTTCCTAACAATCATCTTCCTCATGAGTAATTTCTCTGACAGAATCTATCTTCACTATCGATCATGAATTTTCTCCCCTTTAGATGACACTCTTATTTGAATGTATCTAAGTGTCGAAAAGGGGGAGGTGGTGGCATTATTATCATTCCTCCTTGGGATACTCCTATCCCCATTTCTTACAAGCTTAATTTCAATGCACTAACAATATGGCCGAGTATGAAGCCCTCATCTTGGGTCTTGAAACTGTTACATGCTTGGCGTCCAAATTTCGATATCTATGGTGACTCTCAGCTCATCATTAATCAAGTCAAAGGAACCTATCAATGTAAAAATGAAATCCTTCAAAAATATAAGGACATCGTTGATTTTCTTCTTGAGGATTTTGACTTCTACACCATCCAAATTGTCCCTCATTCATCTAATCGCTTCACAGACATGATGGCATCTCTCACATCTCATCCCATGAGAAACAAAGGAATCCAAGCTTTCTTGTTGTTGTTTGTCATCTTGATCAACCATCTCATGTCCATGAGCTTCCTCATATTAATCATATTGACACCAATCAATCAGATCTATGGTATTCTCAAATATTTGATTATCTATCTCAATCTAAACTTCCCTCCAACCTATCCAAAAATGGTAGGAGGTATTTTCTTCAATGTGCTAACCGTATGTCATCCTTATAGGCATCCTCTACAAACGTGGGTTTGATGGAATATCTCTTTGTTGCCTTAAATCTCATGAATCTACTTGTGTTATCCAAGAAGTCCATGATGACATCTATGGTGGTCACTTTAGTGGTTTGGTTTTTTCCAAACATGTTCTTTGTATGGGTTATTATTGGCCCATCCTCAATCAAGACTTATTGTGAATATGTCAAAAAGTGTGTTAAGTGCCAACAACATTCCAATCTTATTTGCATTCCTAGTCAAGCCTTATAGTCATTTGGGTCAGGATCTTTGGCCTTTCTCACAATGGGGTCTCAACCTCATTGGCCTCATCAATCCATGTGTTCTTCCCAACCATCATTCTATCATCACCATGACTGAATACTTCACCAAATGGGTGGAAGCCATTCCACTCGCATCTACTAAAGCTAACAAAATTGTTGACTTTGTTTATTAGCACATCATATGTCACTTTGGTGTTCCCATAAAATCATCATGGACAATGAAAATTCCTTCAAAAAAAATACCTTAAGAATTTTTTTGACTCTTTCAACATCAACCTTAGCTTCTCATCTCCTTATTATCCTCAAGCTAATGGTCAAGCCGAAGCCACTAACAAAACTCTCTGCAATATCCTTTCCAAGACTATTGATAAATTCAAGTTGTAATTGGCACCTTCACATCCCCTTCACTCTTTGGGTCTATCGGACTAGCATCCGCACCTCTATGGGCACTACTCCTTTCTCTCTTGTTTATGGCTCTAAAGTCATTCTTCCTCTAGAAGTCCAAATCCCATCATTACGTGTTTCTCTCCGTGACTTTATCTCTGATGAAGATTATCATCAAGAGCGTCTAACACAACTTGAATTGTTATATGAGCATCACTTAATTTATCTTTCAACACCATCATGTTTATCAAGAGTGCATCAAATGCGCTTACAAAAAACATCTCAAGGAACACGACTTTAACATTAGTGACCTTGTCTTAAAATAAAATCAAAATGTCACTACTCTAGAAAAAAGTCAACATGGAAATTTTATCCCAACTAGATTGGA